>CM024759.1:22693364-23293364 GCA_014218235.1 Colocasia esculenta
GCGTTCTTCTGACCAGGGTGGATGGCAAGCTTTGGGCAATGAGGTTTTGTGTGGACCTATCCCTAGTTATTTAACTTTGTTTTAAGATGTTTAAGTGTATTTAATGTTAGTAATGCAGGACTTAAGGTTAGTAGATTAGGTTATGACTATGTTTATCATGTTAATTATACTACCATATAAAGTTATGTGGTTTACGTGTATCGTGGTATGTTGTCGCAATGAAGGTCATGTAATGAACAATGACAAGACATATTATATTGTGGTTTATCATGGTTAAGAGTATAGTTTTATGTGTTTGTTAAATATTCAGCTTGGTGTGTGTGCTTGCCGAGCTTGGTGGTCTGGCGCCTATTCCGGAATGCCTTTTCAGTCGAGTAACCCAGGTTCTGTATGAGCCAGGCATGTTGTGGTTTGTTGTGCTCGGGGTTTGTCCTGGTATGGTGTGTACCGTAGAGGTTTGTTTCGTCTTCCTGGACACCCTCACTTCTGTGTTTGAGTTGTACGTCTGGCTGAGGAAAAGACGGCAATAGGGCAACGACTTGTGCGTTGTGGGTGTACTCGACCACTTGTACCACGCTCGTGGTTGGGGGACGGACACCAGTGGACGTACTAGTCCCCAGCTAGTCCTGTTTCCAATGCCTCACTTTAGAGAGCTCAGTCTAGTGTCCCTAAAGGTGCCAGGCATGCGCCTGCAATGGTGTGGTCTACAAGTGTAATGTTGGTTGGACTCCATTGTTCTTTGGCTTTACTGTGTGGTTGTGGAGCGGCAGTTGAACCTTTCATCTAGGTCTGTGGGTGGCACAGTGTGTGACGGTCCTTGTCGTTTAGGCCCGTTAACCCAATAACGTGCCCGACACGACTCCGCCTCCCGTGATCGGACTGACGTTTCGCAAGGGATATCAACCATACATGTCCGTGAAAATATAAAAGAAACATGCCGAACACATATAAGATTCCATTTCTCACATATATTCACGTGAAATGTACATGTTCAGTTCCATATCATAGTCATTAAACAAAGTACAACAGCCTGGGACAAACCGCCGAGGCTCCACAAGTAAAAGTATTACTCTACCGTGGCGAAGGTCCGACTCCACTACGGTGCTGACTGGAACTAGAAGAGAGACGGGAACCCTCCTGCTCTCCTTCACCTGGAAGAAGAAGGGGTGAGCCGCACAAGTCACTGGTTCAGTAGGGCAACTCCCCCAAAGCCGATAAAACAATGCACAACAGATAAGATAAGCAACGTTGTAAGCATTTAAAGTATATGACGCCAACACATGATACTACAGCTGTATGTAAACAAACGGCAAGCCATGTATGCGTGTACAAGCTAAAGAAGGACACGCCGCACACGAGTCACGAAAACTAGTTCACAACACCAGCCACAGACCCGGACAAACAACACAAGTCTACCTCTCAGCCTCGCAGCCACAAACGAAAGGTCCAGCTGCTGCTCCACCTCAGCAGGGTCAAGAACTGTGGAGACAAACCAACCCCACACCTGCATACCACACTACTGCTGGCCCAAGCCTGACACCTTTAGGGACTCCGACCGAGAACCCTAAAGTGTGGCACTGGAAACAGGACTAGCTGGAGACCAGTATGTCTACTGGTGTCCATCCGCCAACCACGAGCGAGCTACAAGCGACCGCACACCCAGAAACACAAGTCGCTGCCCCCTGTCATCTTTCCCTCAGTCGGATGTACAACTCAAACTCAGGAATGAGGGTGTCAAAAAAAATGACACAAACCTTGACGGTACTCACCGTACTGGGACAAACCCTAAGCACCCGGTGCTAGGGTAACCGACTGAAGAGGTAACCACGGAAGGCATTACAACCCAACTTGCTATGCACACATTTCCACGCAAAACCCCTCGTTATCAACCACGTATAAGCCGACACAACCCATACAGACTCTAGATTGCATAGACAATACAGCCCAAGCAATGTAGAATAGAAATCAGACAGACTGGCCACAGAACCCCAGAGCTCGGGTGGCCACACTTAAAACTGCGACCAACACAGTGGTCACCAATCGGCTTGAATCGCGATGGACCACCAGTCACCTTAAGGTCTGAATCGCGATGGGCCAGGTCATCGCATTCACAAAATGCGACAACTAGTTCCGTCACCTTTCAGACACCTGAAACCCACCTTCAACCTACAATCCGGAAAACACACCAAGAGGTTGTACATGCTGTGAAAGCAGAAAATAAAAGTCCATACAACACCCTAAGCATGCTTTCTATCATCCATACATGATTTACAAGTCAAAATCCATAAACCCCAATCCATACATTCCATGCAAGAGAAAATAGGGTAAAGTTCACCTACCAACAAAGGAAACACGAATCAAACATCATCCGGACGTTCCCCGTGCTCCGAAGCACCTCCTCACGCCGAAACCACGCCAAACTGGCAGCTAAAGACCCAAAATCGCCGCAGAATTCCACAGCAAAACTTCCCCTAACTGAATAGTGCAACTGCACTATTTGGCCAAGGGCAGAAGCCCAAAACATACTGAGTTTGAATCACGATGTATCGGGCCATCGCATTTAGAAATGCGATGTACCCCGTCGACGCGTTAAATCCTGATGTCCTGCATGTGCCACGCGGCGCATATGCAACGGCGCTCACGTAAAAGCAGTTCCAAATCGCGACATGGAAGGTGGTCGCATTCATGTAAGAATTGGGACGTTTGTTTTCATCGCATTCTTAATGAGCCTGACAGAGGTCTGTTTGGGGTGGAAATTCCAACCCTCCAGCCTCCCACCTGCTATACCAAACTTGTAGAAACTCATGTAGACACACATGGTCTACCAATGGGCCATACAATGGCCCCCAAACCCGGTAAACTACGATCTGAATGTACCAGTTATTACATTACTATCACCTAACAAGAATTTTGTCCTCGAAATTAAAGGAACAAGCACAATTAACAGTTCAACACATATAGAACTATCACCTAAAAAGAATTTAACGCTTAAACAAGTATCGATACGTCTTGTACATTTCTTTGGCCAACTCCCAAGTATCTTCACCACCCTGCCTGTTCTCACATCTGATCTTTACCAGCTCAATGTCCTTATTCCTTAACCTTTGTGTTCGGCGACCTGTAATCATCATTGTATACTCTAGCTTGGATATATCCAGTTTCAAATAATCTCGCTAATAGCTGACTATCTGGGAGGGATCTCAAATATACCTTCTTAGCATTGAGACATGGACCACATTGTGAGCATCCGTGAAGTCTGTCGAAAGCTCCAACCTGTATGTTGTCTCACCAATCCTTTCCAAAATCTGGAACGGATCCACATACCTAGGACTCAACTTACCCTTCTTTCTGAACCTCAATACACCCTTGGTTGGAGAAACCCTCAAAAACACATAGTCTCCGACTTCAAACTGTAGGGGCATGCGCCGTGTATCCGCATAACTCTTTTGCCTACTTTGTGCCATTTGAAGCTTCTCTTTGATGAACTTTACCATTTTCTGCACATTGCTGCACCAATTCCGGTCCCATTACCTGCCTTTCACCCACTTCATACCAATTTAATTGTAACGACCCGAGAACCCGACCCTCGGTCCATGCCGAGGACCCGATTTTCGCGGTCGCCACCCACGGATCCGGGGACCCGGATGGGCTATAATTTAGGTCTAACAGGCTATGTAGAGGAAGTAAACGTCAACTGCTAAGTTAGAAGCGTACAAGCGAAAACAGAAAAGAGAGCGAGACCGCCGTGTACCGCTCTAAGTACATTCCCAATGCACGCACGCTAGTAAAAGTAAAAGGTAGGGGAAGGACAAGTGTTGAGCAACTACCCCTAAGAAATTTAAATTTAAAGATTTTCTTAATTCAAATGTACTCATTATTTTTTCTATGATAAAATACTTAAATAGATATTCTACAAAGTAAATATATCACAAAATATATATATACAGATAAATACCTCAGCTAAAATCCTGATCACAAAATTTTCTAAGTCCACGGACTCTCTCTATGCCCTACTGAATCCCACTGTTGACTTCGACTGCTAACTTTGACTCCTTCAGAAATGAAGTTAAACAACCTCAAAAATTTTCGAAGTCTACAACTTTATATGTAATTCAACTGATGACTCCGACTGGTACATTTGAATGCCTTACAAAACCTAATACTTGATTCGATTGTCATCTCCGACTGCCACAGTCGAATGCCTCAGAAATCGATCTATATAGTATTCGACTGCTATAGTCGAATAGCTTGTTTTTTTTCAGAAGTCGATTACGAATCCTTACCTTAAGAGTCAATCACTTCTACTCTTCAGACGAATTGTATGTTCTTATGAATTCGACTTCACTGTTAATTTTGTACTTAATACCTTTTTTGATCTATTTTAGGCTTAACACCTACTGTAAGCTTATCTCCTAATCTTTTCACATCCTTTTTAATGGATCTTTTATATCTTATTAATCCATCAGAAATATCATTGTTTTATTATTTTCTCTGACAAGACAAGTCATATTAAACTTAAAATATTCATCTAAATCCTGTGCAAACTATTTCTGAAATATTTTTGATCTGAGCCTCATGGTCTTCACATCTTTGCTCTGGATTTTCATGGATACAATGGATACAGTGCATTTATGTATTTTCAACCGCATGGCATCTGACCAAAGCCTACCTACCACTGACAAGACTCATGCTTCACCTTTTTAGCATATCTGTCTGTCTACTCCTTCTGTATGAAAGATTCTCCATACGAGGTTTCTATACCTTCTTTCTATATTTTTCTGACTCACCTACCTCAAAGGTATGGAGATGCTCGTCCTTTTGGCTTGTCCTTTATGCAGGCATTTATTGGAGCATGTTTTTAAGATGCTCCTTTCACAGTCCACTCCGAAAGGAAAAGAGCTTATCTTCTAGCTGTGAAAACTGTACCTCTTCTGAAGACCTTGGAAAGAAGCAAAACTAAAGAACCTCGGGATAATAAGCTCATCAAAATACAAAGGAAACTAGAGCTCTCTCTAAACGGTCAGATTGCAAATGGCTACAAACTCCAACGGCTATCTTCTAAATGGCTATATTCTGAAGTGTATAAAAGGAGCTCAAGTTTGAAAAGAAGACACACAAGCTTTTGCATATCCTGTGAGCTTCATTCGAATTTCTTTAAGCCTTTCCTGCAACCAAAAAGTCTGAGAGCTTTTCTCTTAGAATACATTCTCTGAAGCTCTCTTAGATGTCTTGAGTTGGGTGGCAACTATAATTGCTTATTTTCTTCAAGTCCACCCTTGCATTTCAGATAGGATTCAAGTCTCATTTATGATCTATTAATCCTTCTGAAGTCTGTATGTGTTTGTGCTCAGATCTAAGGCAAACATACAAGTGTTTCTTTATTATTCTTGTGTAATTTCTACAGAAGTCTGGTTCTGCATTGCCCCTCCTGTGAAGGGAAGGCCTTGTGAAAGGCAGTTGTTGTACCCCTATTTAGGGAAGACTTGCTTGGGAGCAAGTGGGTTTGTAACTCCTCTCAAGGGTGAGAGAAGGCCAATTTATTGGAGGTTAGTGAAAATCTCAAGTGGTTAACTTGAGGACTAGATGTAGGACTTCCTAATTGGAAGGGACGAACCAGGATAAATCCTTGTGCATTCCTTGTGTGATTGTTTCCGCCTTGTTTACACTTGAATCACACACATCACACTAAGCTGTAACAATTTATTTAGTGTTGTGCAATTTCAAAAGAAAATTTTAAAAGGAAGAAGTCCTATTCACGCCCCCCCCCCTCCTCTAGGACATTCTTAGTGCCATTTTGATCCAACAAGTGGTATCAGAGCGTGGTCTTCTCATAAGAATCCAAGAAGATTTGAGAAGAAATGGCATCCGAAGCTCACAACTATGAAGGCCAATCAGTTACAAGGCCACCATTTTTTGATGGTGAAGATTACCAATACTGGAAGAAGCGAATGGAGTGCTTCATCAGAGGTACTGATTTCGACTTATGGCAAGTAATAGAACAAGGTGACTATTAAATCCTTGGAGAAGCCTCTTCTTCTGGTCTTTCAATTTCAGATAAGAGAAATATGTCTTTAAATTACAAGGCAAAAAATTATCTCTGTTGTGCTTTATCCAAAAAGGAATTTAACAGACTTTCATCATGTAGAATAGCTAAAGAAATGTGGGATAAGCTTCAAGTATCATATGAAGGTACAGATAGGGTGAAAAAAACTAGAATAGATATACTTGTATCTCAATATGAACAGTTCAAAATGCTCCCCAACGAGAACATACCTCAAATGTATAACAGATTTTCAAATATAATTGTAGGATTAAGTGCTTTAGGGTAGGTCCTAACTAATGAAGAGACAGTTAGAAAATTATTGAGATCTCTAACTAATGTCTGGACTCCTAAAGTTACAGCCATAGAGGAAGCTCATGACTTAACACAATTGTCTATTGATAAATTAATAGGATCCCTTATGGTTCATGAAATTAATATGGAAAGGTTTTCTAAAAATTCCTCGAAAAAGAAAATTTCAAATGCTTTGAAGATTGCATATTCCTCTGCATCTGAAGACTCAAAGGAAAAGTCAGATGACAGTGATGATGAGGCCATGCTTTCAAGAAAACTGCAGAGAATCCTTGCAAAGAAGAAGAAGTTTGGCTCAAAAAGATTTTTCAAGAAAGAAAAGAAGAAAGAGCCAACTTGCTATGAGTGTAATCAGCCAAGACATTACAAATCTGAATGTCCCAAGCTTAAGAAGAAGAATCAAGTAGAAAGATCAGACAAGAAGAAAGGCAAGGAAAAGAAGTTCATAAAATTTAAGAAAAAGGCCATGGCAGCAACATGGGACAATGAAGAAGCAACCAGCTCAGAATCCGAAGAAGAAGAAAAGGAAAATCTAGCCCTCATGGTAGGACTAGAGCAGGTAAACTCAGAAACCTCCTTTACTTCCTGTTCTGAATCCGATTCTGATAGCCTTGAAGATGCCTTCAATGAACTCTATGAAAAATATAAAACAGTAGTAAAACAAATGAAAATAGTTAAACTAAATCTACTAAAACCAAGATAAAGCTAATACCCTTCTTAAAAATGAAGCGGAAGGTTAAACAAAAGTTAAGTGAAACAAAAGAACTAATGAACTGTTGTGTGAGACTTGAAAAATAAACAGCAAGATTTTGGAAATATAATCAAATCTTAAGGAACTCAAAAATTAAGAAAACTTGCAAGAGGAAAATAATTATCTAAAAAGCCCCCATAAAAGATTTCTAACTGCAAAACTTCTTTATTTGTTATATAAAGGCTCTAGAATAGGAAGGAAGAAATATGGATTAGGATACACACCTCCTCCAAATGAAGAAAATATTATTCATCCTAAAGTGTATCCAACCCCTAATTTGTAGCAAAAAATAAATCTAAAATTCTAAAAGATAAATCAACATGTGTATAGACAAAAACAGAAATTCACAGTAAAGAAGAATGCTTTTTATCTATATTGCAGTCACATAATCAATTAGACACATTAGCACATGCACCCCTAGACATTTAAGATGGATTCCTAAAACTAACCATCAAGGACCCAAGAAAATTTGGGTAACAAAAGTGTACAACCTGATTTTGTTTCAGGGTCGGTTGAGGGGCATCCAAATGGTATTTGGATAGTGGATGCTCAAGGCATATGACAGGGGATAGGAAGTTATTCACAAGTTTTAGAGAAGAAGTGGTCAAGTCACATATGGTGATAATGAAAAGGAAAAGTATTAGGTGTGGAACAGTTGGTACTAAAGAAAAGAACCTAATTGAAGATGTCATGTATGTAGAAGGTCTGAAGCATAATCTGATAAGTATTAGTCAATTATGTGACAAAAGGCATTCAGTAAATTTTCAGAATGATAAGTGTATTGTCAGAAAGGTAACAAGATTATGTTCGAAGCTCAAAAAATAAAGAATTTATATACATTGCAACTAGAAGAATTGAAGGAACTAAACTTATGTCTTGCAACCACCAAAAGTGAAGAGTCTGATTTGTGGCATAGAAGACTTGGTCATGCAAGCACCTCAGTAATCAAAAAATTAATGAAGCATGATCTGGTTGAGGGGCTTCCAAAGATGAAACTTAAGAAATTTGGAATTTGTTCAGCTTGTGCTAAAGGAAAACAAACCAAGACCTCATTTCAGTCCAAAATAATTGTTACAACTTCCAAGCCTTTGGAATTAATTCACATGGATTTATTTGGACCTATGAGGACAGTCATCTTGGAGGTAAAGTATATGGCTATGTATTAGTTGATGACTACTCAAGGTACACTTGGGTGTCTTTTCTAGAAGCCAAATCTAAGCCTTTCAAGCATTTCTGAAGTTCAGCAAAATAGTTCAGAAAAATCAGAAATTCCAGATTACAAGCATTATCTGATCATGGAGGTGAATTCAGAAGAATTCATGAAGTTCTGTGAAGAAAATGGGGTTGAGCATAACTTCTCAGCACCAAGAACACCTCAACAGAATGAAGTAGCAGAAAGAAAGAATAGAACACTACTGGATATGACCAGAACAATGCTGAATGAGTATAATTTGCCAAAATATTTCTGGGCAGAGGCAGTCAATACAGCCTGCTGCATCATCAACAGGTGCATGATCAGACCCATTCTAAAGAAGACTCCATATGAACTCTACAGGGAAAGATCCCAACATCAGTCATCTTCGACATTTTGGCTGTAAGTGCTTTATCTTAAATAATGGTAAGGATAATCTAGAAAATTAGATGCTAAAGTGATGAAGGATTTTTGCTAGGATACATTTCAAAACAAGAAGTTATAAAGTATTCAATAGAAGGACATTAACCATAGAACATCATACATGTCTTATTTGATGAGACTAATCCTTCTATCAAAAGGATAGAAGAAGAAGAAGAATGTGTTGATGATCTATGCAGGGATCTAGAAAAGACTTCTCTTGAAGAAGAAGGAAAAATGAGAAAAAAGGAGACCCTCTATTAGAAGATCTTCAACAACTAGAAAACCACAAGAAGGGCTACCTAGAGAATTAAGGTATCACCGGAATCATCCAAGAGAAAGCATTATAGGTGATCCTCAAGATAGGGTAAGAACAAGAGGTATGCAAAGTCCTTGTGATTTTTCTGCTTTAGTTTCTCAAATAGAGCCTAGGACAATCGATGATGCTCTGGGAGATGAATCTTGGATCCTTGTTATGCAAGAGGAACTTAATTAGTTCCAACGCAGTGAGGTATGGACTCTTGTACCTAGACCTTCTGATCATCTAGTTATTGGAACCAGATGGGTTTTCAGAAACAAGATGGATGAATCAGGGGTAATCACTAGGAACAAAGCCAGACTTGTAGCTCAAGGATATTCCCAAGAGGAAGGCATAGACTTTGATGAAACCTATGCTCCAGTAGCTAGATTAGAGGCAATCAAAATTTTATTAGCATATGCATGTTCTCTCAATATCAACCTATTTCAGATGGATGTTAAATTGCATTTCTGAATGGTTTTATTAAAGAAGAAGTATATGTTGAGCAACCACCTGGTTTTGAAGATACTAAGTATCCTAATCATGTTTCCGTTTAAAGAAAGCACTATATGTCTGAAACAAGCTCCAAGAGCTTGGTATGAAAGATTGAAGTGCTTATCTTATATCACATGATTTTACAAGAGGTAAAGTAGATAGCACATTATTTATAAAGAAATTTTCAGATGGAATCTTAATTGTGCAAATCTATGTTGATGACATTATCTTTGGTTCTACTAATGAATCACTTTGTAAGTTCTTTGAAAATTTAATGCAAAGTGAATTTGAAATGAGCATGATGGGTGAACTAAATTATTTTCTTGGGTTGCAAATAAAGCAGATCAAGGAAGGAACTCACATTTGTCAAACCAATATATTTCATATTTACTTTCTAAGTATGGTTTTGACAAGTGTAAGCCATTAGGAACACCCATGAGCTCAGGCATTAAGTTAGATAGTGATCCTCTTGGTAAGAAGGTAGATCAGAAGATCTATAGAGGAATGATAAGATCACTGCTCTATCTTACTGCTAGCCGACCAGATATAATGTTCAGTGTTTGTTTATGTGCAAGATTCCAAGCTGATCCAAAGAATCACATGTTCATGCTGTTAAAAGAATTTTTAGATATCTTATAATAACAGTAAATTAGGACTTTGGTTTCCCAGATGTTCTGAATTCAGTTAATTGGATATAGTGATGCTGACTATGCTGGATGCAAAATAGATAGGAAAAGCACCAGTGGCACTTGTCAAATTCTTGCAGATGCTTGATATCTTGTCTTCTTCCAGGAAGCAGAACTCAGTAGCTTTGTCAACCAGAAGCTGAATACATTGCAGGAGGGAGTTGAAGTACTCAACTCTTGTGGATCAAACACCAATTGGAAGACTATGGTCATCAGCTCCAAGAAATTCCAATGCTATGTGACAATACAAGCGCAATAAATTTGACCAAGAATCCTATCCAACACTCAAGAACAAAGCATATTGAGGTTAGACATCACTTCATCAGGGACCATGTAAGTAATGGCAATATTTCACTTGAATTTGTATCTACTGAAAATCAACTTGCAGATATTTTTACAAAACCTCTTCCTGAGGATAGATTCACATCTATTAGAAGAGAAATAGGTATGTGTAATCCTGATTGAAATTCCAAAAAAAAAATTATAATAAAATGACACTTGAATTGTTTGTTAAGATACTACTGTTTGAACTGTCTGTGAAACCACCCTGAAAAATTCTAAGTCCCAGACATTCGACTTATGCATTCGAATCATGTTATAAATCTCTCATTCTACTAATGCAGTCGATTCCATAATTCGACTTACTGTGAATTTTGTTTTTTTAAAAAAAGGGGGCGCTCTCAATAAAATCCTTTTAAATGTATCACGGTCAAATCACTTGATCCCGACCGTTCATCCTGAAATCTCGGCCAGTTACTTTTTTTCCTTCTTATAAGAAAACTCCTTTCCCTTAGAAGACACCCTTTCGAAATCCATCTTCGACTCCCTTGTCTTCTTCTGCTTCTTCGCGCCCTTACTGTTCTCCGGCGAAGGACTTCCGAAGAACCCTGAAATCTCCATCCTCCTCAAGAAAGGTAGGATCTTGGAACTCTCTTCAACATTTCTATCACCCCTTTACTGGTTCCCTGAGTCATTTCCATTTCCATATTCTAGATGGCTTCGTCTAGGTTCCGGATATTGTCCAGTTGACCCTGATCAACTCCAGTGTCTTGCTAAGATCCCTATCTGTCTAGGGAAGGCCGTTGACTTTTGTCATTTGAGTGGTAGCTTGTCTTGGGTAGAAGACCCTCAATGCCATGGGCTGGACCAAGCTATGTCAGATTTATGAGCCCTTTGTGAAAACGCCATTAGAGCCTTCTATGCATCTCTGCAAGTATCTTTTGGAAACTCAGTGTTTGGGTATGTCAAGGAACCAAGATTACCATATCAGAAGAGTTATAGTTGAGATTTTGGATTGTCCAAGTACTGGACACAAACTCAGTGAGTTTGTTCCCCTTGAAAAGCAAAAATTGGGGATTATAGGCAATTTGGCCACTATTAGTAAGAAGGGGCTTTTAGTGAATGAGTTATCAGCAGAAAAGAGACTGATCCACTCAGTTATTACAAACATTGTGACCCCTAGAGCAGGAACTCACTCCTCCATAACTGCCAAGGATGGAAACCTACTTCTTTGGGCTGTTTAGAGGCATAGAGTAAATTTGCCAGCAGTAATTTTAGAAAAGATGATAGCTTCAAAGGATTTGCAGGAATCCCTTCCTTATGGATCTCTACTCACTCTGATTTTCAAGAGATTCTCATAGAACTATCTGGAGAAATCTCTGTTGGAATCAAAGAAAAAATTGGAATCTTTACCTTGAGAAGGAGTCACTATTCCTTGGTTAGCAAAAAGCAAAATTTATGGTTCAAGGATTCAGTACCAGAATGTGATCATGAGATTTTCCTGATGAACCTCTCATCTCATATCCTCTCAAGAAGTTCAACATGAAGAAGTTCCAGCAACAGAAGATAGAGAACCAGAAGTCCAAGTCAGATCTGAAGCCCTAGTTCAGATCCAAGAGCAAGAAGATCAGTTTCATGTTTCCTCCTTCCTTCCAGAACCAAATGCTCCTGAGGAAACCATTGATGAAGTTCTAAGAGACATTGGAGGTAAAAGAGTTGTCTCTGATGATATTCCTGTTTTTACCCCCATGGATCATGAATTTGAGGAAAGGGAAAATCAATCCTTTCCATCTCAGTATGAGACCCGGCCAAGGTCTCAGGGGGAGAGTAGCAATAACTTCTCTACCATTTTAGATTTGTTAAGTAAACAACAAAAGACTCTTTCTGTTCTTTAGATACAAGTTGAATTTGTTGATTCCAAGTTTGATAATTTTTCTGATGAGGTTAAGCAGATAAAAGATCTATTGCTTCAGTTGGTGTGCCAACAGGGCACTTCTAGGCCATCAGGGTCTTCTTCCTCTCAGAAGCAAGGAGAACATGTTCCAGTTCAAGAGCTGCATCAAGTTGGTATTCAAGAAACTCTAGTTCCAAAACCTGAAGAGTCAGTCCTTGAACAACCATCAGTTGAAGCAAAAGGGCCAGATTCACAAGCAGAGTAGCAGCAACAGCACCAACAGGTTGAGCAGCAACTTGAATACGACCAGGAGCCAAAATCTCACGTTCAAGGGCATGATGTGCCAGTGCCTGATCAGCACAAAGAGCCTGAGCCACGGGTTGAGGAGACTCCTAAGAAGTAGGAAGAATTAGAGCAAGAGGCACAGTTATGCATGGTGTTGTTTCAACCACAAATTGAGTAACAGCAAGAGCCTACAGTGGAAAAGCAGTCAACAGGAGTGGCAGCAGCAGTAGAGGAGTCCCAGCAAGAGAAACAATCCCAGATGAAGCCTAAGGCCAAGAGATCCCTTGAATCCTCTCATGAACTACAAACCTTCAAGAGGAAAGTGAAGCGCAGACTGGTCAAAAATGGTGACCCTGTCTTCCCTCATCCTTCTTCTAGGCCTACTCCCCCTACACCAACTCCATTTGTTAAGCCTCCTCTACAGCCCACTCCAACTACAACTCAATCCACTGCATCCACAGCACCAACTCCTGAGAATCCTTCACATTCCTCTTCTCCGGATCCTCCTCCACTTGCATCCATTCCCATCGATCCATTCTACCAGGACATAAAATTCTCCTTCTACCCTATGAAATACCAACTCAAACCTCTCAAAGAAATCACTTTAAATCTTTCCACTCAACCCCCTCAATTCTTTTCTTCTCTTCCCACTACCTCCAAAACTGATTCCAAGAAAACCCTTCTTCATTTAGCTGAAATACTTCCAAGTATACAGCTTTCAACCTCTAGTGGACCCAAATTAGGTGACAAACCTTCCTTACTCCTTCCACCAATTTGGTATGCTTTCTTCCACCACTCTGAGCATTGCATGAATCTGTTCAGAGAATATCTCTCTATTCGAGCATTCCTTGAAATTCATGAGATGTCAGGGTTCACCTTTGAACATTGGCTTCCTACTCTGCTCAGAACTACACAAATCTCAGTAGAAGACCTTCAGTTCATCTCTTAGAAAAGTCATTGCTTAACTCCCAAAGAGTTCATTGACCTCTATCCAGATGAAGCAGCCAGATATCAAACAACCCAATCTAGAAACCAATTTTTGACAGTTCAGCATCACCTGTCTCTAATGTTTCATGAGCTGTTTGGAATTCATCTCAGGAACTCTCAGGCCAAGTATACCAAAATGAAAACCTTCAACTTTGAAAGATTCAAATTAGGTTTGCATGATGTTTCTAAAGGCCAATGGGAAAATCTTTTAAGAGGCCGAAGAGAAATTGTTCCTTCCATGACTGTGGTTCTACCTTCCGATCTCCATCCTCCCCTCATAGGAGCTGTTGCATATAGAAGAGACTTTGTTGAAGCTATCTTTAACAGATTCATCTGGATTGCCACAAGATTCAAAATCAAATACAAATACAAATTGTCTTTCCAAAGATTTGTATTTCTGCAGCTCTCCAAGAACCCCCGTCATCTCCTAGATTTTCAACTATGTTTTTCTGAAACCGAAAGATTCAATATTGATCAATGGGCAGCAGCTTATCCTTCTTACCACTCTGATTGTGAGAAGTTGAAGCTTACTCTTGTGAGTTTCACTCCAAGAGTCTTAAGGACTTAAGAAAGAACATTGGTCATAGGTGGGCACAGAGGTACTTGATATATTATCAAGCCAAGGATTCAGCTGTGTCCAGTGGTCTGCATTGGAATATCACTCTCAATGAGTTTCTTCACCTTGCAGCTTCTAAGCAGTTTGTTCCCCTCAAAGCTCGCCTAGACAGAGAAAAGTATCACAATAGGATTTCCTGGTACCGGGGGTGCCACATCAAATCTCTTAAAAAATTACCCTCCTCCAATCCTGATTACAACATTGATTGTGTATTGTTTGACAATTACTTTGAGAAGAATGAGTAGAAGCTCTGGGATCTTCTTCAACCTTTTATTGCCAAGATCCCTAGATCTCTGTATTTACCTAGTTCTCTGTCTATGTCATGAACATTTTCTTATGTATTTCCTTTGCTTTCTGAATGAAATGACTTTTACTTGACTATCCTTTATGTTAATGCCACAAAAGGTGAGAAAAAGAACTGACATATTTATTACTGACTATTTAAATATTTTTGTCATTAACAAAAAGGGAGAGAATTGTTGAGCAACTACCCCTAAGAAATTTAAATTTAAAGATTTTCTTAATTCAAATGTACTCATTATTGTCATAATACTTAAATAGATATTCTACAAAGCAAATATATCACAAAATATATATATACAGATAAATACCTCAGCTAAAATCCTGATCACAAAATTTTCTAAGTCCACGGACTCTCTCTATGCCCTACTGAATCTGACTGTTGACTTCGACTGCTAACTTCGACTCCTTCAGAAACGAAGTTAAACAACCTCCAAAATTTTCTATGTCCACAACTTTATATGTAATTCGACTGATGACTCCGACTGGTATAGTCAAATGCCTTACAAAACCCAATAGTTGATTCGACTGTCATCTCCGACTGCCACAGTCGAATGCCTTAGAAATCGATCTATATAGTATTCGACTGCTATAGTTGAATAGCCTTGTTTTTTTTTTAGAAGTAGAATTACCTTGTTAATCCTTACTAGAGTCGAATCACTTCTACTCCTTCAGTCGAATTGTATGTTCTTATGAATTTGACTTCACTGTTAATTCTGTACTTAATACATTTTCTGATCTATTTTAGGCTTAACACCTATTGTAAGCTTATCTCCTAATCTTTTCACATCCTTTTTAATGCATCTTTTATATCTTATTCATCCATCAGAAATATCATTATTTTATTATTTTCTCTGACATGACAAGTCATATTAAACTTAAAATATTCATCTAAATCCTGTGCAAACTATTTCTGAAATATTTTTGATCTAAGCCTCATGGTCTTCACATCTTTGCTCCGGATTTTCATGGATGCAATGGATAAAGTGCATTTATGTATTTTTAGGTGCATGGCATCTGACCAAAGCCTACCTACCACTAACAAGACCCATACTTCACCTTTTAGCATATCTGTCTGTCTACTCCTTCTATCTGAAAGATTGTGCATATGAGGTTTCCATACCTTCTTTCTGTATTTTTCTGACTCACCTACCTCAAAGGTATGGAGATGCTCTTCCTTTTCTCTTGTCCTTTGTGCAGGCATTTATTGGAGCACGTTTTTAAGATGCTCCTTTCACATTCCACTCCGAAAGGAAAAGAGCTTATCTTCTAGCTGTGAAACCTGCACCTCGTTTGAAGACCTTGGAAAGAAGCAAAACTGAAGAATATCCTGTGAGCTTCATTCGAATTTCTTCAAGCCTTTCGTGCAAGCAAAAAGTCTGAGAGCTTTTCTCTTCAGAATACATTCTCTGAAGCTCTCCTAGAAGTCTTGAGTTGAGTGGCAACTGTAATTGCTTATTTTCTTCAAGTCCACCCTTTCATTTCATATAGGATTCAAGTCTCATTTATGATCTATTAATCCTTCTGAAGTCTGTATGTGTTTGTGCTCAGATCTGAGGCAAACACACAAGTGTTTCTTTATTATTCTTGTGTAATTTCTGCAGAAGTTTGGTTCTACATTGCCCCTCCTGTGAAGGGAAGGCCTTGTGAAAGGCAGTTGTTGTACCCCTGTTTAGGGAAGACTTGCTTGGGAGCAAGTGGGTTTGTAACTCCTCTCAAGGGTGAGAGAAGGCCAATTTATTAGCGGTTAGTAGAAATCTCAAGTGGTTAACTTGAGGACTAGATGTAGGACTTCCTAATTGGAAGGGCCAAACCATGATAAATCCTTGTGCATTCCTTGTGTGATTGTTTTCGCCTTGTTTACACTTGAATCACACACATCACACTAAGCTCTAACAATTAATATAGTGTTGTGCAATTTCAGAAGATAATTTTAAAAGGAAGAAGTCCCCCTCTAGGACATTCTTAGTGCCATTTCGATCCAACAACATGTCTCTTAGGGGCATATCCCGAGGGTGACGTACACTGAAAAAGGGGAACCACTGCTACCTATAGGGACCTCGCCTACCGCCCTGTCTCCTCCGCCCGGCGCGCGCCCTGCCGCTACTGAGAAGTCTCACCTAGGAAAAGGAGAGATGAGCTTCACAATAGAAGCTCAGTAGGGACTACCAATCTCCTATTGGCTCTAAATAGGCAGAAGAATATAATTATAAATAAATGACAGCAGTTTATATCCTTTACCTACAACGGAAGTGTGGAAGCGAAACTACAACTAGCACCGTACGGAAAGTACACACGGTCGGAAACTTCGTACGACTGCTCGTTGTGACCACCACATAGCTAGAAAACACAGACGGAGGGGACTCCGCCTGGACTGGGAAAACTAGCTACAGGAAGCACTACCAGTAGTCAAGGTCAAGTGCATCCACTAACGTCTTATCCTCGACCTAGGTCCTGACCCTCACGTCTCGTCAGAGCGAGGTAGGACACAAGGTAACACAACAGTAACTGTCGTAGTCTGGCCGGACTACAGTCCCACGCCTGGCCTCTCTAAGCGGTTCCGAGGCCGCAAAGAGTGAGGTAGTGAGAAAAGGACTAGCTGGACTACGCCGGGAAGAACTCCAAAAACTGACCTCGGCGTCCCAGTCCAACCACGAGAGCTCTACAAGCGACTCAACACCACTGTCCTAACCACTGTTTTCCCCTAAGCTCCAAAGTCCGCGTGATGGCTACCAACTCGAGCACACTCGTAGCCTGGAGTACTCTCTCGACAGGCTCCTGAGGATGGGGGTCCCAGGTAATGGTAACAACCTCTCACATGGGACAAGCCCTCAAGTGCCGAGCACCAGGTGAAAGACTAGTGTAGCCCATACTAGGGAACTAGCACAGGTGCCACGGGTATAGTAAAAGAAGCGGAAACAGTGAAGATCAAACATGTCTCACAGTTGAGGTCGCGACGGCCCGAGCCGTCGCGACTGGGTCGTGACACACAAGAGCGTCGCGATCTCTTCATGACCGGCAGGGCCGTCACGACCAGATCGCGACCTCCATGGTCGTCGCGTTCTTAGACAGAGGGGG
The DNA here is from genome assembly GCA_014218235.1 of Colocasia esculenta. Classification (NCBI taxonomy): domain Eukaryota; kingdom Viridiplantae; phylum Streptophyta; class Magnoliopsida; order Alismatales; family Araceae; genus Colocasia; species Colocasia esculenta. Next base: position 22,710,998 of record CM024759.1, read on the forward strand.
GTTCCGGAGCAACCCCTCTAAGAACCACCCCAAAAATGGGGAAACAACCACACAAGGGGGAGGGGATGATGCTCAACATGCTAGAAAGCTAGTAAAGCATCCAAACCACCCTTAAAACCCCACAAACATGGATCTACACTCGAAGAGGAACCTCACTCAACCTCGAGCATGGACTTCTCACACTCCCAAGCCCCAAACCACAGAGAAACCATGCTTTAGAGGGGGAAGGGAGCATGCTTAGGGCGAGAAGATCAAGAGTCCCTACCTCCACGCGAAGAACGAACCCGTTAGGGCCTTCTCGTAGGAAAGGACGCCTCCTCCTCGCTCCAAACGACACAAACACGTCCCCTGCATGAGCGGGACGACACCACCTCAGCACGAACTCCTCGAACACCAAGATCCGCCAAGAATCCGCAAGGGAAACATGTGAGGGAAAGGAGAGGGGAGAAAGAGAGCTGAGAGGGCGAGAGGGGGACAGGGGGCGCGGCCTTGGGTTTTAACCGGCGACCCCCAGAACGCGATGGAACGACATGTCGCGATAAGACTCTCGTCGCGACGCCATAGGTGTCGCGACCTTATCGCGATGGTCGCCTCTGTCGTGACCCCAAAAAGTGGGTCAAACCTCGAAGACCGGGAAAGCGATCGTGACGGCCGACCACATCGCGTTCACAGTCATGCGCCTGACACCTAACAAAGCCATTCTGACAGAAAGGACACTGGTCACGTCTGTCAGAAGGGCCGTCGCGACGCCATCGGACGTCGTGACCAGAATGCGATGGCCACACCATCGCAACGCGAACGCGACACCCTGGTCGTCATGACCTGAACCTTATCGCGACGGGCTACCCTGTCATGACCAGGGAGCATGCCGCGACCCTGAGGATGGGGCCAAAGGGCCCAAGAGGGGCCGGGTCTTACATCCCACCCACCTTAAGACATTTCGCCCTCAAAATGAAAACGACTCGGTCTCAAGCCAGAAAGTAGAAAAAGGGAAGATAGCATACCAATCAATCAAACAAATAGGGAAACTACTCGCGCATCTCAACCTCGTGCTCCCAGGTGGCCTCGCCACGAACGCAGTTCTCCCAGACGACCTTCACCAGCAGAATCTGCTTCCGGGCCAACTGCTGAACTTTGCGGTTGACAATGCTGACTGGGTACTCTAGCACTGACAAGTCTGGCGCCACCTCAAGCTGAAAATAGTCCAACACGTGCGAAGGATCTGCAACGTACCTCCTGAGCTGCGAAATGTGAAACACGTTGTGCACACCTGCTAGCTCTGCCGGAAGACTCAAATTGTAAGCCACCTCGCCGACCCTCTCGGTGTTAGGGAAAGGCCCGACGTACCTCGGACTGAGCTTTCCCTTTCTGCCAAACCTCATGACGCCCTTGGTCGGTGAGACCCGCAAGAAAACAAGGTCACCAACACTAAACTACAACGGTCTCCTGCGGACGTCTGCGTAGCTCTTCTGTCTGCTTTATGCTGCCCGAAGCCTCTGCCTGATCAGACTGACCGTGTCTGCACACTGCTGCACTAACTCTGGCCCCAAAAGCTGCCTCTCACCAACCTCAAACCAGTGAAGTAGAGTCCTGCATGGGCGACCATACAAAGCCTCGTATGGTACCATTCCAATGCTCAAGTGATAACTGTTGTTATACGCAAACTCTACCATCAGAAGGTGCAACTCCCAAGTGCCGCTCCAGTCTAAACAACACGCTCTCGGTATGTCCTCCAGTGTCTGAATGGTCCACTCTAACTGCCCATCTGTCTGAGGGTGGTACACTGTGCTGAACCTCAACTCTCTGCCCAGTGCTCTCTGAAGACTATGCCAAAACCCTGATGTGAACCTCGGATCTCTGTCGGAGAAGACCGAAACAGGGATCCCGTGCAACGAAAAAACTCTGTCCACGTACAGCCTGGCTAACCTGTCCACTGACCACAACATCCTGATCGGAAGAAAATGCAATGCCTTGGTCAAACGATCCACAATCACCCAGATACCATCGTGCCTCTGCGGGGTGTGGGGCAAACCAACCACAAAGTCCATGGTGATGTAGTCCCACTTCCACTCATGAATGGGTAACGGTTGCAGCTCACCACCAAGACGCTGATGCTCGGCCTTCACCTGCTGACAGGTAAGGCATTGAGCAACAAACTCTGCCACTCCCCTCTTCATCCCTGGCCACCAGAAAAACCTCCTCAAGCAATGGTACATCTTGGTGGAGCCAGGATGAACAACATACCTCGATCTGTGAGCCTCTAACAAAACTTCCTGGCGCGCCTCCTCAGGGACGTATAAGCGGCCTCTGAATCTGACCTCACTGTCCTCGATGAGCTCCACATCTGGCATCTGCGAAACTTCTGCCAACTGAGGGTCTGCCTTCTGTGCCTGCAACACCTACCTGAACACTAATGGTCAAACTAACAAACTACTCGCCACAGCACAGTCTCTGGTCCTCGACGAAACGAACACTCCCTAGGACAGCTCCTCGAACAACCTCCACTCTCTGACCATCAGCGATCTCAAGCGCACGCGCCTGCTTAAAGCATCGGCTATGACGTTAGCCCTTCCTGGGTGATAGGAAAGGGTTAGGTCGTAGTCCTTCAAATACTCCATCCATCGGCACTGCCTCAAGTTCAGATCCCTCTGGGTGAATATATACTGCAGACTCTGGTGATAGGTGAAGATCTGAAAAGTCTCGCCATACAGGTAGTGCCTCCACAACTTGAGAGCGAACACCACTGCTGCCAGCTCCAAGTCATGGGTGGGGTAGTTCTCCTCATGCTTCTTGAGCTGCCGAAAAGCATAGGCAACAACCCCACCGTGCTGCATCAGCATGGCACCCAAACCTGACCTCGACGCATCGGGGTAGACCACGAAACCACCGCTGCCCGACGGCAAGACCAACACTGGCGCTGAAGTCAACCTCATCTTCAGCTCTCAGCAGCTCTACTCACAGTCCTCTGAACAAACAAACCTAACGTCTTGCCTAGTCAACCTGGTCAACAGCACCGCAATCTTGGCAAAATCGTGAATAAACCTCTAGTAGTAGCCAGCCAAACCCAGAAAACTGCGGACCTCTGACACCGATGTGGGCTACTCCCACGACAACATGGCCTCCACTTTGGCAGGGTCCACTGCCACACTAGAACCTGAGATCGCGTGCCTGAGAAAGTGCACCTCCCTCAGCCAAAATTTGCACTTGTCGAACTTGGCATAAAGGCGGTGACTCCGCAGGGTCTCCAGTACGATCCTCAGGTGCTCCTCGTGCTCCTCCTCAGAAGCCGAGTAGACCAAAATATCATCAACAAAAACAACCACAAAACGATCTAGGTACTCACTGAACACACAATGCATCAGGTCCATGAATGCTGTGGGTGCGTTCGTCAGCCCAAACGACATCATGACGAACTGAAAGTGATCGTACTTGGAACGGAAAGCCGTCAAACCAACATCTAACTCTCTGATCCGCATCTGATAGTACCTGGATCTCAAGTCAATCTTCAAGAAAACATTGGCCGACTGCAACTGATCAAACAAATCATCGATCCTCGACAACGGGTACCTGTTCTTCACAGTAACCTGGTTCAACTATCGATAATCGATGCACAAACAAAGACTTCCATCCTTCTTCCTCACAAACAAATAGGCGCGCCCTACGGCGAATGACTCAGACGAATGAAGCCCAGCTCAAGAAGCTCCTACAGCTAGCGCTTCAACTCACGCAACTCCGCTGGGGCCATCCGGTAAGGTGCCTTGGACAAAGGCATCGTACCGGGCAAAAGCTCAATCGAGAACTCTACCTCCCGCTCAACCGGCAAACCAGGTAGATCTGCCGGGAAGACGTCGGAGAACTCAAAAACAACTGGCACATCAAAAATTGAAGATCCGCTAGGCTCCAAAGAACAAACCGAAGCAAGGTATGCCACACAACCGTCACAGATCAAACGGCGAGCTCTACACAAGGAAATAAATGGCCGACAAGTAGACTATTGGATCGAAATGGTTGAGAAATTGTCCTAGAGGGGGGGGTGAATAGGACTTTCTATGTTTTGAAATTTCTTCTAAAAAACACAGCACTAAATAGATATGTTAGTACTAAGTGTGGTGTGTGTGATTTAAGTGTAAACTTGGCGGAAACAATCACATAAATAAATGCACAAGGGATTTATCCTGGTTCGGCCCTTCCCACATGGAAGTCCTACATTCAGTCCTCAAGCCAACCACTTGAGATTTCACTAAACTGCCAACAACTTGGCCTTCTCTCACCCTTGAGAGGAATTACAAAACCCACTTGCTCCCAAGAAAGTCTTCCCTAAACAGGGGTACACACACTGCCTTTCACAAGGCCTTCCCTTCACAGGAGGGGTAAAGCAGAACAGAACTTCTGCAAGAATTACAACAGAAATAGAGAATTAAACACTTGTGTGTTTGCCTCAAAACTGAGCATAAAACACACAAACTCCAACAGGATTGAAGGATCAAGAAATTAAGCAAAATCCCAATTGAAGCAACTTGGGTGGACTTGAAGACAGTAGCAAATTACAACTGCCACCCAAAACACAGAACTTTAGAAGAAGACTTTCTGAAGTGAGGCTCTCAGACTGTAGCTTAGCAGGAAGGCTTTTGAGAGAGAGAGAGAGAGCTTGAAGAATTCAGATGAAGCTTTCAAGAGAATTGACTTGAATGTATGTGGTCTCTATGCATTTCTTTTTTTGTGTTGTTCTCTCTTCTTCTTCTTTTATAGTCTTTAAAAATATAGTCGTTTGAAGGTGATAGCCGTTGGAGTTTGGTGGCTGTTTGCAAATTAGCCGTTGGAAGAGAGTTTCTACGATCCTTTGGATCTTGAAGGCTTTGTCCAGAAGGTCTTGAAATTTGCATCATTCCAAGGTCTTCAGAAGACGAGCAGTTGTCACAGCTAGAAGATAAGCTCTTGTAGACTGAGCTAGGAACAACCCATGCTAAACAAGTGCTCCAATTAATGCGTGTTGCAAAGACAAGACAAAGACAAGCATATCTCCATACCTTTGTGGTAGGTGGGTCAGTTTGAGTACAACAGACAGTATGGAAGCTAGTATTCTCAACCTTTTCAAAAAATAGAGCAGACAGACAAAAAGTTAAAGTATGGGTCTGTCAGTGGTAGGTGAGATGGTCAGATGCCATGCGTCTGAGATTTTTCATAAATGCTTTGTATCTCATGAAGGATATAAACTGAAGTAAAAGACATCAAGACTGTAAGACTCAAAAAGATATTTCATAGAAATGTTTTGCAGAGATGAATAACTTGAATATACTATGTTCTGTCAGAGAAATATATTAAAATAATAATCTTCTAAGATTTTAGTAAGATATGTTAGGCAATAGGCAATTTGCCAATAAATTATGTCTAAGTTGTTTAAGAATCAAAAAAGGATTTTATAAACTTAAAGACATATATATTCCAAGAAAGATAGAACTGACAATGTACAAGTACAAAACTGACAGTGAAGTCGAATGCAATAGAACAGGTGATTCGACTCAAGAAATAGGCACGATTCGAATTCAAGAAGAATAAGGTAATTCGACTATAGTAGTGAAGACATCAATCGAATGTAGTGTAAGGCAACATTCGGTTGTATGAGTTGAAGTCGTGAATCGAATACAGTGTAAAGGACATTCAACTGAATGAGTCGAAGTCATTAATCGAAAATAGTGTAAAGGACATTCGACTGTGTGAGTCGGAGTCATGAATGGAATATAGTGTAAAGGACATTCAACTGTGTGAGTCGAAGTCATGAATCGAATATAGTGTAAAGGACATTCGACTGTGTGAGTCGAAGTCATGAATCGAATACAGTGTAAAGAACATTCGACTGTGTGAGTTGATGTCATGAATTGAATACAGTGTAAAGGACATTCGACTGTGTGAGTCGAAGTCATGAATCGAATACAGTGTAAAGGACATTCGACTGTGTGAGTCGAATGTTATGTAAAATTGTGGACTTCAAAAAAATCGCAAGACTTGTGACTGAGTTTCTGAAGGAGTCAGATTTTGCAGTAGAATGTATCAATCAGATACAGTAGGCTATAGAGATAGTTCTGTGGCCTTTAGAAAATTCTATAGTGACATATATATTTTGGAAAACACATATTTAATGATTTGTCATAGCAAATACATTATTCATAAGTATTGAAAAGAAACTTTGGATTTCTTAGGGGCAGTTGCTCAACATAGACCGGATACCTCGGAAGCAAAGGACAGGCTCTCCAGGTATCCTAAACCGAATAGTGTTCCACTGGCAATCAACCACGGCTGAGTGAGCCTCCAGCCCGTCCATGCCCAGGATGACGTCAAAGTCTCAAAGCTGCAGTGCGTACAACTTGGCCAACAACTGGTGCCCCTCAACCTCGACTGCCGCACCCTCCAGGTAACCAAAAGAACGCAAGTAGTCACCAGACAGGAGATCGACCATCACGTCACACTGCCTCTCAGGAGCGTGACAAGCTAGGGACTCATAGAATTCTTCGGAAGCAAAACACAAAGAAGCACCGGGGTCGACCAAAACACGAGCAGCTCTGCCAAGGATAGGTAGAGTACCTATAACAAGGTTTGATGCCTCTGCCTGCTCCCGAGTGAGTGCCAACACACGACCACAACCACGCCCATGTTGTTGCACCTGTTGGGGCTGCTGCTACTGTGGCAGCTGAGGCTGGGGGTACTTCTACTGCTGCTGGTACGGTTGGTACTACTGCGGCTGCAGAAACTGTTGAGCCTGCTGCTGGTACTGCCCCCGCTGTTGCTAACACGGTGCCTGCTGCTGAGGAGGGTACTGGTACTGAGGCGGCTGCTGAGCGTACTGAACTGGCTGCTGCTGCTGCGGGGCTTGCCCCATGGGGCAATCCCTCCTGAAGTGACCCGGTAAGCCACAGGTGTAGCAAACTGCCTTCTGACCACCCTGCTCAGCTCCCTAGATGACTGACTGCTCTGCAAACCTAGACTGGCACTTCTGCTTCCAGCTCCGACCACCCCCGCGAGAAGACAACTACCTAAACTGCAAGCGAATCCCGGTGCTGCCGGAACTGCCCGAGCCGGAGAAAGAGGTTGTCGCACTATCGTGGCTACCCGCTGGACGCTAGTAAGGCGAGGACCTGGAAGAGGCTCCTCCCTGCTCCTGCTGCTGCTGCTTCTACTGCTGAGGCTGCCAGGTCTCTCTGTCCAAGGCGGTGGCCTTTGCCCCGGCCTCTCCCAAGGTGGTACACATGTGAGCCGTCACACCCCACCTTAGGTCTGGTCTCAGTCCTGCTATGAACCTCTCTACACACGGCTGATCACTGCTTGCGACATGAGGCACATGCCTCAACAACCGAACAAACCTCTGGTGGTACTGAGAAACTGAGAGGTCACCCTAAACCAACGCGTGGAACTGGTCTCATCTCTCACGTCGAGCGTAGTCGGGGAAGTACTCGCCATGAAAGACCTCCGAAAACCACTGCCAAGTGATGTGATCAAACCTCTGCCCCTAGAAGTGAGTCTGCCTCTGAACTCTCCACCACTCGTGGGCTACTTCGTTAAGCTGGTACACCGTCAGTCAAACCTAGTCCTCCTTAGCGCACTCCATGGTCTCAAAGATGCGCTCTAACTCTTGGGTCCAGCTCTCTACCTTATCTAGATCATACTCACCATGGAACATCGGTGGCCAGAGACGCAAGAATCTCTCTAGGAGAGCGGTCCTATCCTTCGTAACCGACGTCCTCCTCCGGCTGGCTCAGGTACTCCCAGTACCAGACGGCTGCTGACGAACTGGCTGCTCCACCTTTGGCTCTACCTGTTGCTCTGGAACCACTGGAGGAGGTACCGGAGGCTGAACACCTGCTGCTGCCTGTCCGGGATGGTACGCTCTCTGGTACAAGTTCCTAAAGAACTGCTCTTCTAGGGGAAACCAGTCTACGTGCTACTGCGGGTGAGGCTGGTACTCCTTCTGCTGCTACTGCCCGCCTTCTGTCGCTGCTGCCTGTGCACCCTGAGGCTGCGCCACTGACTCTTCTGCGGACACCTCCTCATGGACCTACCTCTGCGCGGGCATCTCAGACTCATCCTGCTGCTCAATCAGGTCTCTGGCCTGCCTGCGCCTCCGCGGAGCCATATCCTGTATGGCAACACAACCAACAAAGGTTAACAAAACAACTCAGGCGGCTAGCAGTGTACTTGTACTACCGTTGGGACTTCCTGTTGCAGTTTAAATCCATTACAAGTCCTATCAGAACCTCGCTCTGATACCAACTATAATGACCCGAGAACCGGACCCTCGGCCCACGCCAAGGACTAATTTTCGTGGTCGTCGCCCATGGATCCGGAAACCCGGAAGGGCTATTATTTAGGTCTAATAGGCTATGTAGCAGAAGTAAACGTCAACTGCTAAGTTAGAAGAGTACAAGCGGAAATAGAAAAGAGAGCGAGACTGCCGCGTACCGCTCTAAGTATAGTCCCAACGTACACACGCTCGTACAAGTAAAGGGCAGGGGAAGGACAAGTCCCTTAGGGGCATACCCCGAGGGTGATGTTGTAAGACCCCAGATTTTTACTCTCTTTATATATCTGTATGTATATGAATGGTGTGTTGGGTGTTCGGTTGTTGTGTGCTTAGCATGCGTAGTTCTTTGTGCCTACTATAAGTTTTATCCTTCTTTTGAACATGAGCATGTGCGAATATCTATATATGTATACATAGGAGTATATGATGATTAATGTGGAAGCGAACAATTAGCTAATTAGAGGTGTATTATGAATACCAAGAATCTCTAACTTAGGATACTTGAATAATACTATGCGTGTGCTATCTAAATATTGAAGAGTATCCTATACTACCTATTTCATGGAATTTTGTAAGAGAATATAGGAAGTAGATATGTATATGTACGTTATCTTATGCGTGTGACAATTGTATATCTAATTCTACATGCATAACACCTTGGTGTATTTGTGTATGCATGTGTATGATTAGTTGTAAGCGTTGCTCATTTGCATGGTTTAGCTAATTTGAATATTGTACTACGTACATTGCATGTACATAAAGAGTTCAAGCATGGTAGGTGTGTTTAGTAGTTTACATTGGGATTCTATACTCCTCATGAATAACATGCATGCATTTTTATGATAATTAGGTGAGAATAGTCAATTGGCTAAATTATGCATATAGTGCATATTAAGGAATCCTATGCATATAGTACTTAAACAAAGTTAGGTAAAGCTGTGCAAGTTAATCTAATTACCAGTTCGCATGTTGTATCCATCTATTTCAAGTATAAGATACTCAAGTGTGCTACACCCGTATGTGTATACTATATGTATGCCAAACCAAGTGTGTGTGTGCAAGGAATATTTTATAGAATGGATTATTCCTAGCTAACCTAACTCATATCACCTCCTAATGATTTGCGAAGCCCTCACAATTCTTGCCGTGTGTTGAGTCACACTTATGTAAAACATCATGTACGCATAGGTAGATATCTACGTACATCTATCTTAGTGTATTTATGTATGCTTGTGTATGCCTAGGTATGAATGATATTGATTGCCTGTTATGGTAATATACATGTTACACCTTATACATTGTATGTATATATATAGAGTAAGCATAGTTTCTGCATGTTTTAAGTTCTGGCCGAAGGGCCAATCAGCGTCAATGTGTTTATATTAACTATAAATAAGGTATGTATTGCCTGGTGATAGTATGGATATAATACCGTATACATATTGCTTGTATATAAGCTTGGTATGCGTGGTTTTCTGCATAATTAGGGTTCTGGCCGAAGGCCACCTTGGCGTCAAGCCCAGGCCGTTGATCTGGTGTCAGCGTCCAGACATGGACGCCAACACTAACTCCGACTTCCAGCGATATGGACGCCAACTTCCCTGACCTGCATGCGTTGCAGAGCCAGAAAATCCGGGAGCAAGGCATGGCCTCCATTGGGGGATGTCCCCCAACGACTCTAAGGCTGTCAAATCGGTATGGTGAGTGGGTGAGGGGCTCTCATTAGGTCTGAACCCGAATTTGGCCTCTCCCACTTCTCACTTCACCTTGCAAGAGGAGAAATAGAGGAGAGGAAAAACCCTAGGTGAGCTGTGAGAAAAACCCATTTTAGAACCCTCAAAATCCGACCCCTGGACCTTGATCCGGTGTCCCCCTGCTGCAAGGAGGTTGCTGGACCAACGAGGAAGGCTTCCCCGACATCCCCTCGGCGTGGAGATCACCCAGGAACCCGGAGGAAGGCGATCTAGAGGGAGGTTCTGCAACTTCTTGGGACTGCCCAAGGAGGTCTTCACCAAGCCTTTAAATCCCTTAGAAGAAATTTTGAAAGGCAAGTGACCTATCCATGGTGTCCCCGTATGAGTCTAGGTGGTTTTTGTCATTTTTATGGAATTTTCCTCGAGTCCTAGACCCTCTATTTCACCCAAGATTTAAAGCTCGGGTCTGTGTTTCTGCACAGACCTGATTCGACGGCAAGGTCCCTGGACGCCCAGTTCCTACTTGGCGTCCATCAACCATGCCGCTGACCCTGAGTCAGCGGCCAGAGACCGCCGCCTAGTTCTTCTGGACAGAACAGTGGGCTGTTCTGTCCCACTTATGCAGTAATTTCGATATGTTTTATGCGATGAGGATATATGGTAAAGCTTATACTCTATGTATATGGTTAGTTGTGGTGTGTGAATGAATGTGGGATGTGATGGTGAATGTGGGATAATGATATCTTGTAAACTTGTGAGCATGACTTGTAGACAATTTTGCAAAATCCATGATTCATGATTTAGATTAGTGTGAATGCCTTAGTTTCGGATTGATCATGAAGAATAGTGGGTCAGCATATGTGTTTGCAAATTTTGGTAACTTATCCATGCTTGTGTAATTTGTGAATAAGCTCGGTTCGGTAAAATAAAAGCATGCAAGAATGGTTTGTAGGGTTTCATCTATAGATGTATGAATTAGGGTAATTTTGTATCCTCAATTCCTACATATGTTAGTAACTTATGTTTAAACAGCAAGTGGCTAAATTACAAGATGTGCTAGACCTCATGTTAACTTAAGTTGTTGATAGCATGCTAATTAGGTATTTTATTTTCTGTAAATTCTGTTTAGCTCAGAAAAATCTGAAAATTTGAGTGTATGATCTTGAACCCGAAAACAGCATGTGGTTGAAATTTCAGGTCGTTTGGATCAGTAAATAAAAAGTTATGTATTTTCATGTGAAATGTGATAATCTACGTATACTATCGAAATGTGATTAGTCATTGTCTAAAACCAACTTGATTGGCGAATTTACTGTGTTAAACTCCTGAAATCTGTAGTAGCATGTTTAGGAGAAAAACAAAGACACATTGTGCATGAGAAAACGAAGGAGATGTGAGTGTTATGTGTAAAACACATGTTAAAACTCGGTATGAGTAAAGTGTAAAAGTTGTGCCTATGTGACACTGCTACCCTAGAGGCATCGAGAGCCGTATATAGAAAAGTCCCTATAGAAGGCTCCATGTGATATAAGTTTGTCCCAAAGGCATTGGGAAAACCCCGGAGGTGGACAAGTACCACTGGATAGGGTGGAGAGGGCTTCTCCCGGTCTGCGCAGTTACCAACATTCACCGCTGTATTGCCTAGGTGGTGAGTATGTGTATGAGTTGTGTCATGTGTTGTGTTATGAGTTGTGTTGAGAGCTGTGCTAAGGAATGAGCACGAGCTATGAGATATTTGTTAGTGTCCTCTACTGGTGGTTAGGACTATGTGTCATGGCAAATTGTTTAAGTAATGAGAAAGGAATAAAGTGTGAATTATGTGAACATGGCATGTGGTAAGTGCCCAAGATGCACGTGGTAAGTGCAATCAACGTGATATGTGATATGTGAAAGTGGTAGAGAAAATGATGTGGAAATGAGTAAATTGTGTAAGTGTGAACATGCGTACATGTCAAATGTGTAAAAGCGAACAATGTGAATGAGTAAGTGTGCAATCATGTGAAACTGAAAATGCGAGAATATGTTATTGAAACCCATGTGAGACAAATCTGAAATCATGTGAAATTAGTGAATTTATGTTATTATCATCATGTTATTATGGGCAAAAATGTCTAGAATCCATGTTAGGGGTAACCAATGAGTTTGTGTACAAGATAGCATGATTGTTTGTTCACATGATATGTTTTAAGCAACGTTGTAGCTCTCATGTCCTGGTTCTTTAAAGACAAGTTTCATAAGTAAATTGAATAGAGAGCATGTGATAGGTAAATTTTATTCCTACAACATATGAAAGCATGATCCATGTATAAACTCGCCAAACTTTCATGATAGGTTGAAACTTTGGAAATGACTAGTATGCCATGTTTTGAAAATTGTGAATGTGCATGTAAAACCCCTATGACTTATACGTGTATGTTATGGGTAGTGTTGCTTGCTGAGTCTTTGGACTCACTCTTGCTTCGGCGTACAGGTTGACAGGTATCGTGCACTAGAAGGAAGCGTGACGAGGATCATCATATAGAAGGCTATTTTGTGGAGCTGTCACCATTTGTACCTTTCTTTTGCACAAAAAGGATTATTGTATGAACAATATTTAGATATTGTAGTTCTCTTTATTTTGTATTAATGTGGACATTGTCTTTCCATTTCGCTATTTAGATTGTGGAATGTGTGTTGGTGATGGGTTAAGAGTTCAGTTATTATTTTATTCCGATGTACTCTATTGCTATCCAGGTACATATCAACCTATTGACCAGTGTTGGGTACATGTCCCACTGTGACGACGCCCTTTTTACCGATGGGGATTGGTATAATCGTACCGGTATGAAGAGGGTCGTTACAGATGTACACTGAAAAATGGGAACCACTGCTAGCTACGGGGACCTTGCCTATCGCCCCATCTCCTCCGCTTGGTGCGCGCCCTGCCGCTACAGAGAAGTCTCACCTGGGAAAAGGAGGGATGAGCTTCACAACAGAAGCTCAGTAGGGACTACCAATCTTCTACTGGCTCTAAATAGGCAAAAGAATATAATTATAAATAAATGACAAAAGTTTATACCCTCTACCTACAAAGGAAGTGCGGAAGCGAAACTACAACTAGCACGGTACAAAAATTACACAGGGTCGGAAACTCCATACGACTACTCACCATGACCACCACACGGCTAGCAAACACAAACAGAGGGGACTCTGCCTGGACAGGGAACACTAGCTACAGGAAGCACTACAACTAATCAAGGTCAGGTGCGTCCACCGATGTCTTATCCTCGACCTGGGTCCTTACCCTCACGTCTCGTCAGAGCGAGGTAGCACACAAGGTAACACAACAGTAACCGCCGTAGTCTGGCCGGACTACGGTCCCACGCCTGGCCTCTCTAAGTGGTTCCCGGGCCGCAAAGAGTGAGGCAGTGAGAAAAGGACTAGCTGGACTGCACCGGGAAGAACTCTGAAAACTGACCTCGGCATCCCAGTCCAACCACGAGACCTCTGCAAGCGACTCAACGCCACTGACCTAACCACTGTTTTCCCCTAAGCTACAGAGTCTGCCTGATGGCTACCAACTCGAGCACACTCATAGCCCAGAGTACTCCCTCGACAGGCTCTTGAGGATGGGGGTCCCAGGTAACGGTAACAAACTCTCACATGGGACAAGCCGTCAAGTGCCGAGCACCGGGCGAAAGACTAGTGTAGCCCATACTAGGGAACTAGCACAGGTGCCACAGGTACAGTAAAAGAAGCAGAAACGGTGAAGATTAAACCTGTCTCACGGTTGAGGTCGCGACGCAGTGGGCCATCGTGACCTGGTCGCAACGCCCTACTCTGTCGCGATCCCATCGCGATGGCCCGAGCCGTCGCGACCGGGTAGAGACACACAAGAGCGTCGCGATCTCGTCGTGACTAGCAAGGCCGTCGCGACTAGATTGCGACCTCCACAGTCGTTGCATTCTCAGATAGAGGGGGGTTCCGGAGCAACCCCTCCGAGAACCACCCCAAAAATGGGGAAACAACCAAACAAGGGGGGAGGGGATCATGCTCAACATGCTAGAAAGCTAGTAAAGCATCCAAACCACCCTTAAAACCCCACAAACATGGATCTACACTAGAAGAGGAACCTCACTCAACCTCGAGCATGGACTTCTCACACTCCCAAGCCCCAAACCACATAGAAACCATGCTTTAGAGGGGGAAGGGAGCATGCTTAGGGCGAGAGGATCAAGAGTCCCTATCTCCACGCGAAGAACGAACCCGTTGGGGCCTTCTCGTAGGAAAGGATGCCTCCTCCTCGCTCCAAACGACACGAACACGTCCCCTGCACGAGTGGGATGACACCACCTCAGCACGAACGCCTCAAACACCAAGATCCGCCAAGAATCTGCAAGGGAAACATGAGAGGGAAAGGAGAGGGGAGAAAGAGAGCTGAGAGGGCGAGAGGGGGACAGAGGGCGCGGCCTTGGGTTTTAACCCGGAGGCCCCCAGAACATGACGGAACGACATGTCGCGATAAGACTCTCGTCGCGATGCTCATGGGCATCGCGACCTTATCATGACGGTCGCCTCTGTTGCGACCCCAAAAAGTGGGTCAAACCTCGAAGACCGGGAAAGAGATCACGACGGCCGACCACGTCGTGTTCACACGAGTGTACCTGACACCTGACAGAGTTGTTCTGACAGAAAGGACACCGGTCACGTCTGTCAGAAGGGCCGTCGCGACGCCATCGGACATCGCGACTAGAACGCGACAGCCACACCGTCGCAACGAGAACGCGACAGCCCTGGTCGTCATGACCTGAACCTTGTCGTGACCTCGTCGCGACCAGGGAGCATGCTGCGACCCTGAGGATAGGGCCAAAGGGCCCAAGGGGGCCGGGTCTTACATCAACGGTGTTCTACAAGGTCTTCCATAAAGTGCTTCATATGGTGCCATGCCGATGCTTGTGTGATAGCTGTTGTTGTAGACAAATTCGACCATACCTAAATGTTGTTCCCATCTGCCTCCCCAAAATAAACAGCAAGCTTGTAGCATATCTTCAATAGTCTAGATTGTCCTTTCCGTCTGTCTATCGGTTTGGGGATGGTATGCTAAACTATATCTCAACTGTGTAAATACAACTTGCTACAAACTCCTCCAAAAATCGGATGTAAACCTGGGATCCCTGTCTGAAGCAATAGTGACTGGAATTCCATGCAATGACACAATTCTATCCACATACAACCTCACCAATATATCTACGGCCCATGACATACTTACCACTAGCAACCTGCATACTTTTGTCAATCTGTCAACAAAAACCCAAATGCCATTATGTCCTGACCCTATCTTGGGTAAACCTGCCACAAAATCCATGGCTATGTCATCCCATTTCCACTGCGGTATTGGTAATGGCTGCAATAAACCACCTGGTCTTTGATGCTCCACTTTAACTTGTTGGCATACTAAACACCTTGCTATGAATTTCGCTATCTCCCTCTTCATGCTCGGCCACCAAAAATACTTCTTCAAATCTTGATACATCTTCGTGCTCCCTAGGTGAATGGTGTACCTGGACCGATGTGCTTCTTTTAACACTTTCTGCTTCACACCAGCTTCACTTGGAACATACAACCTATGTCTGAACCAGATCACACAATCATCATCTATGGTCACATTTTCCATCTTCACATTATCAGGCAAGTGCTCATCTACCTTTTGTGCTTCTATAATCTGCCAATACAAAGATGGCTCCAGTGTACTGCTAGCTAACATTGCTCTTCGCTGGCTACTTGGAACAATCAAAGAATTCTCTGCCACATCTTCATACAGCTTCCATTCTCTCATCATCATGTGACTCATAACTGCCTTCCTACTCAAAGCATCTGCAACCACATTTGCCTTGCCTAGATGATACGCTAAACTGAAGTCATAATCCTTTAGATATTCCATCCACTTGCGCTGCCTCAAATTCATATCTTTCTGGGAAAAGTTGCACTTCAAACTCTTGTGGTCCGTGAATATCTCAAACCTCTCACCATACAAGTAATGCCGCCATATCTTCAATGCAAACACAACCGCTGCCAATTCTAAGTCATGTGTGCGGTAATTCTCCTCGTGCCGCTTCAATTGTCTTGATGCATAAGCCACCACTTTTCCATGTTGAATAAGCACTACCCCAAGTCCTCTCCTGGATGCATCTGTATATAGCACAAAACCACCTCGGCCTGACGGAATTTCCAATATTGGTGCTGAAGTGAGCCGTTTCTTTAACTCCATAAAACTACGCCTGCAATCGGATGACCAAACAAATGATACTCCTTTCCTAGTAAGCCTTGTCATTAGTGTTGCAATCTTTGAGAAGTCTTGGATAAACCATCTGTAGTAATCTACCAACCTAAGAAAACTCCTAATCTCTGGCACTGACTTTGGTTCCTCCCATTTCATAACGGCTTCTACTTTTGCTGGATCAACTACAACACGTTCACCTGAAATGACATGCCCCAAAAACTGAATCTCTTTCAGCCAAAACTCACACTTACTGAATTTTGCATAAAGTTGATGCTCCCTCAATGTCTGCAATGTAACTCTCAAGCGAGCTGCATGTTCTTCTTCTGAGGCTAAATACACTAAGATATCATCAAAAAATACCACAATAAACCGATCTAGATATGGGTGGAAGATCTTGTTCATCAAATTCATAAATGTTGTCGGTGCATTGGTTAGCCCAAATGGCATAACCACAAACTCATAATGCCCATACCTTATTCTAAATGTTGTCTTGTCAATGTCTTCTTCCCGGATCCTCAACTGATGGTACCCCGATCTCAAATCTATCTTGGAGAACACCTTTGCTAATTACAATTGATCAAACAAATCATCAATTCGTGGAAGTGGGTACTTGTTCTTTATTGTAACTTGATTCAGCTAACGATAATCAATACACATTCTGAGGCTGCCATCCTTCTTTCTAACAAACAAAACTGGTGCTCCCCATGGTGAGTGACTAGGTCGAATAAAACCTTTTTCAAGTAATTCTTGTAACTGCTTCTTTAACTCTTTCAATTCTGCGGGTGCCATCCTGTATGGTGCTTGGAAATGGCAATACTACCCAACTGCAATTCCACTGTGAAGTCCACCTCTCTATGCGGTGCCAAACCTGGTAATTCATCCGGAAATACATCCACAAACTCATGTACCAATAGTACCATATCTACTGTCTTACCTGCCTCAACCAAGCTAATAGATCCCAAATAGGCTACATACCCTGCATTAATCAACTTCCTAGCCTTAAGAGCAGAAATGATAAATTTAGGGGTATAGAATGTCATACCTTGAAATTCAAACATATCCCCTCCTGGATGGCTGAACCTTACTCTTTTCTTTCTGCAATCTATCACTACCCCATATGCTTCCAACCAATCCATGCTCAATATCACATCATATTCCTTTAACTGTAGTGCATACAATCTTGCTGGTAACTGATTACCTTGGATCATAATAGGAACCTCATCCAAATAACATGTGGTAAGCATGAAATCCCTAGAAGGAACCTCTACCACAAGCTCACACTGCCTCTCTTCAAAGGGATGTACCATACTATCAATGAAGTCTTCATAAATGAAAGAATGTGATGCACCTGGATCAATTATCGTTCTAGCAGAAAATTCAATAAGTGGTATTATACCTTCAATCAAGTTTGACGCCTCCACTTGAGCCCTTGTGATTGCCATCACTCATCCTCGTCCTCCTCCTCTCTGGTAAGCCATGCCTCTACCTCGCTCAACTGAAGGCTACTACTGATGTTGTTGCTGTGGTACCCCTCTATCATAGCTACCTCTTCTTGGATACAGACAATCCCTTGCCAAGTGCCCCGATTGATCACAATTGTAACATCTGAATTCTGCGGACTACCTTGCTGTGCTTTGCTGGGATTCCTCCACCTCCGGCTTATAGCCTCGGCCCTGCTGAAATCCTTGCTGCCTATCGCCTCCTTGGCATCTAAATATCTTCTTCAGCTTGTTTCCCCACTTGCCAAAGCTCGATGTAGAAGCTCCTCCTGAAGGTGCCTTCCCTTTGCTAACACCCGGTGATTGTCGTGGAAGTTGAAAACTACCCCCACTTGATCCCAATCCGTTGGACTACCTTGCTTGCACCGTTCTTTCTAGTATTGCCGCTCTTTGGGCTGCCTCTTCCACTGTCCCACACATCAAAGGAGTCACTGCATCTTGCAACTCTGGCCTCAACCCCTGAATGAAATACTCAACCATCATTGCACTGTTAGTCACCACATATGGTGCATACCTGCTCAAGGCCACGAACCTCATTTGATATTCCAACACCGACAAATTTGTTGACCAGGTTGCAAGCCCAGATGGGGGGTGAATGGATTGCTAAAAAATTCTTTTAGAATGTTCTTGTAAATAAAAATGCTTTGACAGAAGACACTAAGTTCGATGGTTAGAGTTAGTATAAAATGAAGACACAATATGATCAATCACACAAACAGTAGGGATTTTATCTTGGTTCAGATCTCCTCTCACAAGGAGTCCTACGTCCAATTCCCAAGAAACAACTTGGGATTTCACTAACCAAGGGTACAATCCCCCTTAAGGACAATTATACATCCAGCCACAGTTGGCCTTCTCTTCTCTACACGAAGATGAACTAAACCACCTGATGCAATAGGTCTTCCTTCTTACCAAATGGAATAGCCACCCACTCCACAGTAGGTCTTCTCTTCTCAGACGAGAACAGGTTGCTATGGAGAGCTAAGAGCTGAAGACTATTTCTTTGAATGAAGGAACGAGCTCTTCTATCTTTTTCTTCAATGTATCAAGATGTGTCTTTGTGGAGTCACAAGTCTTCTATTTATCTTCTTTTGAAAGATTTAGCCATTGAAGTATCCGTTGTCTCTCATCTTCATGCACGATGGATGTGTCTCGTCCGATGTAGGAATCAAGAAAACCTGCAGCCATTAAATGCTGGGATAGACACATACAGAGAGGAAGATTATCTGAACCTCTTCTTGCTTTTGTTAGAGTGATAGGTCCGACATTGTAACGTATATGACCATCGGAAACCTGCACGTAATAAATGTTGAAGCATAGACAACTTAACTGTGTCTAAACTGTCAGTCAATGTTAGTAGTTGTGCTGTAAGAAGATATACCAAATAGGAAGTTCCATTCTGTCATCTTTTAAAGGTCTACTTTACATGACATGAATATGGTAGTATGAAGATATGTTGTGTAGAGATATTGTACCACACACAATAAATGTTTGAGTATATAAATACAACAATGTTCGTGAAAATATATGAAATCCACAGTGATTTGAAAAATATATTTGAATATCATGAAGAATAGGATATATTCAAGATTATCTGTAAAGATTATAATAATATCCATCAACTGTCTAAAGCATAATCATTGTAGAAGGGAAGTTGATGTTTAGAGATAGTCGATATTCAAACACAACCAATGTTCAAGAGAAGTCGTTGTGAGTGTAATCGTTGTTGGAATGAAATTGATGTTGAGATATAATCATAATCTATGTTGAGATGTAATCCATGTTGACATGAAATCGATGTGTACATAATCCATGTATAGATGTAGTGAAATTGATGTTCTGTATGAAATCGTTGTTTACTGAAGTCGATGTTCAAGTGAAATCGATGTTCTGTATAAAATCGTTGTTTAACTGAAGTCGATGTTTTAAGTGAAGTCGTTGTTGTACTGAAATCAATGTTCAAATGAAATCGTTGTTTAACTAAAGTCGATGTTTCAGATGAAATCGATGTTGAATTGAAATTGATTGTTTAAGTGAAGTCGATGTTGTACATGAAATCAATGTTTAAGTGAAATCGATGTAGAAACAAAATCGATGTTCTAATATGAAGTCAATGTGGAACCGAAATCGATGTTTTAAGTGAAGTTGATGTTCTACATGAAATCGATGTTTAAGTGAAATCGATGTAGAAACGAAATCAATGTTTGAACTGAAATCGATGTTCTAATATGAAGTCGATATTCTACATGAAATTGATGTTTAAGTGAAATCGATGTAGAAACGAAATCGATGTTTGAACCGAAATCGATGTTCTAATATGAAGTTGATACTTAAGTGAAATCGATGTTCTTTCTGAAATCGATGTTTTAACAAGGTAGTTGTTGTTTAAGTGAAATCGATGTAGAAACAGAATAGTAATCGACGAGAGCTTTTAATAGAAGTCGATGTATACTTAGACAAATCATGTGCAATGGACTTCAAAGAACATGAGTGTAGATAACTTACTGAGTTTGTTTTATTTGAGACTTGTTGATAATCCTTAGAAAACAATGTTAGTCCATAATTTTCAGAGTTTTGTTAATCACCAAAAATACATATAATAAGTAATAAATTATATGGAGATGGACAGATCATCAATCTCCCCCTTTTTGGTGATGACAAAACATAAAGAGTTGCATATATGAAAGATCTGAAATAAAATTTTTGAAAATTTCTAAAGTATGTATTTTAGTATGTTTTCTCCCCCTTTTTGTCACTAAGAAAAAAGAAATAAATAAGTTGAAGATAAAAATAGAAAGAAAGAGACAAAGATAAATGGGAGCCAAAGATGCAAATCTTATTAATTAGTGGGGGTCAGAAATATAGAAGGCAGGAGACAGAAGTGAAGCAAGGCAAGTAATGAGCTGCCAAGCTTGGGCTTCCTGCTCTTCAAAAAATTTTTGAAAGACACCCCAACTAATGTTATAGGAAGGCCCCATCTCTGGACTGAGTCTCTTGATGTGAAGTTGTCTCTGATCTTTAATAAAGGGTGTATTCATCAGCACTAAGAGACAACTTGTAGAAGCCAGCAGTCCCAAAACTGGCATGCTGAAGGAACTTATCTATGGATATAGGATAATGGAGCTTATGAGCCTTCAGTTCCTTCTGCAAAACTTCAAAGATCTTGTATCTCTCAACCCAGATAGAGTAGGGATCAGAAACTAAATTGATGGAGTGGAGATCCATAAACGGCTCGGGAAATAGAATCGGTTGATGTGATTTTTCTAAGGAGGAATTTAGCTGATTTAATTAAAGAGCTGCCTGATAGTAGACCTTATGTCACGCCCCACCAATTTAGCAGCAGAATAAATCGGGGAGACGTGAGCAAAGTACATAGTATAAAAAAATGTACAACAGTTGAGTGATTCAAAGCATCTAATGAACAATAATTGAAATAAACTCTTCATTTCATTATAAAATCACTAAGACTATTACAACCACTAATTCGGAGCCACTGCATTGAGCTCATTGACGTCATTACATTGGAAAAGAAATCTAAAGCAACAACTACTAGACTCCATTGTACTAGGGCAACTTCATCAATTGACTCTAAGATGCTCATCACTCTGGTCCCGTCCCATTGGTGTGTGTGATGTCATTGTCTGACTTACCTGAGACACAATAACAAATAACAAAAGGTGAGCGATAACTCCTAGTAGAACTTAAATGTTAGTAGTCAAGTAGGCTTTAAATAATGAATGCTTTAAAAGGCAGAGTAATTAATGATAGAGCGAGTCATGAAAAGTCAAGAAAGTAATAGCACAAGTAGCATGGTTCAGATAGCAGATGAATCAAGTATACAACGATGATTAACGTCAAGTCACGATAGAAACGATAACAACACGATGGCAAATAATGTCAACGTCAAACAATAGCAAGCAACATGTATAGCAAGGAGAGAGAAAGTAGTTGGCCATATAGAGAGTAAATTGCACTTTGATTGATTTTCTTATCAATTGAAATAGTATAGCACTTTTGATTAACTTTCGTCAATCGAGATAGTAATGTCACTTTGGTTATTCGGAGATAGCCGAGAGAGAATATAGCACTTTTGTCGTCAATAGACAACGAGAGAATATAGCACTTTGTTTTGTCAAAGACATCGAGAGAATATAGAACTTTGTGTTGATTGTCTTAGATTAATATTGATAGTATGGCACTTGGATGTAATGCTGACATCCTGATCATTTAACTCTCGTGGGCAAATGGCACTTTCGGGCGCTCTCCCCAGGACCAGATTGGGCCCTATTGCGCTGGCATTGGTCATTTTGTTTATCTTTAGACAATCAATTTAATGGCCAATAGAGTATTCCAAGAAATAGATAAGAGCACTAGATGAATAGACGAGATAGTAGAGTGAACGTGAATAGATGAGAAAGTAGAGTATAGATGAGAGCTAGTGGACATTGCACGTAACACATCGAGTAAACAGGCGATGGTAACAATTGCACAACACGTGCACTTGGTGTTGGCAGTCAGGTGGAACTCACTACTTTTCCGCTGGTGATGTTACACACAGGTTCAAAGGTCTGGCGTGATTCAAGATAAGAGCGAACTTCTAATAGCTGTTTGGATCATGTTGTTCCCTAAAGGGTGTAGTAGGTGTTAGGGTACAACCGGCTCGTCGACCATGTGGGAATCCATGGACAGAGGAGACTTACGGAGGCCTTGAACAAGGATTCACTAGTCCGGCAGAAGGAGTATCTAACAGAGAGTTCGTCCAAGTCAAGAGAGAGTGTGTATATAGAAACAAGTGCTTGACATTCCAGAGGAATTCTACAATAGTGGAGCGTCGATAATGGTATTCTCAAAACAACACGAGAAACAAAGACAAGTCTTATTTAAAGTAGGGCAATTTAATTACATAAATTACCAAATGTATTATGATATATTTACATGCCAAGTTAAGCCATATTTGGATGGTTCAAAGTGTGTGCAAGTGTTATGAGAAAATCATGGACAAGATAGATCATGTGATTAACTTGAATTAATTAAAATATATTCAATAATTACAACTTCGTTTTTATGTGTATAAGATAGTTAATAGGACATGGGGTGGCTGTATAACAATAAAACTTGCAAAAAGTGGGTTTTCATGCAAAAAGCTGAGATCGCAACGCACCCCAGTAAGGGTCACGATGGGGTCAACTGAGAACGCGACATGGCCTTGTATAGATCGAGACGGCCTTCTCAGTTCGGGTAGGCAGATCGCGACAGGGTCGCTTGAGGGTCGCGATGGGCTCATCAGATTGGGCAGCAGATCGCGACGACAGGCCCTGTCGTGATCAGATCACGACAGAAGGCACTGTCGTGATGGCCCTGTGAATGTAGCCTATCGGGTTGTCACGTTCACAGGGTCTGCGCCCGAGTCCGACAGGGAAAGGATAGTGCATTGGATTGCGGATCAGACTTACCCTATTTTGACACAGGGTGATTTAGAAAATCATAACTAATTGTACAAGCAATGAAAAATCATGAAACTAGTTGCGAATTGATCTAGACTCACATGGGTTCTTACAGAAATTTATAATTTGAAAACAAAAAGGGTTTCAACATGCTTTGGTCATGTGTATTCATGAAGAACATGCAACAGCACACAGATGAGATCAACGAATTAATTAGTAAGATAGGATGAATGCAAATTAGGGCTTTTAGGGGCAAAAGAAGCCTAACATGCACCAATATCCCTAATAAAATTTTTGTAGAATGTGGTTTAGTATACATGGAGATCAAGAATTAAGAAGAGGGTTCAGGGTCATGGTGTTTACAGAACTTCAAAAATTAAGAACAAAAGAATTGCTCGATGGAAAAATATGAGACAAGAGGGCTTTGAATCCTGAGGTTTAGATCAACCTACAGATGAAATTGATTTAGTTTTGCTTGTGAGAATGCCTATCTTTGGTCGTTTTCCTCTTCTAGGGCTAGAATGTGAAGAACTCGGGTTGAAGCTTTGATGAAGCCTCCTTCCCACGAATTCTCCCCCTCCTTGGCCTCTCGTCCTTGTCCAGCAACTCTTGGCAATGAGCTAGAGCCAGCCATAGGGGTTTAGGATAGTATTTATGTCTCTTATGTTTCTAATTCCTAATAGGACTCTAACTCCTATTAAATTCTGAGATTTCCTATTTAATTCCACCTTCCAAGCTTGCCATGTCCAATTTGGGTTAGGTTGGGATCCAAATTCGTGGCCAACCTATTAGGGTAGGTTTAGGAATCTAAATCCAACCCAAACTTCCTATTTAATGCATTAAATACCTCTTTTCTATTTAAGTAATAATTAAGTTACGAATTTAGGGTATTTTTTCTATTATTCCCCTTTTAAAAATCCCTATTTTGGCCCACTAACTTTTATATGATCCATTTAACAAAGCCCACCACTTCTTTTTTTTAATGTGTTTTAACTTATAAAATTCCCTTTTTAAATTAGAGAATATTAGAGTTTTGAATTTTATTCATGGGCTATGGGAGGTCCATTGATCTTATTTCTTTTGATGGATTATCATTACATATTGTTTGGAGTCTACCCATCATTTTATTTTTGATTGTTAATCTACTTGGCTCATATGATAATGGGTTTTTTGAATTATTCCTTAATTACAATAATAAGTCACCTCAATTTCTAAAACTTGGTCTGAATTATTTTTTTCTAAGCCCAATTTTCTTAATGGGTCATCATTACATGTCGTTGGAAGTCTCTCTGATAGGTTCGTTTAATTTATGGGCGCGTTATCTTTCCGTGTTAACGGTTTTTCCGACTTAGTTTCCTAATTTGGATAATTAGTCATGTTGTGACATACGCTTGGCCAATCAGATTTTTCGTTACATGAATTTCTTCGTGGAACACTTAGGGATAATATTGGGGGTTGATTTATAATTTTTACGGAATTTTTAGATGTGTTCTTGCACATTCGATAATAGTAGGTATGTTTCTATTATTCTGTTTTTATATAAATTTATTATTTCAAATTTTTTAAATACTGAATTTTCCGGGTTGCTACATCCTCCCCCACTTAAAAGAATTTGGTCCCCAAATTTATATGATATGATACGATTACCAATTTAATCAGAATATTTTATTCCATCATCTCCCCCACGTAGGGCTTTACTATCGTGAAAATAATAGAAAATTAACTAAGGGTTTAGTGATGATACCTTGTCCATCTTCATTGGCATGATTTATATCAACAAGAGCTTGTAATCGTCCTTGGCGTGGAGTTTGGTTCTTCTTTATTGGACAATCGATGACTCGATGTTGTTAACTTCCACATCGCAAGCATCTGTCCAATTTCTTCCAACAGTTATCAACCTGATGCCTTGGCTTTCCACAAAATTCACAGACATCCTTCCGCTCCACTTCCCCTTTCATTCTCTTGCTAATTACTGTATCTCCTCCTTTATTACCATTGGAACGAGTAGCATGTTCCCTTTTCAACACCTTCTTCCAACACTCCTTAGCCACATGACTTGGCTTGTGACAATGAAGGCAGATGATCTCATCATTACGATTCGCTTGCTGGTTGGCCATCTTGCCATGGTTATATCCTCTCTTCCCATTCTGATTGGTCTCCTTTTTAATCTCCTTAGTCGCCTCCAGAGCTCTTTCTAGTAGTTGAATGGCTTGCTGACATGCCAGAACTAGCCTCTGGGTTGATCCCATGTCAGAGTCCATTAAGAGTCCCTTCAAGAATAAGGTTGGCATTAGGATGCTAAAGTAATATTAAGTTCATATATATGTATAGATAAATGTATTCAAATCTTAACCATGGTCCTACCCAAGCCTCACATAGACTTAGACACGTGTCATGGCAGTTTGTCCGAGAACACCCTATACCTAAGAGATCCAATGAGGACATCCTAGAACATCATAAACCTAAGATATCCTATCAAGACATCCTAGGCTCTCATACCAACTGTCACGCCCCACCAATTTAGCAGCGGAATAAATCGGGGAGACGTGAGCAAAGTACATAGTATAAAAAAATGTACAACAGTTGAGTGATTCAGAGCATCTAATGAACAATAATTGAAATAAACTCTTCATTTCATTATAAAATCACTAAGACTATTACAACCACTAATTCGGAGCCACTACATTGAGATCATTGACATCATTACATTGGAAAAGAAATCTAAAGCAACAACTACTAGACTCCATTGTACTAGGGCAACTTCATCAACTGACTCCAGGTTGCTCATCACTCTGGTCCTATCCCATTCGTGTGTGTGACGTCATTGTCTGACTTACCTGAGACACAATAACAAATAACGAAAGGTGAGCGATTACGCCCAGTAGGACTTAAATCTCAGTAGTCAAGCAGGCTTTAAATAATTAATACTTTAAAAGGCAGAGTAATTACTGATAGAGCGAGTCATGAAAAGTCGAGAAAGTAATAGCACAAGTAACATGGTTCAGATAGCAGATGAATCAAGTATAGCACGATGATTAAAGTCAAGTCACGATAGAAACGATAACAACACGATGGCAAATAACGTCAACGTCAAACAATAAAAAGCAACATGTATAGCAAGGAGAGAGAAAGTAGTTGGCCATATAGAGAGTAAATTGCACATTGATTGATTTTCTTATCAATCGAAATAGTATAGCACTTTTGATTAACTTTCGTCAATCAAGATAGTAATGGCACTTTGGTTATCCGGAGATAACCGAGAGAGAATATAGCACTTTTGTCGTCAATAGACAACAAGAGAATATAGCATTTTGTTTTGTCAAAGACATCGAGAGAATATAGCACTTTGTGTTGATTGTCTTAGATTAATCTTGATAGTATGGCACTTGGATGTAATGCCGACATCCTGATCATTTAACTCCCGCGGGCAAATGGCACTTTCGGGCGCTCACCCCAGGACCGGATCGGGCCCTATTGCACTGGCATTGGTCATTTTGTTTATCTTTAGACAATCAATTTAATGGCCAACAGAGAGTTCCAATAAATAGATAAGAGCACTGGATGAATAGACGAGATAGTAGAGTGAACGTGAATAGATGAGCGAGTAGAGTATACATGAGAGCTAGTGGACATTGCACGTAACACGCTGAGTAAACAGGCGATAGTAATAGTTGCACAACACGTGCACTTGGTGTTGGCAGTCAGGTGGAACTCACTACCTTTCCTCTGGTCATGTTACACATAGGTCCAGAGGTCCGGCATGATTCAAGATAAGAGCGAACTTCTAATAGTCGTTTAGATCATGTTGATCCCTAAAGGGTGTAGTAGGTGTTAGGGTACAACCGGCTCGTCGACCATGTGGGAATCCATGGTCAGAGGAGACTTTTTTTTTTTTAAACGGTCCTCAGGTGTAACGCTGAGAGAGCGCACCCTCCCTCAAAGAGGGAGAATGTTCTCACTCCACCAGGTTATACTTGGGCCAAAAATATATCTAATTTGTGATGATACAAGAAACCTGCCCGGTCAACAAATTCTAACATGGTAAAGACCGGTTCTATCTAGAACTAAAGGCCCTTTACATATATGAGGAATGCCTGTAGAGCCCCAATACACATTATTCTCCTTAAACCAGCAACCAAAATTAGCCAAGGCATCTGCAACTTGATTTGTTTCACGGTAGCAATGGCGCAATAAGGGATGTCGACTTTCCATCCGATCCTCAGCTTCCCGCCACCACCTGAAAGCTTGCCACGAAGGACAACATCTGGATTTGAAGGAGTTGATCAAGGTTAAGGAGTCCGAATATATGATAGACATCCGGATGCCAAGAAAATCAGCCACTCGAAGACCATCACACAAAGCTCTTGCTTCAGCGATCAAGCTATTCCCCTAGGCGTAGAAGTGAGCAAAAGCCACCACAAGAGAACCCCATCTATCCCGAATACAACCGCCTCCCCCACATAATCCAGGGTTGCCTTTACTAGCACCATCCACATTCAAACAAAAATCATTTATAGGAGGCATCTACTGAATTAGCTTCAACTGCTTCCTAGAGAAGGACGGGGAAAGGCCAAATTTTTGAAGTACCTGCAGATCAGCAAAAGAGGGCTCCACCTTAAAGTGAGTATTTTCAAGGGAGTGGCCAACCATAAATTGGATGTTCTTAATGATAGTCCCAACCGAACACCGCTTGCTCTCAAATTTAGCTTGACATCTCCATTTCCATATCTCGCACAGCAGAAGGAGAAGGACATGAGTAGCCTTAAAACCCAAGGGAGAAGAAGTATTAACAGCAGAAAGGAAATTCCAAATTCTAGTCGTAATGTTATTGTGCAGATGGATATTCAGACTGATGAGCGGAATAAACCATTGCCACAGTGAGGCCGCCAGGTTGCCCTTGATAAAGAGGTGGTTGTCATCCTCAATATTGGGAGAAGTACAGCAAGAGCAACAAGAGACCATGTGGATGCCAGTCTCAGCAATTCTTTGGTCCACAGAGACTGCCCTATGAAGAATTTTCCAGCAGAATAAAGAAGCTCTTCTGTAAAAGTAAGTATGCCAGATTTTGTTTAAAGAACTCCTCCTAACCCCCACCAACCGAACCAAGTTATAGGCAGACTTTACCGTGAATTTTCCATCATGTGAAGGCCCCCAATCACGCTGGTCATCTTCCTCATTCAAAACGACCCCATTCAGAGTATCATTAGGAATAAATTCACGTATAGGATGCTGAGGATTAAGAATAGCCTCCCTGAGCGAAACTTTTTGACCATCATAAGGAGTAATTAGCAGTTCAGTAAGAGGTTGGTTCCCTCGCCAAACATCAGTTAAGACATCAATCTCTTTACCATTTCCATGGATCCACACGGTATGGTTATGAATAATATCCTGAGCAACAGTCCAAATTTTAGAAGAAAAACCCATGCCTCTGCACAAACCACCAGACTTATACCTATTCCTAGCATACCTCGCCCAACAAGAGGTACCATTTTGCAAATTCCACATGGACTTCACTGCGAGAGCAATCTGAACATGCTTAATATTGCGGACCCCCAATCCACCTTCTGTAATGGGATGTTGAATGGTTGACCAAGCTACCCATTGACGTTTCTTCAAGCCATCAGAGTTATTCCAGAAGAAATCGGCACACAGTTTATCAATATACCTCACAATTCCAGCAGGTAAGGAAGAGGAGGCAGCTAGGTATACTGGAAGAGAAGCCAAGACCGAATTTATGAGAGTTATTCTTCCTACTTGGGAGATAAGCCTAGGCTTCCATGAGGGCAGCTTAACATTTATTTTCTGAATCAGAGGGGCGAAGTCTGAAGCAAGGACCCTGCCAGGATGTAAAGGAACACCAAGTTAGGTAAGTGGACCTCTTTGTGTAACGACCCTCTTCATACCGGTACGATTATACCAATCCCCATCGGTATAAAGGGCGTCGTCACAGTGGGACATGTACCCAACACTAGTCGATAGGTTGATATGTACCTGGATAGCAATAGAATACAACAAAATAAAATAAATAACTCAACTTTTAATCCATCACCAACACACATTTCACCGTCTAAATAGTGAAATAGAAAGACAATGTCCACATTAATATAAGATAAAAGAACTACATTGCCCAAATATTGTCCATACAATAATTCTTTTCATACTATGAGAAAAAGAAAAGTACAACTAGTAGCAGCTACACAAAATAGTCTTCTAAATGGCGATCCTCACTAAGCTTCCTTCTAGTACACGATACCTGTCAACCTGTATGCCGAAGCAAGGGTGAGTCCAAAGATTCAGCAAGCAAACCAAAGACTTAAACTTAAACATGTCACACTCGCACTAAGACATTATCATTAAAGAGATGCACACTATCATCAAATCACAAGGGTACACACGGTCCTTACTCTTAACTAGCAACACCTATTTTATTCACATGAGCATGCTTTAGTCTATCATATTTCTATTCTAAATCATGAGCATTACATTATACACATGTACATATTTCATACACCTATCATGTAGCATGGTTCGTCCACACATTATTTCATTCCATAGATATCTCTACCACTAAAGCATAAAATTGAGCATAAGGGAAAAGAACAAGCTAGCATGATGACTACTTTCTTTTCACATGCACTTTTCGTATTTAATTGTACAATTTGCTTGCTGTTTTAACATAATAAAACCACATACACATAGCTTCACATTTTATAGCATGAATTGAAGGTTAAAACATGGTAAAACTATTTAGCAACAATAAGAACTTAAGTATGAAACTTTATACTAATTGAGCATTTCAACTAGCATGGAATCCAAATATTATTCATGCATTTACCATGTTCATAATCACACTTTACTTGCTGTTTTTATTTGCATTACATTCAATTACATGGATCTATAATTATTCACATATTATCTTATCCCTTTGACAAGTCTACATGTTCATATTTTGTGTTGCATAAATAACATGGTTGTCTAAGTTTACTCACATACACCATTACATGACGAATTGCAAACTACATGATATGATACTAAGCATGGCATTTCAATTGAGATATTAACTTATGGAAAACATAAACATAGCATGCTAATAAACTAGTTTTCACATGCAAGCACACTCTCATTTGCATTAACTCTCCCTCACATCTCATTTCACGTAATTATCATATCATTTACTCTTGTCTTCGCCTATCACATATCATATCATTTGCACTCACCATGTTCCACATTCACATATCATTTCACACTTTATTCATATTTCATTGCTTAAACAAATTGCCATGAAACATAGTCCTAACTACCAGTAGAGGACACTAACAAATATCTCATTCTCATAACTCACCGCATAACACAACTCATCACATCTCATAACACATAACACATAACACATAACACAACTCATAATCACATACCCACCACCTAGGCAATACAGTGGTGAATCTTGGTAACTACGCAGACCGGGAGAAGCCCTCTCCACCCTATCCAGTGGTACTTGTCCACCTCCAGGATTTCCCTAATGCCTTTAGGACAAACTTTCCACACATAGAGCTTTCCATAGGGACTTTTCTATGTACAAGGCCTCTAGGGTAGCCGTGTCATTTTCGGCCCAATTATTACACATTACATTCACTTTATCGCATTTTCACACATTATTCACATGTTTTACTTATTCTGTTGAATCATTTTATATGTTACATCAATAAATTCCACCTGTCTCAGTTAACCCTAACATGATACTACTGTTAACAGGATTCAAACACTCAGAAAAATTATCCCAATCATACTGAGATCAATCAGCAAGTAAATCATCTCAATGGACACACTTTAATTTCTATTTTCATGTTAAATTTACTTGAATATTACTTTCTGTTCCCCAAATCATATGAGAATTTAACCACAGACTTGTTGAAGGTTTCAGATCATACATGCAAACTTTTCATATTTTTTTGAGCTATGCAGGATTTATAGAAAATAAAACACTCATTTACATGTTATTCATAAATCAGTTTAACATGGACTCAAAATGCTAAGATCAAATTTAACAGTTTACAAACCTATGTCTAGCATTCATATTACCATAGAAATTTTCCCCAAAATTATCTTGTGTCATACAATTTTCTGAGATTTTTAACATAACCTATATATGTATTCTCTATTTTCAATGCAGAAATTACAGTATATTGCATCGTCATGGGGAAAATTCCCAAATTCTGAAGACATGGACTGAGGTGGAGACACATCCTCCACAAATTATGTGACACTCAAATACAACATAGATCAGGTAATCAGAAAGCTACCATATTAAGGAGCATATCAAACATGTATTTAACATAATTCTAACAATTCATACTAATTACAGAAAAACATAAAAATATCACAACACATTCTATATGCTAATTTACATAACATATAAAATTTACAGTATATCCTCATGCGAAGAAGTCCGGAAATTAATCATATAGGGAAGAACAGTTCACTGTTCTGTCCTTAAGAACTAAACGGCATGGGGCTGGCTGTTCACAGAGGTTGACGGCAGCATCGCATGCCGTCAACACAAGATCTTGATGGCAAGGGATCGTGCCGTCTAGTTCCTGTCTGTGTAAAAACACAGACCGAGCTTGAAAGAAAGGGGAAATGTAGGGCTCCAGGACACGAATTAAAACCCACAAAATACCTAGGACTTAGGGGACATGCAGAAGCTTAAGATCTAGGGTTTACTTGCCTTTTACAAAATCTACAAAGATCAGAATATGTTGATGAAGCCCTTTTCAGCCATGCCAAAAAGCTGCTCAGAAACTCCTTCGATCTTCTTCTCCTGTCGATGTAGATGGCACCTCGGAGTTGGGATCTCTTCTTGGATGTATTGGCTGTCCTCCAGACGTTGTAGCTCCTTGGGGAACACCTCCAGTCGACGGATCAAAGGCCACAAACTTCAGGTTTTCTCTTGTTCTCAACTAGGGTTTCTTTCTTTCCTTGAAAAGAGCCAAGAGATCTCTCCCATACACAAAGAGAGGAGTTTTATAAGTCTTGGCCCTGGGGATCTCGAGCACAGATGATGGGAGAGGCGTAGGTGACATCACCCCAATTAGGGAGCTAGCCCAATCCATGCTCTCTGCGTTCTGCAGTGCACAGAAAATTAGGGAAATAGACGTCCACAAGCTGGCCGTCTACATACAATTGACGTCCATTGATATGGACGTTGACTTATCATAAACGTCCACTCATGTTGACGCTAAGATGCTATCGGCCAGAACACCAAAACCATGCAAAGAACCGTATTTACACTATGTATATACATACAATGTATAAGGTATAACATGCATATTACTACACCATGCAATCAACAATATTTATACCTAGACATACACATGCATACATAAGTACGCTAAGATAATATGTACGTAGATATCTACCTATGCGTACATGATGTTTTACATAAGTGTGACTCAACACGTGGCAAAATAAAATGACAAGAATTGCGAGGGCTTCACAATCATTAGGAGGCAATATGAATTAAGTTAGCTAGGAATAATATATTCCACAAAATAGTTCTTGCATGCACACACTGATTTGACATATATATAGAGGTGTAACCTACTTATGTACATTATGCATGAAATAGATAGATACAACATGCGCAACGATAATTAGATTAAACTTGCACAACATTACTTAAGTACTATATGCATGGGATCCTTAATATACACAATATGCACAATTTAGCTAATTGCCTATTCTCACCTAAATATCATAAAATACATGCATGTTATTCATGAGGAATATAGAATTACAATATACACTACTAAGTACACCTACCATACTTGCAACAATCAAATGCACATGCACAAATTATAAGTGAATAAACATTCAGGGCATCACACTCTTCCCCTCTTGAAAAAGATCTTCATCCTCGAAGATCGCATCGAGTACCTGTGGTGACGTCGCCGAGGTCATCACCAACTACTCCTTGCTCCTTTATTTCCGTCGAGGAAGCACCTCGTGGAGCAAACATTGTCTTCAGATTCGGACACTCCTTAAGTCGATGCTCCTTGCTACCGCATTTAAGACACCTTCCTTCCTTTCTCCAACATGCGTTCCTGCCATGACGCTTCCCGCACTGGATACACTCAGGTTTCTAGCTAATTGAGGTCACAGTCGATTGTTGACTTTCCACGAGTTTCTCCTTCTTCTTATCTTGCCTTTGGAATGGCTTGGTCACATCCTCCTTTGGACTTGCCTCCCCCTCTTAGATAGGTCCCGCTCTACTTCCTTGCTTGGTTGCCACACCTAGAATTCCTTCCAAGGTATGAGAATCAAGCTCCAGAAGCATAGCTCTCACTGAGGGTTTAAGCCCTTTCACGAAATTCTTCAACTTGCGGTTCTGCTCATACCTCCTAGACTGAGCACTACGTTTGCCACATCCAGTCATGGTCTGCAAAATAAGTAACCCAGTTAGAACCTAGGTTACTATATTCTAACTATTCTCCTTACTATCTTCCATTTATTATTAGTAAATTCTTCATATATGGACAACTCCCTATGAAGACTTTGCAATATTGTGACGGTGATGGTCTATCCATGTACAGTCTCAACCTTGGGGTCTGATACCAATCTCTGTAACGACCCTCTTCATACCGGTACGATTATACCAATCCCCATCGGTATAAAGTGCGTCGTCACAGTGGGACATGTACCCAACACTAGTCGATAGGTTGATATGTACTTGGATAGCAATAGAGTACAACGAAATAAAATAAATAACTCAACTTTTAATCCATCACCAACACACATTCCACTGTCTAAATAGTGAAATAGAAAGACAATGTCCACATTAATACAAGATAAAAGAACTACATTGCCCAAATATTGTCCATACAATAATTCTTTTCATACTATGAGAAAAAGAAAAGTACAACTAGTAGTAGCTCCACAAAATAGTCTTCTAAATGGCGATCCTCACTAAGCTTCCTTCTAGTGCACGATACCTGTCAACCTGTATGCCAAAGCAAGGGTGAGTCCAAAGACTCAGCAAGCAAACCAAAGACTTAAACTTAAACATGTCACACTCGCACTAAGCCATTAACATTAAAGAGATGCACACTATCATCAAATCAAAAGGGTACACACGGTCCTTACTCTTAACTAGCAACACCTATTTTATTCACATGAGCATGCTTTAGTCTATCATATTTCTATTCTAAATCATGAGCATTACATTATACACGTGTACATATTTCATACACCTAACATGTAGCATGGTTCATCCACACATTATTTCATTCCATAGATATCTTTACCACTAAAGCATAAAATTGAGCATAAGGGGAAAGAACAAGCTAGCATGATGACTACTTTCTTTTCACATGCACTTTTCGTATTTAATTGTACAATTTGCTTGCTGTTTTAACATAATAAAAACACATACACATAGCTTCACATTTTATAGCATGAATTGAAGGTTATAACATGGTAAAACCATTTAGCAACAATAAGCACTTAAGTATGAAACTTTATACTAATTGAGCATTTCAACTAGCATGGAATCCAAATATTATTCATGCATTTACCATGTTCATAATCACACTTTACTTGTTGTTCTTATTTGCATTACATTCAATTACATGGATCTATAATTATTCACATATTATCTTACCCCTTTGACAAGTCTACATGTTCATATTTTGTGTTGCATAAATAACATGGTTGTCTAAGTTTACTCACATACACCATTACATGACGAATTGCAAACTACATGATATGATACTAAGCATGGCATTTCAATTGAGATATTAACCTATGGAAAACATAAACATAGCATGCTAATAAACTAGTTTTAACATGCAAGCACACTCTCATTTGCATTAACTCTCCCTCACATCTCATTTCACGTAATTATCATATCATTTACTCTTGGCTTCGCCTATCACATATCATATCATTTGCACTCACCATGTGCCACGTTCACATATCATTTCACACTTTATTCATATTTCATTGCTTAAACAAATTTTCATGACACATAGTCCTAACTACCAGTAGAGGACACTAACAAATATCTCATTCTCATAACTCACTGCATAACACAACTCATCACATCTCATAACACATAACACATAACACAACTCATAATCACATACCCACCACCTAGGCAATACAGTGGTGAATCTTGGTAACTGCGCAGACCGGGAGAAGCCCTCTCCACCCTATCCAGTGGTACTTGTCCACCTCCAGGATTTCCCTAATGCCTTTAGGACAAACTTTCCACACATAGAGCTTTCCATAGGGACTTTTCTATGTACAAGGCCTCTAGGGTAGCCGTGTCATTTTCGGCCCAATTATTACACATTACATTCACTTTATCGCATTTTCACACATTATTCACATGTTTTACTTATTCTGTTGAATCATTTTATATGTTACATCAATAAATTCCACCTGTCTCAGTTAACCCTAACATGATACTACTGTTAACAGGATTCAAACACTCAGAAAAATTATCCCAATCATACTGAGATCAATCAGCAAGTAAATCATCTCAATGGACACACTTTAATTTCTATTTTCATGTTAAATTTACTTGAATATTACTTTCTGTTCCCCAAATCATATGAGAATTTAACCACAGACTTGTTGAAGGTTTCAGATCATACATGCAAACTTTTCATATTTTTTTGAGCTATGCAGGATTTATAGAAAATAAAACACTCATTTACATGTTATTCATAAATCAGTTTAACATGGACTCAAAATGCTAAGATCAAATTTAACAGTTTACAAACCTATGTCTAGCATTCATATTACCATAGAAATTTTCCCCAAAATTATCTTGTGTCATACAATTTTCTGAGATTTTTAACATAACCTATATATGTATTCTCTATTTTCAATGCAGAAATTACAGTATATTGCATCGTCATGGGGAAAATTCCCAAATTCTGAAGACATGGACTGAGGTGGAGACACATCCTCCACAAATTATGTGACACTCAAATACAACATAGATCAGGTAATCAGAAAGCTACCATATTAAGGAGCATATCAAACATGTATTTAACATAATTCTAACAATTCATACTAATTACAGAAAAACATAAAAATATCACAACACATTCTATATGCTAATTTACATAACATATAAAATTTACAGTATATCCTCATGCGAAGAAGTCCGGAAATTAATCATATAGGGAAGAACAGTTCACTGTTCTGTCCTTAAGAACTAAACGGCATGGGGCTGGCTGTTCACAGAGGTTGACGGCAGCATCGCATGCCGTCAACACAAGATCTTGATGGCAAGGGATCGTGCCGTCTAGTTCCTGTCTGTGTAAAAACACAGACCGAGCTTGAAAGAAAGGGGAAATGTAGGGCTCCAGGACACGAATTAAAACCCACAAAATACCTAGGACTTAGGGGACATGCAGAAGCTTAAGATCTAGGGTTTACTTGCCTTTTACAAAATCTACAAAGATCAGAATATGTTGATGAAGCCCTTTTCAGCCATGCCAAAAAGCTGCTCAGAAACTCCTTCGATCTTCTTCTCCTGTCGATGTAGATGGCACCTCGGAGTTGGGATCTCTTCTTGGATGTATTGGCTGTCCTCCAGACGTTGTAGCTCCTTGGGGAACACCTCCAGTCGACGGATCAAAGGCCACAAACTTCAGGTTTTCTCTTGTTCTCAACTAGGGTTTCTTTCTTTCCTTGAAAAGAGCCAAGAGATCTCTCCCATACACAAAGAGAGGAGTTTTATAAGTCTTGGCCCTGGGGATCTCGAGCACAGATGATGGGAGAGGCGTAGGTGACATCACCCCAATTAGGGAGCTAGCCCAATCCATGCTCTCTGCGTTCTGCAGTGCACAGAAAATTAGGGAAATAGACGTCCACAAGCTGGCCGTCTACATACAATTGACGTCCATTGATATGGACGTTGACTTATCATAAACGTCCACTCATGTTGACGCTAAGATGCTATCGGCCAGAACACCAAAACCATGCAAAGAACCGTATTTACACTATGTATATACATACAATGTATAAGGTATAACATGCATATTACTACACCATGCAATCAACAATATTTATACCTAGACATACACATGCATACATAAGTACGCTAAGATAATATGTACGTAGATATCTACCTATGCGTACATGATGTTTTACATAAGTGTGACTCAACACGTGGCAAAATAAAATGACAAGAATTGCGAGGGCTTCACAATCATTAGGAGGCAATATGAATTAAGTTAGCTAGGAATAATATATTCCACAAAATAGTTCTTGCATGCACACACTGATTTGACATATATATAGAGGTGTAACCTACTTATGTACATTATGCATGAAATAGATAGATACAACATGCGCAACGATAATTAGATTAAACTTGCACAACATTACTTAAGTACTATATGCATGGGATCCTTAATATACACAATATGCACAATTTAGCTAATTGCCTATTCTCACCTAAATATCATAAAATACATGCATGTTATTCATGAGGAATATAGAATTACAATATACACTACTAAGTACACCTACCATACTTGCAACAATCAAATGCACATGCACAAATTATAAGTGAATAAACATTCAGGGCATCACACTCTTCCCCTCTTGAAAAAGATCTTCATCCTCGAAGATCGCATCGAGTACCTGTGGTGACGTCGCCGAGGTCATCACCAACTACTCCTTGCTCCTTTATTTCCGTCGAGGAAGCACCTCGTGGAGCAAACATTGTCTTCAGATTCGGACACTCCTTAAGTCGATGCTCCTTGCTACCGCATTTAAGACACCTTCCTTCCTTTCTCCAACATGCGTTCCTGCCATGACGCTTCCCGCACTGGATACACTCAGGTTTCTAGCTAATTGAGGTCACAGTCGATTGTTGACTTTCCACGAGTTTCTCCTTCTTCTTATCTTGCCTTTGGAATGGCTTGGTCACATCCTCCTTTGGACTTGCCTCCCCCTCTTAGATAGGTCCCGCTCTACTTCCTTGCTTGGTTGCCACACCTAGAATTCCTTCCAAGGTATGAGAATCAAGCTCCAGAAGCATAGCTCTCACTGAGGGTTTAAGCCCTTTCACGAAATTCTTCAACTTGCGGTTCTGCTCATACCTCCTAGACTGAGCACTACGTTTGCCACATCCAGTCATGGTCTGCAAAATAAGTAACCCAGTTAGAACCTAGGTTACTATATTCTAACTATTCTCCTTACTATCTTCCATTTATTATTAGTAAATTCTTCATATATGGACAACTCCCTATGAAGACTTTGCAATATTGTGACGGTGATGGTCTATCCATGTACAGTCTCAACCTTGGGGTCTGATACCAATCTCTGTAACGACCCTCTTCATACCGGTACGATTATACCAATCCCCATCGGTATAAAGTGCGTCGTCACAGTGGGACATGTACCCAACACTAGTCGATAGGTTGATATGTACTTGGATAGCAATAGAGTACAACGAAATAAAATAAATAACTCAACTTTTAATCCATCACCAACACACATTCCACTGTCTAAATAGTGAAATAGAAAGACAATGTCCACATTAATACAAGATAAAAGAACTACATTGCCCAAATATTGTCCATACAATAATTCTTTTCATACTATGAGAAAAAGAAAAGTACAACTAGTAGTAGCTCCACAAAATAGTCTTCTAAATGGCGATCCTCACTAAGCTTCCTTCTAGTGCACGATACCTGTCAACCTGTATGCCAAAGCAAGGGTGAGTCCAAAGACTCAGCAAGCAAACCAAAGACTTAAACTTAAACATGTCACACTCGCACTAAGCCATTAACATTAAAGAGATGCACACTATCATCAAATCAAAAGGGTACACACGGTCCTTACTCTTAACTAGCAACACCTATTTTATTCACATGAGCATGCTTTAGTCTATCATATTTCTATTCTAAATCATGAGCATTACATTATACACGTGTACATATTTCATACACCTAACATGTAGCATGGTTCATCCACACATTATTTCATTCCATAGATATCTTTACCACTAAAGCATAAAATTGAGCATAAGGGAAAGAACAAGCTAGCATGATGACTACTTTCTTTTCACATGCACTTTTCGTATTTAATTGTACAATTTGCTTGCTGTTTTAACATAATAAAAACACATACACATAGCTTCACATTTTATAGCATGAATTGAAGGTTATAACATGGTAAAACCATTTAGCAACAATAAGCACTTAAGTATGAAACTTTATACTAATTGAGCATTTCAACTAGCATGGAATCCAAATATTATTCATGCATTTACCATGTTCATAATCACACTTTACTTGTTGTTCTTATTTGCATTACATTCAATTACATGGATCTATAATTATTCACATATTATCTTACCCCTTTGACAAGTCTACATGTTCATATTTTGTGTTGCATAAATAACATGGTTGTCTAAGTTTACTCACATACACCATTACATGACGAATTGCAAACTACATGATATGATACTAAGCATGGCATTTCAATTGAGATATTAACCTATGGAAAACATAAACATAGCATGCTAATAAACTAGTTTTAACATGCAAGCACATTCTCATTTGCATTAACTCTCCCTCACATCTCATTTCACGTAATTATCATATCATTTACTCTTGGCTTCGCCTATCACATATCATATCATTTGCACTCACCATGTGCCACGTTCACATATCATTTCACACTTTATTCATATTTCATTGCTTAAACAAATTTTCATGACACATAGTCCTAACTACCAGTAGAGGACACTAACAAATATCTCATTCTCATAACTCACTGCATAACACAACTCATCACATCTCATAACACATAACACATAACACAACTCATAATCACATACCCACCACCTAGGCAATACAGTGGTGAATCTTGGTAACTGCGCAGACCGGGAGAAGCCCTCTCCACCCTATCGAGTGGTACTTGTCCACCTCCAGGATTTCCCTAATGCCTTTAGGACAAACTTTCCACACATAGAGCTTTCCATAGGGACTTTTCTATGTACAGCTCTTGAGGCCTCTAGGGTAGCCGTGTCATTTTCGGCCCAATTATTACACATTCCATTCACTTTATTGCATTTTCACACATTATTCACATGTTTTACTTATTCTGTTGAATCATTTTATATGTTACATCCATAAATTCCACCTGTCTCAGTTAACCCTAACATGATACTACTGTTAACATGATTCAAACACTCAGAAAAATTATCCCAATCATACTGAGATCAATCGGCAAGTAAATCATCTCAATGGACACACTTTAATTTCTATTTTCATGTGAAATTTACATGAATATTACTTTCTGTTCCCCAAATCATATGAGAATTTAACCACATACTTGTTGAAGGTTTCAGATCATACATGCAAACTTTTCATATTTTTCTGAGGTATGCAAGATTTATAGAAAATAAAACACTCATTTACATGCTATTCATAAATCAATTTAACATGGACTCAAAATGCTAAGATCAAATTTAACAGTTCACAAACCTGTGTCTAGCATTCATATTACCATAGAAATTTTCCCCGAAATTATCTTGTGTCATACAATTTTCTGAGATTTTTAACATAACCTACATGTATTCTCTATTTTCAATACAGAAATTACAGTATATTGCATCGTCATGGGGAAAATTCCCAAATTCTCAAGACATGGACTGAGGTGTAGACACATCCTCCACAAATTATGTGGCACTCAAATACAACATAGATCAGGTAATCAGGAAGCTACCACATTAAGGAGCATATCAAACATGTATTTAACATAATTATAACAATTCATAATAATTACAGAAAAACATAAAAATCTCACAACACATTCTATTAGCTAATTTTCATAACATATAAAATTTACACTATATCCTCATGCGAAGAAGTCCGGAAATTAATCATATAGGGAAGAACAGTTCACTGTTCTGTCCTTAAGAACTAAACGGCAAGGGGCTGGCCGTTCACAGAGGTTGACGGCATCATCGCATGCCATCAACACAAGATCTTGACGCAAGGGATCTTGACGTCCAGTTCATGTCTGTGTAAAAACACAGACTGAGCTTGAAAGAAAGGGGAAATGTAGGGCTCCAGGACACGAATTAAAACCCACAAAATACCTAGGACTTAGGGGACATGCACAAGCTTAAAATCTAGGGTTTACTTGCCTTTTACAAAATCTACAAAGATCAGAATATGTTGATGAAGCCCTTTTCGGCCCTGCCAAAAAGGTGCTCAGAAACTCCTTCGATCTTCTTCTCCTTTCGATGTAGATGGCGCCTCGGAGTTGGGATCTCTTCTTGGATGTATTGGCTGTCATCCAGACGTTGTAGCTCCTTGGGGAACACCTCCAGTCGATGGATCAAAGGCCACAAACATCAGGTTTTCTCTTGTTCTCAGCTAGGGTTTCTTTCTTTCCTGGCAAAGAGCCAAGAGAGCTCTCCCATACACAAGGAGGGGAGTTTTATAAGTATTGGCCCTAGGGATCTCGGGCACAGATGATGGGAGAGGCTTAGGTGACATCTCCCCAATCAGGGAGCTAGCCCAATACATGCTCTCTACGTTCTGCAGTGCACAGAAAATTAGGGAAATAGACGTCCACAAGCTGGCCGTCTACATACAATTGACGTCCATTGATATGGACGTTGACTTATCATAAACGTCCACTCATGTTGACGCTAAGATGCTATCGGCCAGAACACCAAAACCATGCAAAGAACCGTATTTACACTATGTATATACATACAATGTATAAGGTATAACATGCATATTACTACACCATGCAATCAACAATATTTATACCTAGACATACACATGCATACATAAGTACGCTAAGATAATATGTACGTAGATATATACCAATGCGTACATGATGTTTTACATAAGCGTGACTCAACACGCGGCAAAATAAAATGACAAGAATTGCGAGGGCTTCACAATCATTAGGAGGCAATATGAATTAAGTTAGCTAGGAATAATATATTCCACAAAATAGTTCTTGCATGCACACACTTGATTTGACATATATATAGAGGTGTAACCAACTTATGTACATTATGCATGAAATAGATAGATACAACATGCGCACCGATAATTAGATTAAAGTTGCACAACATTACTTAAGTACTATATGCATGGGATCCTTAATATACACAATATGCACAATTTAGCTAATTGCCTATTCTCACCTAAATATCATAAAATACACGCATGTTATTCATGAGGAATATAGAATTACAATATACACTACTAAATACACCTACCATACTTGCAACAATCAAATGCACATGCACAAATTATAAGTGAATAAAAATTCAGGGCATCACTCTCCCCCTCTTGAAAAAGATATTTGTCCTCGAAGATCGCATTGAGTACCTGTGGTAACGTCACCGAGGTCATCACCAGCTACTCCTTGCTCCTTTATTGCCGTCGAGGAAGCACCTCGTGGAGCGAACTTTGTCTTCAGATTCGGACACTCCTTAAGTCGATGCTCCTTGCTACTGCATTTAAGACACCTTCCTTCCTTTCTCCAACATGCATTCCTGCCATGACGCTTCCCGCACTGGATGCACTCGGGTTTCTAGCTAATTGAGGTCACAGTCGATTGTTGACTTTCCACGAGTTTCTCCTTCTTCTTATCTTGCCTTTGGAATGGCTTGGTCACATCCTCCTTTGGACTTGCCTCCCCCTCTTGGAGAGGTCCCGCTCTACTTCCTTGCTTGGTTGCCACACCTAGAATTCCTTCC
Source organism: Colocasia esculenta (assembly GCA_014218235.1). Taxonomy (NCBI): domain Eukaryota; kingdom Viridiplantae; phylum Streptophyta; class Magnoliopsida; order Alismatales; family Araceae; genus Colocasia; species Colocasia esculenta. The sequence continues at coordinate 22,753,940 of CM024759.1, forward strand.
AAGGTATGAGAATCAAGCTCCAGAAGCTTAGCTCTCACTGAGGGTTTAAGCCCTTTCACGAAATTCTTCAACTTGCGGTTCTGCTCATACCTCCTAGACTGAGCACTACGTATACCACATCCAGTCATGGTCTGCAAAATAAGTAACCCAGTTAGAACCTAGGTTACTATATTCTAACTATTCTCCTTACTATCTTCCATCTATTATTAGTAAATTCTTCATATATGGACAATTCCCTATGAAGACTTTGCAATATTGTGACGGTGATGGTCTATCCATGTACAGTCTCAACCTTGGGCTCTGATACCAATCTCTGTAACGACCCTCTTCATACCGGTACGATTATACCAATCTCCATCGGTATAAAGGGCGTCGTCATAGTGGGACATGTACCCAACACTAGTCGATAGGTTGATATGTACTTGGATAGCAATAGAGTACAGCGAAATAAAATAAATAACTCAACTTTTAATCCATCACCCACACACATTCCACCGTCTAAATAGTGAAATAGAAAGACATTGTCCACATTAATATAAGATAAAAGAACTACATTGCCCAAATATTGTCCATACAATAATTCTTTTCATACTATGAGAAAAAGAAAAGTACAACTAGTAGCAGCTCCACAAAATAGTCTTCTAAATGGCAATCCTCACTAAGCTTCCTTCTAGTACACGATACCTATCAACCTGTATGCCGAAGCAAGGGTGAGTCCAAAGACTCAGCAAGCTAACCAAAGACTTAAACTTAAACATGTCATACTCGCACTAAGCCATTAACATTAAAGAGATGCACACTATCATCAAATCACAAGGGTACACATGGTCCTTACTCTTAACTAGCAACACCTATTTTATTCACATGAGCATGCTTTAGTCTATCATATTTCTATTCTAAATCATGAGCATTACATTATACACATGTACATATTTCATACACCTAACATGTAGCATGGTTCGTCCACACATTATTTCATTCCATAGATATCTCTACCACTAAAGCATAAAATTGAGCATAAGGGAAAAGAACAAGCTAGCATGATGACTACTTTCTTTTCACATGCACTTTTCGTATTTAATTGTACAATTTGCTTGCTGTTTTAACATAATAAAACCACATACACATAGCTTCACATTTTATTGCATGAATTGAAGGTTAAAACATGGTAAAACCATTTAGCAACATTAAGCACTTTAGTATGAAACTTTATACTAATTGAGCATTTCAACTAGCATGTAATCCAAATATTATTCATGCATTTACCATGTTCATAATCACACTTTACTTGTTGTTCTTATTTGCATTACATTCAATTACATGGATCTATAATTATTCACATATAATCTTATCCCTTTGACAAGTCTACATGTTCATATTTTGTGTTGCATAAATAACATGGTTGTCTAAGTTTACTCACATACACCATTACATGACGAATTGCAAACTACATGATATGATACTAAGCATGGAATTTCAATTGAGATATTAACCTATGGAAAACATAAACATAGCATGCCGATAAACTAGTTTTCACATGCAAGCACACTCTCATTTACATTAACTCTCCCTCACATCTCATTTCACGTAATTATCATATCATTTACTCTTGGCTTCGCCTATCACATATCATATCATTTGCACTCACCATGTGCCACGTTCACATATCATTTCACACTTTATTCATATTTCATTGCTTAAACAAATTTCCATGACACATAGTCCTAACTACCAGTAGAGGACACTAACAAATATCTCATTCTCATAACTCACCCTATAACACAACTCATCACATCTCATAACACATAACACATAACACAACTCATAATCACATACCCACCACCTAGGCAATACAGTGGTGAATCTTTGTAACTGCGCAGACCGGGAGAAGCCCTCTCCACCCTATCCAGTGGTACTTGTCCACCTCCAGGATTTCCTTAATGCCTTTAGGACGAACTTTCCACACATAGAGCATTCCATAGGGACTTTTCTATGTACAGCTCTCGAGGCCTCTAGGGTAGCCGTGTCATTTTCGGCCCAATTATTACACATTACATTCACTTTATCGCATTTTCACACATTATTCACATGTTTTACTTATTCTGTTGAATCATTTTATATGTTACATCCATAAATTCCACCTGTCTCAGTTAACCCTAACATGATACTACTGTTAACAGGATTCAAACACTCAGAAAAATTATCCCAATCATACTGAGATCAATCAGCATGTAAATCATCTCAATGGACACACTTTAATTTCTATTTTCATGTGAAATTTACATGAATATTACTTTCTGTTCCCCAAATCATATGAGAATTTAACCACAGACTTGTTGAAGGTTTCAGATCATACATGCAAACTTTTCATATTTTTCTGAGCTATGCATGATTTATAGAAAATAAAACACTCATTTGCATGCTATTCATAAATCAGTTTAACATGGACTCAAAATGCTAAGATCAAATTTAACAGTTCACTAACCTGTGTCTAGCATTCATATTATCATAGAAAATTTCCCCAAAATTATCTTGTGTCATACAATTTTTTGAGATTTTTAACATAACCTACATGTATTCTCTATTTTCAATATAGAAATTACAGTATATTGCATGGTCATGGGGAAAATTCCCAAATTCTCAAGACATGGATTGAGGTGTAGACACATCCTCCACAAATTATGTGGCACTCAAATACAACATAGATCAGGTAATCAGGAAGCTGCCACATTAAGGAGTATATCAAACATGTATTTAACATAATTATAACAATTCATACTAATTGCAGAAAAACATAAAAATCTCACAACACATTCTATTAGTTAATTTACATAACATATAAAATTTACACTATATCCTCATGCGAAGAAGTCCGGAAATTAATAATATAGGGAAGAACAGTTCACTGTTCTGTCCTTAAGAACTAAACGGCAAGGGGCTGGCCGTTCACAGAGGTTGAAGGCATCATCGCATGCCATCAACACAAGATCTTGACGGCAAGGGATCTTGTCGTCCAGTTCCTGTCTGTGTAAAAACACAGACTGAGCTTGAAAGAAAGGGGAAATGTAGGGCTCCAGGACACGAATTAAAACCCACAAAATACCTAGGACTTAGGGGACATGCACAAGCTTAAGATCTAGGGTTTACTTGCCTTTTACAAAATCTACAAAGATCAGAATATGTTGATGAAGCCCTTTTCGGCCCTGCCAAAAAGGTGCTCAGAAACTCCTTCGATCTTCTTCTCCTGTCGATGTAGATGGCGCCTCGAAGTTGGGATCTCTTCTTGGATGTATTGGTTGTCATCCAGACGTTGTAGCTCCTTGGGGAACACCTCCAGTCGACGGATCAAAGGCCACAAACTTCAGGTTTTCTCTTGTTCTCAGCTAGGGTTTCTTTCTTTCCTTGCAAAGAGCCAAGAGAGCTCTCTCATACACAAGGAGGGGAGTTTTATAAGTATTGGCCCTGGGGATCTCGGGCACAGATGATGGGAGAGGCTTAGGTGACATCTCCCCAATCAGGGAGCTAGCCAAATCCATGCTCTCTACGTTCTGCAGTGCACAAAAAATTAGGGAAATAGACATCCACAAGCTGGCCGTCTACATATAATTGACGTCCATTGATATGGACGTTGACTTATCATAAACGTCCACTCATGTTGATGCTAAGATGCTATCGGCCAGAACACCAAAACCATACAAAGAACCGTATTTACACTATGTATATACATACAATGTATAAGGTATAACATGCATATTACTACACCGTGCAATCAACAATATTTATACCTAGACATACACATGCATACATAAGTACGCTAAGATAATATGTACGTAGATATCTACTTATGCGTACATGATGTTTTACATAAGCGTGACTCAACACGCGGCAAAATAAAATGACAAGAATTCCGAGGGCTTCACAATCATTAGGAGGCAATATGAATTAAGTTAGCTAGGAATAATCTATTCCACAAAATAGTTCTTGCATGCACACACTTGATTTGACATATATATAGTATACACACACGAGTGTAACCTACTTATGTACATTATGCATGAAATAGATAGATACAACATGCGCACCGGTAATTAGATTAAACTTGCACAACATTACTTAAGTACTATATGCATGGGATCCTTAATATACACAATATGCACAATTTAGCTAATTGCCTATTCTCACCTAAATATCATAAAATACATGCATGTGATTCATGAGGAATATAGAATTACAATATACACTACTAAATACACCTACCATACTTGCAACAATCAAATGCACATGCACAAATTATAAGTGAATAAAAATTTAGGGCATCACACTTTGTCTTTTGAAACCTGTCTCCTCTTTAATTCTATGAACCACATGAAAGGGAGCTTTTCCAGATATCATAAAACTGCTCTTCGCCTTGTTTATAAGCTGTCCAGAGGAGGAAGAGTATTTGTTAAGGAAACTGATCAAAGTCTTCACATTCCGAATTCCCCCATTAAGGAAAATGAGAGTATCGTCAGCATATAGAAGATGGGAGATGGGGGGCAAACTCTAGGGCCGGCATAAGGGCGCAGAGAACCAGTATTAACCAGCTCCTTTAAACCCCTACTCTGGGCCTCATCCATGATGATAAAAAGAGCTGGGGCGATGGGATCCCCTTGTCTGAGACCCCGAGTAGAATGAAAGTACCCAGTAGGCGAACCATTGAAGAGCACAGAGAACCAACAATTGCTAATCATCATGCCACCATAAGATATGAAACTGCTAGAAAAACCAAATTATCTCAAAACCGCAAATAGGAAATCCCACTCCAAGTAGTCATATGCTTTCTTTATGTCCAGTTTCATCATAAGATTGTGACCTCTAGCTTTCCTGCCTAAATCTCTAACCAGCTGTCTGGCCAGGAAAACATTTTCAGTGATGAGTCTACCTTTGACAAAATCCCCTTGTTCTTGAGTGATAATGTGTGGAAGGATGTTGGTCAGCCTGTCACAGATAATCCTGGATGCAATTTTGCAGCAGAAATTACAAAGACTAACTGGTCTATAGTCGCTATAAGAGACAGGGTTTTCAATCTTCGGAATGAGGGCGATTAAGGTAGAAGTAACCCCTCTAGGCATCGGATATCCTTGAAAGAAACTTATAACAACATCAACTACCTCTTGATGAATAATCTCCCAGTAGGCAATAAAGAAATGACCCGTGAACCCATCCGAGCCTAGAGCCCCATTAGCATTTAAACCCCAAACAGCCGCTTTAATATCGTCTTTGTATGGGATTGAGGTCAAAGAAATATTTTGCTCATCAGTCATATATCAGAGTGGGGATGACCTGAAGAAGGGAGTCATCAATAACATGGTGAGAGGACTGAAGGAGCGAGCCAAAAAAATTTACCGCCTCCTGTTTAAGAGTGTCATGGTCCTCTGTCTAGGAACCTGCCACCTGAAGCCTATGAATAGCATTTCTCCTCCTGTTGCCGTTGACTACCGCATGATAGAAAGCGGTGTTTCTGTCCCCATTGTCCAGCCATTGCAACCTAGCTTTTTGAGACCAATACAATTCAACACAATTGATAGCTTTCCTGAGATTTGCATTAGCTTCTCCCATGGCAGATCAATTTGTTGGGGAAGGGTTGATGTCAAAAGCTTCCTGCCTAGTCCTGACTTGCTCCTCCTGAAAGGTAAGATTATCATTAATATTACCAAAAGTGACCTTATTCCAGGTGCGAAGCTCACTTCTAACCATCTTCAACTTCATCTGTAAAATAGTAAAAGGGTTGTGATGCCACCCGGTAGGTATCTCCCAAGCAGCCTTCACCGTTTGCATGAAAGTCTCATGGGAACACCACATAGATTGGAAAATAAATCTGGCTGCAGGGCGAGAGAGCGGAGGGGAAGTGATGAGGAGAGGCGCATGATCAGATGGTTCTCTCAAGCAATGTTTCACCCGGAGCTGAGGGTAATCATCCACACAGTACAAGTTGCAAAGAAATCTATCTAGCCTGGCTCTAACAGGCAAAGACCCAGTCCGGTTATTCGTCCAGGTGAACTTTGAACTGATAAAACCCATGTCCATCAGAGAAGCCCCCGCAATGCAAGCATTAAAATCCATCATGCTATTCAAATTTGTAGGACTGCCACCCAACTTTTCTGAAGGGAGGGAGACACAATTAAAATCTCCCCCTACCAACCAAGGAACGTCCACAAATTTAGAGAAGTCCATAAGTTCATCAAAAAGAAAATGTCATTGATCTGCATGGCAGCTAGCATACACAATTGTTATAAACAAAATAGCTCTATCGTCCTTCACCAAAGCCACAGATGCATGTTGTTCAGACGAACTGACCAGCTGGAAAGGAGAGCTCCTCCAGAAGATCCATAGTTTAGCATTCTCCACATTGTTGCCAATCACAGTTTCCATACCAAGGTAAGAGCGAATAGAGTCTTCTCTCTCAAAGGAAATCATAGGTTCAGCAATAGCAAGAAATCTACCTTATTTCTTTTAACAAGTCTTCTAAGCAACCGCCTAGAGGCCAGGTTCTCTATACCTCTTACATTCCAGTACATTATGGAAGGAATCATGAGGAAACATAGCCATTGGACGAGCCCATCACCGCTTTCGCTTTAGAACGGGTCATAGCACCCTTTTTATCCCCCAAACCCTCCTTCTTTTGAGTCGCCAAACCCGGCATGAAAATATTCTCTGTGATCGCCATTGTAGCCGCTTTATTCAGAATAGGATCTGGTGGCTTCACTATGGAAATAGCAGAAATAGGAAGTACTTCTTCTTCTCCGGCAGGAAGTGAAGGTGGAGGAAGTTCGCCCGTCATCACCTCGACGGCCGGAACATCAACAAGAGACGTACCATACTGGGATCCTTGCCCCATGGCCACACAAGAGTTTCCATGAAAACCATGCAGTGAAGGACTAGGTTGTTCATCAATGGACTGGCCTTCCCGTACCCTCGATACAACGGATGACTGCACCCCGGGTGCAAGAGCTTTAGCAGAAGGTTCTTCTGTCGCCATCATCAACTCCATAACGACCCCATGCAGACCATGCAACGTACCCTGGATATGTATATCATCTTCCTGACGTTGTATATTATGAGAACCAGGACCATTCATCACTGCTGGAGTAACCTCCATAACTAAAGAGTTATTGACCACCATCTCCGCACCAGAATCATGATCATGAAGAGCATCTGGGGCCTCCTTCTGGCGCCAAGTTTTCTTGGAAGCACCCACCGCTTGGGTATTGATAGGTACTTGTTGTATAGAAACGGCCTTCCCCACCGCCGGGTCTTTGAGCTTCTTGTGCCACTCTAGTTCTGCATGCCCCACTTTCTGACAAAAACCACAGATGGAAGGCACTCTATAATACTTAATTGACTGCCAAAAACCATCTTGCCACAGCCAATACATAATCTGTCTGGTCTGGGTTTAGCAATATCCAGTTCAACACAAACAAATGCCTCCTGAGTCTGGGTCAGAGCAAGAGTTGGTTCATAGATTCTGAGGACATGCCCAACATTCCCAGCGATGGACTTGAAAAAATCCGGGAAGTAATAGTTTACAGGAAGCATGGGAAAACCCACCCATATGGGCATCAAAGTAGGATCTGCATTAAAATCGAAGTTGGCATCCCATTTAAAGAACCTGAAGAGCAAGCCCTTAACGTACAGACTTCTCCTCATAATGATCTTTAGGTACTCCTCCTCTTCATCAAAACGAAGAAGAAGGTGTCTAGGATTAAGCACACTTACAATAAAATCCATCTTAAGACCAAGCCTTTGTGAGAGGCAGCTCTTAAACTCAGGAATAGCACATCTGTCATAAGAAGAACGGATGATAACAGTAAGGCTAAGGGTAGCTACAGACCTGCCCACCTCTTCTTTTGTGAAAAAAGCTATCGATTCCCCCGCATCAGTGAACCCCGGAGGCTTAACGCCAATATTGACCGGTGGAGGAGGCTTCATATCAGCAATAATCTGCGCATAGGTCCGCCGCCCCACTGCTGACGCCAGACCATCAGAAGCACCCCCTCCAGTAGCAGCAGACATGCCGCCGCAAGCCAGATCTGCCGGCACAAGGCTGCAGCCGAACACCAGTGAGCTCACAAGCGAATACCCCAGAGATTCTCTCTCTACCCTTCTCTCTCTAACTACGCAAGCCCCTCATGGACCAAGTCTAACTATGATCAAGATAGAGGAGACTTACGGAGGCCTTGAACAAGGATTCACTAGTCCGGTAGAAGGAGTATCTGACAAAGAGTTCGTCTACGTTAAGAGAGAGTGTGTATATAGAAACAAGTGCTCGACATTCTAGAGGAATTCTAGAATAGTGGATTGTTGATAACAGTATTCCTAAAACAACGCGAGAAATGAAGACAAGTCTTATTTAAAGTAGGGTAATTTAATTACATAAATTACCAGATGTATTATGATATATTTAAATGCCAAGTTAGGCCATATTTGGATGGTTCAAAGTGTGTGCAAGTGTTATGAGAAAATCATGGACAAGATAGATCATGTGATTAACTTGAATTAATTAAAATATATTCAATTATTACAACTTCATTTTTCTGTGTACAAGACAGTTAATAAGACATGGGGTGACTGTGTAACAATATAACATGCAAAAAGTGGGTTTTCATGCAAAAAGCTGAGATCGCGACGCACCCCAGTAAGGGTCGTGACGGGGTCAACTGAGAACGTGACATGGCCTCGTACAGATCGCGACGGCCTTCTCAGTTCGGGTAGGCAGATCGCGACGGGGTCACTTGAGGGTCGCGACGGGCTCATCAGATCGGGCAGCAGATCGCGACGATAGGCCTTGTCGCGATCAGATCATGACAGAAGGCACTGTCATAATGGACCTGTAAACGTGGCCTATCAGGCCGTCACATTCACAGGGTCTGCGCCCGAGTCCGACAGGGAAAGGACAGTGCATTGGATTGTAGACCAGACTTATCTTATTTTGACACAGGGTGATTCAAAAAATCATAACTAATTATACAAGCGATGAAAAATCATGAAACTAGTTGCGAATTGATCTAGACTCACATGGGTTCTTACAAAAATTTGTAATTTGAAAACAAAAAGGGTTTTGACATGCTTTGGTCATGTGTATTCATGAAGAACATGGAACAGCACACAGATGAGATCAATGAATTAATTCAGAAGATAGGATGAATGAAAATTAGGGCTTTTAGGGGAAAAAGAAGCCTAACATGCACCAATATCCCTAATAAAAATTTCGAAGCATGTGGTTTAGTATACATGGAGATCAAGAATTAAGAAGAGGGTTCGGGGTCATGGTGTTTACAGAACTTCAAAAATTAAGAACAAAAGAATTGCTCAATGGAAAAATATGAGACAAGAGGGCTTTGAATCCTGAGGTTTAGATCAACCTACAGAAGAAATTGATTTAGTTTTGCTCGTGAGAATGCCTACCTTTAGTCATTTTCCTCTTCTATGGCTAGAACTTGAAGAACTCGGGTTGAAGCTTTGATGAAGCCTCCTTCCCACGAATTCTCCCCCTCCTTGGCCTCTCCTCCTGGTCCAGCAACTCTTGTCAATGAGCTAGAGCCTGCCATGGGGGTTTAGGAGAGTATTTATGTCTCTTATGTTTCCAATTCCTAATAGGACTCTAACTCCTATTAAATTCTGATATTTCCTATTTAATTCCACCTTCCAAGCTTGCCATGTTCAATTTGAGTTAGGTTGGGATCCAAATTCGTGGCCAACCTATTAGGGTAGATTTAGGAATCCAAATCCAACCCAAACTTCCTATTTAATGCATTAAATACCTCTTTTCTCTTTAAGTAATAATTAAGTTACGAATTTAGGGTATTTTTCTATTATTCCCCTTTTAAAAATCCATATTTTGGCCCACTAACTTGTATATGATCCATTTAACAAAGCCTACTACTTCTTTTTGTTTAATATGTTTTAACTTATAAAATTCCCTTTTTAAATTAGAGAATATTAGAGTTTCGAATTTTATTCATGGGCTATGGGAGGTCCATTGATCTAATTTCTCATGATGGATTATCATTACATATTGTTTGGAGTCTACCCATCATTTTATTTTTTATTGTTAATCTACTTGGCTCATATGATAATGGGTTTTCTAAATTATTCCTTAATTACAATAATAAGTCACCTCAATTTCTAAAACCTAGTCCGAATTATATTTCTAAGCCTAATTTTCTTAATGGGTCATCATTACATGACGTTGGAAGTCTCTCCGACAGGTTCGTTTAATTTATGGGCACGTTATCTTTCCGTGTTAACGGTTTTTCCGACTTTGTTTCCTAATTTGGATAATTAGTCACGTTGTGACGTACGCTTGGCCAATCGGATTTTTCATTACATGAATTTCTTCATGAAACACTTAGTGATAACATAGGGGGTTGATTTATAATTTTTACGGAATTTTTAGATGTGTTCTTGCACATACGATAATAGTAGGTATGTTTCTATTATTCCGTTTTTATTGAAATTTAATATTTCAAAATTTTTAAATACTGAATTTTTCGGGTTGCTACACCTTACGCCATTTAGTGTTTAGGAATCTCTCTGATTCAGCTAGTAGGGGAGCTAAAATAGCAGACTTTATGTATCCCCTATGATATTCTCTGAATCGAAAGCGATGGAAGGCAAGAGGGGCTCCCTTCTGAACAAAGATCCGTGCCTTAACTCTGGAAAACCTCTCAAAAATAATGGGACCCACATCAAAGTCCATGAGAAGAAAATGCAGCTGAGGGAGAAATGTGATATCAGGCATCATCAAGGAAGCAAATTCCACTTGAAGAGGTACATTGACTGGGTTTTCTGTTTGGAGAATGGAGATAGCGGCCCTGAACTGACCAAGTTGGGCTTTAGGAAGGCTATTGGCGAAGCAGTAGTCATTATACATCTGGAACTGCCTGATCAGCTTGATATCCTTCTGAATGAAAGGACCCCAGGAGGATCTGTACTGACAGACAAACCATTCAGACAGAGTAAGAGGATGGTCTGAAGGTGTAAATCTGTTGGCCCTGGAAACCTCAAATTTTTTGTAGAGTGCTTTATTTGAACTGGCCCACTGATCCTCAGTCTTGGACTCAGCTAAGGAAAGGATTTTGGATTGGTCAGGATTGGGCACAAGAGAGATAGCAAGAATGAGATTGAGATGTTCAGAGAGATTTAGGTAAGGGAGGCCAAAAGTTACAACAAATGTAAATTTTTGGAGATATTCAGAATAAAGGGACTTTCTTCTGTGGACAACTGAAAGAGAGTATCTATAGTTCCCTAGAATCTTTTGCGGGATTGAATTATGTAATTGTGTGTATGTTTTCTGCATTAACAGTGAATTGTGAATTTGATGAACTTGACGTCAAGATTTACTGACGTTGACTACAGTTAATGGCATGATCGATTGTTGTCTACTGTCTGTTAATGACAGGGGATTGTGCCGTTTATAATTTTCTTGAATATTTGTTTTTTTGGGAAAATAGTTTGACGACATGATCGATGGACATCTACTTCATGGTCGACGACAACATGGGTTGACGTTAACCTGACTTGACAGTTTTTGTTGTTACCGTTCTGGGGAGAAAAGATCGGCCATTTCCAAGGCATTTAATGGAAGGATCGAGGTGTTTTTGGTTCAAGGGTCAGGATTGAAGCTTAGATAATCCGTAGGAGTCCTTATAAGACCTCGGTTTTTCCTTTGGGAAGGGGTTTTTCTACTGTTGCGGAGGTGAGAAAGGAGGGCCAAAGGAAGGGTTGTTGTGCAGTGTTCATGCGATCTAAAGCATGCTGAACCAAGGGAGAACTTCAAGGATCGTGAGCAGAAGGTTCTCCAAGTGGGGTTTCTATTCTGGAGGTTAGATCGAGCGTTTGAAGATGGTGGAAAGGACTGCCTTGTAACCAAGGCGGGCGTCTTCAAATCTTTACTCGTGAGTCCAAAAGGAGGGTTAGAGGCAAGTAACATAGGGGAATTGTTTAGGATAGTATGTTCTATAGATTTACCATTTTTACATATTTTTAAACCCATGAATAAAAGAGTAGGACGGGGTTAAAGTTCTGTTATTTCATGTGCAGTTTTTGGGAAACCATTCAGACAGAGTAAGAGGATGGTCTGAAGGTGGAAATCTGTTGGCCCTGGAAACCTCAAATTTTTTGTAGAGTGATTTATTTGACCTGGCCCACTGATCCTCGATCTTGGACTCAGCAGAGGAAAGGATTTTGGATTGTTCAGGATTGGGCACAAGAGAGAGAGGAAGAATGAGATTGAGATGTTCAGAGAAATTTAGGTAAGGGAGGCCAAAAGTTACAGCAAATGTACGTTTTTGGAGATATTCAGAATAAAGGGACTTTCTTCTGTGGACAACTGAAAGAGAGTACCTGTAGTGCCCTAGAATCTTTTGCTGGATTGAATTATGTAACTGTGTGTATGTTCTCTGCATTAATAGTGAATTGTGAATTTGATGAACTTGACGTCAAGATTTACTGACGTTGACTACAGTTAACGGCATGATCGATTACCGTTTACTCTGTGTTAACGACAGGGGATTGTGCCGTTTATAATTTTCTTGAATATTTTGTTTTTAGGGCAAATAGTTTGACGACATGATCGATGGACGTCTACTTCATGGTCGACGACAACATGGGTTGACGTTAACCTGACTTGACAGTTTTTGTTGTTACCATTCCGGAGAGAAAAGATCGGCTGTTTCCAAGGCATTTAATGGAAGGATCGAGGTGTTTTTGGTTCAAGGGTCAGGATTGAAGCTTAGATAATCCATAGGAGTCCTTATAAGACCTTAGTTTGTCCTTTGGGAAGGGGTTTTTCCACTGTTGCGGAGGTGAGAAAGGAGGGCCAAAGGAAGAGTTGCTGTGCAGTGTTCGTGCGATCTAAAACAAGCTGGACCAAGGGAGAACTTCAAGGATCGTGAGCAGAAGGTTCTCCAAGTGGGGTTGTTGTTCTGGAGGTCGGATCGAGAGTTTGAAAACGGTGAAAAGAACTGCCTTGTGACCAAGGCGAGCATCTTCAAATTTTTACTCGTAACTCCGAAAGGTGGGTTAGAGGCAAGTAACATGGGGGAATGGTTTAGGATAGTATGTTCTATAGATTTACCATTTTTACATATTTTTAAACCCATGAATAAAAGAGTAGGATAGGGTTAAAGATTTGTTATTTCATGTGCGGTTTCTGGGTTTTCTGGTCGGATGAACTAAATGTCAACATCGACCACCGTTTATTTCATGCAAACGTCAAGCTTTTGGATGTCTATATATATATTAACGGCGCTAAGTGCCGCCGTCAACTGATATTAACGACATGGAATGTTGACGTTAACTTATGTAAACGGAAGCATAGCTTGCCGTTAAGTTCATCAGTGTTGTTTTCTACAAAATTCTAATTATGTGTATATTCTATGATCTATGCATGCGTAGGGTTTTCGGTTAGGCTCTGTTATGTATAATCTTTACTGTTATGCAGCAGGAAAATCATGGCAATGATGTATGGATTATGTATGGCAATTTTAAAGAATTTCTTTGATTAAGTAAATAGAAAATGAAATAGTTGTAAGCTTAATCCATGTCGTGATGTTATAATTGATAATTGTACTGCTGTTGGATTGAATTAGAGACCCATTGTGCTCAGTTTTTACACAGTTATTGCATGATTCTTTTTCTGTTGTACCATGTTAAGTAGTTCAAGTTTATGATAATTAATCATATGAAATGATACAAAACTCATAAAATTATGAAAATTTATATGTGTGAAGTATGATTAGAAATAGAATTTTTGTCAAAATTTTGTAATTTTCAGAGGACTGTACGTAATGTTATGATTTTTGAATGATGAAAATATGCATGCAAATTAATAGATGGAGAAAAAGAGTATGAATGTTGAACTATGATGAAATCAGTAAAGGTAGTATCATGATAGGTTACTGTTGTATAGTAGAATAATGATTTCATAATGAGAAAATGTGTTGTGTAATCTTGCATTATAGACTTGCTAAGTATGCATGATTTTATGAAAAAGCATGATATAATTTCATAATTTCATGAAAAAAATGTATTTATTCTGAAATGATATGGCCAATAAGACATTGCTATTATAGAGATGCCTACATAGAACTACACCACTGAATGCCCCTATGGTAATGGTTCACCTACATGAATTGACTACATGAATCCGTGGGCAACGGATTGAAATCTTGGAGGTAGACATGTTCTACTGGTTAAGGTGGGAAGGACTTTCCCCGGTATTGTGCAATAACCAAGACTTCATCACTGTTTCGCCTAGGTGATAAGTGAATGTTTTCTCTACATGATCTCTATTAATAGTGGGGCTATGTCTTGGCAACTATAACTACATGCTATATGAAATGAACTAAATGCTATATGAATTGAACCACATGCTACATGATATGGACTACATGCTACATGACATTAAATACATGTTATAAGATTATGACAATATGCCATGCCTGATGAAAATGTTCAATGCTTTGTTTTATTATGTGATGTAATCCACATGTTATATGAAATTGTCTTATTCTACATGACAAGTTACCATACTATGTAAAGAGTGAATGCTAAATGAATTAGAGCATGTTGATAGGAAGAGATATATGGTATCAAAGATAAGAAATTGATATGTTATCATGTTTTAAAAGTTAATTATATGATAAATCTTGAACTGTCTTTCCTTGTTGCTTGCTGGGTCTAGTAGACTCACACTTGATTAACATTTCAAGAGAGGCTGAGGATACCGAGGAGTTAGTACATTCTGACTCTGAGCGTGAGGACGTGGAGGCTTAGTTCTTTTCTTTGAGAGTGTATTTGAGAGACTATGTATGTGAGAATAAGTTGTAATTGAAACATTATGTTATTTTTGGACTTATGAACTGTTATTACTTTTGACTATTGTAGTTCTTCTTTTATGCTTTAGACTTGGTATTTGGATACAATGTTGATTGAAAAAAATAAATTTCTTATTCTATTGCAACTTGTTGGAATTCAATTGTCATTTATGTATATCTCAATCTGAACTGATTATTGTTGGATATTTTCCACTGTAATACCACTATTGGATCCGATGTGAGTTGGTACAACTGTACCAGGTCTAAGAGGGGCGTTACAGAGATTGGTATCAGAGCGTTCCAGGTTGAGCATGTACATAAATCAAATATCAACATTGTGTTCATATCCTGAAGTCTGCATAAATAATTAGTCTAAGATTTATGTAGAATAATAGGTTATCATAATAAATACTTGTTTTGCAGACTATGGCTACCCGTGGTCGTAGAGGGGCAAGCTCGGCCCGAGGCGATGAGTTAGTTGGAGGTTCGCAAGCCCCAGCTCAGCAG
Source organism: Colocasia esculenta (assembly GCA_014218235.1). Classification (NCBI taxonomy): domain Eukaryota; kingdom Viridiplantae; phylum Streptophyta; class Magnoliopsida; order Alismatales; family Araceae; genus Colocasia; species Colocasia esculenta. The sequence goes on from CM024759.1 coordinate 22,769,305, forward strand.
GCGCCAGATCAGATAGGCGTACCTTTACCACCCCCACCACCACATGTGGACTATGGAGCATTGATGCAGGGACTTGTGCACGCGATGCAAACCCAGGCACGGATGGCAGCTGCCTTGCAAGCGCAAGTGCAGGCTCAGGTTGGTACTTAGGAAGTGTTACCAAGTTGTTGAATTGATGAATCCAACTAAGAACTCGACTTGGATATAGGCACAGGCTGTAAGGCCCTCGAATTTTGTTCATATTATGTTTATTAATTTTGTGCATATTATAATTATTTATTTACTTATGTGCATATGTATATATATATATATATGTTTAATTCTATGCATATATATATTTAATTAAATGTGCATATAGTATTTAATTATTAATGTGCATATTGTATGTATTTATTCATGTGTATGTATGTATGTATGTTTATTGATATTTCTGTGTTCTATCTGAAATCCCTGGTGAATGTCAACATCACCGAACGTTAACATCAAGTTGATGGCAACATGTGTGTCGTTGACTGCATAGCCAAAGGATATAGACGTCCAGATCGATTGACATCTACTTCTTGTTAACAGCAGAAAAGTGGCCGTTTACTTCTCCGGCTGCGTTTGGGATTCCAGATCTGAAACAGATGTGTTTTCTCCAAAACCTGTTTAGGAAACCCAATCCCAATGGTTAGGAGTCCTAATGCTAGGAGTACCCTGACTCTTAACCCTATAAAACTTACAGATTTCATCTACGTTAGGTCTTTTGGTTGAGAGGAAAAGCTAGGGTTCGGTTGTGAGAAAAACCAGAGTTTTTTGTGGCTTGATCCGGCGTTTGGGTGATTTTCCTGGCGATCTTCTTCGACTGGGAGGTGCTTCTGGTGTTGAGGAATCATCCCCGACTGCAAGAGACCATCTACTCAAGCGTAAAGACCGGATTCGGGTTGGAGATTTGCACCTTCTTGGCTTGGCCGAGGAGGGCTTCATCACCAAATTAAACCTTTAGAGATTTTATTCTAGGCAAGTAACTGAGGGTTATCATCCCTAGACATGTCCCCTAGGGTTAGAGTATTTTTCTGGATTTTAAATCGTGTCCTGGAACCCCCAATTCTCTCTTTTATTTGAGTTCGGTCTGCACTTTCTGCAGACAGGTTGCCTCCAAGTTCCTGAGTTGACGGCAATAGATTGTGCCATTAACTCCAGTTGAGGGCAAGGCCCTTGCCGCCAAGTTCTTCATGTTTCACAGAACTGTGTTTGTCATATCTGTGTGATAAATTCCGGATTTCTGGATGTCTGTTGTAACGTCCTATGTTTTTTTCTGATCCTTGTGGATCGTCTTTCGGATCCTTATGGTGCTGGGTTTTCAATATATCATGTTTTTTATGATCACATTAATATCCTTGAACATTGATTTAATGCAAAATTGATGTGTTACTTAACATGAAAAACACCATGAAAAATGATTATGTTAAATATGGCTAAATCATACAATGTATTTACATGTAGGTGCACAAGCATGAAAGATGGAGCATCAAAGAGATAAGCAAACAGACCAAGGCAATGTCAAAGAAGATTATCTGTCGGCAGGCCCAGGGTATGTGTCGACAAATACACACAGAAGTTCAGATTTCTGAAACCCAGTTCTCAGACTAATCATGGACTGAGTGCATCTGTCGACAGATGCAAGTGCACCTGTCGACAGACGACGGAAACATGAAATTCAGATATTCTAATTTCAGCCCCACTTAGGTGTCTCCTTCCTCCACGACCCCCACCTTTACCTAACACTATATAAGCATCCTTTTGGAGCCAAATTCGCACAGAGCAGCCTCCCAACCGAGAGCCTCCAAGGGACCAAAAGGAAAAGCCCCAATTTGCTGCTCTGCTTCAATCTTCCGCCCAGATCGTCGTGGAATCACCATCCATGCGGAGTTGAAGCCGGATCGTCGTCAATTCAACCTTCTACATCGATCAGTCTACATCCAATCGAAGTTTGAAGAGCGTTTGGACGATCCACGAGAAGAATTCCAACTAGATTTGTTCCCCAACTCTAAATTCTTCTCCATTTCACAATTTCCATTCTATTGTGTGTGTGTGGTTGTGTTTCAAGCATCCCTTGTGCTTGATCCACGAAATTGTGGTTGTTCTGATCGTGGCTCATCAGACAACATGTGTGTGTGTGTGAGTTGTTGTATTGAACTCGCTCATAAGCAGTCGTTGCTGCGTGTGTGTGTGGACGGTGGATGTAGGATACACGAGTTGTGTACTCCGAACCACCTTAAATCATCGTGTCCTGTGGTTTGTTCGCGTTTTGCGATAGATGATTGGTAGGCACGTTGTTCATACGCACGTTTGATACCCTGTTCTCATTTATATCAACTCAAGCTTTCTTATACTCAATCGAATTCTAATCAAGTGTCATTAAGATCGCTGTAGCACCGAAAAGAAGCCATCAGTAATTAGAAATTGCCGTAATCTATTCAACCCCCCTTCTAGATTACCATATTTTGTTATTCCGCATAACCCTTCAATTGGTATCAGAGTGAGGTTTCTCCGATTTACAGTTTTCGTAATTTAATCTAGCGATCAGGAGATTTTCGATCTTATGGATTCTAGCAAAGGGTATATGGCCGAGGGACATTAAGTAACTAGGCCACCCTATTTTGATGGCACTGACTATCCTTATTGGAAAAATCGTATGCATGTATTTTTGAGAGCTCAAAATTACTAGCTGTGGAAAATAGTCAGCAAGGGACCATATGTGTTTCTCGAGGATGAAGACACCTGGACGAAAGACCAAATAGCTAAAGGAACTCTCAACTGGAGTGCACTAAACATGATGCAATGTGCAGTGCATCCAAAGGAGTTCTCAAGAGTCTCCACATGCTCAACAGCAAAAGAGATGTGGGACAAACTTGAACTCATCTACAAAGGTACGTCCGAGGTAAGGGAAAGCTAAGTTAGCATGTTAGTGTCTAAATATGAAATGTTCAAGATGAAAACTGATGAAAACATATCAGACATGTTTGCAAGATTCATGCTAATAATTAACGGGCTAAAAGGTCTTAAAAAAGAATACTCTGAAAGTGACTTAGTAAGAAAGATACTTCGATCTCTTACTTCATTTTGGAATACTAAGGCCACTGTCATTGAGGATTCCAAAGACCTTTCTAAAATGAAATTGGATGAACTAATTGGCTTCTTAATGACATATGAAATCAACATCAAAAGAAAAGAATTAGAAGAAAATCCTAGGAAGTCAATTGCTTTAAAAGCATCCAACAAAACATCAACAAGCTCCAAGAAATCCATTCAACAAGATAGTGATGAGCAAGAAGCATCTAGTGAGAGTGATAATGATGAAATGGCAATGCTCACTAGACAATTCAAGAAATTTCTGAAGTTCAAAAGGAGAAACACAGGTAACTCCAAACCTTTTCAAAAGAAAAAATTTTCACAGAAATATGAGTCCAACAAAAAATCAGATATTGTTTGTTATGAATGCAAGAAACAGGGGCACATGAGAGGAGAATGCCCGGAACTCAAGAAGAAGCTGAAGAAAGAAAATTTCATCCTCAAGAAAGCCAAAGCAATGTTGGCAACCTGGAGTGATGAAGATGAAGATGAAGATGCACAAGAAACATCCGATGATGAAGAAGTAAAATGCTTAATGGCAAGGAGTGATGACTCCACCGAGGTAAACTTCTCATTTGATAATTACACTGCAAGTGAATGGGAGGAAGCATACACTACTCTATTTGAAAAATTTTGTGAATATAGATCTGAAAATAAGGCATTGAAAAAGAAATGCAACTCCCTTGTGCATGATAAAAATCATGATGAACGAATTGCATTCCTGACAAAAGAAATAGAAATGATGAAAATTGATGAAAATACTCATAGTGAAGAGATGGATTGCTTGAAAATGAAATTACAAGAAACACAAAAGGAAAAGGACTGTTTAATCCATTCTCTTGAATTCCTTCAAGAAGAACATCTAGAAACAAGGAAAAAGTTGGAACAAACTGAAAAAGAATTGAAAGAGAAATCTGAGGACTTTATGAAATTTGTAAAAGGAAAGCAAAATCTAGATGCAGTTTTGGGTGCTAAAATACATGTAACCAAGCATGGGTTAGGATATCAACCTGTCAAACAAAAGAAAATAGGAGAGTCATTGATCACTTCCTTTGTTGATCCTAACCCAAGCACAAGCAAGCATGTTCCCACAAAGCATAACACAAGTCAATCTCAGACCAAAGTATTGCAACCCAAACAAAATATTCCCAACAAACAAAAGAAAAAGCCACCTGTCGACAGATGGAATGGTGCCTGTCGACAGGCAAGAACAACTTCAACTAATAAACAGTCTATCAAGCAAAAAAAAATTGAAAAGAAAATTCCTTCATGCAATGTGTGTAAAAAGATTGGTTATGATGAAAAACAATGTTGGAATAATCCAAAGAAACAGAAATTCAAACAAGTTTGGATTCCTAAGCATTTACTTTATTGCATGAATGAAATTTTGGGACCCAAAGTAATTTGAGTACCAAAACCTCTTGTCTGATCCACTTATGCAGGAATGCCTAGCAGCCCAACATCAAAACAAATGGTACTTGGATAGCGGCTGTTCGAGGCACATGACGGGCGACAAAGCTAAATTCTGTTTGCTAGTGGAGAAAGACGGAGGACAAGTTATTTTTGGAGGTAAAAACAAAGGCCAAATCATTGGCACAGGTAATGTTGGTAAATGTCCCTCCAATTCAATTGAAAATATACTGTTAGTTGATGGCCTTAATCACAATTTGCTTAGCATAAGTCAATTATGTGATAGAGGTCACAACGTCATCTTTGAATCAAATTCATGTCAAATTGTTGATAAAGAAATAGGAAGTGTAAAATTTCCTGGAAAAAGAGTGAATAACATCTACTTAGTTGACTTAGATGATCCAGAAAATGACAACTTGTGTCTTGTTGCAAATAGACAGGATGAATTGACATTGTGGCATCGTAGGCTTGGCCATGCGAGCTACAATGTATTGCACAAGATCATGAAGCTCAAATTAGTAAGTGGACTTCCTGACATTTCTTTTAACAACAATGAAAGTTTTTGTGATGCATGTGCACAGGGAAAACAAACCCGGAAGTCTTTCAAATCCAAAGCACCGGTAAGCACATCTAAACCATATGAACTGTTGCATATGGACCTTTTTGGACCAACTAGAACTCTAAGTCTCAATGGCAAACGTTTTGGTTTTGTCATTGTAGATGATTTTTCTAGGTTCACATGGGTCAAATTCTTGGCACACAAAAATGAAACACTTACAATCTTCCAAGAATTCTTTAACAAGATTGAGCATGGCAATGTGAATAAAATATGCTCAATCCGCACCGATCACGGGGGAGAATTTGATAACAATGCATTTTCTGATTTTTGCAGGCACCAAGGGATTGAACATCTGTTCTCCTCCCCAAGGACTCCAGAACAAAATGGAGTAGTGGAGAGGAAAAACAGAACATTGGTGGAAATGGCTCGCACTCTTCTGGTTGAAGGCTAACTCACAAGAAGCTTTTGGGCAGAAGCAGTGAACACTTCATGCTACATTCTAAACAGAGCCATGGTAAGACCTGTGATAAAGAAAACCCCCTACCAATTGTTGAAAGGTAAGAAACCCAACCTTGGGTACTTCTGAGTATTTGGCTCAAAGGTATTTATTCATAACAATGATAAATCTGATTTAGACAAATTTGAAGCCAAAAGTGATCAAGGTGTTTTTCTAGGCTACTCCGAACACTCTAGGGCATATAGGGTGTTTAACAATAAAACACGCACTGTGGAAGAAACTCCACATGTAATTTTTGATGAGATTTATGCCAAAACTAACAGTTTGACTATCAATAGAACTGAAAAAGAAGATGAAGGAACATCACTTGAGGACCTACAAGTCAAAGCAAAAGACAAATCTGAAGAAGGTTCCAAGACCAAAGGTGGATATCTTCACAAGGACTATGATGAAGATGATGAGAAAGCCTTCAGAAAACAAGATGAAACACATGAATAAAATCCACTAGAAGGTGAACCTCCTGAAGAACAACATTCACAAGATCAAATTCCTCAAGGACAAGATGCTCTCGGCCTTTCAACAATCACAAATGTGAGGTATTCCAAAGATCACCCACTTGATGATGTGATAGGTAGTTTAAATGATTTTGTTCAAACAAGGTCTCAAGTTAGACAAATAATTGAACATGATCTTTTTACTTTTGTCTCTCAAGTGGAACCCAAAAATGTTGAAGAAGCCTTAAAAGATAACTCATGGATTGATGCTATGCATGAGGAACTTGGTCAATTTCAAAGAAATAATGTATGGAGTTTAGTTCCTAGAACCCCTGAAATTTCTATCATAGGAACTAGATGGGTGTTTAGGAATAAACTTAATGAAGAAGGAAAAGTGGTCAGAAATAAAGCTAGACTCGTTGCAAAAGGATATAATCAAGAATTTGGTGTAGATTTTGAAGAATCCTTTGCTCCTGTAGCCAGATTAGAAGCAGTCAGAATTTTATTGGCATATGCATGCTCCCATAAGTTCAAACTTTATCAAATGGATGTTAAAACTGCTTTCTTAAATGGCTATATCAAAGAATAAGTCTATGTCTCTTAACCACCAGGTTTTGAAAATTCTGAAATGCCTAACCATGTGTATAAATTGCACAAAGCTCTTTATGGTTTGAAACTGGCACCTCGAGCTTGGTATGATAGAGTAAGCAATTTTCTGGTAAGCAAAAACTACTCAAGAGGTAAAGTGGACCAAACACTCTTCACTAAGAAAGTTCGCAATCACATAATTGTTGTTCAAGTTTATGTGGACGATATTATATTTGGTTCTACTAACCCTTCACTGTATGAAGAATTTTCTAAACACATGCATAGTGAATTTGAGATGAGTCTAATGGGGGAGCTTCAATTCTTTCTTGGTTTGCAGGTGAAACAACATGAAGACGGCTTCTTCATAAATCAAGAAAAATATGTCAAAGAGCTTCTCAAACGATTTCAATTTAAGCAAGCTAAACCGGCCTCCACCCCAATGAGCACAAGCATCAAATTGGAAAATGATGAGAAAGATAAACCGGTAGATTCAAAGCACTTCCGAGGTATGATTGGCTCACTCCTTTATCTTACTGCAAGTAGACCGGATATTCAATTCAGTGTTTGCCTTTGTGCTAGATATCAATCTAGTCCAAAGGAAAGCCATTTAATTGCAGTCAAGAGAATTTTTCGATATCTCTCAGGTACATGCAATTTGGGTTTTTGGTACCCAGCAGGCAGTAGTTTTGATTTGATATCATATTCTGATGCTGATTATGCTGGATGTAATTGATAGAAAAAGCACTAGTGGATATTGCCAATTCCTTGGCGGTTGCATGGTTTCGTGGGCATCCATGAAACAACACTCGGTTGCACTCTCCACTGCAGAGGCAGAATATGTCACTGCAGAAAGTTGTGCAGCTCAAGTGTTGTGGATCAAAAGTCAGTTAGCTGATTATAATATTGAAATTGGATGCACACCTATACTATGTGACAACACAAGTGCTATCAACCTTTCAAAAAACCCTGTCCAACACTCAAGGACTAAACACATTGAAATCCGTCATCATTTCTTGAGAGATGAAGTTGCCAATAAAACCTTGGAACTTAATTTCATTCCCACAGAAAAACAATTGGCTGATATTTTCACCAAACCCTTGTCTGAAGATAGATTCACATCCTTAAGAAGAGAATTGGGTTTGTGTAAAATGCAATGAAACAAATCTCCATATTGGAGTACATGCTCTTTATGTGTGAATGACTATGTGGTATATCAAATGGTGAACTGTGGAAGAACAAGTTCGACTTGTTTGGAAACTATCATCATGCGTGAGGAAACATTCTCCGCCAAGTATCCATAGTCCCATTGCATATAAAGGTCCTGTATTTCACATAGGATTTTTAGTTTCCTTACATTTTATCATGTTAACTCCATGAAACAATGCTTTTTCTATGACCATGTGCTTGTGTATGATATTCTTGAGATGAACATGTTTGCCTTGTATCAAATGCTTGTGTGAATCCTTGACTAGATGTTGTGTCAACACGTGCACACACTATGGGGGAGTAAGTTCAGGATAGATGAGTATTTTCATGAGGAAACTCTTCCTACTCTTCAACTTTTAATCCTCACTTCCTTGAACTTCATGTGCACTCAAACTGAAACCAGAAAAATCCACTCTGTTCATATCTGTCGACATACACATTCCATATGTCGATAGGTACACTCAGATTTGCTCTGACTGAAACTTCAATTCATCAGTCTGTGTGCATCTATCGACAGACAGATTCCTGCTATCGACAGATACACATAATCTCACTATTTTCTCATTCCTTCTTCAAACTTTTCAAGAAAGTGTTCATTACTTGATTTAAAGGTAAACATTGGATTATTTTGTGCAATATAACCTTTCATATCCACTTCATGTCAAAGTCGTGAACCAAGTCTAAATGATATTTGATGCAACACTTGATTGAGGTCTATTTAGATCATTTTGAACACAAAGAGCAAACCAAATGATGTTTAAACATCTCCTTTAAATAACTCCCTTGTCATTAAATATGAATCCAAAATGATTTGAAAAATCAGAAGGTCCTTGAATTTAATGTTCTACATTTTCACTTGCCTAAAGAAATCTCATGTACTTGACGAAAAGTAAAAACAAAATAAAAGGGAGAAAAGCTACCTATTTCTAAGTTTCAAACAAAAAAAATAAAAAATTTATCTTTCAATTATGGGATGGAGGTAGAGCAATGATGAAAATCACTAAGTAACCGGGGACATGGCATCACCAATGTCCGTCTTCGCGTCAAAAGGTTGTTTCATTATCTCTATACAATGGCTTGATGGACACTCACATCGAGTAACTGGGGGTATTGGCATCACAAATGTCTACCTTCACATGAAAAAGTGAAAGTGCTCCTCATTGCCACTCTTTCCCATCTTCGCTGTTTAAAGATCCTAAAATCATACTAGAAATAGAGTGAAGCCTCCGAAAAAATTTTTTACGTCAAGTCAAATGTGCTTCTTATGGGTAAGATGTTCTTATGGCCATCTAATTCAAATTTCATCTGACTATCATCTCTATTTTGATGCATGTTTTTCTTCAATGGCCTTAATCAAAAGAGTTATTTAATTTTCACTGGCTTTTGTGAAATGTGTTCTTTATGATCTAATTAAAGAACTCATCAGTTTTATTTCAAAATCATTGTAGAATTGTGTCATGTCTTCATCATAATGGATATGTATTTTTATCTTGTACATACACCTATTTTACCCTAAAATGCCAAATGAACACTTGACCCGTTGAAAAATCTTGAAAAAATCAAGTTTCTGCCTAAAAGCAGTTATCTGTCGACAGCCGGCGGCCCAGATCCATTTTTGAAGCCAACCATCGCGCCGGTTCAAGTCTTTTGTGTGGAGCCTCTTTTCTAAATCCCTTCTAAACCTATTCTAAAGGCTTCCCACGACCATTTCCCCTCTCATTTCCTCCTCCTCTTCTCCAAACCCCTCTCTTCCCCCTCCAGGGCTCAAGATCCGATCCGTCTCCGACGATCTCGCTGCTCCTCGTCTGAGATCCCTCCACTCTCCCTTCCCAAACGCCATTCTCACCCTCCTTCTTCAGATGGCACCCAAGACCAAGATTCTCACTCGCCGTCGTCGCGCTTCGACAGACGCCGGAGAGAGTTCCAGGGCTCCTTCAGAACATCGTAGCAAGCATCGCGAAGATCGTTTGCTGGAACTCATTGTTCCTCAGGGTTCTCCATCTCATCCGGGTACACGGCACCTTCAAGAAACTCGTCCAATCCCGGTATGTGGACTTTGAGTCCTTAGGATCAATGTTCCCCTCACTCCTACCCTACTTTGACACTCAAGAGTGGACATCCTTTCTGTACTCGCACTTGCAATATTCTCCAAATGCCGTCACAGAATTTTTCAATAACCTAGGGATTTCCGATCAGGGAGATCTTTTCTCTTCGGTGAAAGGCACTCATTTTCGCCTCACCGTAAATCTCATCTCGACGGCCCTTCAAATCCCAAACTCAGGAGTTGAAATCTTCAACTATACTCCTTCCGCTTCTGAGTACTATGAACTTCTCACTTTGCAACCTTATGATTCCACTAAGAAAATTGCTCGTTTGAATGCCAACTCCTTTCCTCCTTTGATCCGGATGATCCATCATATCTTCACTACTTTGATTGTCCCGAAGGATGGAAGCCGAGAATTAGTCACTAAGGTCCATAAGTCTTTGTTCATATTCTTCCTCAAATGACAACAAATCAATCTACCTGAACTCATGCTAAGCCTCATTCGTCGGTGTTTCTCCAACACCAAGAGATCAATGCCATATGCTTGCCCCATCACCTCTCTTCTAATTTTCATTGGCATCCATATTCCTTCAAGTGAGCTCGTCTCCTTAAAATCCCGCAGTGCATTTGACCTCACTGCCGCTCACCGAATGGGCTACAAGTTTGTAGATGGTGTAGTCACAAGGACTCTCAAAGGGAAAGAACAACAAGGTGATGAAGAGGCATCTGACAATGAAGACAACGAAGATAATGAAGAAAGTGATGAAGAACCTCAGGATGAGCAAATGCCTGATCAACCTCAAGAATTTGCTGATGTACCTGTGCCTCAAGAACAATCTCTTCATGATTACTTGGCATAATTGCATCAACAGATGACCTCAGGATTTTCTCAACTGAACACTAGATTTAATCAAGTGGATGCTGGCCTCAACTCTCTGGATGAGTCTCACGTGCATATCCGAGACCGGCTTGATTACCTCTACTCCGAGAGCGCTGGATCCCGTCATCCTCCACCTGCTGGACATGACGATGAATAGAGGGTCTCAGGGTCCTTAGAGGTCGTTAAGAGTCTTAGCTGGGAGTTAGTCTCACTAGTCCTGTTATCTTTTCGCTTGCTCATGTTATTTCTCTTTCTTTTGATTTTTATTGAGTCATGTAATGGTTGTCTCTTGTTCTATGTAATTTGAATGATCAATCAATGAAAAATCACAGTTCATGTTTATTCGTCTCTTACATGTGCATGACTTAACTTTTTGTATGTTGTCAAAAAGGGGGAGAACATCAATATTATGTATCAATTGAATGTTTTTGTCATCATCAAAAAGCGGGAGATTGTTGGGTTTTCAATATATCATGTTTTTGATGATCACATTAATATCCTTGAACATTGATTTAATGCAAAATTGATGTGTTACTTAACATGAAAAACACCATGAAAAATGATTATGTTAAATATGGCTAAATCATACAATGTATATCACTAACAATGTATTTACATGTAGGTGCACAAGTATGAAAGATGGAGCATCAAAGATATGAGCAAACAGACCAAGGCAATGTCAAAGAAGAGTATCTGTCGACAGGCCCATGGTATGTGTCGACAGATACACACAGACAACCCAAGACAGACTTCAGTTTTTGTATCTCTGAGTGCATCTGTCGACAGATGCAAATTACCTGTCGACAGATACACACAGAAGTTCAGATTTCTGAAACCCAGTTCTCAGACTGATCATGGACTGAGTGCATCTGTCGACAGATGCAAGTGGACCTGTCGACATATGACGGAAACATGAAATTCAGAAATTCTAATTTCAGCCCCATTTGGGTGTCTCCTTCCTCCACGACCCCCACCTTTACCTAACACTATATAAGCATCCTTTTGGAGCCAAATTCACATAGAGCAGCCTCCCAACCGAGAGCCTCCAAGGGACCAAGAGGAAAAGCCCCAATTTGCTGCTCTGCTTCAATCTTCCGCCCAGATCGTCGTGGAATCACCATCCATGCGGAGTTGAAGCCGGATCGTCATCAATTCAACCTTCTACATCGATCAGTCTACATCCAATCGAAGTTTGAAGAGCGTCTGGACGATCCACGAGAAGAATTCCAACTGGATTTGTTCCCCAACTCTAAATTCTTCTCCATTTCACAATTTCCATTCTATTGTGTGTGTGTGGTTGTGTTTCAAGCATCCCTTGTGCTTGATCCACGAAATTGTGGTTGTTCTGATCGTGGCTCATCAGACAACATGTGTGTGTGAGAGTTGTTGTATTGAACTCGCTCATAAGCAGTCGTTTCTGCGTGTGTGTGTGGACGGTGGATGTAGGATACACGAGTTGTGTACTCCGAACCACCTTAAATCATCGCGTCCTGTGGTTTGTTCGCGTTTTGCGATAGATGATTGGTAGGCACGTTGTTCATACGCACGTTTGATACCCTGTTCTCATTTATATCAACTCAAGCTTTCTTATACTCAATCGAATTCTAATCAAGTTTCATTAAGATCGCTGTAGCACCGAAAAGAAGCCATCAGTAATTAGAAATTGTCGTAATCTATTCAACCCCCATTCTAGATTACAATATTGTGTTATTCTGCATAACCCTTCATATGGATCCTTCGTTTAGTAGTTGTAGTGGCCAGTGTGTGGCCAATGTGACGTGTTTCAAGTATGTGAGCAAGTTTGGGGTGTTTGTGGGCTGGTAGGCTGGGCCCAAAACACGAGCCTGTTCACTATCTGTGAACACGACAGTGAGGGACGTCGCGATCAGAGCGCGACGGTCCTACATGTCTCGTTCCTATTGCCGCCGCTGAGCGGTCGTCATCTGCATGCGCGCCGCATGTCGCGCGCTTGGCGACATGCAGACGTCAGCCCTGGGAAGGTGACGCCTTATGTAACGTTTCGGGTTTTATTAGACCCTTATCGGATCCTTAGCAGTTATGCTTAAGGATCTGTGTCGGTTGACGTCCGGGGGGTTTGACGTCGGCTTTGTGTTGGCGGCAAGGGTGTTGCCGTCGGCAGGTCTTTGGCGTCCATCGATCTTGCCGTTAGCTGTTAGTTCCAGAGTTTTGTGGAGCTAGAACTTGGCGGCATGCGATGTGGACGTCAAGTGTTGGCGGTTCAGTTGGCGGCAATAGGGGTTGACGTCAACTGATCAGTGCGCTGTTTTTAGGGGCAACACAAGGGCTGTTCTCCCTCATCCTCTCCTCTCTTTTTCCCTCCTCTTTCACCTATGTTCTTCTCCAGCACTTCCGATTGCTGACGGGAGCACGTGGGAAGGTCGTGATGCGCGTGGCAGTGGCGGATCGGGCGGGAAATGACGAATTGGACGGCGGTTCTTGCGAGAAGCTCCTGGGGGTTCGGCGCAAATCGAGGTTTATGTGGAGTTTTTAAGCGTTTCTGAGGTAGGGACATAAGCCCTTAGCTTCCTTGTGTGCTATTCCATGCTTGTGTGCGTGCGATTTGCGTGGAATCAAGCTTTGGGGAGGGTTTTTCTCCATGCCGGGTTTTAGGGCGTTTTGGCTGATCCATGTGTTGGATCGTGTTTTACCGGCATTGTGGTAGTGTAGTGTGATGTAGGGGAGTGTTTCCCTACCTCAGATTGTGGTTTGTGCGGCGGATTTGCCCGTGTGGGAATCAGCTGGAGGCTGGTTCAGCTGCTGGAGGCTGAAGAAGTCAACATCAAGGGATGTTGACGTTGATCTCTTCAGGGAAGAGGTAAACGGTGTGATCCGTTAAGCTCTTCAGGGGAGAACTAGACGATGAGATATGTGCCGTCAGGTTCTTCAGGTAGGATATAAACGGCATGATCCTTGCCGCCGAGTTTGGGTAAACGGCCAACCTGCGACCGTCTACCTTTTGTTAGCGGTAGTCGATGTTGTCGTCTACTGTTTGCTTGGAGACATGTGATGCTGTCGTTTACTTCCTGGTTGGCGGCGGTCGATGCTGCTGTCTACCTGTAGTTGTGTTCCAAGCATGCTGTGTGTTTCCCTTTCCGTGGTTTGAGGTGTTGACATGCGGTGTCCGCCTGTTACCACAGTCTGCCAGGTGTAGAGAGTGTCTCTGCCTGTGCTCGCATTGTGTTTGGTTGTGTTGTGATGTTGACACGTGGTGTCTGTCTGTTGCGCCGTACTTCAGATGTTGAGAGTGTTTCCGTCTGTACTTGTGTTGGGGGTTACCGCGTGCCCGTTTCTATTGTGTTTCCTAGGCGTGGGTGCGACTCCGTCTAGATGACTAGCGTGTGGTTGTCCTCCGCTAGTGAGCCAGGACGCCGAGTGCGATTCTGTCCTGTGCGTACTCATTGTGGTGGTTTCGAGCCGGTCTCCGTGGAGCCCCTTCTCTACCGCTAGGTCGGGCGTAGGGGGAAAAACCAGTCGTGGACCAGACGTGAGAGAGAGCGTCTGTAGTGTGCACACGTAGTTGGGGTTGAGAGACTCTGTGGTGCCGGGACGCCGAGCACACAGACCCTACTAGTCCTACTTTGTGAGAGTGTGTGTGACCTCTTGCTTGTGAGCTTGTTGTGTTTGCTGTGCTTGTAGTGTTGTCGAGCCTGTGAGGTTCCAGTTTTTCTCAGTGCGCTCCTGAGGGAGTTGCATACTATGCCACTGGTTCCTGTGTGTTGTACAGGTTGTGAGTGTTTACTTACTGAGCTTTCTTTCCTGCTTAGTAGTGTTGTTACCGGTGGGGGTTAGTTGCCCTACTGGGTCTCTTTCCTGAGACTCACTCCCTTTTCCCCAGGTGTTCGTGTGCGGCTTTCGAGGTTGTGGAGCCTTGTCTCTCCGGTGCTGGTCTTGCTTGGCTGCTGTGAGTGGTACTTTTCTTTGTACCCACTGTACTCTTGCGTTTAGCTTTGACTCTGAGTTGTTCTTGTGTTAATTGTTTTAATTTGTAGTGTGTACATTTACTTATATGTTCTCCTCAGACACTCTTTTCTTACCCTTTCGAGTTTCGGCTCGTGGGTTAGCGGGTCAGGATTCGGATTACTGGTTGGTTACTGGTAATGCGGATCTTGGGTCGTTACAGTTGGTATCAAAGCCTGGTTTGTCGAGACATATAAGGAAATGTTCCGAATAACTCAGAGTGTGAAGAGTACAGTAGCAGCAAGCGAACCAGAGTCGTTTTGCGTTTTGTGCGTGTGCTTGTCCTGTGTGGATTAATTTCCCTTGTTCTTAGGCGATGTCGTGTTTGGGAGGTGGCTATGTAATCACCTTAGCAGGAGGTTAGAGATGCCCCGCCACCACAGCATACTCGTCCTGAACCACAGAACGTACACTGTAGTTTTCGTGTCCCCTTGGGCAGTGTAGAGTTTCGACTGGACCATGTTTTTCTTTTGGCGATAGCTCAGTAAGTTGCTCTGCGCTGTGGCGTTCTGGCACCTTGGAGAAGTTCCGGGAGGGTGTAGAGTTGTTGAGCTGTCATTGCCGGTTGGACTGTGTATGTTACAGTCTGTCGCTGTGTTCCCGGTCAATGTGTGTGCCCTTGGTGGTGCATCTGGCTGTTGTGTGGCCAGGTTGCTTTGCGGTTATTTTCCGAGTGTCTCGGTTGCGCCGGTGGGACTTTATATGTCCCCGTGACTCGGATGGATTGAGTTGTTTCCTGTGCCCAGTGTTTTTTTTTCCTAGATGGTGGTCTGCTGAGTGTTGTGATTGTGTTCATGGTTGTGCTTCTTGTGGAAGCGACAGTCTTACATTATGATTTTCCGTCTTGTGTTTGGAAGAGACTCGTTGCGTCACATGTCTCCTTCCTCCGCTTTCGGTGGTTGCTCAGGGTTGTGATGCTCCACGTGGTGTTGTGTTGCTAGGGTGCGCGTTGTGGCGACCCTTGGTGGAGTTATCTTCCCTTGAGTTGTTTTGAGGTTGAGCTGGTTGCTCTCCTCGTGTCGTTATTTTCTGTGCCACCCTTGGGTCGGCTGACCTGTTCGTGCTGTGTGTCGTTGTGATAGTTCTAGGCGGCCAATGGCGGCGGCTTAGTGGATGTTGTTGTTGTGACAATGCCCTTACACGATGCTTTCAAGTACGGTTCGATGCCCGAGCTAACACGGCGATTGTATCCTTGTTGTTTTTAGTCTCTGTGGGTATTGTTGGTCTGGCTTGGTGTGGACCCGAGTTTCTGGTGGTCTCCGCTACGGTGTTTTCTTGGTTCCATAGTTTTGTGCCTAGGTGCCAGTTTGTGGTGGCACTGGCATGTGTGGGTTCCCGACCTCGTGGTGTGTCTGGGGTTCGGATCGATTTGTGTTGTCGGCTCTCAACCTTGTGGAGGTCTGAGGTGGCCATGTTTGTGGTGGGACGTTGTTCTCGCCTGGTTGCGTGCGATCTCAGCGAGTGTGCCGAGGGTTGCCGCCGTGTTGTGGCCGATTCCGTTGGTTTTGTGGGAGTCGTGCGTGTGTCTGTCACGACCTTGGTGGGAGGTTGTGGCATTGCGGTGTTTAGTTTCGCCGTGTGTTTCTTGCTGGGTGTGCCGAGCAAGGATTATTTGGTGTGCGCCTCGGCTTGTGCCTTGAAGGTCTTTTGCATGCCATTCCTTCCGGTGTTGACCTCTTTTATCGTTTGCGATGAAGATGGTTTATCCTACTCTTGTGCGCCATGGAGTTGTTGTGGTTTTCGCTCCCCGTGCGGTAGAGTTGGTATTTCATGTTTTTGTGTGCCTTTCTAGAGCCGACACGGTGGTCGTTGTGCTCTAAATGTCGTCGGTTTTCCGTACGCTTTTCTTGTGGGTCTCTGGTGAAGAGTCCCCTTCTGTGGGCACTGTGTTGTATTGGCCCTGGGTGCAGTTGTGTGTGCTGCACTTTGAGCGTCTTTGAATGCTCTGTGTTTCGTGCCTTAAGGGTTGGAGCCGGTGTGGCCTGTTGTGCCCTTTTGGCTTGTGGTTCTTTTGTGCATGGCGTGGTGAGTCTTGCAGCCAATGGCAGAGTCTCATGTCGTTCGTTTGGTGACAGTGAGGTCAATTGGCTTGCTAGTACTCAGCCACGTGTTGTTGACGTTGTGAGGTGCCAAGTGTTGGCTTGACTCCAAACGTCTTCTGTGTTTTGTCGCGGCTTGTTGTGCCGTGGAGTGAGTGGTTCTGGAGTTGTGTGGCTCCACGTGCGTTGGTGTCCTTGTTGGACCACGAGGATGGTCTGGTGAGTCCTAGTGGCGACAATGGACATTGTTCTATGTGTTGCGGACTGTCCGCGAGTGCGATGTGACTTGGGTTCTCGTCGCCACATGACTTTTCGATTTTTGTTGATGACCAGTGCTAGTTGTGGCTAGTAGCGTGAGGTTGTTCCCCTGAGTGTGGTGGTTGACCCTCAGGTGTTTTCCAAGTTGTTGTCAGGCAACTGTGCACTCTGTCGGGTTTTGCTGGCGACGGAGTGAGTTGCTGACCGGCGTTTCTCGCATTGTTATCGGCATTTGCGCCCTCTGTCGGGTTATGTTTTACGACATAGTGGGTTGCTAATCTGTGGGTCCCAACGGCGAGGTTGGTTGGTGACCGCAGTGTGTGACTTCTGTCTAGCATGTTTTTGCCTTCTGCGTGGTTGGTGCAATGTGAGCAAAGCTTCGTAGAGTTGAAGTAACTGCTTACGTCAGCGCCAGTCCTGGTGTTCCGATCAAGTTCGAAGAGTTCCAAGATTCTATGCCGATGCTTTCAATATTTGTCTTGGGAGCTGTTTTGATGCAGCGCGGCAGAGTGGTGCCTTGTGCGTCACATCATTTGAAGCCCCACAGGGAGAGTTACCGACCTATGGCTTGGAGTGTACAGCAGCGTGTGTTGGCAGTCCTTAGTAGCTCCTGCTTGCGTGTGTCAGGTGATTGGTCCCTGTGTAGACGACCGTGTCGTTTCCCTCTCATTGGTTTTGAAGTGGATGAGCGAGTCGTCACTGGACCAAGATAGTCCAGTAGGTTGTTGGGTATTTTGGCTCCTAAGTTCAAGGCTTTAGTTTCCGCCAGTGTTGGCTGTCGACCGTGGTGCGTTCAATGCGTTGCCGTTTTGGGAGGTACCTTTCTTGTTGCTGCATCGCATGTTCTCCCGGGTATAGTGTGTCAGTGATGGCACTGGGTTGATTGTACTAGAGTTCTGCTGTTTCTTGTGGATTGCTAAGTTCCGAGGTTGTGGAACAAGGCAGTCAGCTGGTTAGTGTTGTCCAGCAGCGGTACTCGGGTGGTGTGTCGACCTGGTAATAGGAGAATGTGATGCGCGTGTAGTTTTTGTACCTCTACGTTGCTTTTGGCTTCCCCTTGTGTTTCATGAATTTCGAGGGCGAAATTCCTTAAGGGGGGAGGGCTGTAACGTTTCAGGTTTTATTGGACCCTTATTCGATCCTTAGCGGTTATGCTTAAGGATCTGTGTCGGTTGACGTCCGGGGGGGTTTGACGTCGGCTTTGTGTTGGCGGCAAGGGTGTTGCCGTCGGCAGGTCTTTGGCGTCCATCGATCTTTCCGTTAGCTGTTAGTTCCAGAGTTTTGCGGAGCTAGAACTTGGCGGCATGCGATGTGGACGTCAAGTGTTGGCGGTTCAGATGGCGGCAATAGGGGTTGACGTCAACTGATCAGTGTGCTATTTTTAGGGGCAACCCGAGGGCTGTTCTCCCTCATCCTCTCCTCTCTTTTTCCCTCCTCTTTCACCTATGTTCTTCTCCAGCACTTCCGATTGCTGACGGGAGCACGTGGGAAGGTCGTGATGCGCGTGGCAGTGGCGGATCGGGCGGGAAATGACGGATCGGACGGCGGTTCTTACGAGAAGCTCCTGGGGGTTCGGCGCAAATCGAGGTTTATGTGGAGTTTTTAAGCGTTTCTGAGGTAGGGACGTAAACCCTTAGCTTCCTTGTGTGCTATTCCATGCTTGTGTGCGTGCGATTTGCGTGGAATCGAGCTTTGGGGAGGGTTTTTCTCCATGCCGGGTTTTATGGAGTTTTGGCCGATCCATGTGTTGGATCGTGTTTTACCGGCATTGTGGTAGTGTAGTGTGATGTAGGGGAGTGTTTCCCTACCTCAGATTGTGGTTTGTGGGGCGGATTTGCCCGTGTGGGAATCAGCTGAAGGCTGGCTCAGCTACTGGAGGCTAAAGAAGTCAACGTCAAGGGATGTTGACGTTGATCTCTTCAGGGAAGAGGTAAACGGTGTGATTTCTTGCCGTTAAGCTCTTCAGGGGAGAACTAGACGACGAGATATGTGCTGTCAGGTTCTTCAGGTAGGATATAAACTGCATGATCCTTGCCGCCGAGTTTGGGTAAACGGCCAACCTGCGACCGTCTACCTTTTGTTAGCGGCAGTCGATGCTGCCGTCTACTGTTTGCTTGGCGACATGTGATGCTGTCGTTTACTTCCTGTTTGGCGGCGGTCGATGCTGCTGTCTACCTGTAATTGTGTTCCCAGCATGCTATGTGTTTCCCTTTCTGTGGTTTGAGGTGTTGACATGCGGTGTCTGCCGGTTAGCATACTCTGCCAGGTGTAGAGAGTGTCTCTGCCTGTGCTCGCGTTGTGTTTGGCTGTGTTGTGACGTTGACACGTGGTGTCTGTCCGTTGCGCCGTACTTCAGATGTTGAGAGTGTTTCCGTCTGTACTTGTGTTGGGGTTACCGCGTGCCCGTTTCTGTTGTGTTTCCTAGGCGTGGGTGCGACTCCGTCTAGATGACTAGCGTGTGGTTGTCCTCCGCTAGTGAGCCAGGACGCCGAGTGCGACTCTGTCCTGTGCGTACTCCTTGTGGTGGTTTCAAGCCGGTCTCCGTGGAGCCCCTTCTCTACCGCTAGGTCGGGCGTAGGGTGAAAAACCGGTCGTGGACCAGACGTGAGAGAGAGCGTCTGTACTGTGCACACGTAGTTGGGGTTGAGAGACTCTATGGTGCCGGGACACCGAGCACACAGACCCTACTAGTCCTACTTTGTGAGAGTGTGTGTGACCTCTTGCTTGTGAGCTTGTTGTGTTTGCTGTGCTTGTAGTACTGTCGAGCCTGTGAGGTTACAGTTTTTCTCATTGCGCTTCTGAGGGAGTTGCGTACTACGCCACCGGTTCCTGTGTGTTGTACAGGCTGTGAGTGTTTACTTACTGAGCTTTCTTTCCTGCTTAGTAGTGTTGTTACCGGTGGGGGTTAGTTGCCCTACTGGGTCTCTTTCCTGAGACTCACTCCCTTTTCCCCAGGTGTTCGTGTGTGGCTTTCGAGGCTGTGGAGCCTTGTCTCTCCGGTGCTGGTCTTGCTTGGCTGCTATGAGTGGTACTTTTCCTTGTACCCACTGTACTCTTGCGTTTAGCTTTGACTCTGAGTTGTTCTTGTGTTAATTGTTTTAATTTGTAGCGTGTACATTTACTTATATGTTCTCCTAAGACACTCTTTTCTTACCCTTTCGAGTTTCGGCTCGTGGGTTAGCGGGTCAGGATTCGGACTACTGGTTAGTTACTGGTAATGCGGATCTTGGGTCGTTACACCTTACCCCGTCACGTTCAGGTCGCGACGGAGGGGTCCGTCGTGTTCCCAATTGCTGGGCATTTTTAAGTCGCCCTGGCCAAGCAGAGCTGTAAACGGTTCTGCTCGGCTAGGGGGAGGAAGTTGTGGCGATTCTCGGGGCATTTTGGCGGATTTGGGGTGCGTTTGGCGTGTTCTTGCCGCGAGGATTCTGCGTGGAGCAGGGGAAATGCATAGATAGTCTCGTTATTTGCGTTCTTCGCAAAGGTAGGTGAATTCTTACCATTTTACACCGTGTGATTCCGTGGGATGCATGTATGTTTGGTTTTTGGTGTTTAGAACAGTAGATACCATGCTAGGGTATCCATTAAAGCATGAAAAATGAGAATTAAACAGGGTTTGCATGGTTTGGGGTGATAATCTAGAGAGGGTTCCCCGGATTAGGGTTTCACCTGTGAACGCGACAGAGCCCCCTGTCGCGTTCTAAACGCGACAGGCCGACCCGTCGCGTTCATGTTATGAACACGACATATCGGGGTGTCGCGTTCTGAAGGCGACGCTACCCTGTGTCGCGACCTCAGCCAAGAGGTTTTGTTGTGCATGGTTTCAAAGGTAAAATTATTCAATAATCGTTATTTATTGAGCATGGCAAGTATGAGCGGTGCAATGGCATCCATTGCGCTCTGGGAGCATGTTGTTTTTGAGGTTAGCAAGTGGTTTACGTGACTGGCGTTTTGTTCACGCGGTCAGTGTGTTGTGTTCACGTGGTTAACGTGAGGTTTCACGTGGTTTCTGTGTACATGGCGAGTAGTACAACGCCTACCGTGGTTACCTCTTCAGTTGGGTGCCCTAGGTTCTGTGTGAGCCAGGCTAGTGCTCGGGGCTTGTCCCAGTACTTGTGTTGTACCGTCGAGGTCTGTGTTGTCTGTCCTGGATACCCTCACTCCTTTGTTTGAGTTGTATGTCTGGCTGTGGGAAAGACGACAGTGGGACAGCGACTTGTGAGAGTTTGTTGTTTTGTCACTTGTAGCGTGCTCGTGCTTGGGGGTACGGACACCAGTAGACATCACTGGTCCCCAACTAGTCCTGTTACCAGTGCCTCACTCTAGGGAGCTCAGGCCAGAGTCCCTAAAGGTGCCAGGCATGGGCCCGCGGTAGTGTGGTCCACGGTTGTGGTGTTGGTTGGTCTCCACAATAGTTTAGCTTGTTCTCGTGAAGCGGCAGCTGGACCTTTCGTCCGTGGCTGCGAGGCTGAGAGGTAGACCTGTGTGGTTTATCCGAGTCAGTTGCTGGTGTCGCGAACCAGTCTTCGTGGCTTGAGTGTGGTGGTCTCTACTTTAGCCTGTACACCGAATTGTGGTTTTGCCGTTTATTTATTTAAGTTGGTTGGTGTTAATGGCATGTGGTAAGTGGTATTTACAGCTTTAACATCCTGCTTAGCTTACTCTATAATTTGATAGCGTAGCCTCCAGCTTCTATATTTGAGTTTGGTTTGCTCGATTTTTGGGGGAGTTTCCCTACTGAGCCAGTGACTTGCGAGGCTCACCCCTACTCCCTACAGGTGAAGGAGAGCAGGGGGTTTCTCTTCTGTCTTCCAGTTCAGAGCCGCATCACAGCGGTGTTGGGCCGACGCCTCCAGCAGTGTAGACTTTTTTTTGTTGTACCTCGGGGTATGCACCAGACTTGTGTACTTTCCTTTGACTTTTGTTGAAATTTGGCTATGTAAATCTAATGTAAATATGTGTGAGATTGTGAATCTTATATATATCAGTGTGTTCTTTTATGTTTCCACGGCCATGGGTGTGATATCCCTTGCGAGGCTACTGCTCGATCGCGGGAGACGGAGTCAGGTCAAGCTCGTTAGTGGGTTAACGGGTTTGAACGACGTGGTTCGTCACATCTATACATGCTATAAAAATTATGATTGGTCGGGTATGGTCTTTAGGTCAGATCATGAGTTTCTGTCGAATTTCTTAGCATGCTTTTAATTAGTATAATTTCTGTTATGAGAGAATATGCATGTTTTGACAGTGTTTAATTCTGAATAAATAGTTTTACTACATGTTATGGTTATAGAGAATTTTCATGATCTTAGGGTTAATGTTTGCATGTTTTAGACTTATTAGAATCGACTGTTTTACTGTCTACGATGTTGAGTGGAATATTTTGCTAAATTTGCATGAAATCTTTTTTAAAGGTTAAAAATAGTTTTACTGTTGAGAAAAAATAGAAAAATTAGACATATGACAAATTACAAGTACAAAGTCTCTGGTTAAAATTTGATACTATTTTGATATTCGTAGGTACTATTTGTCTTTAAAAGGTTATTAAAACCATGTTAAGCAATGTTTGATTTAGATATTGTAAATTTCAATGATTAGAAACATGTTTAGGTACTGTAATGATAAATTTGTCACTGTGAAATAGTCATATTGAGTTCTGCAACCTGAGATATGTATGTTTAATTAAAGTGCATGTGAATGGCTTAAATAGTACATGTAAGTGAATGAAATCCTGTGATTAAGTGAGATAATGTGTAATATGTGCCGAAAATGACACTGCTACCATAGAAGGCTGTGGAGCCGTACTGTAGAAAAGTCTCTATGGGAAGGCTCATTGTGTATGTGATATCCTGTGGGCATCAATATGAAATCCTGGAGGTGGACAAGTACCACTGGTTAGGGTGGAGAGGGCTTCTCCCGGTTCTACGCAGTTACCAAGATTCGTCACTATATTGCATAGGTGACGGGTATGTGTTATATGAATGTGTGTCCTTTTTTATGGTGGTTCGGACTATGTGTCACAGCAATTAATGTGTAACAGTGTGAAAATGTGCAATGTGATCATGTGATAGTGTTATGTAAATGTGATACCATGTGAAAAGATGTGAAACCATGTGAATGTGATTTGTTTATGTTAAAACAACAAGTAAAAGGTGTGGATATGTGTTATAAAAGCATGTGAAAAATGTTAGACATCATGCTAGAATTGTTAGTTACTTTGTGCTTAATTCCATGACCTAATTATGTAGCATCATGTGTAGAAAGCATGTATAGGTTATTTATGAGTATTTGCATAATTGACATAAATCATGTGCCATGTACTTCTTTCATTGGTTAAAAGAACATCGTGTATATGATATGTGTAAGGATGTGCCTTTAGGTTACTTGTTGGGTCTGTTTGGAAGACTCATACTTGCTTTAATATACAGGTGAGACAGGTGTCCCCGTACTTGAGGAGGACATAGTGAGGAGCGACTCCGAGAGAGAGGAGTAGTTGCACTTGTGGAGATTTACTGTTTAGACTACATTTACATTTGCTAGTATGTGGAGTAAATGTCCCACTGTGACGGCCCCCTTTGTATCGATGTGGATTCGTATAATCGTACCCGTATATAGAGGGTCGTTACAGAGATTGGTATTAGAGCAACAAGTTGAGATTGTACATGAATAAACCATCATCTTCACAATATAGCAAAGTCTTTATAGAATTAGTCCATATATGTGGATTGGTAGGCGTGGTGCTCAGGCTCGAGAGGATGACCAGAGGCATGAGGAGGGATGAGCAGTAGGCCCCAGCACCCCAAGGTGCTACGGTACTCCCTCCACCACCACCTGTGGATTACAGCGTGTTCATGCAAGGCCTGGTTCAGGCAATGTAGACCCAGGTGCAGACTCAGGTGGCACTGCAGGCACAGGTTAGAGTTGTTAAATAGGAGTAGTCTATTTTGTTGAATGCATGATTGTTTATGTATTGCTTATGTATTGTTTAATGTCTCAGGCTCAGGCTCCAACTCCAATTCCTCAATAGCATGGCCATGGTGGTCCGTCCATCATGGAGAGGTTTAAGAGGATGGCTCCGCCTTCTTTTAAGGGGGAGAGTCAGCCACTCTTGGCAGAAAGCTGGATGAGGGAAGCGTAGAAGATCTTCCGGGCCATTAGGTGTGCGGAAGAGGACAAAGTCAGCCTGGCTACTTACATGCTACAAGTACTTAGAGTATATGTACTTGTGTAAGGTTAAGGTTTTATTTAGATGGTGCTTATGGGTTGTGTTTTGCAGGAGAGAGCCGATGTTTTGTGGGCCTCCGTACTACGTACCAGGTATGAGGATGGTGCTATTGAGGTGACTTGGGCCAAGTTCACGAGGCTATTTCGGGTCAAGTTCATCCCCGAGCACATCCAAGACAAGATGGAGCAGGAGTTTCTCTCTCTTACTCAGGGCTCCAAGACGATTCTAGAGTATGAGGCCAGGTTTACCGAGCTTTCCAAATATGCTCTCCATATTGTTGCTGATGAGCATAGGAAGGTTTGTGATGGGGCTCAAACCATCACTTAGGTCGAGGCTAGTTGCTTTTGACCACCGCACCTTGGACGATGTTCTCAGTGCAGCATGCAAGCAAGAGAGTGAGATGGGCCAATACATTGAGGAGAAGAGGGCAGCTCAGAAGAGGTCTGCACCACCTTTCCAGAGGTAGGACAAGAAGAAGGCAGTGTACCAGTCACCGCAGCGTCCAGTAGCGACATCGAGTCAGCAGGCGGTTACGCCACCGTCACTCAGCTTCAGGCCCAGCAACAAGAAGATGTGTCCTCACTGTGGAAGGGCACACGACAGCACCGAGTGTTGGAAACTAGCAGGGAAGTGTCTCAAGTGTGGCATCACCGAGCATCAGATCTGAGACTGTCCCATGCTTCAGCAGTCCGTTCAGAGAGGAGCGCCAGCCCCAGTAGTGGCGGCAGCAGCAGCACCAGTGACAGGGAGACCAGGAAGGCCTCAGGCCCAAACCTGAGTGTTTACACTAGCTCGAGAGGATGCAGAGCAGGCCGAGAATGTCACGGAAGGTACGATTCTAGCCATGGGTGTGCATGCTCGGGTATTGTTTGATACAGGTGCCACACACTCGTTCATTTTCGAGCGGTTTACCAAGCAATTTGCAGGGGACTCTGGAGTCGAGGTAGAGGAGTTAGAAGTCCCTTTGTCTGTGCACACACCAGCAGGTACGGTATCGACTAGGAAGTGTATTCCATCTTTACCAGTGTGCATTGAGGACCGAGGCTTGTTCGGGTGCTTCTACTTGCTCAAGATGAAGGACTATGATGCCATACTTGGTCTAGATTGGCTTGAGGTGCACTATGCCTTGGTGGATTGTAGAGAGAAGAAGATTACTTTATGTATTCTTGGTGAGGATGAGTTCTCACATCCGTTACCAAGGAACTTAGCGAGAAGGTTTGTGATCTCCGCCATGAAGGCGATGAGGATGGTGAACAAGGGTTGTGACGCATTCCTTGCCAGCGTGGTCTTAGTTCCAAAGGCCGATCAGTCACATACCCTTGAGGAGATTGAGGTAGTGCAGGAGTTTCCAGACGTGTTCCTTGATGATTTGTCTAGATTGCCACCGGCTAGGGAGATAGAGTTCACTATAGAGTTGCTGTGACGGCCCTCATTATACCGGTATGGTCATACCGACCCACGTCCATATAGCGAGTGCTGCCACAGTGGGACAATTACCCAACACTATCACATGATTGAGATATACACAAATATAGATACAGAGTCGCGGAAGTAAAGGACTAACAGTCATCACATTCCATCATCCACATTTATCATACATGATCCATATAGCAAAATAAAAGACTAAACTTTCATAATTGAAATTAAACCAAGCTACATTGTCCACAAAATTAAAGTTCTACATTTAATACATAGTTTGTCCACAATTACATAATGATAATCTAATACAAGCTACAATTCACGTACTATGAAACAAAAAGGGCACAGTGTCAACTCCACCAGCTAATCTCCACGCTCGGAGTCGCTCTCCACTGTCACCTCCAAAGGTGTGTCACCAACTACACCTGTACGCCGAAGCAAGGAGTGAGTCTAAAAGACTCAGCAAGTAGCTCCATACACATCATTCATGCATACATCATAGTGGGTTTACTATTGCTATTTGCAAGGCAACATATAGCATGCTTGAACATTTATGAGAGACAACCTATCATGGTATTTCTACAAAATCAAAACACATGGTACATGGTTTAAAATGTTTCAATTAACACTTCCTATCACATGCTTTCTACTCATTTAATCACATGAAGACTACACTTCCGATTTGACTATAACATGATAGCAATTTATATGGGATTAGAAATATCATAGCATGAATTAACGTATCATATTCTAACACATTTACTTCACATGGTTATACATTCCCATATTTCACATGGTTCCTTTTTCAAGCATTTCACATGTACACATGTTCACATTCTAACATAAAGGGTTCACATGGTTTCTTATTTCACATTTGCATGTTCCCATATACACAATTTACACATGTTCACATATACACATTTACACATGTTCACATATACACATTTCACACATGCTCACATATACACATTTCACACATGCTCACATATACACATTTCACAATTTATTTGCCGTGACACATAGTCCAAACCACCACTAGAAGGACACATCACATACACATAACACATAGCACATCACCTAGGCAATACAGTGATGACTCTTGGCACTGCGCAGACCGGGAGAACACGTCTCCACCCTAACCAGTGGTACTTGTCCACCTCCAGGATTTCATCCTAATGCCCTTAGGATATCTTAACACATTGAACCTTCTCATGGGGACTTTTCCATGATACGGTTCCACAGCCCTCTATGGAAGCAGTGTCACACACGGCACATTTTACACATTACACATTCCGATTAACACACGTTTCACATGTGATTTTCACACTTTCTTGTTTATGCACATGGTTCAGTTCATCCCTATCATGATGCTACTAATAACAGAAATCAAGCATTTAGTAGCTCTCATGGATTAATTGGAACACACATCATTTAACCTTAATCATGGTACATGCATTCATACTCATTTTCACATGAAATCTCATAATGTAGGCTACTGTTATCAAATTATCCTGAAAATTTTACCACATGCTGTTTTCGGGTATAGTAACACACATACAAATTTTCACAATTTTCTGAATTCACATGCATTTATAGAAATTAAAACACTCAGCTTCATGCCATTCTTAACTAAGTCAACATAGAACATGACATGGAAATTCAGATTTGATCATGCACAGTCATGAACCACACATACATATTGGCACAGAAATTTTCCCGAATTTATTTTCCCAACACATGATTTACTAGAATTTTCACAAGGTCTACACATGCTTTCTATTTCTCATTGTAGAAATTATAAGAATTCACATGGAGATGGGAAAATTCCCAAATTTGCAGGGCATGGACTGATACATGCAAACATGGTTCATAAAATTCTACAGCATTTGATTCCTCCGAAATCATGGGAACAAGATTAACCAAGCATAACCTCTTTCCTACACATGCTTTTCAATAATTCTAATAAATTATGCCATCTACAGAAAAATACAGGAAATTCCACACATATCACATTACCTATTTTACATAACATATAAAATTTACATTATATCCTCATGCGTAGAAATCCGGAAATTAAAGATATAAGGCAGAACAGTTCACTGTTCTGTCAAGAAGAACTAAACGGCATACTGTGGTCGTTTACAAGAGTTGGCGGCCACATCGTTGGCCGCTGACTCAAGATCTCAACGTCCATGGGGCTTGCCGTCAAGTTCGGACCTGTGTAAAAACACAGTCCGAGCTCTGAAAAAAAA
Organism: Colocasia esculenta; assembly: GCA_014218235.1. Lineage (NCBI taxonomy): Eukaryota > Viridiplantae > Streptophyta > Magnoliopsida > Alismatales > Araceae > Colocasia > Colocasia esculenta. The sequence goes on from CM024759.1 coordinate 22,797,228, forward strand.
TGGTGAATGTAGGGGATCCAGGACACGAGGAAAATCTGTAAAAATGGTAAAAGCCTCCTAGACACATACATGGACAATGTGGAAGGGGTACTTGCCTTTGGAAAAACTCCTAAAGGGATCAAATTAGTTGGAGAAGCTCTCCTTGGGCAGTCCCAAGAAGCCTCCAAGACGCCTTCACTCCGGCTTCTGTGATGCTCCCCTCTGAAATCCAGGGCCGGGGATGTGTAGCCGGTTATGTTGTCTTCCTCCTTGTCGAAGTAGATCTCCAGAAGAAGCCTTGGATCGCCGGATCAGAGCCTCCAAACTTCAGGTTTTTCCCACAGGAAGCTCTAGGGTTTTCTCCCCTCTTCTCTCTTCTTGCAAGTGTGAAAATGGGTAGTGGGGAGAGGCCATTTCGGGTTCAGGAAGTAGGGAAAGTCTTCACCCACTCACCATGCCGACCTGACAGCTTTGGAGCCGTTGGGGGACATCCCCCCAATGGTTGCCATGCCTTGTTTCAGAAGACAGCAGCTCTGCTGCGCATGCAGGGCAGAGAAGTTGACGTCCAGATCGCTGGACGCCGGAGTGAGTGTTGGCGTCCATGGTTGGACGTTGACACCACCTCAGCGGCCAGGGGTTGACGCCAATAAGGCCTTCGGCCAGAACCCTAATTATGCAGAAAACCATGCACACTAAGCTTCTATACATGCAATATGTACATGGTATTATATTCATACTATCACCATGCAATACATACCTTATTTACGTTTAATATAAACACATGTACACGTAATTATACTATTTTAATACCTACGTAAGTACGTACATACATACACAAGCACAATGTACACACATAAATACGAAAGAAATACTACGGAAATTCGAGGGTCTTACACCCTCTCCCCCTTAAAGAAAACTTCGTCCTCGAAGTTAGAACGACACTACTCAAACAAAAGGGGATACTTCTTCCTCATCGCATCCTCAAGCTCCCACGTAGCCTCCTCACGTGAGAAGTTCCGCCATAGAACTTTCACCGACGCGATACTCTTGTTCCGGAGATGCTGCACCTTCCGGTCAAGAATGGCTACTGGTTGCTCGACATACGAAAGATCTGGCTGGATCTCCACTGGCTCATGACTAATCACATGAGACGGATCTCGGACATACTTCCTGAGCATAGATACGTGGAATACCGGATGAACGCTAGCCAAAGCTGGGGGTAAAGCTAGCTCGTACGCCACGTTGCCCAAACGTCTGAGAATCTCATACGGGCCAATGAATCTGGGGCTTAGCTTGCTATGCCTGCCAAATCTAACAACACCTCGAGTAGGCGATATCTTCAAGAAGACATGATCACCCGCCTCGAACTCCAAATCCTTTCTCCTGTTGTCGGCATAACTCTTCTGCCTATCCTGTGCCGCAACAAGCCTCTTTCTGATAAGCTGGATCTTATCCGAAGTTTCCTGAACCAACTCCGGTCCGATCAACTGCCTATCACCAGTCTCCTCCCAACATAAAGGAGATCTGCAGGGCCTACCATACAACGCCTCGAATGGAGCCATTCCAATGCTAGCATGAAAGCTGTTGTTGTATGCGAACTCCACAAGAGGTAAATGACGCTCCCAGTCATCCTTCCAATCCAGAACACACGCTCTCAACATATCCTCGAGCGTTTGGATAGTCCTCTCGGACTGTCCGTCGGTCTGGGGATGAAACGCCGAACTGAGCTTAAGCTCCGAACCTAACGCATCTTGAAGACCTTTCCACAATCTCGAAGTAAATCTCGGATCTCGATCCGAAATGATCGACTTCGGCACACCATGCAACCTAACGATACCACTAACATACAATCTAGCTAAGCTCTCTACCGACTGCTTCTTCTTCATAGGCAAGAAATGGCAGTCTTCGAGAATCTATCTACAACTACCCAAATCGAGTCATTGCCCCTTCTAGATCGAGGCAAACCCGATACGAAATCCATAGTGACAGCTTCCCACTTCCATACGGGGATATCCATCCTTTGCATAAGGCCGGATGGTCGCTGCCGCTCGGCTTTCACCTGCTGACATACTAGACATCTAGACACATAATCCGCAACATCCTTCTTCATGCCGGACCACCAAAATGATCTCTTCAAATCCTGATACATCTTAGTGTTACCCGGATGAATAGAGAATCGCGATCTATGAGCCTCCGCTAACACATGCTCACGGACATCTACCACATCGGGGACACAAACACGGTGCTGAAATCTAATCACACCGTCCTCATCACGAGCAATGCCCGCCTTACCTACTAACTCTAACAATCTAGGATCGGCTTTCTGCTGCTCAATCACCTCGTCCAAGACTGAGGACCTAAGGGATAGCTGAGCTACAAAAGCCTGACACAACGATGGCTCTAACTCGGTCATAGAGCACGCTGCATCCTCCAACATTTTCCAATCCTGCTGGAGCGAAGACCTCTTTCTACTAAGAGCATCCGCTACGACGTTCGCCTTTCCAGGATGATACTGAAGGTCGAAGTCATAGTCCTTCAAGAACTCAATCCATCTCCTCTGCCTCAGGTTTAATTCCTTTTGGGAGAAAAGATACCTCAAGCTCTTGTGGTCGGTAAACACCTCAAATCTGACACCATAAAGGTAGTGCCTCCAGATCTTTAGTGCATGAACCACAGCTGCTAACTCCAAATCATGAGTCGGATAGTTCCTCTCATGCTCCTTCAACTGACGAGAAGCATAAGCTACTACCCTCTCTTGTTGCATGAGCACACAGCCTAAACCAATCTGAGATGCATCCGTATAAATGGCAAAGCCCTCTAGACCACTAGGCAATACCAATACCGGAGCAGAAGTAAGCTTAGCCTTCAATAGCTGAAAGCTATGCTCACACGCCTCAGACCACACGAACTTCTCACCTTTCCGAGTCAGCTTTGTCAAGGGGGCGCGATGGATGAGAAACCCTCAATGAATCGCCGATAATAACCAGCTAACCCAATAAAGCTACGAATCTCCGAAGGGGTCCTGGGAACTTCCCAATCCATAACTGCCTGGACCTTCGCTGGATCAACTGCTACACCAGCGCCGGAGATAACATGCCCGAGAAAATGAACCTCGCGCAACCAAAAATCGCACTTGCTGAATTTTGCATACAGCTTGTGCTCACGGAGAACCTCTAAGACTAACCTCAAATGTTGACGGTGCGTGGCCTCATCCGGAGAATAGACCAACACATCGTCAATAAACACAACAACAAAGCTATCTAAATACGGACTAAACACCCGGTTCATGAGATCCATGAACGCTGCAGGGGCGTTGGTCAATCCGAAGGGAAGAACTAAGAACTCATAATGTCCATAACGGGTTCTAAACGCCGTCTTGGACACATCCTCACTCCTAATCCTCAACTGATGATAACCAGATCGCAAGTCAATCTTGGAAAAGACTGATGCCTCTCGCAACTGGTCAAACAGATCATCAATACGAGGTAAGGGATACCTGTTCTTCACAGTCACCTGGTTTAGCTTCCTATAATCGATGCACAACCGAAGTGACCCGTCTTTCTTCTTGACGAACAATACAGGTGCTCCCCAAGGGGAAACGCTAGGGCGAATAAATCCCTTATCAAGCAATTCTTGCAATTGCTTCCTCAACTCGGCTAATTCTGCAGGCGCCATCCGATATGGGGCCTTCGAGATAGAAGAGGTGCCTGGAAGCAACTCTATAGTGAACTCTATCTCCCTATCCGGTGGCAATCCAGACAAGTCATCGGGAAAGACATCTGGAAAGTCCTGCACCACATCAATCTCTGCAAGAGTCCGTGACGAACTAGCATCGGGTACTAGCATAACGCTGGCAAGAAATGCGTCACAGCCCTTGTTCACCATGCGCATCGCCTTCATGGCAGAGATAACTAACTTTCCCGCTAAGTTCTTTGGCAGGGATGAGAGAACTCGTCCTCGCCAGGAATGCGGAAAACAATCTTCTTCTTACGACAATCTACTAGCGCATAGTGCTCCTCTAGCAATCCAGACCAAGAATGCAATCATAGTCCTTCATCTTTAGCAAGAAGAAACACCCATCTAGGAATCTATCCTCAATGCACACAGGTAACGACGGAATACACTTCCTAGTCGATACCGTACCCGCAGGGGTGTGCACAGACAAAGGAACCTCTAACTCCTCAGACTCTATGCCTGACTCTAGGGCTAACTGCCTAGCGAACCGCTCGGAAATGAACGAGTGAGTAGCACCCGTATCAAACAAAACCCGAGCGTGCACACCGAAAAGTAAGACTGTACCTTCGGTGACATGCTCCGCCTGCTCGGCGTCCTCACGAGCTAACGCAAACACTCGAGCCGGGGCTCGAGGCCTTCCAGGTCGCCCTGTCGCTGGCGCGGCTGCCGCCACTGCTGGTACTGGCGCTCCTCGCTGAGCTCCCTGCTGAAGCCTAGGGCAGTCCTTGATTTTGTGGTCGCTGCTCCCACACTTTAGGCATTTGCCCGCTATCATCCAACATTCCGTACCACCATGTGCCCTTCCGCAATGAGGGCACTCCTTCTTGTCACCAGAGGAACGTACAGAAGGTACCTGATAGTTGCTGGTTGTTGATGATTTCTGCGGTGTCTGGTACACCGTCTTCCTCTTGTCTTGCCTCTGGAAAGCTGCTGCCGGCCTCTTCTGCGAAGCCTTCTTCTCCTCCAAGTATTGCTCCATTTCGCCTTCCTGTCTGCAGGCTGCGCTGAGGGCCTCGTCCAGGGTACGATGATCAAACGCTACGAGCCTCGTCCGCAGTGATGGCTTCAAGCCCATCACAAACTTCTTCGCCTTCCTGCGCTCATCAGCCACAATATGGGGTGCATACTTAGACAGTTCTGCAAACCTGGCCTCATACTCAAGTACGGTCATGGAGCCCTGAGTCAAAGTGAGGAACTCCTGCTCCATCCTGTCCTGGATGTGCTCGGGGACGAACTTGGCCCGAAAGAGCCTCACGAACTCGTCCCAAGCGACATCAATCGCGCCATCCTCAAACCGCGTACGTAGTAACGAAGCCCACCACACATCGGCTCTCTCCTGTAGCATGACCTTCATGAGCACCGCTAAACAACTTCAACTTAACAGGGAATAGGAAACACATAACTAACACATACCTGTAGCATGTAGGTGGCTAAGGTAACCTTGTCCTCATCCACACACCTGATGGCCCGGAAGATTTTCTCGATCTCCCTCATCCAACTCTTGCTAGCAACGGATCGCTCTCCCCCTTAAAAGAGGGTGGGGTCATCCTCTTGAACCGCTCCATGATGGAAGGTCCACCATGGTCCTGAGCTGGGGCCTGAGCCTGCTACATTATACAACAAACAATATATAATAAACACAATAGCATACAATTCAATTAGCAGACTACTTAGTTATTTTATTATTTTACCTGGGCCTCCAACTGGGCCTGAAGTGCTGCCTGAGTGTGTGCCTGAGTCTGCATGGCCTGCACCAGACCTTGCATGAACACTCCATAGTCCACAGGCGGCGGTGGGGGAAGCACAGGGCCTCGTGGTGCTGGGGCCTGTTGCTCCGCCTGACCATCACGTCTCTGCTCATCGTCGCGAGCTGGCGCACCTCCACGTCGTCCACGGGAAGCCATGGCTGTCATAAAATTTCAGCCACCATTAGAGTTAGGTTACTAAGTTTTCTATCCATTTTCTTATCTATTTTCCATTCATTATTAGTCATTTCTACCCATGTGGACAATCTATAAGGATTTAGCATGCAATGAGGATGATGATTCATGTATATTTATGTAAGATCTCAATCGGTTGCTCTGATACCAATCTCTGTGACGGCCCTCATTATACCGGTACGGTCATACCGACCCACGTCGATATAGCGAGTGCTGCCACAGTGGGACAATTACCCAACACTATCACATGATTGAGATATACACAAATATAGATACAGAGTCGCGGAAGTAAAGGACTAACAGTCATCACATTCCATCATCCACATTTATCATACATGATCCATATAGCAAAATAAAAGACTAAACTTTCATAATTGAAATTAAACCAAGCTACATTGTCCACAAAATTAAAGTTCTACATTTAATACATAGTTTGTCCACAATTACATAATGATAATCTTAATACAAGCTACAATTCACGTACTATGAAACAAAAAGGGCACAGTGTCAACTCCACCAGCTAATCTCCACGCTCGGAGTCGCTCTCCACTGTCACCTCCAAAGGTGTGTCACCAACTACACCTGTACGCCGAAGCAAGGAGTGAGTCTAAAAGACTCAGCAAGTAGCTCCATACACATCATTCATGCATACATCATAGTGGGTTTACTATTGCTATTTGCAAGGCAACATATAGCATGCTTGAACATTTATGAGAGACAACCTATCATGGTATTTCTACAAAATCAAAACACATGGTACATGGTTTAAAATGTTTCAATTAACACTTCCTATCACATGCTTTCTACTCATTTAATCACATGAAGACTACACTTCTGATTTGACTATAACATGATAGCAATTTATATGGGATTAGAAATATCATAGCATGAATTAACGTATCATATTCTAACACATTTACTTCACATGGTTATACATTCCCATATTTCACATGGTTCCTTTTTCAAGCATTTCACATGTACACATGTTCACATTCTAACATAAAGGGTTCACATGGTTTCTTATTTCACATTTGCATGTTCCCATATACACAATTTACACATGTTCACATATACACATTTACACATGTTCACATATACACATTTCACACATGCTCACATATACACATTTCACACATGCTCACATATACACATTTCACAATTTATTTGCCGTGACACATAGTCCAAACCACCACTAGAAGGACACATCACATACACATAACACATAGCACATCACCTAGGCAATACAGTGATGACTCTTGGCACTGCGCAGACCGGGAGAACACGTCTCCACCCTAACCAGTGGTACTTGTCCACCTCCAGGATTTCATCCTAATGCCCTTAGGATATCTTAACACATTGAACCTTCTCATGGGGACTTTTCCATGATACGGTTCCACAGCCCTCTATGGAAGCAGTGTCACACACGGCACATTTTACACATTACACATTCCGATTAACACACGTTTCACATGTGATTTTCACACTTTCTTGTTTATGCACATGGTTCAGTTCATCCCTATCATGATGCTACTAATAACAGAAATCAAGCATTTAGTAGCTCTCATGGATTAATTGGAACACACATCATTTAACCTTAATCATGGTACATGCATTCATACTCATTTTCACATGAAGATCTCATAATGTAGGCTACTGTTATCAAATTATCTTGAAAATTTTACCACATGCTGTTTTCGGGTATAGTAACATACATACAAATTTTCACAATTTTCTGAATTCACATGCATTTATAGAAATTAAAACACTCAGCTTCATGCCATTCTTAACTAAGTCAACATAGAACATGACATGGAAATTCAGATTTGATCATGCACAGTCATGAACCACACATACATATTGGCACAGAAATTTTCCCGAATTTATTTTCCCAACACATGATTTACTAGAATTTTCACAAGGTCTACACATGCTTTCTATTTCTCATTGTAGAAATTATAAGAATTCACATGGAGATGGGAAAATTCCCAAATTTGCAGGGATGGACTGATACATGCAAACATGGTTCATAAAATTCTACAGCATTTGATTCCTCCGAAATCATGGGAACAAGATTAACCAAGCATAACCTCTTTCCTACACATGCTTTTCAATAATTCTAATAAATTATGCCATCTACAGAAAAATACAGGAAATTCCACACATATCACATTACCTATTTTACATAACATATAAAATTTACATTATATCCTCATGCGTAGAAATCCGGAAATTAAAGATATAAGGCAGAACAGTTCACTGTTCTGTCAAGAAGAACTAAACGGCATACTGTGGTCGTTTACAAGAGTTGGCGGCCACATCGTTGGCCGCTGACTCAAGATCTCAACGTCCATGGGGCTTGCCGTCAAGTTCGGACCTGTGTAAAAACACAGTCCGAGCTCTGAAAAAAAAATGGTGAATGTAGGGGATCCAGGACACGAGGAAAATCTGTAAAAATGGTAAAAGCCTCCTAGACACATACATGGACAATGTGGAAGGGGTACTTGCCTTTGGAAAAACTCCTAAAGGGATCAAATTAGTTGGAGAAGCTCTCCTTGGGCAGTCCCAAGAAGCCTCCAAGATGCCTTCACTCCGGCTTCTGTGATGCTCCCCTCTGAAATCCAGGGCCGGGGATGTGTAGCCGGTTATGTTGTCTTCCTCCTTGTCGAAGTAGATCTCCAGAAGAAGCCTTGGATCGCCGGATCAGAGCCTCCAAACTTCAGGTTTTTCCCACAGGAAGCTCTAGGGTTTTCTCCCCTCTTCTCTCTTCTTGCAAGTGTGAAAATGGGTAGTGGGGAGAGGCCATTTCGGGTTCAGGAAGTAGGGAACAAGGCAGTCAGCTGGTTAGTGTTGTCCAGCAGCGGTACTCGGGTGGTGTGTCGACCTGGTAATAGGAGAATGTGATGCGCGTGTAGTTTTTGTACCTCTACGTTGCTTTTGGCTTCCCCTTGTGTTTCATGAATTTCGAGGGCGAAATTCCTTAAGGGGGGAGGGCTGTAACGTTTCAGGTTTTATTGGACCCTTATTCGATCCTTAGCGGTTATGCTTAAGGATCTGTGTCGGTTGACGTCCGGGGGGGTTTGACGTCGGCTTTGTGTTGGCGGCAAGGGTGTTGCCGTCGGCAGGTCTTTGGCGTCCATCGATCTTGCCGTTAGCTGTTAGTTCCAGAGTTTTGCGGAGCTAGAACTTGGCGGCATGCGATGTGGACGTCAAGTGTTGGCGGTTCAGATGGCGGCAATAGGGGTTGACGTCAACTGATCAGTGTGCTGTTTTTAGGGGCAACCCGAGGGCTGTTCTCCCTCATCCTCTCCTCTCTTTTTCCCTCCTCTTTCACCTATGTTCTTCTCCAGCACTTCCGATTGCTGACGGGAGCACGTGAGAAGGTCGTGATGCGCGTGGCAGTGGCGGATCGGGCGGGAAATGACGGATCGGACGGCGGTTCTTACGAGAAGCTCCTGGGGGTTCGGCGCAAATCGAGGTTTATGTGGAGTTTTTAAGCGTTTCTGAGGTAGGGACGTAAACCCTTAGCTTCCTTGTGTGCTATTCCATGCTTGTGTGCGTGCGATTTGCGTGGAATCGAGCTTTGGGGAGGGTTTTTCTCCATGCCGGGTTTTAGGGAGTTTTGGCCGATCCATGTGTTGGATCGTGTTTTACCGGCATTGTGGTAGTGTAGTGTGATGTAGGGGAGTGTTTCCCTACCTCAGATTGTGGTTTGTGGGGCGGATTTGCCCGTGTGGGAATCAGCTGAAGGCTGGCTCAGCTACTGGAGGCTAAAGAAGTCAACGTCAAGGGATGTTGACATTGATCTCTTCAGGGAAGAGGTAAACGGTGTGATCTCTTGCCGTTAAGCTCTTCAGGGGAGAACTAGACGACGAGATATGTGCTGTCAGGTTCTTCAGGTAGGATATAAACTGCATGATCCTTGCCGCCGAGTTTGGGTAAACGGCCAACCTGCGACCGTCTACCTTTTGTTAGCGGCAGTCGATGCTGCCGTCTACTGTTTGCTTGGCGACATGTGATGCTGTCGTTTACTTCCTGTTTGGCGGCGGTCGATGCTGCTGTCTACCTGTAATTGTGTTCCCAGCAAGCTATGTGTTTCCCTTTCTGTGGTTTGAGGTGTTGACATGCGGTGTCTGCTGGTTAGCATACTCTGCCAGGTGTAGAGAGTGTCTCTGCCTGTGCTCGCGTTGTGTTTGGCTGTGTTGTGACGTTGACACGTGGTGTCTGTCCGTTGCGCCGTACTTCAGATGTTGAGAGTGTTTCCGTCTGTACTTGTGTTGGGGGTTACCGCGTGCCCATTTCTGTTGTGTTTCCTAGGCGTGGGTGCGACTCCGTCTAGATGACTAGCGTGTGGTTGTCCTCCGCTAGTGAGCCAGGACGCCGAGTGCGACTCTGTCCTGTGCGTACTCCTTGTGGTGGTTTCAAGCCGGTCTCCGTGGAGCCCCTTCTCTACCGCTAGGTCGGGCGTAGGGTGAAAAACCGGTCGTGGACCAGACGTGAGAGAGAGCGTCTGTACTGTGCACACGTAGTTGGGGTTGAGAGACTCTGTGGTGCCGGGACACCGAGCACACAGACCCTACTAGTCCTACTTTGTGAGAGTGTGTGTGACCTCTTGCTTGTGAGCTTGTTGTGTTTGCTGTGCTTGTAGTACTGTCGAGCCTGTGAGGTTACAGTTTTTCTCATTGCGCTTCTGAGGGAGTTGCGTACTACGCCACCGGTTCCTGTGTGTTGTACAGGCTGTGAGTGTTTACTTACTGAGCTTTCTTTCCTGCTTAGTAGTGTTGTTACCGGTGGGGGTTAGTTGCGCTACTGGGTCTCTTTCCTGAGACTCACTCCCTTTTCCCCAGGTGTTCGTGTGTGGCTTTCGAGGCTGTGGAGCCTTGTCTCTCCGGTGCTGGTCTTGCTTGGCTGCTGTGAGTGGTACTTTTCTTTGTACCCACTGTACTCTTGCGTTTAGCTTTGACTCTGAGTTGTTCTTGTGTTAATTGTTTTAATTTGTAGCGTGTACATTTACTTATATGTTCTCCTAAGACACTCTTTTCTTACCCTTTCGAGTTTCGGCTCGTGGGTTAGCGGGTCAGGATTCGGATTACTGGTTAGTTACTGGTAATGCGGATCTTGGGTCGTTACACCTTACCCCGTCACGTTCAGGTCGCGACGGAGGGGTCCGTCGTGTTCCCAATTGCTGGGCATTTTTAAGTCGCCCTGGCCAAGCAGAGCTGTAAACGGTTCTGCTCGGCTAGGGGGAGGAAGTTGTGGCGATTCTCGGGGCATTTTGGCGGATTTGGGGTGCGTTTGGCGTGTTCTTGCCGCGAGGATTCTGCGTGGAGCAGGGGAAATGCATAGATAGTCTCGTTATTTGCGTTCTTCGCAAAGGTAGGTGAATTCTTACCATTTTACACCGTGTGATTCCGTGGGATGCATGTATGTTTGGTTTTTGGTGTTTAGAACAGTAGATACCATGCTAGGGTATCCATTAAAGCATGAAAAATGAGAATTAAACAGGGTTTGCATGGTTTGGGGTGATAATCTAGAGAGGGTTCCCCGGATTAGGGTTTCACCTGTGAAGGCGACAGAGCCCCCTGTCGCGTTCTAAACGCGACAGGCCGACCCGTCGCGTTCATGTTATGAACACGACATATCGGGGTGTCGCGTTCTGAAGGCGACGCTACCCTGTGTCGCGACCTCAGCCAAGAGGTTTTGTTGTGCATGGTTTCAAAGGTAAAATTATTCAATAATCGTTATTTATTGAGCATGGCAAGTATGAGCGGTGCAATGGCATCCATTGCGCTCTGGGAGCATGTTGTTTTCGAGGTTAGCAAGTGGTTTACGTGACTGGCGTTTTGTTCACGTGGTCAGTGTGCTGTGTTCACGTGGTTAACGTGAGGTTTCACGTGGTTTCTGTGTACATGGCGAGTAGTACAACGCCTACCGTGGTTACCTCTTCAGTTGGGTGCCCTAGGTTCTGTGTGAGCCAGGCTAGTGCTCGGGGCTTGTCCCAGTACTTGTGTTGTACCGTCGAGGTCTGTGTTGTCTGTCCTGGAGACCCTCACTCCTTTGTTTGAGTTGTATGTCTGGCTGTGGGAAAGACGACAGTGGGACAGCGACTTGTGAGAGTTTGTTGTTTTGTCACTTGTAGCGTGCTCGTGCTTGGGGGTACGGACACCAGTAGACATCACTGGTCCCCAACTAGTCCTGTTACCAGTGCCTCACTCTAGGGGGCTCAGGCCAGAGTCCCTAAAGGTGCCAGGCATGGGCCCGCGGTAGTGTGGTCCACGGTTGTGGTGTTGGTTGGTCTCCACAATAGTTTAGCTTGTTCTCGTGAAGCGGCAGCTGGACCTTTCGTCTGTGGCTGCGAGGCTGAGAGGTAGACCTGTGTGGTTTATCCGAGTCAGTTGCTGGTGTCGCGAACCAGTCTTCGTGGCTTGAGTGTGGTGGTCTCTACTTTAGCCTATACACCGAATTGTGGTTTTGCCGTTTATTTATTTAAGTTGGTTGGTGTTAATGGCATGAGGTAAGTGGTATTTACAGCTTTAACATCCTGCTTAGCTTACTCTATAATTTGATAGCGTAGCCTCCAGCTTCTATATTTGAGTTTGGTTTGCTCGATTTTTGGGGGAGTTTCCCTACTGAGCCAGTGACTTGTGAGGCTCACCCCTACTCCCTACAGGTGAAGGAGAGCAGGGGGTTTCTCTTCTGTCTTCCAGTTCAGAGCCGCATCACAGCGGTGTTGGGCCGACGCCTCCAGCAGTGTAGACTTTTTTTTGTTGTACCTCGGGGTATGCACCAGACTTGTGTACTTTCCTTTGACTTTTGTTGAAATTTGGCTATGTAAATCTAATGTAAATATGTGTGAGATTGTGAATCTTATATATATCAGTGTGTTCTTTTATGTTTCCACGGCCATGGGTGTGATATCCCTTGCGAGGCTACTGCTCGATCGCGGGAGACGGAGTCAGGTCAAGCTCGTTAGTGGGTTAACGGGTTTGAACGACGTGGTTCGTCACATCTATACATGCTATAAAAATTATGGTTGGTCGGGTATGGTCTTTAGGTCAGATCATGAGTTTCTGTCGAATTTCTTAGCATGCTTTTAATTAGTATAATTTCTGTTATGAGAGAATATGCATGTTTTGACAGTGTTTAATTCTGAATAAATAGTTTTACTACATGTTATGGTTATAGAGAATTTTCATGATCTTAGGGTTAATGTTTGCATGTTTTAGACTTATTAGAATCGACTGTTTTACTGTCTACGATGTTGAGTGGAATATTTTGCTAAATTTGCATGAAATCTTTTTTAAAGGTTAAAAATAGTTTTACTGTTGAGAAAAAATAGAAAAATTAGACATATGACAAATTACAAGTACAAAGTCTCTGGTTAAAATTTGATACTATTTTGATATTCGTAGGTACTATTTGTCTTTAAAAGGTTATTAAAACCATGTTAAGCAATGTTTGATTTAGATATTGTAAATTTCAATGATTAGAAACATGTTTAGGTACTGTAATGATAAATTTGTCACTGTGAAATAGTCATATTGAGTTCTGCAACCTGAGATATGTATGTTTAATTAAAGTGCATGTGAATGGCTTAAATAGTACATGTAAGTGAATGAAATCCTGTGATTAAGTGAGATAATGTGTAATATGTGCCGAAAATGACACTGCTACCATAGAAGGCTGTGGAGCCGTACTGTAGAAAAGTCTCTATGGGAAGGCTCATTGTGTATGTGATATCCTGTGGGCATCAATATGAAATCCTGGAGGTGGACAAGTACCACTGGTTAGGGTGGAGAGGGCTTCTCCCGGTTCTACGCAGTTACCAAGATTCGTCACTATATTGCATAGGTGACGGGTATGTGTTATATGAATGTGTGTCCTTTTTTATGGTGGTTCGGACTATGTGTCACAGCAATTAATGTGTAACAGTGTGAAAATGTGCAATGTGATCATGTGATAGTGTTATGTAAATGTGATACCATGTGAAAAGATGTGAAACCATGTGAATGTGATTTGTTTATGTTAAAACAACAAGTAAAAGGTGTGGATATGTGTTATAAAAGCATGTGAAAAATGTTAGACATCATGCTAGAATTGTTAGTTACTTTGTGCTTAATTCCATGACCTAATTATGTAGCATCATGTGTAGAAAGCATGTATAGGTTATTTATGAGTATTTGCATAATTGACATAAATCATGTGCCATGTACTTCTTTCATTGGTTAAAAGAACATCGTGTATATGATATGTGTAAGGATGTGCCTTTAGGTTACTTGTTGGGTCTGTTTGGAAGACTCATACTTGCTTTAATATACAGGTGAGACAGGTGTCCCCGTACTTGAGGAGGACATAGTGAGGAGCGACTCCGAGAGAGAGGAGTAGTTGCACTTGTGGAGATTTACTGTTTAGACTACATTTACATTTGCTAGTATGTGGAGTAAATGTCCCACTGTGACGGCCCCCTTTGTATCGATGTGGATTCGTATAATCGTACCCGTATATAGAGGGTCGTTACAGAGATTGGTATTAGAGCAACAAGTTGAGATTGTACATGAATAAACCATCATCTTCACAATATAGCAAAGTCTTTATAGAATTAGTCCATATATGTGGATTGGTAGGCGTGGTGCTCAGGCTCGAGAGGATGACCAGAGGCATGAGGAGGGATGAGCAGTAGGCCCCAGCACCCCAAGGTGCTACGGTACTCCCTCCACCACCACCTGTGGATTACAGCGTGTTCATGCAAGGCCTGGTTCAGGCAATGTAGACCCAGGTGCAGACTCAGGTGGCACTGCAGGCACAGGTTAGAGTTGTTAAATAGGAGTAGTCTATTTTGTTGAATGCATGATTGTTTATGTATTGCTTATGTATTGTTTAATGTCTCAGGCTCAGGCTCCAACTCCAATTCCTCAATAGCATGGCCATGGTGGTCCGTCCATCATGGAGAGGTTTAAGAGGATGGCTCCACCTTCTTTTAAGGGGGAGAGTCAGCCACTCTTGGCAGAAAGCTGGATGAGGGAAGCGTAGAAGATCTTCCGGGCCATTAGGTGTGCGGAAGAGGACAAAGTCAGCCTGGCTACTTACATGCTACAAGTACTTAGAGTATATGTACTTGTGTAAGGTTAAGGTTTTATTTAGATGGTGCTTATGGGTTGTGTTTTGCAGGAGAGAGCCGATGTTTTGTGGGCCTCCGTACTACGTACCAGGTATGAGGATGGTGCTATTGAGGTGACTTGGGCCAAGTTCACGAGGCTATTTCGGGTCAAGTTCATCCCCGAGCACATCCAAGACAAGATGGAGCAGGAGTTTCTCTCTCTTACTCAGGGCTCCAAGACGATTCTAGAGTATGAGGCCAGGTTTACCGAGCTTTCCAAATATGCTCTCCATATTGTTGCTGATGAGCATAGGAAGGTTTGTGATGGGGCTCAAACCATCACTTAGGTCGAGGCTAGTTGCTTTTGACCACCGCACCTTGGACGATGTTCTCAGTGCAGCATGCAAGCAAGAGAGCAAGATGGGCCAATACATTGAGGAGAAGAGGGCAGCTCAGAAGAGGTCTGCACCACCTTTCCAGAGGTAGGACAAGAAGAAGGCAGTGTACCAGTCACCGCAGCGTCCAGTAGCGACATCGAGTCAGCAGGCGGTTACGCCACCGTCACTCAGCTTCAGGCCCAGCAACAAGAAGATGTGTCCTCACTGTGGAAGGGCACACGACAGCACCGAGTGTTGGAAACTAGCAGGGAAGTGTCTCAAGTGTGGCATCACCGAGCATCAGATCTGAGACTGTCCCAGGCTTCAGCAGTCCGTTCAGAGAGGAGCGCCAGCCCCAGTAGTGGCGGCAGCAGCAACGCCAGTGACAGGGAGACCAGGAAGGCCTCAGGCCCAAACCCGAGTGTTTACACTAGCTCGAGAGGATGCAGAGCAGGCCGAGAATGTCACGGAAGGTACGATTCTAGCCATGGGTGTGCATGCTCGGGTATTGTTTGATACAGGTGCCACACACTCGTTCATTTTTGAGCGGTTTACCAAGCATTTTGCAGGGGACTCTGGAGTCGAGGTAGAGGAGTTAGAAGTCCCTTTGTCTGTGCACACACCAGCAGGTACGGTATCGACTAGGAAGTGTATTCCATCTTTACCAGTGTGCATTGAGGACCGAGGCTTGTTCGGGTGCTTCTACTTGCTCAAGATGAAGGACTATGATGCCATACTTGGTCTAGATTGGCTTGAGGAGCACTATGCCTTGGTGGATTGTAGAGAGAAGAAGATTACTTTATGTATTCTTGGTGAGGATGAGTTCTCACATCCGTTACCAAGGAACTTAGCGAGAAGGTTTGTGATCTCCGCCATGAAGGCGATGAGGATGGTGAACAAGGGTTGTGACGCATTCCTTGCCAGCGTGGTCTTAGTTCCAAAGGCCGATCAGTCACATACCCTTGAGGAGATTGAGGTAGTGCAGGAGTTTCCAGACGTGTTCCTTGATGATTTGTCTAGATTGCCACCGGCTAGGGAGATAGAGTTCACTATAGAGTTGCTTCCAGGCACCTCTCCTATCTCTAAGGCTCCATATCGGATGGCACCTACGGAGTTAGCCGAGCTTAGGAAGCAGTTGCAGGATTTGCTGGATAAGGGATTTCATTCACCCTAGTGTGTCACCATGGGGCGCATCTGTATTGTTCGTGAAGAAGAAAGATGGTTCCCTCAGGCTATGCATCGACTACAGGAAGCTCAACCAGGTGACAGTGAAGAAAAAGTATCCCTTGCTGTAGATTGATGATTTGTTCGATCAGCTGCAGAATGCATCTGTGTTTTCCAAGATTGATCTGCGGTTCGGCTACCATCAATTGAGAATTAAGGGAGAGGATGTGTCCAAGACTGCCTTCAGGACTCGTTATGGACACTATGAGTTCCTTGTGCTTCCATTTGGTGTGACTAACGCCCGTCCAACATTCATGGATCTCATGAGCAGGGTGTTTAGACCATATTTGGATAGTTTTGTTGTGGTGTTCATTGATGATGTGTTATTCTATTCTCTTGATGAGGCTACACACCATGAGCATCTGAGGATTGTTCTAGAGGTTCTCTAAGAGCACAAGTTGTATGCTAAGTTTAGCAAGTGCGACTTTTGGATGCGTGAGGTTCATTTCCTCGGGCATGTTATTTACGGCGCTGGAGTTGTTGTTGATCCGGCGAAGGTTCAGGCAGTGTTAGAGTGGGAGACTCCAAAGATGCCATCAGAGATCAGAAGTTTTCTTGGGTTAGTAGGCTATTGCAGGTGATTCAATGAAGGCTTTGCATCTATTTCCACACCTTTGACTAAGCTAACCAGGAAGGGTGTGAAGTATGTGTGGTCTGAGGATTGCGAGAGTAGTTTCAAGTTGCTGAAGACGAAGCTTACATCTCCACCCGTGTTGATCTTGCCTAGTGGTGCAGAAGGTTTTGCTATCTACTTTGATGCTTCTCAGATAGGTCTTGGCTGTGTGTTGATACAGCATAGTAAGGTAGTTGCATATGCTTCAGGAAGACATGGGAGAAGTACACAGTTAGCCAAAAAGTGGGACAAGCAGTGCAAGAGAACTGGGAAGACATCTGGAGGTATGAAGAATACATTGACACAATTCTCCCTATTTCATGTGATTTCTTTATGGCTCATAGAGAAAAGTGATGTATTTTTCTCATTCCAATAAGTGTAACACAAGTTGTAGTGAATAAACAATGAATAGAATTGAGGCCCAGTGTGCTGAAATGGTGTGGAATGGAGTGGAAATGTGCCATGTGTGGTGTGGAATGGCCTTGAATTGCCTTCAATTGAGTGTTCTATGGGTGACTGAAAGCGCAGGGTTGGCGTCCACATTGATGGACGTCAACAATAGGTAAACGGCCACAAGTCTACCATCAACCTCCAGACTGAGGGTCGACGTCCAGATTGATAGACGTCTACAAGGAAATTGACATCCACAGACAGGCCGTCGACCGTGGTACTGGGTCTGACAGGTTACCTTGAAGCAAGATATAGACGGCCAGATACTTGCCGTCAACTTGAAATCAACAGCTAAAAGGGTGACGTCAACAGAACCTCGACGGCCACAAGGTGGACGTCAATTTCAAAACGCAACTTTTCCACCCGAGGCCATCTCCAGCGCCTCTTCACACCATTCCTCTAACTGTCGGAGCCAGTTTGGCTTCCTCACACCCTTCTTACACTCTCTTGCTTTCACTTTTCAAAACCTCTCACTCCTCCTAATTTCTTCGATTCTTCATTTCTAATCTTTATTCTGCCCTTTTGGACTTGACCGAACTGTGCACAATGGCACAAGGGAAGAAATCAGCCCTCCGGGACTGTCCTCTCCAGATCGAGGAGGAGGAAGAGGAGACGACGGGCGATGAGAACCTGGGGGAGGGGGAGGCAGACTCGGTGGCGACGGATGACGGCGGCAGTGCACCGGAGGGGGAGGAGACAGTAGGAGAGGAAGAGGAGATAGAGGTGGAGGCACCCCATAGGCACCAACGCCGGCCAAAGGTAGGTTTAAACAGACCCTAAACCCCTCTGTGGATGTTATTGGCATGATGTACACAGTGGAAAGGAAGGGAAAACATGGGAGAGTACGTCGGGTTCATCAGGAACTTGACGTCAACATCGGTTGACGTTGAGTTCCTGTAAACATCCAAGTGTTTCTGTCAAGGTGAACTTGACGGCAATGGGTTGGACGTCTACTAACGAACTCGACGACCACTACCCTTCCGTCAACCCTGGGTAAACGGCAGAAGCTTGGACGTCAATTTTATGTAAACGGCAACAATGTTTCCGTCCACTTTTTCCTTAACGGCAATCGATGTTGATGTTGACTTTTCTGTGTTTTGTGCAGGGAAAAGGCCGGATGAGGAGTAGGGTGACCTGGGACCTGTGCTGGGCGTGGTACAGGGCACTGCCGGAGGCCCAGTAGACACGGGTGGCACGGATGGGGTTTGGACACCTCTTGGCAGTGCACCTCTTCCACGTGGACGTCCCCTACCTCGAGGCATTGAGGGAGAGATGGGATGAGGACTGCAAGGCATTCATCATGCCTTGGGGGCACATGATACCCATATTGGAGGATGTGGCGTATCTGACAGGACTGCTGGTTCAGGGAGAGCCGGTAGTGGGACAGGATAGGAGGGACTACCACGATGATGTGGTAGAGTTGTTGGGAGCAGAGTTCATGGCCGGGAGGAGGAGGCCGATCCGGAGCATCCTACTTGGAGCTCTGTCGGAGGCAGTAGGGCTGCGAGGAGGGAGGAGGGGCGCACTAGAGACACTGGAGGAGTTCGGCACCTGGGTGCGGGCATCGATCCAGCTGGGAGGATGAAGCGAGGAGCAGTCCGTCCGCATTTTTGTGACATATTTGTTCAGATGGTTCCTCTTCCCAATGCAGTCATCCCAGATGAACTGCAAGTTCGTGCTTCTGCTGCGAGACCTAGAGCAGGCAGGCAGATACGCTTGGGGCGCCGAAGTGCTGGGACATCTTTTCTCTCTCCTCCCCAGTAGCTCACGGCGTTCTCAGAGCACCGGGGGCTTCACCCCCTTCCTACAGGTATGCAACTTTCTTTAGTGCTCATCATTGAATATAAATTGATGCCTGACTGACGTGTTCTCTTGACTTGAAGATCTGGGGCTACACCTGCTTCCTGATGGGATGCGTGGTGCAGATGGAGGGGAGCCAGGCCATGGTACCCCTCATGGCCCGGTGGGAGGTGAAGCCCGATTTGAGGGTGATGGATCGGCGCGTCAAGGACGTGCGTGCGAGACTGGACCTCTTCCCCCACGACCAGGTATAATCCTCAAACTACACTCTTCTGCTACTCTCATTTGCTATTTGATGTGATTGACTGACCAGTCTCTTCCTTCTTCTAGGTGGTGTGGACCCCGTACCAAGGGGAGGCAAACGCGTCTCACCCAGCCGCGGCGGCAGGTTGCCCCCTCTTCGACTGCCACGTGCTGCTGCTATGCCTGGGGACCTGCGAGCCCCTCTTCCTAGAGTTTGTGGTAAGGACTCTGGGTTGGCACTAGCCGGCCCTAGAGGTACCCTCTCTAGGGAGAGAGGGACACTCCCGCCGGCGCTTCTTCGCCGAGGACCGCAACTGGGGCGAGGAGCACGACAGCACCGTCGCCTACTGGAGGGGTGGAGGGGAGCACGTCTTGCAGTGCACCGACCTCCAGGATAGCGCAGCATACTTGGCTGACTACCGGGCATGCTACGCCGGGCGACTCCGGCTAGATCGACGAGTGGTGAGTGATCTCTACTCTAAACCCTTGACATCTGATTAATTGATTCTAACGTGCAAGTGTGGATGACAGATGCCCGAGTCTGAGACGGTGAGGCTTCTAAAGGGGCGACTGGCGGAGCAGGCCGTGGAGATGGAGAGACTCCGTGCCGAGACGCGGTCCTTGGTAAGTCACAACTCACCCTTGACCACAATTGGATCGGATTAGATTTGGGAACTGACTGATCTATGTGATCATAGAGAGAGGAGCTAGCGAGAGTGCGGGAGAGCCAAGACACAGGGGCGAGCTCGTCCACGCAGCCACCTAGTGGGGACCTGGCGGTCTGTCTATGAGAGGCCATAGACCGAGCGGAGACGAGAGTTCGGGAGCTGGAGGCGGAGGTAAGACACTAAGACACCACCCTTCTGCACATGTATATGACTGGCATATTTCTTTGTTTATGTGCAGCGGCAGGGAGCGGGGGAGACCCTCGAGGCACAGATGGATAGCCTGAGGGTGGATTTGTTGACGACACAGGGTCGCCTACTCGAAGCGAGGGAGAGGGAGAAGAAGGCAGAGAGGACTGGGTCGGCGTTCGCGTCACTCGACAATATCCTATCCCTGGGAGACCCATCCGTGGCGAGGGCTATGACCAGAGGCGTCGACCGCGACGAGACCGCCTCGCCCGGACCGGCGTCGGGAGAGGGAGGAGGATGAGGTGAGTAGCTCGCGTAGGCAAAGGCCTAGCGAAGGGGAGAGGAGAGAGGAGTGAGGAGCGAGGCTCCAGATGTACCACCAGGGGTATGCCCTTGTCATGCTATGTACAGAACTTGATTCCTTATAGTGGACTTTTGTGCATTTTGTTCATCCAATATGTGTTTGAATGGTTTGCCAAAAATGTTCCTGCATCCACAACACTTAAAAGGAAAAAAGTTAGTGTAGATCTGTCTTTAGCCTCTTGCCTAAAAGATGTACCTTTCTTGAGATCTGGTCAAGGGGCTAAAATCTAAATAAAAATATGAACACAAATAAAATATTGAAGGGAAATATGTACATGCATTTTTTATTTTTTTTTGAATAAGAAAATAAGGAAACATGTTAGTATATGTACATGATACAACTAATTTTTTGGGGTTTAGATTTTCTGATTTTTTTTATTAAAAGGAGAAATACGGAACAGAAACATGTACACATCAACAAACTCTCTTTTTATTTTTCCTTTTTTCTAATATTTTTTTTTATTTTTCATCATTTGACTCTAAGACACATATTCATCACAAGTCAAGGTATTGGGTCTTCATAATCCACCTAATCACAGAGGCCATGAGCAAGGAGGGTAGTGCATGATATCATTGACATTGGAGATTGCCCCTAGCCTTCTTGATATTTTCCACCATGGGTGGTCTTAGAAGGTGAAATTGCCCCTAGAGGGAGAAATTGGAAGAAGTAAATAGGAAGTCATGTGAGGATTTGGATCCAAACCACTTTTTGTTTCCAAACCAACATCTCACACCGAAGGACTTAGACATCAATTATTTTTAGGGGTACTTTTCATTTTGATTCCTTGGTGGAGGCACGTACTATTTGCTACCTCCTTGATTTGGTCAGCCTTTTTTGGGTATGTACTTTTTGCTACCCCTTTGTGACCCTTTTGGCTTTTCTTTCCCATTCAAACTTGGCATTTGGCATTTGGCATTTTGCCTTTGCATTTGCATTTCTTTCATTGCCCCTGTTTGTTATGACTTCATCTTTCAGGTGAGAGTGGGTGGTCCCCTACTTGTAGTTTGCCCCTTTTCCAAACTTGACCGAGTGAGAAGAGAAAAAAGGGGTTGAATTGACCTAATTAGACATATCCAAGTGTATTTATGATTTTCCAGCTAATGGTCAATACTCCAACATTGTGTGGTGTGTGAAGAGACCCTACCTTACTAATGGCCAAGTGAAAAAGCAGAGTCTCAAACCCATAACATTGACAAGTGATGAACGACCGACTTGACTGACTGACTGACCGACTAAGGGTAGAACTTCTTGAGGTAGACTGCATTCCATGGATGTGACAACTCAATTCCCTCAGCGTCCATTAACCTATAAGTGTTCCCCGAGTATGCTTCTTTGACAACGAGCGAACCTTCCCAATTTTCTTGTAATTTACTCTTGGGACCTGGTGCCTTAATGACTTTGTGTTTTAGGACCATTTCACCCACTTCAAATTTTCTCTCAAGAACTTTTTTGGCATAAAAACATGCAATTCTTTGACAATAAACCTGCGCATGGTCGGCCGCTATCATTCACCTTTCATCTAAGAGTTCAAGTTGTGCTAATAAAGCCTCCCGACGTTGACTGGGGTCAAGTTCGGAATCCAATTGAACTCTAAGTGAAGGGACGAAGATCTCATATGGGAGTACCGCACTTGATCCATATGTCAAAGCATAGGGGGTTTGTCCCGTAGGAGTTCGGACCGAGGTACGGTAAGCCCACAGAGCCTCAACTAAGTGGTCTAGCCAATCAGTGTTATTGTGAGATCTGCAAGTTTTCTTTATAATTTTGATGAGAGTTTTATTAGTAGCTTCTGCTTTTCCATTACCTTGTGGATAATATGGAGATGAATGATGCAAATTAATACCATATTTACCACACATGTCGCAAAGCTCCTGTGAGGTGAATTGAGATCCGTTGTCGGTGACGATATCCCGAGGCACACCAAATCTTGCAAGGATATTGCGCTTGATGAACTTGACGACCGTTGAAGTTTTGGCCTCTATGAATGCTTCTGCTTCAGCCCACTTCGTGAAGTACTCCGTGGTGGTCAGAATGAAGGACTTCTTACGGATTTCTCTGGTTCTGTCCTCGAGTGGACCGACCACATCAAACGCCCACATGGCGAAAGGCCATGGAGCAATGAGTGGGTGAAGAGAGGAGGAAGGAGAATGGATTTTGTCACCAAGGAGTTGGCATTTAGCACAGTGATGAACAAAGTGAGTGCAATCTTTTACCATGGTAGGCCAATAATAGTGTCTTAGCAACTTTTGGGCAATTTCTCTACCATTGACATGGCCACCACATTCACTAGAGTGAGCGGCTTCAACAATACTTTGAGACTCGATCTTATCAAGGCAACAGAGATAGATCCCACTAAGGGATTTCTTGTGGAGAATGCCACCTATAATCTTGTAATGTTCAGAGACGCAGTGAATGGCCCGTCTATCAGAAGAGGTGGCATAATCGGGGAAGGATCCATCTTTGAGATAGTTTTCAATGTCAAAGTACCAAGGATGGCCATCATCAAGATCGATTTCTGGCTCTTTTGAAAGTGCATAGACTCGAAGGGAAGGAGACTTGAGTTGAGAGAACCATGGATCAATGTGAGAAGGGATTTTCAATCTTTGTACATGGATGGTTTCAGAGGATCTTCCTAGCGGGATGGGGATAGAAGAAGCTAGGGAAGTAAGTGAATCTTCTAGAATGTTCTGCACCCTAGGAGTGTGAACTAGAGTGAGCTTCCTAAACTGCCGGATTACTCTTCCTACCAAGTCTTGGTATGGTTTCAACTTGGGATCCCAGGTCTGGTACTTGCTAAGGGACTACCAGAGTATCAATTGCGAATCTCCAATTATCCTTAACTCCTTAACTCCGAGCAAGAATGCCATTTTCAGCCCAACTAGGAGTGCCTCATACTCGGCCACATTGTTCATAGCAGGGAAGGTTAGTTGGTAGGCGTGCGGAATCACTACCCCTTCCGATGAGAGAAGGACTACCCCTATTCCACTCCCTTTAGAGTTGAGAGCTCCGTCGAAGTAAAGAATCCATGAAGCTTCACCATCAATAATGGCTCCTAACTCTTCATCCGGAAAGCTTTCATCAATAGGAGATTACGAAGGTAAGGGGTGGTGGGCCAAATGTTCGGCAATGGCGTGCCCCTTGATTGACTTCTGATTCATGTAGGTGACGTCAAATTGATTAAGGAAACTTTGCCACTTCATCAAACATTCAGTCAGAACGGGCTTCTTAAGCACGTACCGAATTGGGTCCATTCACGCCAGATGCTTCACCTCATGTGCTAGGAAATAATGATTCAACTTCTGGGCAACCCAGACGACGGCCGCACATGTTCTTTCCATGGTAGTGTACCTCTTCTCAGCTTCATTAAATAACTTGGATAGGTAATACACCGCTCTCTCCTTCTTTTCGTCGTCATATTGGGCCAAAACTACTCCATTGGAATCTTCAGTGGTTGACACGCAGAGCAGTAAAGGCTGACCCAGGACCGGAGGAGCGAGAACAGGGGGATTGAAAAGGTAACTCTTCAATTCTTCAAAGGCCTTTTGACACTTATCATTCCAATCAAACTTAGCCTCTCCTCTAAGCATCTCATAGAAGGGCTTGCAACGGATTGAATGTTGAAAAATGAATCTCCTAATGAACTAAAGTCTACCAATCAGCCCTCTAACATCCTTGATATTCCTAGGAGGAGACATGTCGATTATTGCTTTGGTCTTGTTTGGATCAATCTCATTTCCCCTCTTGCTAACTATGAACCCAAGAAACTTCCCTAAGGAAACTCCAAAAACACACTTTTTAGGGTTCATCTTGAGCTTATGTTCTCTAGACCGTTAGAGAACTGCCCGGAGAACCTCAGCATGGCCATGTCGAGTTCTAGATTTAACCAAGACATCATCAACGTAGACCTCCATGTGCAAATGCATCATGTCGTGAAAGATTTCCATCATCGCCCTTTGATAGGTTGCTCCCTCATTCTTCAGACCGAAGGGCATCACAACATAACAATAGGTCCCCCAAGGCATGGTGAAAGAAGTTTTCTCCTGGTCTTCTTCTGCCAAACGGATCTGGTTATATCCAGAGAAACCATCCATAAAAAACAACATCTCAAAACCAACATATTGTCCACTAGGACATCTATGTGGGGGAGAGGAAAATCGTCCTTAGGGCAAGCACGATTAAGGTCACGGAAATCTATGCAGATCCAAACCTTACTGTCCTTCTTCATCACAGGGACGATGTTAGCTACCCATTGCGGATAAAGTAAAACCCTAATGAACTTAGCTTTGTGCAACTTATCAACCTTCTCTTTGATCTTGAGTGCAAGCTTGGGGTGTAGCCTCCTTAGCTTTTGTTTGACGGCTTTTGCATCAACTTTTAAGACTAAACGGTGCTCGACCAAAGAAGTGTCAAGCCCGGCATGTCCTCATAGGACCAGGCAAAACCATCGGAAAAATCTTTGAGGATAGCTTCTTCTTCTTCTACACTCAAGTTGGCACTAATCAAAACTACCTTCGGAGATTCTTCAGTGCCAAGGTTGATCTCTTTGGTTGGCTCGTCTGTAGCCATGGTTGGCTCATCAAACCTCTTCGTGCCATCCACATAGGAGCTCAATGGGTCCTCTTCTTCTGACCCAAGATCTCCTGGCTCATCTTTCTCATCAAAATCTAGCAAATATACTCATAAACCATCATCTACAAAATCACCTTCTACAAAACATGATTCTACAAGAGTAGGTTCCTCAAGAAACTCTGGGACTTGACTTAATTTAACACACCTCTCAGCCAAGGCCAAAACATAATAGGCAGGAACTTGCCTGCCCTTCTCTTTGTGAATGCATGGCTGAGAGGGACTAGACTCTTCTAAACCTATACCTGACCCTAAGCCCGAAACTAAACCTGAATCTAAACTAATATGTATAGGACTATGTACAAAACTATGTATAGGAAAAGTGCCCCTAGATGGGAAAGAATGGTAGTTTAAGCTGAAGAGAGTCGGCCCCTGGCCGATCGGAGGAGACTCTACAGAGGAAGGATGCTCAACGGAGACCACACATTCCCACATTGGAAAATTGGCATGTTTTTTTTTTGAGTCAAGGCATAAAACTATGAGCTGTTGGCTCGGGGTAGCCCTGACTGGCTAGGTGAGGAATGGAGGGAGGATAGGTTGAGAAAGAAAGGGGAGGGAAGTGGTTGGAGAAGGAAACTCGTGTGCCGAGCATACTTCAGTTGAGGGGGAAGATGAAGGAGATGGGGGTGAAGATGTGTGACGGACCACATCGCTCAAACCCGTTAACCTAATAATGAGTCTGACACGATTCTGTCTCCCGCGATCGAGCCGAAGCTTTGCAAGGGATATCATTCACACATGTCCGTAAAAATATAAAGGAAACAAGTGAAATATATATAAGATTTCATCTCACAAATATTTACATGATTTTACATAGTCAGTTTCTTAGCTATAACCATAAACCAGTACAACAAAAACCTGGGGCATACCCCGAGGTGTACAAAGAAAGGGAATTACACTGCTGGTGGTGACGCAGACCTTGCTCCGCTACGGTGCGGCTCGGAACTAGAAGACAGACGTGAAGCCTCCTGCTCTCCCTCACCTGAAAGGAGTAGGGGGGTGAGCCTCACAAGTCACTGGCTCAGTAGGGAAACTCCCCCAGAAACCGAGCAAACCCACAATAGAAGTAACTAACGCAGGAAGTTACGCTAGCAATATACAAACTATCCAAGCAGGTTATTAAAGCTGTAAACCTACTTACCGCTTACCGACCTCAAAACCAACTTTAATAAATAAAAGGCAAAACCCAAACAAGTGTATGGGCTAAAGTAGGAAAACGCCACACTCGGGCCACGTAGGCTGGCTCGCGACACCAGCAACCGACCCGGACAAACACACAGGTCTACCTGTCAGTCTCGCAGCCACGGACGTAAGGTCCAGCTGCCGCTCCACCAAACCAACTCAAAGAACTGTGGAGACCACCTAAACCACCACACCTGCGGACCACACCACCGCAGGACCATGCCTAGCACCTTTAATAGACTCTGGCCCGAGCCCTCTAAAGGGAGGCACTGGAAACTAGGACTAGTCGAGGCCCAGTACGTCTACTGGTGTCCGTAACCCCCCAACCACGAGCGCGCTACAAGTGACAAACACAAACTCTCTAGTCGCTGTCCCAACGCCGTCTTTCCCTCAGCCGGATGACAACTCTCCATGAGAGCGAGGGTGTCCAGGAAGATGACAAGACCACGACGGTACCACTGTACCTGGACAAGCCCCGAACACTCCCACGTGCCTGCTCACACAGAACTTGGGGCTCCCAACTGAAGAGGTAACCACGGGAGGCATAACACTACTCGTGCGTACACAAAACCACATGCACACTGCACGAACCACGTGAACACACACACGTCACGTAAACCACACACTCCCTCAACCACGTGAGCTACCCACTCACCATGTGAACCACGTGAACACTCCCATTACCATACACACCGGATAACACAATCGGATAATCACATTAACATATACATGCAAATAGCCCACGGAACCTGTGAACGTGACAGGGGCCCATGTTGCCACCAGATCGTGACACCCTGATATGTCGCCTTCACAATGTGAACCCGACAGGTCGGCCTGTCGTGTTATAAACGCGACCAGGTGGACCATCGCCTTCACAGGAGAAAACCCTAACCGGGTACCCTTCGCCAGAACACCCCCACAATCCCTACAAAATAGTGTTTAAATCCATTTTTCATGCTCTTTGTGATACCCTAACATGCCATCTACTGTTTATAAAGTAGTAAATGTGTTAATCATGCCACACGCACAATCCACACGTCAAAACATGGTGGAATCTCCCTACCTTCACCAAGAACGCGAAGAACGAGATCCACTCTGCATTTCCTTCGCTCCACGAAGCATCCTCGCGATGAGAACATGCCAAGAACACCTCCAAAACGTCGGATCTCCCTTCACTACGGCAAAACTTCATTCCCTCGCTGAGCAGAGCTTGCAAAAGCTCTGTTCGGCCAAAACTTACTTAAAAACGTAGTTCGGTTAAGAATGCGACGCAAGCTACCGTCGTGACCTGAACGCGATGTAGCTGCCTGTCGCCTTCACACTGCTGACATCAGCATGCCCACCCCGTGCCTGACCGTTGCGTTCAAAACGCGATGCCCCCCTCTGTCGCATTCACAGCAAGAGAACAAACAGGCAAATTGAGCCCAACCTGCCGTCCCACGATGCTCTGGAACCTGTGTAAGCATCTGCTACACACGACATTGGCCACACACTAGCCACCACAACTAATAAATAGGGATCCGAACGGTCAATAGGCTACATTACTATCACCTAAAATAAATTTCATCCTTGAAATTTAAAATGGAATCCAACAGCAAAAATTTTCAATTAAATCAAACATGGTACTATCACCTAAAAGATTTAAAAGCTTACTCAAATAAGTATGGATACGTCTTCATCATTTCTTCTGCTAGTTCCCAAGTATCTTCACCACCCTGCCTATTTTCCCATCTGACTTTCACTAAATCAATATCTTTATTCCTGAGCCTTTGGGTTCTGCGACCTGTAATCTGCACTGAATATTTTGGCATGGTCATGTCTGTCTTTAAGTCATCCCTCTGATAGCTAACCACCTGAGATGGATCTTTAATATATTTTCTGAGCATAGAAACATGAAATACATCATGGGCATCTGTAAAGTCTGCTAGCAGATCTAACCTGTAAGCTGTCTCACCCAGTCTTTCTTTTATCTGAAATGGCCCAACATACCTTGGACTCAACTTGCCTCGCTTGTTGAATCTGAGTACACCTTTAGTAGGAGAAACTTTCATAAACACATAATCTCCAACTTCAAACTGCAAAGGCCTGCGTCTGGTGTCTGCATAACTTTTCTGTCGACTTTGCGCTGTCTGAAGCTTTTCCTTGATGAATTTAATTGTTTCTGCACATTGCCTAACTAATTCCGGACCCATAACCTGCCTCTCCCCTACTTCATGCCAATTAAGCAATGTCGTACACGGTTTTCTATATAACGCTTCATAAGGTGTCATTCCGATACTTGCTTGATAACTATTATTGTATGCAAATTCAACCATGCTCAAATGACGCTCCCAAATACCACCCCAAACCAAGCAACAAGCTCTCAACATGTCTTCTATTGTCTGAATGGTTATCTCCATCTGCCCATCTATAACACCCCGGAAATTTAGTGATTTAAAAATTTTAGAAATAAAGGGGAATAAATAAATTCCGTAATTATCAGAATGATAAAACTTACGTACTATTATTGTATGAGAGAAAACACATCGGAAAATTTCGTAAAAATTATAAATCAACCCCAAATATTGTCCCTAAGTGTTCCACGAAGGAATTCGTGCAACGAAAAAGCTGATTGGTCGAGTGTACGTCACACGTGACCAAGTTACCCGAATTAGGAAACTAAGTCGGAAAATTGTTAACACGGAAAAATAACCCAATCATAAATTAAATAAACATGTTGGAAAGACTTACAACATTATGTATTAATAACCCATTAACAAGATTGGGCCAATGGAGTACATTTGGCCCAAGGATAAAAATTGGGACAAGAAAATACCCAGAAATTCATGTATGTAATTATGCAATAACTAGGGAGGGCAATTTAGGGTTAAAATTAGGGTGATTAGTCATGTAAGGCAAGCCAAAACCGGACCCAACCCTAATAGATGGTTTCCTAAACCTTTGCTACCTCCTTTGGGTGAGAGAATCCCAGATTTTGGAAAGTGGGAAGCAGAATTCGCAGCCCCCTTTCCTAGTCCCATTGGGACATGGATTAGAACCCTAAAACTTTATGAACTCCTCACAAAACATTTAGGGAAGGGTTAGCAACAAGTTGGGGTCGTGAGCAGCAAGTTTGGAGCTCTGGAGGAGTGGAGATCGGCTGGGGAAAATGTGGTCTTCCTCAACCTCGCTCTGCATCGACCCAGAAATCTGCAGAGAGTTATTAGCATTCAAAGGTAGGTGTTCTTGGGTCAAGATTAAAGAAAACCAACACCATCATGTAGATCTTCGATTCTAGGTTCATTTGCTCTTGGTTTGACTAGTTTTCATGGAGTATACATTGTGTATTCGTAGTTGTCCCTAAGTCTCGCACAGTTAGGGCTTTTCCCATTCTTCTTATTATGCACACGATTTGATATCGAATTAGACTAAACTTCCTTCATGAAAGTTCTTCTACTTGTAGTCATGATCATCTTTTATGTTGGACGTTTTATCCAAAAGTCTTTCGTTAGAGAGTTATGAGTGTGGTAAGAGAGTCACTGCATGATACTGCGATTTCGGGCTGCGCTTAGCTTTATGTTCTTCATATATTTCTTGGGATTTGAGACTGAATTAGAACAAACCCCCAACATTAAAGTTCTCCTACTAGTTGTCCTCGTCATTTTTTGTGTTGAACATTTTGTCTAAATGTCATTCGTTAGAGAGTTATAAGTGGGGTAAGTAGATCGCTTCATGAGATGTGTTTTCGGTTTACACTTGACCTATATGTTTTCTGGGAAGGCCTCTAGTGTCGACACTACTTGATCTAGTCTCGACACACTGTCTCAAACTGGCACAAAGGATTTCTGGGAAGGGTCTCTAGTGTCGACACTACTTGATCTTGTGTCGACACTACTTGATCCTGTGTCGACACTACTTGATCCTGTGTCGACACCGTGTACAGACCTGTTGACTGGGTTCTCTGGGAGCTGGGTCTAATGTCGACACTACTGGATCCTGTGTCGACACTACTTGACCATTTCTTCATTATTTTGCCTTGTGTTTGAAGCATTGTGTCGACACCAGTAAGGGGTGTGTCGACACTACCCTTGCAAAAATTTGCATATCTTGGGTCTGATCATTACATGATGTCTACTAGCATGAGCATGATGTTATATAATATGCATGGACCTAAAAGAAATCAACCCATTGAAAAATGGTAATGATATGAATATGATTCTAATGTATGATTGTGATTGACCTTATGTTCATTGGATTATCTTGTGATCTTACTTATTGTCAATTGATATGATAAGAATTGTTGTGAATATGGGGATGAATTCATGTTAGTATGGACTTGTTAGTGAAGTTAATATCATGATTTGCATATGAGTTTCAATAGTTACATGCTTTCCGGTGTTCAATTAATTATTTGACCATATGCATACATGCTAGGAAAGATCCGTGACTCGTCACTTACACATTTACACGAATAGGCACACCCTCATTGGGGAAATGAAAGCTCTCGGTTGGTCATTCTGAATCGGCAAGGCAAGCGATCTTTTCCTTAAGACCTCGTAAGTCTCCGCTCTCTATGGATCTCCACATAGAGGCCGAGCTGGTTGTACCATGAAGTACCCTGGAGATAGAGAGCACATGTTCTACATACAATCTGTCATTAGTCATCCTCATGTCAAGACATTAATGAATTATGAAACATAAGATACGTCATTATACTGCCCTTTTGTTCTCTTGAGCTATTTGTCATACCTTGACTCTATGAATGATCATGTTCCTTTTACTATGAGCTTGTCATTGAAACTCTGTGGCCATAATATGAATATGTTTGTTCGGCACAATATGGGACTTCGGTCCATTTGACTAATGCCTGTGCAATAGGGGCCCTGTCTGGTCCTGCGGAGGAGCGCCCCAACGTACTTATTAACCGCGGGAGTATGGACTTGTGGTGCGTGGCATGGCACTGATACTATATGCAAGAGTTGTGAAATTTGTGCCTTTGTTTGATATGATAAGTTTGATTTGATATGATATGATAAGATTTGATATGATACGTCTGATCATGTGAACGCATGATATCTGTATGAATATGGCCAATCTCTTTTGATACGATTCTACTCTTGAAATATCTGTCCATTGTATATGCAACTCAACATTTGATCTGATATGATATCTGTTCTACTCTGCTATTCAATCTGTTAGTATTGCATGCATTGTCATCATATACATGTTCATATATTGCCTATTTAAAATGTTAATCATGTAAATGATAACTGCATAATTTTTCGGGTTAAATTTCATACATACAGTTCACTTTAGACCGTCTTTGTCCATAAATAATGCGCAATTTGATTTTAATTCTCATTTTCATCCATTAATAGGTTTTCGAGCATATTAGTTAGAATACACTTGTTAGATTTTCATTTAATAAAGACGATGTCTTTTAGTTTAACTAATAAAAGTAGGTACAACGTTAATAAATAATTTCTGGTATTATTATCTTTTAATAATTCTTGTAGAAATCAGTTTATAAATAAATCAAATTTAAATAAATTTTAGTTAAATAAAACTTCCATATCCAATCCCATCATACCCCACCCCACTCCACCCCATTAAATAAATAATATCCCAATTAAACTGACTGCCACAATCCATTCCCATTTTTAACCAATTTTTTTTTATCCGATATTATCCTAACTTTTTTTTCCATTTCTATTTCTTTGTCTCATCCATTGGAAGCTTCACGAAGAAGCTGGAAGCAGCTATGGACCTGCTGGAGGTGTGTGCAAGAGCAGTGCTGGAGCGGCCAGAAGAGCTGGTGCTTGGGCGTGTGCAAGGTGTCATGGGGCGGCTGGGATTTGCAGATGGCGCAGGCTGCTGGTGAGCATGGCGGATGCAGCTGCTCCTGGCGATGGCGGGTGCTGAGCTGGGGTGTGGCACCCTGGCGATTTACAGATGCAGAAGCTCCCCTGCGAAGCAACGCAGCGGCTGACGGTGCTGGGGCTCTAGTGCGCATCCGGCATGTGTGTTGGGTTGGTTCTGTGCACTGATGGATGGAGGCGGTCCTGTGTGCAGGCTGGTGATATGGGCAGATCTAAAGCGGATGGCGCGGCCGGGTGAGAAGGGCGCTGGCCAGATCTGGCTGTGTGTTGGGCGTGTGATCCTGGCATCCTGCTGGGCATGGCGGTTTGGGAGTGATGCCTGGTGTGCGATGCTGGAGCTGGCGGGAAGAGGTCCTACTGAGGTGGCGGAGCCCGTGCGGATCTGCTGATCAGACTGGGCAAGGCGATGTGGGCATGGCGATTGATGGGAGCGGATGTGCGTGGCAGGCAGAAGGAGCCAGGGGCCGGATCTGTTCTTCTGGACCTGGTGCGATGGCGTGTGGCTGATGCTGAGGTCTGCTGGCTCATGTTCAATGCTGGCACATGTAGCCCGGGTGCGATGGAAGCGATGCGCAGAAGCTATGGTGCTGGGCGTGTGAGGATGAAGCTGCTGAGGTGGCAATCCTGGTGCTGCTGCGTTGGTGATCTGGGAGGCACTCGGGCATCTATAAAAAGACCTGAGGTCCTCTTCTCCGGGGGCTCTCTGGTTAGAATTGGGTAGGATTTTTTTTAGTTTTCTTTCCTATATTTTTCCTTTTCAGCAGAGTGTGGTGGTTCGACGAGTTGGGGGGGGGGGGCTGGTTCGAATTTTTAGAAATTTTAGTTTTCCTGTTCTTGAGTATGGAGTTCAAGGCGCTCCAGTTCAAGTTCTTGGGGTTTTCGGAGTTTAGATTTGGAGGGGAGAGGTTCTTAGTTTTCTAGTTCTATTTCTTCTTCTCTGCTGTGGATTGGAGTCTGTGAGGAATGCGACTGCATCTTATGAAATTTTGTTCTTCCATTTCCTCAGTTCAGCATTAGTTCGATACTCTGGATTATTCTGTTCTGGGCTATTCTGCTGCTATGATGAAGACGATTGTTAGGTGATTTTATTCATTTCTTCTGTGCTGGGAAGAGGATCGGATTCCAGGGAGCTCTTTCTCATTTCTTCTGTTCTAGCTTTTCATTTCTTGTATGTTGTAGCATCCGAACCAGTGGAGCTTGCTTGTCTATTTCTTCTGCATTTCGTTTCTATTTTCTTTGCGTTGGGAGACATTGATCCAGTATACTTGTTCAGTTCTTCTGTGCTTAGTTTAATCTTTGAGCAGTGATAGTTTGACATTTGAGGAAGTTGAGCAGTGGAGTGTTCTTCACTACTGGTTAGAGATTTCCGGGAGTGGAGTTTCTTCATGCTTCTGTGTTAAGATTGAGAATTTGTTCTGCTGCTAAGAGGAGCTAGGCGATTTCAATTTTTAAGGTTTTCTTCTTGCTGTGAGCAGAGGTAGGTATTTTAATTTTCTTTTGCATCTTCTGTGAATGGTTGGGTTGGGAGACTTGGATCCGATTGCATTTTTTATTTCTGATTGTGTTCCTATGTTTGATCTATTTCATTTCTTCTGAGTTATCTTATCTATGTTTTTAGTTTGATCCAATGGGTGTTGAGTTCTGCATTTTTGGGATTTCTTCTAGAGATCAGAGCTGGGGAGGTTTGCTTTTGTTGTTGGCTTTGTCTTCCCCCCCCCCCCACCCCTTCCGTGGAGATTTGTGAGATGATTGAGGGGCTGAGAGAGATTAATTGACGTCTGTGAGTTTTTTTTTGTTTTCCATTTTCTCCTGTGCATAGATGATTCAATCCAGTACATTAGTTTAATTCTCTATATTTCTTCTGTGTTTAGATAGTTCAATCCAATGCCATTTGTGTTTTCTGAATTCTTTCATTTAGCAAAGCATGTAAGGGTTGGTTAGTTTGATTAATGTGGGATTTTAGCTTCTTCCTGTTCTTCCGGAGATCAGAGGGTTTTGGGGTCCAGGTTTGTGGCTTTGTTCTTGCTTGACAACATCTATTTTCCATTTCTTTGCGTTAGGGAGAAGGGTCCAGAGCAACCCAGGGAATCCATTTTTGGTTTGTTCTGGGTACCCGAGAGATTGGAACATTTCTTCTGAATTTTGCTTCTGATGTTTGGAGTCGGAGTTCGGCATCTGGGAGTTTGAATCTTTCTTTTCTTCTTGTTGAGCATTTGAGATTTCGACTGCTGTGAGAGATTTGGTTGGTTTTGTTTTCTCATTCACTTTTAATGCATTTTCGATATGAATTCAAGTCAAAGTAGTTTAATTCAAGTTCTATTCGGCCTCTTTGTGGATATGACCTGTGCTCACCATTTTACTAGTTCATATTTGCTATTTTAAATTTGTGAGACAGTTTAGAGGAAGTGCGCATCTTGACTTGTGTGAGGAACTCTGAACAACAAAAATGCACAGTCAACTATGCCGCGCGTTCATCTTGGCGCCGTTGCCAGGGAGGCATTAGAGTTTAATTTAATCTGCTTTCATTTGATTTCATTTGCATTGGGTGTGACGACCCAACCAGCAAACTGGCCCAACAACCGTGACAGTTGGTAGACTTCCCAGGAAGGTCACCCATCCTGGGACTACTCCCAACTGAGCATGCTTAACTTCAGAGTTCTTTTCCTGCTCGAGCTCTGAAAATGACTAGTCCGGGTTGTTGGTAGTCTGCTGATTTAGTCTATTTAACATATTCTTATATGGGGTGTTACAATCTACCCCTCTTATATAAGTGACGTCCTCGTCGCTGCTCACATATAGCACACAATCAAACCCCAGGCAGGCAGGATTCTAGAGGTGGCCCCCACAGGCTCAAGAGGTGGCTCCCACTATGTAGCACTTTGCGCCATTATGGCCTCAAGAGGTGGCTCCCATAGCGTAGCACTTTGCCCTGTGTGGCACTTAGTTCCTGCACTTCCGGCTAGGTAAGTCTCTGATACCATTTGTGACGACCCAACCAGAAAACTGGCCCAACAACCGTGCCAGTTGGTAGACTTCCCAGGAAGGTCACCCATCCTGGGACTACTCCCAACTGAGCACGCTTAACTTCAGAGTTCTTTTCCTGCTCGAGCTCTGAAAATGACTAGTCCGGGTTGTTGGTAGTCTGCTGATTTAGTCTATTTAACATATTCTTATATGGGGTGTTACATTGGGCTTCTATTGACTTATTGTTGGGCTTTTATTTAAGATTTGCACATAAGGAGGAACTTGGAGATTGGGCTTGGCATTTGAAGCCCATTGGAGGAGCTTGCTGATTTCTTTTCCCATTTATTTTTAATTCAGTCTTTTAGATAGGGGAGTGTGAATGAAATTTGTAGTGAGGTTTTGATGTACTCTCTGTGCATGTACAGAGATTTCTTTTCAGTTGGTATGTAATAATTGGACTTTTGTGGTTTGTGTGGTTTGAGAATTAGTTTATAGTACCACCGTATATTTCTTTAGTTTCATTTCATTTAGTTCAAAAACTAAATAAAAATTAAAAAATCTAAAATCTAAAAAAAGAAACTTCAAATCGCTCTTTCATGTTAGCCGTTTGATTTGTAAATAAAAATTTCATCTTCCTAACATTAGAATCTCATGTTTTAGGACATTCATCATTTTAATTGTCATTTGAATTCTATTTTTTTTCTTGCATTGAAGAGTGCGAGGAAAAGGTAAGACTTCCATCGCTCGTTTCATGCATTAGACCTAGCATTAGACAACCCATTGTTTGAATCTGATATGTGCACTTCATGTTTTTAAATGGGACTGCTTAAGGGCTTCACCCATTAGAATAAAAAGATAAGGTGAGAGATTTCATCACCCTTTCCTTTGCCCAAAAATCACAAAATTTTCCACATTCTTGCATTTGCCTAAACTTTCAATAAAAACTAGTAGACGTGGCCTTAGGGTTCATAATTAGATTTATACTTTCTCAAATTCAAAACTTCTCTTTAAGTCTGGTGTCTAGGATTAGAGGTTAAAAAGCTTATGCTTAAGTGAGCTAGAGGTTATTTAATTGAGTCCTTGCGAAAGCAAGGGGGGCCTCCCTCTACTCCACCTCTTACCTGGCCGGTACAAGAAGAGTTAGGATTGGACTTAAGCAAGTATAAATCTGATTTTGAGAAAAATAACATAAGTCCAAGGAACACTTAGAGTTTAGGATAATTTGTTTTGAAAGTGTGTGATTGTTTGTGTTTGTCATAAAAATTCAAAAATCAATAAAAATCTAAAAAAAATCATAAATCATAAATAGAGGGCTTTTCATCTTTGCATGCTTGGTAGACGTTCTCTGGACTTAGATTTGGCTCAACCTATAGACGAGATAGAAAGATTCTTTCATAGGATGGCCAATCAAAAACAGAACCAAGTTGTTAGAAATGTAGAAGAGGCTGCACCCAGACAAATGAAGGAATACTTCATTCCTTCTGACTATCAACCTGCCACTTGCATTAGGCCAGAAATTCCTGCAAATCATTTTGAGATCAAGCCAAGAACCATTCAGATGTTGCCATCCTTTTATGGCAATCCCAATGAAGACCCTTATAGGCATATAGATGAATTCATAGAGATTTGTTCCACTGTAAGGATCCAAAACTTCACTGAAAATGCCTTGAGACTGACCCTATTTCCATTCTCTTTGAAGGATAAGGCCAAACAGTGGTTAGGAACCATAGGAAAAACCATCACAACATGACCAGAAATGCAGCAGGAATTTTTAAAGAAGTTTTACCCCATTGGCCGGACAAACACCATGAGGAGAGCAATAACTGGATTCTCCCAACACCCGGGAGAGTTAATGCATGAATCATGGGAGAGATTAAAAGAGTTACTTAGAAAATGTCCCCATCATGGTCTGTCGAGGTGGCAAATTGTTCAAGCTTTTTATGAAGGTCTGACAGAATCAAATAGGCAGATGGTTGATGCCTCATGTGGAGGAGCATTCATGACGAAGAGCGAGGATGAGGCATATAATCTGTTTGAGACATTGAGTGAGAACTCTATCAATCATGCCTCACTCCACTCTTATGAGAGAGCACTAGGACCTATAAAGAAGGCAGGGATGTATGAATTAAGAGAGAGGGGAGAATCAGATTCTAGGGTAGAAGACGTTAGCTAGACTTGATCAGAGATTGGAGCAGAAGTTAGAACAAAAATTCGATCAATTGCTATCTTTGACTGGGCAAGCCACACCTAAATTTTCTCAACAACCTGAAACTTGTGCTATGTGTGCTAGCCCAACTCATCCCACCAGTGCTTGTCCCACTACTGCCCAATTACCTCCTTTCATTCAAGAACAAGTCCAAGCTGCCCAAGGTTTCTACAAACCCTCCCATGATCCATACTCTAACACATACAACCCTGGTTGGAGAAATCACCCGAATTTTTCATGGAAAAATCAATCAGAACAAGTTTCTCAACCTGCCTTTAAGCAAACCATGTACGGTCAGTCCTATCCAAATCAGAATTCAGGATTTGGCCAATCTTCTTACTCCAAACCTCCACACATCCAAGGAAATCAACACTCAAATCAATTTGCTCATACCAATTTCCAGCAACCTTCATATCAACCACCACCTCCTCAGCCTAATTGGGATGATAAAATGAATCAACTCCAAAATATGATGGCGACTCTATGCCAAACTGTGCAAGAACAACAAACTCAATATCAAACTCAAAATCAAAATTTTCAACAAAATTTGGCAAGGATAGAGTCCCAAATTGCTGATGTATGTCAAAGGAGGGAGTCCGGTCAGTTGCCCAGTCAAGCTATAGCAAACCCAAGAAACAACCCTCTAGGATTCTATCAGTACCAGCAATACCATCAGGCTCAAGGGTACAGACCACCACCTGTAAGACCAAATGCCCCTCCACCACAAAACCAACAACAAGCTTTTGTCCAGAACATTCCTGCTCCACAAAATCAAAATCAACCTATACAACAGGATCATCCTCCTGCCCAAGCTAGGGGCCCGAAAGTAGAGAATGCAAAAACTGTGTCTACCTTAAGAAGTGGAAGAATCATAACAAATCCTCACCCACACATGTCAACATTGAATGAGGATAAAGAAAATGAAATTGAACTTGAAACTGAAGAAGAGGTTGAAAAAAATGTTGAAAAAATCAAGGGAAAAGAGAAAATAACTGAAGAGCCTCTAGACACAATCAAAATAAATGAAGACCCAAGTCATTACATTCCAAGAGCCCCTTTTCCTGAAGCCTTAAGCCAAAATCCAAAAATAAATCAACTGGTAATGAAGAACTCTTGGAACTGTTTAAGCAAGTCCACATCAATATTCCTCTCCTTGATGCTATCAAGCATGTACCTGCCTATGCCAAATTCCTAAAAGAAATGTGTACTCCAAAACGTGAAGTGAGGAACAAAACTGAAACCATCATTCTTCCAGAAATTGTGAGTACTATTGTCTTAAATCAACTCTCTAAAAAACTCAAAGATCCAGGCACTCCACTAATTCCTTGCACCATTGGTGGAGTTACTTTTGAAAGCGGCCTTTTAGATTTGGGAGCCAGTGTCAACCTCCTACCTTCTGCCATTTTTGAGAAATTCAAGCTAGGAGAGTTGAAACTCACTTCTGTTGTCCTTCAACTAGCCGATCGTTCTGTCACCACTCCTAAGTGCTTAGTTGAGGACGTGATTGTAAAAATCAATGATTGTTACTTCCCTACCGATTTCATCATTCTGGACATGAACACTCCTCAAGATTTAACTCAGTCCACCATTATCCTTGGTAGACCTTTTTTAGCCACAGCCAGGGCTAACATTGATTGTGCTACTGGGATGATGGACATATCATTTGGGGATAGGCGGGTTAGTATCAACATTTTTAGGGCATCTAGGCACCATGACCAAGGAGAAAGTTGTCTAGTGGTAGACACGTGGGAAAAATCTTGCGTGGAAGAAATGGTAGACCAACCCTGTGCTCTAGGGTTTGAGGGAGAGGAAGGACAATTTAATTCCTTATTTCAGGATAGTGATCTAGCAATTCCATTTAAGTGTCCTCCTAAGGTTGAGCTAAAACCACTCCCTGCTAATTTAAAGTACATTTTTCTAGGAGAGGAAGAAACTTGGCCCGTCATAATTGCTAGTGATCTTGAGGAAGGGCAGGAGAAGAAATTGATTGAAGTTTTGAAGAGTCATAAGAAAGCTATAGGTTGGACAATTGATGATTTGAGAGGGATAAGTCCTTCAGTGTGCACACATCGCATTTACTTAGAAGAGAATGCCAAAAGCTCAATAGAAATGCAAAGAAGGCTTAATCCCAACATGAAAGAAGTTGTTAAAAAGGAGATTGTCAAATGGTTAGATGCTGGATTCATTTATCCCATCTCTGATAGCCAGTGGGTTAGTCCAACTCAAGTTGTGCCTAAAAAATCAGGACTAACTGTAATTCAAACTGAAAAGGGTGAGCTCATTCCCACTAGGCTGGCTACAGGATGGAGAGTGTGCATTGACTATCCCAAATTGAATGCGATGACCAAGAAAGACCATTTCCCCTTGCCTTTCATTGACCAAATCTTAGAGAAACTTGCAGGCCAAAAATTCTTTTGTTTCCTTGATGGATATTCAGGGTATAACCAAGTGGCTATTCACCCTGAGGACCAAGAAAAGACCACTTTCACATGTCCATTTGGAACATTTGCCTTTAGACGCATGCCCTTCGGGCTGTGCAATGCCCCTGCAACTTTTCAACGTTGCATGCTGTCTATTTTCTCAGACATGGTTGGGGACTACTTAGAAGTCTTTATGGATGATTTCTCTGTGTTTGGAAATGACTTTGATTCGTGCCTCGACCATTTGACTGAAGTGCTCAAAAGATGCATTAATGCCAATCTTGTCTTAAGTTGGGAAAAGAGCCACTTCATGGTTAAGGAAGGGATTGTCTTAGGGCATATTGTCTCAGAGAGAGGGATAGAGGTAGATAAAGCCAAGGTAAATCTCATTTCTAAATTGCCTCCTCCCAACTCTGTCAAACAAATTCGATCCTTCCTTGGTCATGCTGGATTCTATAGGAGGTTCATCAAAGACTTTTCCAAAATTGCAAGGCCATTGACTTCTTTGTTGAAAGACACTCCTTTCATTTTTGACGAAGCTTGTCATAAATCTTTTGAAGACTTAAAAGACATTTTGACTAAAGCTCCAATTCTACAATCTCCAGACTGGTCATTACCATTTAAGATAATGTGTGATGCTTCAGACTTTGCTGTAGGTGCCATTTTGGGACAGAAAACTGATAAAGGATCTGTAGTGATTTATTATGCAAGCAAAACATTGAATGACACTCAGATTCGATACACAACCACTGAGAAAGAGCTCCTAGCTGTTGTCTTTGCCTTAGAGAAGTTCAGATCTTACCTTTTAGGAGCCAAAATTATTGTTTTCACTGACCATGCTGCCTTGAGGCATTTGCTTGCCAAAAAGGATGCCAAGCCTAGGTTGATCAGATGGATCCTTTTATTACAGGAGTTTGATCTGGAAATTCATGATAAGAATGGGTCCAAGAATGTGGTAGCTGACCATTTGTTCAGAATAATTGCCCCGGACTCCATGCCTATTAGAGATGCTTTCCCAGATGAGCACATTTTAGCTGTCTCCAATATTTCATCTCCATGGTATGCACACATTGTGAATTACAAAGTCATTGGACGAGTACCTGGAGATTGGACTAAAAATGAAAGAGAGAGATTCTTTGCTAGGGACAAGTATTATATTTGGGAGGACCCAGAGCTATTTTTCATAGGACCAGACCAAGTGATAAGAAGATGTGTCCCTGAGAGTGAGCATCAAAGTGTCCTCAAGTTTTGCCATTCTCTTGCTTGTGGAGGGCATTTTTCAGGAAAGAAGACCACTGCTAAGGTCTTAGACTCTGGTTTCTATTGGCCT
Organism: Colocasia esculenta; assembly: GCA_014218235.1. Lineage (NCBI taxonomy): Eukaryota > Viridiplantae > Streptophyta > Magnoliopsida > Alismatales > Araceae > Colocasia > Colocasia esculenta. The sequence continues at coordinate 22,838,487 of CM024759.1, forward strand.
ACGTTGTTTAAGGATGCCCACCAATTTTGTAAGGTCTGTCCTAGATGTCAAACCATGGGAAACATTTCTAAGAAGGATATGATGCCTCTTAATCCCATTTTGGTTGTAGAAATTTTTGATGTTTGGGGGATAGACTTTATGGGACCTTTTCCACCGTCCTTTGGATACACATACATTTTAGTTGTTGTTGATTATGTGTCCAAATAGATAGAGGCCATTGCCACAAAGACCAATGATCATAAGGTGGTTATCAAATTTGTTCAGAAAAATATCTTTTCTAGATTTGGGTGGCCCAAAGCAATCATTAGTGATGGAGGACCTCATTTCATTAACACTCAGTTTAGGACCCTCCTAAGGAAGTATGGGATCACCCATAAGCTGGCAACACCTTACCATCCGCAAACCAGTGGCCAGGTGGAAGTATCAAACAGGGAGATTAAGAACATTCTTTAGAAGACGGTTAGGCCTAATAGGAAAGACTGGTCAGAAAGATTAGATGATGTGTAAGACCCTCGAATTTTCCGTCGTATTTTTCGTATTTATGTGTGTATATTGTGTTGAGCATGTATGTACGTATTTACGTAGATATTAAAATAGTATAATTACGTGTACATGTGTTTATATTAAACGTAAATAATGTATGTATTGCATGGTGATAGTATGAATATAATACCACGTACATATTGCATGTATAGAAGCTTGGTATGCATGGTTTCTGCATAAATTAGGGTTCTAGCCGAAGGCCCTATTGGCGTCAATCCCCAGGCCGTTGAGGTGGTGTTAGCGTCCAGCCCTGGACGCCAACCCTAATTCCGGCGTCGATCTGGACGTCCCTCTGGCCTACATGCTGCAAACTTGAAGGGCTGTGTCTAATTGGCATGGTGAGTGGGTGAGGGGCTCTCCTACACCCTGAACCCGAGTTGGCCTCTCCCCACTTCTCATTTCACCCTTGCAAGAGGAGAGAAGAAGAGAGGAAAACCCTAGAGCATTCTGTGAGAAAACCCCATTTTAGAACCCTCAAATCCGATCCCTTGAGAGCTGGATTGGAGATCTTCTGCATCAAGGAGGGAGCTGAAGCAAAGGGGAAGGATTCCACATCATCCCCTCGGCGTGGAGATCACCCAGGAGCCCGGAGGAAGGCGATCTTGGAGGCACTTCTGCAACTTCTTGGAACTGCCCAAGGAGGTCTTCTTCGAGCCATAAATCTCTTGGAGGAATTCTAGAGAGGCAAGTAACCTATCTATGGTGTTCCCATATGAGTCTAGGTGGTTTTTAACATTTTTATGGAATTTATCTCGAGTCCTAGACCCTCCATTTCACCCAAGATTTAGAGCTCGGGTCTGTGTTTTCTGCACAGACCTGAGTAGACGGCAAGGTCCCTGGACGCCCAGTTCATCCTTGGCGTCCATCGACTATGCCGCTGACTCTGATTCAGCGGCCAGAGACCGCCGTCTAGTTCTTCTGAACAGAACAGTGAGCTGTTCTGTCCCTCTTGTATATTAATTTCGGTATGTTTTATGCGATGAGGATATATTGTACACCTTATACTCTATGTATATTGTGCATTGTGGTTGTGGATGAATGTGATGTAATGGTGAATGTGGGGTAATGACATCTTGTAAAATTGTGAGCATAACTTGTAGATAATTTTTGCAAATTTATGTTCCATGATTAGGATTAGTTGAATGTCTTGTTTTCAGTCTATTCATGAAGAATTGTGGGACATGTATGTATGTTACGAATTTTTGGTAATTCATGCATACTTGTGGAATTGCTAGTAAGTTCGATTCGGCAAAATGAAAGCATGTAAAAACGGTTTGTGGTAACAGATTTATAGATGTATGAATTAGGATGATGTTGTATTCTGAAATCATGCATTAGTGTTTTCTGTGCAAAACAGTAAGTGGATGAATTTCAAAATGTGTTAGACCCATGTTAGCTTAAGTTGTGAATAATATGCTAATTAGGTGTTTGATTTTCTGTAAATCCCTATTAGCTCAGAAAAATCTGAAAAATTGAGGGTATGATTTGGAACCCGAAAATAGCATGTGGTTAAAATTTCAGGTCAATTGGAACAGTAAATAAAAGGTTATGTGCTTTCATGTGAAATGTGATAATTCGTGCATATGATCGAAATGTGATTAGATTCTGTTTAAACCCAGCATGATTAATGTGTTTACTGTGTGTTGAACTTTGAAAACTCTGTAGTACCATGTTAGGAAAAACAGAGGTGTTCATGTGAGTAAGAAAGTGTAAATGTGATGAAGAGTGTCAAGTGTAAAACCATGTGTAAAACGGTAAATGTGTAAAAGTGTAAACTGTGCCAATGTGATACTGCTTCCGAGAAGGCAGTGGAGCCGTATCAGGGAAAAGTCCCCCTGAGAAAGTTCATTGTGTTAAGTGACCCTAAGGGCATTAGGGGGAAATCCTGGAGGTGGACAAGTACCACTGGTTAGGGTGGAGACTTGTTCTCCCGGTCTGCGCAGTTCAAGAGTCGCCATTGTATTGCCTAGATGGCGTCTATGTGATGTGATGTGTTTGTGTCCTTCTTTGGTGGTTTGGACTATGTGTCACGGCACTAAAATATGTGTAAAGTGTAATGTGTAAAGTGTGTGACCATGTGTAAATGTGTAAGTGATATGTGAATGTGTATGTGTAAAGTGAACCATGTGAAAGAGGGAACTAGTGTAAAGAAAAATGTGAAATCTTAGATATGTAAATGTGTTATAGAAACCATGTGAAACTAAATCTGAAACCAAGTGAATTCAGAAAATGCATGTTATTATTCTCATGTTTGTGTGTGCAAAAGTGTTTAGAATCCATGTTAGGAACAACAAATCCGGGAGGTCGGGTCGTTATAGTGGTATCAGAGCTCAGGGGTCCAATGAGATTTGTAATGAGTTAATAACTATAGTTGTCCCAAAGAAAGGTACTAGTATGTTGCTGGTGCATCCGTGTATAGTTGCTTTTAGGTGAGCATTTGGTCTTTGTTGCAGGTGGTTAGCTTTCCAGCAGGGTTCGAGTGTGAGCTACAGGGGAGTGTTGCTACTGTTGCTGGGTTTGCATGCTTCGAGCGTGGATGCTGATTCGCTCGTGCTGCGGTTGGGTTCGTCCTCGGCCTGCGCATCCGTGTGGGTGTGTCGCGAAGGCTGAGAGCCTGCGTGTGGTGTGGCCTTCACCGGTGCAGGGTTATGGTCTGCGGAACTGGTAGAAGGTGTCCTAGCCTTGTTGGCTGCCCCCTTCTTGTTGGGGTGTGTCCTTGTTGGATGTCCCCTTGTTGTTGGGGTGTGTTTTGTTGGTTGTGTGTTTGGCCTTGCGTGCCTGTGTGCCATTGGGTGTTGTGGTCTGCTCAGTCGGCATCTTTGCTCGAGCTAAGCAGATGCTTGTGTGCCGTGTTGCACCGCTGGTTGAGCGCTGCGACACCTGGTTGTGGTTGTTGTCGGCCTTGCGCTGACTAGTTGTGAACTCTGGTGAGGTGCTCCCGAAGTTCTTCTCTGTTGGTTCTGGTGGAGGTGAGGTTTTCCCCAGAACTGTGTTGTGCTCGTTTCTGGTTGTTGCGACATTGCCCTCTGGGTCGAGGTGCATCGCTTGGCTGCTGTGTTCTGGTGGTGTTTTCTAGGACTATTTGTTGTTCTCTTAGTGAGAGTTCATCTCCCTCTGGGACTGCTTTTGTGCTCGTTGAAGTCTTCCGTTGTGTTGCCTCTTTGGTTGAGGTCTTTGTTGTCTGGTTGGTTGCCGGGCGTTGCCCTCACGGATGAGGTGCATCGCTTGGTTGTCCTATGTTCTGGTGCAGTTTCCCAAAACTGTTGGTTGTTGTCTTGGTGAGTTTTGCTCTCAGGACTTTTCCGAGCTTGTTTCTGCCGGTTGTTGTGCTACCTCAAGATTGAGGTATGTTGTTGTTGTGTTGGCCGTTGCGTTCTGGTGGGTTTTCCTAGAACGGCGCCTTGGTGGTTCTGGTGGAGGTTCTCCCAGAACCAGTTATGTTGCTTTCGCTGGCCTCTGTGTTTTCTCTATTGGCCATGTGTTCTGGCCGTTTGGTTGGGCTGTGTTCTGGTGATGGTTCCTAGAACGGCTCTTGGCGCTTTGGGTGGAGGTCCTCCCCAAGTTGCCTTGTGTTGTTTTGCTTGTTGCTGCTCTCTCTCTGTAGAGATGAGCTATCACTATTTCCAGTCGGACTGTCCATGTTACAGTCTGCTTGGGCTTTGTCGGTCAAGGTGTGGTGCCTCTGACTGTGTGTCTGGCCGTGGTGCTAGCCAGTTTGTCTTCCTGGTAGTTTTTCGGGTTTTCCGGCTGCGCTGGTGGGACTTCGTGTGTCCCCAAGATCTGGAGGTTGGCTTCATTTTCTCGTGCCTTGCGGGCTCTGCCAGATGGTGGTCTGGTGAGTGCCATGGGTGTTTGGCTGGTTGTGCTTCTGTGGAAGTGCCAGTCTCATTTAGTGGTCTTCCCCTGGCGTGTGGAAGAGACTCGTTGTGAGAGTTCTCCTCCCTTGTTTTCCGTTGGTTGCTTGGGGTGGTGGTGCTTTCACATGGCATTTGGTGCCATGTCGTGCACTGTGGCAACCTTTATGGTGAAGGTCCCTCCCCTTGTGCTGTTTTGAGGTGAGTAGGTTGCTCCCCTCGTGCGCGTTGTTTTCTTATGGTGCGATAGGTTGTGGTGACCTATGGTGCCATCTCTTGCTGTGCTGGTTTCTTGTTGCCTGACTGGACGATGTAGGGTAGTGTGCCCTGTGTTCAGTGTGAGGCAGCACCGGTTTGCTGTTGCTTGGCTTGCTTGTGCAAGCATCATCCCAGTGTGTATTTCCGCTTGTGCCTCAGCTGTGCTTGGAGGCACTTGTCGTCGTTTGGTGTGTGGCCCTCTCCACCTATGGTGGTAGGAGCAGTGCCTCGTGTTGTGCACTTTTAAGAGCCAATATGGTGGTTGCGCTCTTGAAGCTGCTGGTTCTCCGCGTGTTTTGCTTGTGTGGGTCTCTGGTGGAGAGTCCCTTTTTGCTGGCCTTGAGTCGTTTCAGGCCGTTGGTGCAGTTGGGTACTGCACCTTGAGCGTGCTTTCTTTTCGATGTTTTGTGTCCCTGTGCCTTGATGGTTAATGGCTGGTGTGGCCTGTTCTACCCTTTGTGGCGTGCAGTTTCTTGTAGGCAGCTTTTGGCAGGTCTTTTGTAGAGAGTCCTTCCTATTAGCCGTGTTGTTTTGACCGTTGGTGCAACTATGTTGCATCTTGCTGAGTTTTGGTGCTTGTGGTGGCACCCTATGCTCGTGCTCGAGTTGTTTGTTTTCGTGCCGTCTGGAGCCCTGGTGCATTGTGTTGCACTTTGGGTGGCTCCTGATGCTTGTTTGGAACCGTGTGTTGTGTTGTGTTCCTGATCGTAAGCGTCGTGCGTAGTTTCATGAGTTTGCTCGGTGTTCGAGGCATTGAGTTTTCCACCTCTGGGACACTTCGTGCTGACCATGCCTTGTGGTTGTACCATTACCGCTGTGGGGTGGCTGCTTTGCCTTATCTAGGTAGCCCTATCGGTGGTGCGCCAGGCTTTGGTCATGGCTTGTGTCCGGTTGGGGTTCCCTGTTTTCATTTGGATCCCCCTGAGGTCGACATGTTGTCCTCAACCTCTGCAGTTGTTTTGATTCCCGTGCGGTTTGCCGACGTCTTGGGATGCTTGGCCTTGCCAACATCAGATGTCTTCTCTGGTTTTGCCTCTGTGTGTGTGCTTGTGGAGCCGGTGTTTTAGCTTTCTGTGGCTCCACAGTGGTTGTGTGTCCTTGTCGGACCACGAGGACGATCTGGGTGAGATCTAGTGGTGTCAGCAGACACTGCCTTGCTTGCAATGGTGTTCTCCTCATGCGTATTTTGTCGCTTGGTTTTGGGTCGCCTTAAGAAACTCTCGTTTGGTCTTGCCGTAGGCGCTAGCTATTGCTAGTTATACGGAGCTATTCAACGGAGTCTTGTGGATGACCTCTTGGCATTTTCCTCGGTTGTCATCAGTAGCTGGGACCCCTGTCTTACCGTTGGCGACAGAGTGAGATACTGACCGGTTGGTCTCAACGGCGTGGTCTGTTAAGGGTTCAGTTGCATGGTTTCCGAATGGCGGTTTCAGTGGTTCTGGTCAGCTTGGTGCACGTCGCGCCTGTGGAGTTGTCGACATCTGCCTGTGTGCTCTGCGTCGTTGTTGTGCGCTCTGTGAGCTATCGGATGTTGGGTTAGAGCTCCATTTGTGGCGGGCTTGAGTTGTTGACCACCAGGAAGTCGTGGTACGACTTAGTGGTCCCTTTGCACCTGTTGTTTTCTCTGACCAAGTTTCGCCCTTAATTTCGAGGATGAAATTATTCTTTTGTTGGATGTATTGTAATATCTTGGGTTTTTGACTTTTCGTGTGTGTGGGATGACTGGCCAAGTCGCGACGGAGGTGCCCATCACGACAGTCATCCCTAATGCAACCACTAGGTATGTCGCGTTCCTGTCGCGCCCGGTCAACGGGTCACGACAGGGTTCTGCTTTTGGTCTTCTGATAGGCGTCTGCCACATGTCAGGGTGGCAGGCGAGTCAGAGTGACCTGTCAGGATGTCGCGGCTCCCAGGGTGGGCGCATTCTGGTTGCGGTCTAGGCGGCCGTTGCGATACGGTGGTATCGCGACGCCCCGCCCCATCGCGTGTTTGGGGGACCGAAGGCTAAAGCCTTGGCCAGTTCTCCCTTTCCCTGTTTTGGCTTTCTCCTTTCCCTTCTCCTCTCCGAGGAGGGGAAGTTCTCCCTTCCTTCTCCGGCAGCTTGGTGCATGGTGGCGGAGCTGCGGTGGCTCTTGCAATGCGTGGAGTGGCGTTGTGGGCGAGGAGGAGGTGGCCTTGCCTTCGTGAAGGCCCTTGTTTGGGGTTTGGATCTTCGTTTCAAGTAGGGATGCTTGTGCCCTTTCTTGTTAGCGTGGTTTGGAAGTTCCTTTGGTTGCTTGCATGCCTTTAATGCTTTCACCATGCTCCCCTCCCCTGAGTTGTGTGTTTGTTGTAGCTTGATGGACCCCGGGATGTAGCATCCTGGCAGTCTGTCTTCCTGCTAATGTCGCGACCGCCGAGCGCGTCGCGACATCAGAGGAGGCATCGCCTCGGTCGGGCGTGACCTTATCGTAGTGCGGTTGGCCGTCGCGACCTGGTTGGCCATCCTAACAGTCTGTTGTCTCGACCGGCTGCCCCGTCGTGACAAGGTTGTCGCGACGTGTGGGCCTGTCGCGACTCGATTCTTATCACGGTTGCCCTGCTCGTCGCGACGCTGTCACGACGGCTTAGGAGGGCGCGACAAGACCTGAGTCCCCTTGTGTGTTTCCTTGGCCCGTTTAGTGTGTCGACTGGTGCCCCTGGGAAGGGTTGCCCTTCGGACCTTCTGGTAGGAAATGCGGTAGGTTGGCTCGCTGCGTTCAGTGACCGAAGGTGACACCTTCGTGGCCGTGTCCTAGTGCCTGTGTAAGAGGCTCGCGTCTGTTTAATAATTGATTGTCTGTCTGCCAATCAATTATTAGAAGAGCGGTGGTTTCTGTTCTGTTTGTGGTGTTCCGGTTTCTCAGGTCGTGCCGTGTGTGTCGTCGTTGGCCGACGGCCCTTCTGAAGGTTGTTCCTGGAAGGGGTGCCGTGCGCGCCTATGCCTGCTGGGCTTGTCTTGGTTACAAGCCAGCTGTGCCATTTCTGTTGGTGGTTGCCATGCCAGTTCTCTGTTCGCCAGGTGCTAGGCACTTGAGGGCTTGTCCGCGAGACAGGTTGTTACCGTTACTTGGGACCCCCATCCCCACGCGCCTGTGTCAGAGGGAGCTTCTCCGGGCGACGGGTGTGCTCGAGTTGTGGACTCGGAGCGGTAGGGGAAAATGGTGGGGATAGCGGCTTCTGTCGTTTGTAGAGCTCTCTTAGCTGGGTCTGGGACGCTGAGGTTGTTGTGGTGCTCATTCAGTGCAGACCAACTAGTCCGTCTCACTGCCTCGCTCTGTGTTGGTTCCGAAGCCACGTAGGGATGTCAGGCGTTGTAACGCCCCAGAAATTTAAAGTGTTAAGAAAATAAGAAAAATATGGTTAGTATACCTTAGTGTTGTCATTAAATTGAAAGAATTAATATTTAGGTATGATTAAGGGTAACGAACGTTACCCCAGTGTCATACTCGGACGTGCGCACTCCCACAGGGCGACACTGGAAAACAATAACGAAATAAAAATCCGAGAGAACCATAATTTTCATAAAATTGTGGAGATATCAGAAATGTAATTATCTGAGTTTTTCGGCGTACGGATCTCAAGATTAAGTCGACGCGACCATTTTTCGGGTGATTTTTCACCTACTATAAAATAAATTCTAAAAATTAAACTAAAATCACCATAATTTGTAAAACCATCACGTTAGTCTATGGTTAAAATTTTAGGACAAACGAACGTCGTTTGAACACATTTACTTAAAGAACTTTGGACTGGCCGAATTATGGCCCAATTACGGAAACCATTTCTGGGGAATTTTAGATGCTGACGTTACATGGGCTACGCAAGCCCATGTCATTGGGGATTAAAATCCTTACACATGGGTGGTTGACGTGTGAGTGTGAGGAAGGTTGCATGGGCCAGGTGTAAGCAGTAAAAACTAATGTGTTTTACTGTTTACACATTCGCACAGTAGGTGTCACCATGCATGGACTGAGCGATGGGTTATAAAAGCCAACCATCTCTCTTCTTACGCACCTCTTTTCCACTCCTGCTCCTGTTGCCTTTACTGCTGGCATTTGCTAGATCTTCTTCCCATTCTTGCATCCTTTCTCAATTCTGGTTCCTAGTGTCTGCTACTGCTGCAACTACTTCAGTTTGTTCATGCTGCAATTATAGCTACTGCTATCTTGGAGTCAACCTTCTATTGGAGCTAATGTCATTGCTAGCAAGTTATCTACGTTGGAAAGGAGTTTCTTTCACTGGGTTAGGCTCTTTAATCAAGAATCAAGTGGAAGTTCTCCTGCTTAGCAAGGTAGGGTTCATCTCCCTCTAATTCTGTTCTATCTTTCGTTCATGACAAGGAGGTCTTGATAAAGGAACAAGTTATATACCAGTAACTCCCCTGTTCCTACCTCAATTGTGATAAACACATTCATATTAGAAAGGATAAGATCCTTGTCCCACTGGGAGATCAAGATCTTTCTTCCACTTTTGATACTTGTTCATGTTATGGAGTTGTGTAGAAGTCTTAACATCTTTAGAAACATGTAGGGACTTCTATTTAGTTTTTATATATTTCCAGTCTTGATTTAGAACTATGAAAAACAATATAGTTTAGTGTTCATATTGTAGGATTTTCCAATAAACCATTGTTATCAAGTTCATGCTTCCAATACTACACTACATTAGCTTATAGCTGGTCAAGTTCGAATTATCAATCTCTTGTTTCATCCCAATTGTTTAGCTTATAAACTACTGTGAGAACTTCAATTAGACTCTTCCCTTTGATATTAAACATGTCTTGGGTTATAAGTTTTATAATTAGGGCCTTTAGAACAGATTTACAAAGCACTTTTAGAAGTTCTGCAGCTACCTGTCGACAGCCAGCCTAAAGATGTCGACAGGCGCATGCTACCCAGAACCCAGATAACTGGGACTGTGTGTAGCTGTAGACAGGCCCCTGGTTGCTGTCGACAGATACACACAGTCCAGAAAACCTGAGTTCTGTCTACAGCCATCTGTCGACAGCCCCTTTTCACCTGTCGACAGCTATGACCCTGATTCGAATTTCAGCATTTTTTCATGTGCAAATCCTTGCTTAAACTTCACCCTATTAGCCTACCAAGTTACCCTCATATTTACCTTGATATTTACTGTCATTCTACTATAAAGATCACCCACTTTGGATACCTTACTCATTATTGAATTATCCTTGAAACCGTCAACTCCGAATGATACTCCGTTGAGTCCATTCTCTTGTATTCAGCAACTAAGTTCATATTACTTGATATCTTGAGAGTTCAAAAGCTTGAACACCTTGTGAGATGTGATAAAATAATGATGATGACATTTATTGGGTCCTTGGACCCCACATGACTGAAATGCTTGTGCAATTAGGGCTAGTCCAGTCCTGGGAGGAGCACCCGAATTCTTTTACTGGCCGTACGGATTGATAAAGGGCTATTGGATGTTTGGCATTACATCACTTACTGTTAATTACTGTCATCATAACTATTGTACTGTCCTATTGCTACTTGAGAAAAATGTGAAGTTTATACACCTGATCATGCCTGTGTTTTGCTATCATCACTGTGTTAAGTCTATTGTCCTAATATTGATCATGTCTTCGATATCTGTTCTATTCCTACCTTAACCATTATATGTTTCACCCTTGGAATTATGGATTTGAATTCTACTGGGCTAGTTAGCTCATTACTTCCTACCATTTTCAGGAAATCCAGATGGGGATAACGCTTAAGGGTATGAGTGCTGAGTGGACTGATCATGGCAAGCGAAGCCGACTAGTTTCTATTTCTGTTTATTAGTGTGAGCTGAACTATGTAAATTAAGTTTGTTTTAATCTACTCCTCTCTTAGTTGTGATGAGGAGTCTCTATGTAATTAAGCTTCCGCTTATGATATTGTGAATGGAGAAATAATTATTACCTTTTGTACCTATTTTTCTGTCACTTCCGATAAATAGTTTTTTATTAGGACGTGATAGGCGTGGGGCCGCAGTTCGGCTGGACTGCGGTGTTGTGGTTGTGTTCTTGGCTGTGACTCGCTAGCCTCACTCTACCGAGGAGGTTGTAGGCGGGAGTCGGCGGCCGGCGTGCTTAAGGTGTGGACGGTGTGTCCTCCTCTTAGCTGCCTGTGGCGGTGGCTTGGTTGCTCTTGCTCTGATGGTCTTTCACGATGTTTCTGAGATTGTGTTCTCGTTGCCCTAGTTTACACGGTGGTTGCAGCCTAGCCGTGTCTCGCTGCCTTGGGTTTTGTCAGTTGGCCTCGTGGGCCGTGTTTAGTGGTTTCCATTCTGTGGGTTCTCTCGGGGTGTCTTTTGTAGACACCCAACTGTTTTTTCAGTAACCCGTTCCTTGGTGCCGTCCGTGGTGGCACCGGAGTGTGTAGTTCCCTGACCTCGTGGAGTGTCCGAGGTGCAAGGTGATTCTACTTGTGGGCCCTCGACCGTGTGGAGGTCTGAGGTGGCCATGCCTAGTGGTGAGACGTCATTCTCACTTGGTTGCTTGGTGTCTCTCGGGATGACACCTGGTTGTTCCTTCCCAACCGTGTGGAGGTCCGAGATGTTGGTACTGTGTCGTGAGACTCTGGTCTCACGTGGTTGCTCTGGTGTTCTATGAACTCCGTTGTCTCGGCGGGTGTGTGCCAAGGGTTTGCTTCTGTGTTGTATTGCTCTGGCCCGACCCCGGTTGTGGGCCGTGGTGTTGCTTTAGTTGCTTCCACATGTGTTGACTCCGCTGTTCTGCTGGAGTCGTGTTTGGCCTGACCCGAGTTGTGGTCGAGGTGTTTCTCTGTTTCTGCTGCTTTGTAGTACTCTGTGGTAGGCGTTTCTCACTTTAATGCTTTGTAGAGTAGTTTTGCTTCCACTTTGTTGGAGTTCCTGCTACTCTGGCTAGTAAAGGACTGGTAATCCCTACTGAGCATTGTTTGCGAGGCTCACCCCCCCCCCACTCTCTCCAGGTAGGGACTCGCTGTCGCAAGAGTTCATTGCCGAACAGTCGTGGTGGCGGTTTGTTGCACCTTGCGTTGCCAGCAGTGTGAGTTTTGAGCGTGAGCGCTTGTAGCGTGAGTTGAGAGTGGCCTTTTTGCAAGTCCTCGGGGTATGCCCCTTAAGGACTACACCTTTCTTTCTGTACCTGTACTTTTATTTGGGACATGTTGTACTTAATTCTTTATTAATGTATAGTCTTTCTTGTTATAGTTATTTGAATTCATTGCTTATCTCACTAGACTAAATTCTAACCCTTCCGGGTCTTCGGATCTGTGGGTGGCGGCAGGGGTCCGGGAGGTCGGGTCGTTACAGGTGCCAACCCTGGCAAATCTTTTGGGAACACATCTAGAAATTCTCTAACCATTGGCACTGAATCTACAGACTTATTGGACTCAACCAGGCTCACAGAAGCAAAATAAGCTACGCATCCAGCATTAATTAACCTTCTAGCCCTAAGCACAGAAATGATAAACTTAGGAGAATAGAAGGGCATACCTTGAAATTCAAATGCTACCCTGCCTGGTCTACAGAATCTGACCCTTTTCTTTCTACAATCTACCAGTGCACCATAAGCCTCTAACCAATCCATTCCTAAAATCAAATCATACTCTTTCAATGAAAAAGCATATAACCTTGCTGGCAACTGGTTTCCATGGATCACTATTGGAACTTCATCTAAATAACAGGAGGTAAGCACAAAACCACCTAAAGGAACCTCAACAACCAACTCACACTACCTCTCTTCTAATGGATGAACAATACTATCCAAGAAATCTTCGGAAATAAATGAGTGAGAAGTACCTGGATCAATTAATACTCTAGCTAAGAAATAAAATAGCGATAATATACCTTCAATAATTTGATGCTTCCGCCTGCGCCCTGGTGATCGCCATCACTCGGCCTCGACCTCCTCTCTGATATGGGGTTCCTCTGCCTCTTTCTGCTAGTGGCTAATATGGTTGCTGCTGCTACTGGGTCCTTTTACCATAGCCGTACCCTCGGGACGGACAATTCCTGGCTAAATGCCCTGGCTGACCACAGGTATAACACCTAAAATCTGGAAAAGCTGCTGGTTGACCTGCGGTACTCTGCTGGGACTCCTCTGTTGCTGGTCTGTACCCACACCCTGTTGGAAGCCCGGCTGAAAACCCTACTGCCTGCCTCCACCTCGACCTCCTTTGAATATCCTTTTCAACTTGCCACCCCACTTTGCAAAACAAGACGATGATGCTCCTGAGGGTGCCTTTCCTTTGTTGATGCCCTGTGACTGCTGGGTAAATCGAAAGCTGCCTGAACCTCCCGCTTGTGACTGACTCTACCTAGTCTGCAAAGTTCTCTCCAACACAGCCGCTCTCTGCGCTGCCTCCTTTATTGTCCTACACCTCAGTGGAGCTACTGCATCTTGCAACTCGGTCCTCAAACCTCTGATAAAATACTCTACCATCATAGCATTATCTGTCACTACGTAAGGAGCGTACCTACTCAATGCCATAAACCGCATCTGATATTCTAGCACAGACAGCTTCTCTTGCTGCAATGTCCTAAACTGCTCTCTCTTTGCTTGTTGGACCTGTAATGGGAAGAACGTGTTGTTGAAAACCGTCAAAAACTCCACCCATGAAATGCTATCCTCTATCCTTCCTGCAAAAACTGACTGCATCTTTAACCTCCACCACTGCTGAGCAAATCCCCTCAACTGATATATGGCAAGAATAACTCTCTCCTCCGGCGAACACCTTATAGTGACAAACACCCTCTCAATCTCATGCACCTAGTGCTCTGTCGTTTCTGGGTTGGGACCTCCTAAATAAGTCAGGGGCTGCAACCTCAAAAACCTTTCTACGAGAGCCGTAGACTCCTCTGCAGTAGCTAGTCTTGATGGTGTTGTAAGAGGTACGGGTTCTATAAAGGGTACCTCGACTCCTTCATGTGGTAAAACTACTGTTGCTGCCACTGCCTCCTCAACAAATGGTGGTACTGCTGCTGGCTGGGTGGGTGCTTGCTGATCCATCCTTGCATGGATATCTGTCAAACTCTCCCATATCCGCTCTATCATCCACTGAGTAGAATCCTCCGGATCCTCTCCACCACCTCCCCAATCTATCCGATCTGCCATTTCTGATTCTGCACAAACAATTTCCAACCACACAACACAACACAAATCAACACAAAAACCCAGGGTCAACTACCAGCAGTGGGTTAAAGTAGAGAATAGGCTATGTAAATTTCTTGTTCCTTTACATTTATATAGACTTTGCTCTGATACCAACTGTGATGGACCACATCACTCAAACCCGTTAACCTAATAATGAGTCCGACATGATTCCGTCTCCCGCGATCGAGCCGAAGCTTCGCAAGGAATATCATTCACACATGTCCGTAAAAATATAAAGGAAACAAGTGAAATATATATAAGATTTCATCTCACAAATATTTACATGATTTTACATAGCCAGTTTCTCAGCTGTAACCATAAACCAGTACAACAAAAACCTGGGGCATACCTTGAGGTGTACAAAGAAAGGGAATTACACTGCTGGTGGTGGCGCAGACCCTGCTCCGCTACGATGCGGCTCGGAACTAGAAGACGGATGGGAAGCCTCCTGCTCTCCCTCACTTGAAAGGAATAGGGGGTGAGCCTCACAAGTCACTGGCTCAGTAGGGAAACTCCCCCAGAAACTGAGCAAACCCACAGCATAAGTAACTAACGCAGGAAGTTACGCTAGCAATATATAAATTATCCAAGCAGGTTATTAAAGCTGTAAACCTACTTACCGCTTGCCGACCTCAAAACCAACTTTAATAAATAAACGGCAAAACCCAAACAAGTTTACGAGCTAAAGTAGGAAAACGCCACACTCGGGCCGCGTAGCCTGGCTCGCGACACCAGCAATCGACCCGGACAAACACACAGGTCTACCTCTCAGTCTCACAGCCACGGATGTAAGGTCCAGCTGCCTCTCCACCAAACCAACTCAAAGAACTGTGGAGACCAACTAAACCACCACACCTGTGGACCACACCGCTGCAAGACCATGCCTGGCACCTTTAGATACACTGGCCTGAGCCCTCTAAAGTGAGGCACTGGAAACTAGGACTAGCCAGGGCCCAGTACGTCTACTATTGTCTGTAACCCCCAGCCACGAGCGCGCTACAAGCCACAAACACAAACTCTCTAGTCGCTCTCCCACCGCCGTCTTTCCCTCAGCCGGATGACAACTCTCCACGAGAGCGAGGGTGTCCAGGAAGACGACAAGACCACGATGGTACCACCATACCGGGACAAGCCCCGAACACTCCCACGTGCCTGGCTCCCACAGAACCTGGGGCTCTCAATGGAAGAGGTAACCACGGGAGGTGTAACACTACTCGCCACGCACACAAAACCACGTGCACATCGCACGAACCACGTACACACACACAAGTCACGTAAACCACACACTCCCTCAACCACGTGAGCTACCTACTCACTACGTGAACCACACTCCCGAGGAGCGTAACAGGTGTCATTGCACCGCTTACCATTGCCATATACACCAGATAACACAATCGGATAATCACATTAACATATACATGCAAATAGCCCTTGGAACTTGTGAACGCAACAGGGGCCCATGTCGCCACCAGATCGCGACACCCCGATATGTCGCCTTCACAATGTGAACGCAACGGGTCGGCCTGTCGCATTCTAAACGTGACCAGGTGGACCATCGCCTTCACAGGCGAAAACCCTAACCGGGTACCCTTCGCCAGAACACCCCCACAATCCCTACAAAATAGTGTTTAAATCCATTTTTCATGCTCTTTGTGATACCTAACATGCCATCTACTGTTTATAAAGTAGTAAACGCGTTAATCACACCACACGTACAATCCACGAGTCAAAACATGGTGGGATCTCCCTACCTTCACCAAGAACGCAAAGAACGAGATCCACTCAGCATTTTCCTCGCTCCACGAAGCGTCCTCACGGCGAGAACATGCCAAGAACACCTCCAAAATGTCGGATCACGGATCGCCCTTCACCACGGCAAAACTTCCTTCCCTCGCCGAGCAGAGCTTGCAAAAGCTCTGTTTGGACAAAACTCACTTGAAAACACAGTTCGGTTAAGAATGCAATGTAGCTACCCGTCGCCTTCACACTGTCGACGTCAGCATGCCCGCCCCATACGCGACACGTGGTGCGCATGCAGACGACGACCCAATACAGTGGTTCCATGAACACAACACTCAGGACTGTCGCATTCAGAACGCGACGCCCCCCTCTGTCGCATTCACAGACAGAGAACAAACAGGCGAATTGGGCCCAACCTGCCAGCCCACGATGCCCTGGAACCTGTGTAATCATCTGCTACACATGAGATTGGCCACACACTGATCACCACAACTAATAAACGGGGATCTGAATGGTCAATACGCTACAAGATGGAGATGGGAGATCAGAACCAGAGAGCGAGAGAAGGCTGAAGTCCTCACAAACTTCCTCAAGTTCGGCAGCTTCCTCTTCTTCCTCACTCTCTGAGTCAGACAATTCCTCAACCATGAGCTCCCTTGTTTCTAGTTGAATGGGTCCCTAAATAAAATGTTCTTTCAGGGTCCAACTAAGAGGTGTGTAGGGTATGAATGGATCTGGATGAATAGGGTCTGGGTGAAAGCCTAGACCAGCCCTAGCTAACAACCTCTTAACCTGGACACTACTGACAGGACCCTGCCTATCTCTACCCAACCCTCGGCCATGAATATAGCCGATCTTCGCCATCACCTCCCAACCTTTCCCTTGGGAACATGTGGTCTCAAATTCCTCATCTAAGAAGGAAGGTTGGTTTAAGTCAAGGGGAGATGGGAAATCAATGATGGACATGATGGGTTTCTTCCCCTTGTCTAGAATGAATAGGTGCGGCATCTGCTTCGATGTGATGTAGTTGACGGTTTCCACGGTAGGGATGCTCTTGATTTTAATGACCCGCCCATTGAATGGAAATTTGAAGCATTGATGGGCGGTGGAAGGGACCCCTAGAGTTTGTTCTAACCAAGGACGACCGAGAATGGCCTTGTAGGCCGGATCGACGTCTAGGACTAGGAACTCGGAAGACATGGTAACTGGTCCTATTTCAAGTTGAAGAGCAATCTTTTCCTTGGCAACCCTCTTAGAGTTTTCATAGGCAGCGAAGGTGGAGCAGATTTTCTCCAGATTGTCCTCCCCTAAACCCAATTGTTTGAGGGTTTTCATTGGACAAACATTGATGGATGCCCCGGTGTCGATAAGAGTGGACCACCGAGACGTCGTTGAGGGTGACGGTGAGACAAAGAGGGAGTGAACGACACTCGGGGGCTGCAATATCCTTGTCCAAGAAGGAGATGGAGGATCCTTGGGTGAGGGAGAGAATGGCATTGGTTGTCACATCCCAAGAATTACCCAGCATATATTAATAATGCGGAATAATTCGAGACGATCCCGAGACGTGAACAGTCGGCAAATAAGCCTCTAGCTAGCACGCACTAAATGTATAACAACATACATCATAACAGGGCCCAAATATTGAACTCAACTAATCTTGTATTCAAATCTCAACTCATTGCATTCCAAATGGGAACTATTACAGGACTAAGACTCAATAAAGGAAAAGTACATTTTATTCCTCACTTCCTACTACACGTTCTAACACTCAAAATAAACTAACTATAGATAGACTCATATTTGGAATGCTCATCACTCGGACACATTCCCATCCTCGACTTGCTCCTCCTCTTGAACATCATAGTCACCTAGATTGGGTAAAAGTAGGGAATGAGCAAACTAGCCCAGTAGGATTTATATCTCAATGTGCGGGCAATAATATAAGTGATTAACAATTTAAAACTAGGTAAGCACGATGAATGACATGATATGCATGTACGAATAAAACTCATTAAAACATGATACATGAACATACTAGATAGAGTGATCATGATAGAACAAGATCTAGAAGGATATAACAAGATAGAACTAGCAATATTTCACTTTGTACAAGCACGCAAGGTTTCACTTGATGTCAAAAACTTTCAAGAACGTGAGATATCACTAATTGCATTAAATGAAGGATGGCCATATCACGCAAGCAAGCAAGAATGCACGAGCACGATCATGTAACACTAATCAAGCACGTAGACACTAATGTACACCAAGAAAAGATCCATCAAGAATGTACACTAAGACACGTGTATGTGGTTATTGTATCTCTCATTCAACACGACACGCACGACTCCCAGCACAGATGCAACACCAGTAATCATTATACCCCATGGTTAACAGTATATTTATGACTCTCCGTCATTGGGGCTAGACTGGAGCCCTTGGACACTCGCCGTGTTCGGTCAGCATCTCACTTAAATTTTAAATGTAGATACCCACAGTCATTAATAATGGCCAATGAGAGTTTCAATATGTAAGCATGTGTAATGTCATGTTCATGATGATGATGAGAATAAGTAATAAGTAAATTGAACATGATTTCATGAGAACAATGGTCAAGAGATAAATTTGGCAGCATAACGGTACGATTTATACTTTAGTTTGATCTTTACATTAATGGCTTTAGTCTAGATTGTAAATCACACTCACGAGAACAAGATGAGGAAGGAAGTGCATGCTATCTCCAGGGAACTTCAATGGTACAACCAACTCGGCCTCCATGTGGGAATCCACAAGAGCGGAGATTTACGGAGGTCTTAGAGAAAGGTCGCTAGTCTTATCGATTCGGAATGACCGATAGAGAGCTTCCAAATCCCCAAGAAAGGGCTGCCTAGATATGCAAGTGTGTAGTTATGTACACATCTCAATCCACAATCCATCGGTTTAAAACTGGCGGAAAGCACTTAACATGATGGCATGCAATGAACAATGCATTTAACTACACATGGGTTTGCAAGATTTTAAGATAATAATCATCATTTTAATCAAGGTAGAATAGTAACAAGAGCGAATCACAAGTTTCATGAATGATCACGTCATTAAGAAAGCAATTAGAATAATATTCATGTAATTATAACTTTTAAATGGGTTAAATACTTTTAAGCCATTAAACAGACATCATATAATGATTAGACCCAAGACATGCAAAATACACACTAGCTACCATGTTAAACAAACCTCGCATAAGATTGCAAAAAATATGCGTCCAACACAGTAGACGCACTTTAAAACACAGTGTATAGTGAAAACTAGAGAAACGGGGAAAAGTCAAAATCGTGTCCATATTGGTGGCCGCCTTCATGCTTGAAACACATCGGGGGACATGGACACGTTCAAGGAAATTCATTTAATAAAGCTTGGGCAGGAAAAAGGCATGAAACGCATCGTGGCCGGCCGCCGCGATTCAGAGCGGCGCTGACTCCCAGGCGAGCGCGAAGACCCACGTAGGCGTTTACCCGTCAACGCTTGAAATGCATCGGGATGTGCGGATGCCTTTTAGAGGATCGCGTCACCCACGAGCGTCGCGATACCAAATGCTTGAAACGCATCCTCGGGACCAGACGCGTTTCAAGGATCAGACCGAAAACGTCCCAAAATGTAAGAACACAGGGGTGCGACTTATGCAACGCTTATATCTCCTAAACGAGGACTTTTCGAACAAAAGTCTCAACATGAAATTTGTAGGGAACATGGAATAGGTGCGAACTGTGATTTTTAAATAAGTTTAAATGACCTCGAGATGTGTTATAAATCGACACGAACGTAAAAAGTCTCAGACATGTGCGACTTTGGCAAAACGCCTATAACTCTACATGTACTCATTGGAATTCAATGAAATCGGTGGGAAATGAAAGTTAACTTGATTGTCTACACATTGGTATAAGATATGTTAAGGTTTGGCCTGAGAAAACTTACCTTCTGGGTTAATGAAGTCTCATTCTTCAGAAATCCCTTGTTCAGACCACTGTTTGAAGAACGCTTAATACTCTATGTATACTGCATGAAAATTGTGCATTCCAGATGGGTTAGGAAGTAGACTTGACCCTATTTACAGGGGTATAAGCCTTGCACGATGAGATTTAGGTTTTTCCTACCTTTGGTCGACTCCAAGTGGACGATTTGCACATGTTAAAGCAGACGGACAGGGGAAGAAGATGAGCTTGGTATGCTTGATCTCCTACTCTCCAACCACCAAGAGCTCCTCCACACGACCCCAGAAAGTTATAGAACTCGTCCCTAGGGTTTGGGTAAAGAGTATTTAAGCATCCATGGGTTTTAGGAGTCCTAATGCAACAAGGAAAGCCAAGTTGCGGTTTTGACCTATCACTTTCCTAATTTGAGGATTTCTTCCTCCATTATAGTCTGTGAGGCTTTAGGAAACCTCCCACTATGGTTAAGCACAAATTTGGGTTGCCAAGAATGCAAGATCTATTCCCAATTCAACTCTAATTGCCTCTTTCTAATTTCAGCTTATTTAAGTTACGAAGTTCCATGTATTTTCTTGCTTCATTTGATTTTTGGGTCATATGTGGTCCATTGGCCCAATTATGATATTGGGTCATTAATATATAATGTTGGAAGTCTCTCCAAAATTTTTATTTAATTTATGATTTAGTCGTATTTCTGTGTTAATGGTTTTCCGACTTGTTTCCTTATTTCGATAATCAGTCACCATGTGATGTACACTTGGTTAATCGGATTTTTCGTCACACGAATTTCTTCGTGGAACACTTAGAAATAATGTGTGGGGTTGATTTATAATTTTTACAAATTTTTCCAATGTGTTTTAGCACATACGATAATGATACATATGTTTTAAATACTATGATATTATGGAAATTATTTATTTCCATTTATTTGAATTTTTATGTAATTAAAATTTCCGGGGTGCTACATTGGTCACCCCACTAGCAGGAAGGTCAGCATTGACCATGATCTTTTGGAGGAATTGGAGGAGAGTGGACTGATGGGACGGCGATTTCCGAATCAATTCTAAAATGGACACCCTTGCGGGAGTCTTATCCAAGTGTTGAAGAATGTCATATTCGATGTCGGCATGTGTAATCACGAGGAATGTGCACCCCCAAAACACGCAAACATGGATTAACTATAGAAGCATGGAAAAATGGATGTGATCGCCACCTAGATAGTTGCCTACTAATGAGAATGAGAAGGGGCTAACTAAACTAGGAAAAGGAAAGAGGACAGAAGGACTTACTGAGATCGCGACGGGGGACCCCGTCGCGATGGGCTTGATGTCGCGATGCCCGTGTAGGGTGCATCTTTATGTCGCGTCGCCCTCGTTCGTCGAGTCCTCTGCAGTGCGGGAGAAATGTGAGGGGACCTTCTTCCTGCTCTCCAGCCGGCCAGAGAACAAGAGCTGCTCGTCAGCTTCGCTTGGGGTGCCTGCCAAAACAACGAAAACAAGAAAAGAAACCCTGTTAGAATAAACTTAAGTGTAGAATCTATCCTCAAATAAAAATTAAAATGAAAGCATGGTGGGAATGGACCTGGGGGTGGTTTTTAAACCCCTCGGGTGATGGAAAATGTGGGAGGAATATGGAAATGCATCCTACCTACTAAAAGAAATAATCATGCATGAAAGAGGAAAGGGAGAGGGAGAAGAAGAAAGAGCCCCAAAGGGGAAACTCCCTGGTGCTATATGACGTCCTTAGTTGATGTAGATGCTCCAAGAGTCACCTCCTCCCCCTCCAAGCCTCACGGATGAAGAAAGAGACATGGCTTGGTGAAGAGAGAAGGTGGAAATGAGAGGGAAAGAGACGGCTGCGGGCTAAGTCTAGCTCAAAGGAAGTTTTGGCAGCCCTTCGGGATGAAAATCGGGGCTCCTCTCTTTCTGAAGGCGAGGCCTTGCTTTTATAGAGAAATGAGAGAGAATAATCCAATTTTTCTGATAAATCCTCCAAATAAAAGATAAATACCATTAAATCTCATGGGTGAGAGTCCAAAGGATGCCCAAGGAGTCCCACAAACCCAAGATGCGCTCAGAAGGTTGGGGGGTTGCTTGAGGATTAAGATAAAGCCATGAGAGGATAAATAAGAGGTGGTTGCGGAGGCTAGCGCATGCGGCTGTTGTCGCGACGGGTCGTAGGGGCGCGATAGGGACTAACGTGACGACCAGAAGGGGCGCGACAGCAAGGCCACGTGCATGGATATGCATGGGTTGTCGCGACGGCCATAGGGGCGCAACAAGATTAACGCGGCGCCACGACCCGTCGCGTTAAGGAAAATCGATTATTTTTTAATTATTGGCCAATGAAATGGGAGAATAATGGTCATTTAAGGCTCAAGGACTCTATTTTAAGTGATAATGGACGGGATATCATGAAAATTGGGTTGTTAATGGGCTCAAAGCAAGGCTAATGATGGGCTAAAGGTGAGTGACCAACTTGGGACTCACTAAGATAACAAGAAATGTGGTTCGACTTGTAGGCCAGAATCGGGTGTCTACAGATTTACCCCTCCTTGGCTTCCACTTTGCAAGGGAGTGAAGCGGAAGGTGTTATGAAGTGACGGCAGAGCGGAGATGACGCGGAGTGGACTGAAAAGTGGGAGCCAAGGTAAAGAGACACCCGATCTAATCAACAAGCAAATGGAATCTTCGCGAAAGCCCCGAGTTAGTTGCTCGAGCAGAATGCAAGGAAGACGCAAGTCTGGATGAGAAGGAAGAAAGAAAAGGACGATCAACCCCTCGATTGAGAGGTACCCTAGCCGATTGGCCTGCAAGTTTCATTTTGGAGGGACATGTGCGTGCCAGGTAGGTAACTCATGACTCTGTCCTGGGAGCGGTTCATAACCAAAATGGATCAAAAGGAATAAGGATGAAATTGTATAGAGAATCCAGACAGAGAAATTCTTGACAAACTGACGTGAACAACTCCCTCAGAGGCAGACCTTCCAATTCGGAGTGAAATAAGATTTCTTGTTTTGAATATGAGGAATGGTTGGGCACTCAACAAGGGCTCACCATTAGCCATGGATGAGACGTGAAAGCTCAAAATCCTACATGATGCATGCTGCGCTAAAGGAAAAGAAATTATTTAAAATAAATGCAAAGAAATTAGAAAATAGAAAATATATCAAAGATAATATTGCTAAAGCAGACAATAATGGGTCGAGAGTCTTCCTGCAACCGCTGTGCAAGACAGAGTCCGTCATTCCCAAACTCACCTGACTTAACGGCCTATCCAACGGTTAACAATGTGCACCTAGATCATCACTGTTTTTGGTAAAGGGGAACTCAAATCCCATAACACATTGAGAACTAGCCGGTCCTTGAAATGATATAATAAGTAAAATACTATATAGTAATTCAAGGGAATAGGGATAGAAATACTTACCTGACTTACTTGTGACGTTCCATTTTTTTTGTGATTTTTGTGATTTTCTGATTTTTTTGTGATTTTTCAAACGAATAATCAAAGCGAACAAACATGACAACGATAAAATATATACATTCACACAAATGAAAATTATAAACAAACAATGCATAGACATACAAAGACACAACAGATCGAAACGCGACGCACCTGGGGGTCGCAACAAGGTTACGGCGCCCATGGTGTTCACAACCTTAACGCGACGCATTGCGGCATCGCGACACCAGCCGTAGGATAAAGATGATAAAAATCTGATCTTATCCTCTCCTAAGCCTATCTAAACTCCACCTAGGGCTCTTAAACCTACCCTACTATGACTCTATCACCTAGATATGGGATTGGGATGGACTAACCCCCCTAGAGTTTTATAAATTGGGCTGAAGAGGGCCCCAAATTGCAGCTCTCTCTCTCTCTTCCTCTCTCTCAATTTTCTCTCTCCTCAGCCATGAAGAGGTCTTTCTCTGCCTTCCAGGATGATATCAAGTCCTATGGCGGCCCCAAGGCGGCCCGAGTATCACATGCCGAGCTACATCGCCTCTCCTCCGTGCGCGGGCACATTTGTGCTAGGCCGGAACTCCAAGTAAGTGCACTTTCTCTCTCTTCTAGTTCTTCTCTTTCTTCATGCTCTTCTTCTTCTTCCTTTCCTCCTACTGCTACCAACCCTCTTTTCTTTTCTTTTCTACTATTCCTGATCCTCCCGGGACATAGGAGATTCTCCAAAGTCCCATGGTTGGTGCCCATGATTGAGATGCTCCCTCTAGCTTCTACTCGGCATCTGCGCGAATGGGGGCTCTCAACGGTGCTGGTTCTGGCGAAACAGTACCACAAGATCATGCATGTGTGGGACAACATCACTACACTGGCGGAGCTATGGCACCCGCTGACACACACGTTCATCTTCTCTGGGTTTGAGGCCACTATACTGCTGGAGGAATTGGAGCTGATGTTGGGTTTCCCGAAGTACAAGAGGGGCGAGGAGCATGCCCTCTCCTACACTGTAGCTCCAATTGACGCATGGAGCATCCTTGCCGAGATTACCACTAAGAAGATAGATTTGCACAGCATGACTAGCCAGAACCATGTCTACCTCCTCCCCATCTCCCAGTGGGTGGTCTCCCAGTGCAAGCACAAGACTAGGAACTACCTTGCCATAGCCAAAGCCGCCGCCATCTGCATCTACGGCGTCATCCTTTTCCCGGCAGAAGACGGTGCCATCTCATTCTCCAACTTGAGCATAATCGACTCTGTATCCGAAGGTATGAGCATTGCACAGGCCGTCCTTGGTTATCTTTACGCTGGACTATCTTCTGCAACCACTAGAGGCCCTTTCTACGGGTCTATCATCGCCCTCGAGCTCTGGATGGGGATGCACATTCAATTCCGGGCGATGGACAACCTTTATACTGAGTGCAAGAGCATGCTACATCATCCACTGGCTTTCGTGGGTGCACCCCTCTACGTGACACCGTAGGCGTGGTGCAAGACGGCACAAGTAAAAGGACTGAAAGGATGGCGCAATCATTTCAAAGCAATGACGGTAGCGGAGTTCGACATGCACCCACGCTTTCTCCATAACAGGATGATCCGCCTACCACAGCGCACGGGACTAGTTCTACGGCTCATAGGCAACGAGACATTGGCCATATATAACTCGGATCGCTGCCACCTTCAGTGCGGAGCTGCATGCACGGTGGTTCCTCTGCTCTCGCACTACCCGCCCATTTAGGAACGGAAGAGGGGTGATGACCAAGATGAGCGAGATGTGAGAAGTGCCATCGTTCACTGGGAGGGATGTGCCATGGGTCTCCTCCAAGAAGAGGTGGTGGAGGACGAGGACGTGACCCAAGAGTACCTCGAGGCATTGAAAAGGGTTCGTCCAGCTGAAACGGGAGCTTGAGATGGATTAGATTGATGTAAGCATTGTATCAGATGATAATTAGGGCAGAAGAGTGCATTTGATTGAGTGTAGGAAAGATTAGTCATTTGTAATGAATGGATTGAATCAATAAAATCAGTTTTTTACCATGTGTGCACTATGTTCTGTTGATAATGCGACCCCTATAGATCTCACATTCAGGTCACGATGGGGCGGTGGGTCGTGACATTGTTGCAGCCTACCTAGCCACCGCGACAAGAACACGACACCCCGCGGCGTCGCGACACCAACCGAGAGTTCAAAATTGCGAAACCCCTTTCTTTCCCCCTTTTGTGCGTTTCGTGCAAGAATCTCTCAAGCTCCGATG
The DNA here is from genome assembly GCA_014218235.1 of Colocasia esculenta. Taxonomy (NCBI): domain Eukaryota; kingdom Viridiplantae; phylum Streptophyta; class Magnoliopsida; order Alismatales; family Araceae; genus Colocasia; species Colocasia esculenta. The sequence goes on from CM024759.1 coordinate 22,863,742, forward strand.
ATCTGCCCTTGCGATTTCTTGCAACCCTGCATTCTCTCTTTCTCACCTATTCCCTCTCAGACTCCCAAAGAACCCGGCAATGGAAGGAGGCGGCAATGGAGGCGATGGCGGCGGCGGCTCGCCGAGCGACGGGAGAAGGAAGCGGCCGGCGACGAGGGCCGCCCGGCGGTGCGAGGAGGCTTCCACGGCGGAGGAAGTGGCGCCGGACGTGGAGATGGAGGAGGAGGAAACCCCAGTGGTTGACTTGGAAGCGGCGACGAGGGCCCGCGAGGATGCCATGAAAATGGTAGGTTTTCGAGGCCCCTAGCCCTTGATTTCTATGTGTGGATGTATGGGAGGCCCCTAGAGGGCTCAATGTAGGGTGTGATGCCCAAAGAAGCGACCGCCGGACAAGGAAAATTTCGGTTGGTTCATGACTGAGATCGCGACGGGTCGGCCCGTCGCAACACCAGGTGTCGCGATGGGTCGGCTCGTCGCAACACCAGGTGTCGCGACGGGTCAACGGGCCGCAACCATGTAGTGTCGGCCAAGGCCGTCGTGAAAAGGTCACGGTCCACTAGAGGGGCGCGATCAGGTCGCGACGCATCGGGGCGTCGCGACAAGGTAGCGACCCTCTAGGCCGTCGTGACCTCAACCGAAACCAAAACCTGAACAGGATGAAACTGATTGATGATTATAATTTGTGCTTGCAGGGGGAAATGAGGGCCCGGGTTTCATGGATCTTAGTATTAGCTGTTTACCTAGCCTTCCCCAGGTTCCAGAGGGATAGGTTAGAGGAGATGGGGTTTGGGGAGGTGCTGAGGGCAGAGTGGATGAGGGCGGACGCCCCTCTTACCCAGGCCCTGCGTAGCAGGTGGGACACGGAGGCGACTGTCTTCGTGCTTCCATGGGGACATATAATCCCCAACCTGGAGGATGTGAGCAGGATCACTGGATTGAGAGTCTACAGGCGTCCGGTGAGTGGCTACACCTACCCCTGTTATCGAGAGCTTGCCCATAGGCTCCTAGGTTTGACCGTAGGGCAGAGGTCCTCCCTTGTCTCTAGGGTCGAGCTTCAGGAGAGTTTAGGGCTGTTTGAGACCGGGAGGAGGGTAGCCGAGTTGGTAGATGAGCAGCCACAGAGGTTGACTGAGGGCTGCAACGAGAGGCTAGCTAGTGAGCCAGGGGCCCAGGCAGACCTAGACCTCCATCGCTTCCTCACCTTCTTCCTTGGCAGACTACTGTTTTCCATGAGGGGCGACTCGGTTCACTATCGATTCCTGCCACTGCTAGAGGACCTAGGGCAGGTAGGGAGCTATGCGTCGGGAGCAGCTTTCCTGGCCCATCAGTTCAAGAGCTTGGGTTCCTCAGATCAGCAGACAGCTATCAGTGGCTTCTACCCCTTCCTACAGGTACACCCTCTTTTCTCTTGCCCCTTTACTTAAAATTACCCTTTTGATATTTAATCATGATCAAACTGTGCATTCTTGTTTTCTTGCAGGTCTGGGCCTACCTACACCTCCCTGACCTGAGAAGGGGGACTCTGGAGCGACCGAGCCTCGTGCCCATTGCTCGACGGTGGGTGCCGTGCCGCGACACGCATCCCCTAGGGGACTAGTTGGCGTCTCTCCAGGATGCCATTGACATCTACCCTCAGCTAGATGTAAGTGATCTAACCCTCCTCTGTAAGTTCAATTTGATTTTAATTGCTTTGATTACTTGGCTACTAACAAGAAGTGCTTGATGTGTAGGTGGTGTGGCGGCCATATCTAGAGGAAGGGGATGAGGGACAGCCCTGGTTAGTGCAGGCCCGCCCCTACTTCGGTAGGTCGGTGTAGGTGCATGCACTCAACCTTGTGCTACCTCTCCACCTGCACCTGTTCCAGAGGTCGCTCGGCCTACGTCAGAGCGCCGTGGAGTTCCCCAGCCGAGACCGGACCCCTAGGCCTGGTCGGAGCTTCAGGGGACTTCACGATACGACCGACTGGCGTGAGCAGGCCAAGGAGCATATCCAGAACTGGGAGCGCCGGGGCAACCAAGTCAAGTCCACCGCCACATCCGACGACGCATACCTTCAGGCCTTCGCCTTAAAGTACAGGGCGAGGGTCTATAAGGGCGCGCAACGACAGGTAGATTTCCTAAATCCAGACCTTGTGAATTACTTTTTTAATAAAATTGAGCTAAAGATTTAGAAATGAATTGCAGGTGGACGTGGCTGGAGAGATTGCCTCGCTTCGGGCCATGCTTCACTCTGCAGTGCAGAACCGAGAGGTAGCCCAGTGGGAGGCAGAGCAACTGGTAAGCACTTACTCAGACTTCAGTACTCTACCAATTTCCTTAGATGATTTAGAATTTGACGAGTGTTGCATGTGTAGCGGAGGGAGTTAGACCGGGTGAGGAGAGCAGCAGAGGTTGGTGCTTCCTCCTCCAGAGCGGTGGAGGGCTCCCAGTCGGATCTGGAGGATCGACTGGAAGCCGTGGTGAGGAGGGCTGAGGAGGTGCGGGCAGAGTTGGCCGAGCGTGTAAGACAGTGATTTGAATTGAAAATTATTTAAATTTGGCACTGACTTGTCTTTTCCTGCAGGAGACAGAGCTGAGGACTGCCACGGACCGAGCGAGCCAACTGCAAGGGCAGGTCGATATCGTGACGGGAGAGAGGGATCAGTTGCGCATCCGGGCGGAGGCAGCTGAGTCACAGGTGGCAGAGGCGACTAGGGAGCTGGCGACGCTACGAGTGCAGGGGTCGTCGGTAGACCAGAAGGAGCTGGCCTGGCTGCACGCTGATCTGCACGCACAGCAGACATTAGCGCAAGGACTTCATGAGGTGATGACGACCACAGGCCGGTCACAGAGCCGGAGCAGGAGCGGCGTGAGTGGAGCTAGTGGAGCAACGGGCACCTTCATTAGGCAGTACTTGGTAGGGTCCTCCAGCCGCCGGAGGAACGAGGATGAGGAGAGCCGCCTCGATGGTAAGACGAGTGCCAGGAGTGGTCGGGGTGGTAGTGAGATGCCACCACCACCAGATAGGCATGAGGGATCCGGGGAGAGTGGCGGTGGACAGTGAGGAGTTTGTGAGGCACCTCCCTCTTATCTTCGTACATACTGCTTATCTCTTAGTGGATCTTTTATTTTATGCCAATATTTATAAAAAAGGAATGAATGAATTGAATTGCAATTGACACGAGTGTGAGATGAGATCCGAATAAGAGAGAGAGGACAAGAGTACCCTCGGTACACTGTTGCACGCGTTCCAAAAATTCCCTGTCCCTGCACACTTAGGAAAAACAAGTTAGATCTAATCTTTGGCTCAGCCCCTTGCGCTAAGTAAAAATGACTTCAATTTCGTAATTGTCAATGGGCTAAGTCTTATTTAAATAGGCGAAAAGTATATCGAAATAACGCATGAAAAAAAAAACGATATGCACACACACATTTTTTTTGGATTTTCAAAATTTTCTATTTTTTTTTATTTTGAGATTTTCTAATTTTTTGGATTTTGAAATTTTTTATTTTTTTGTTTTGGGAATTTTCTAATTTTTTGGATTTTTTGGGCTTTCTGATTTTTTTTTATTTTTGGGGTTTTTTATTTTTTTTTTTTTTGGGGTTTTCTGATAACGACATCCTCTGTATTTGAGTGATTGGCTATGGATCTTATTCCTATCTTATGTTTGTCAAATATCCCCTAAGCACAGTGTGCATTTGCTTTGGCTCCCCAAAGACCACTTTCCCCTAGTCGCTAACGTTTAAACATAGACCAAGTGCGGGGTTCTCCAATCATTAGCGGGGATAGGAAGACTTAAATGAGACAAGACTTGGACTTGGTGCTTGGGAGACTGGCTTGTATGACTTGCAAGGGTGTATCTCATATGGAATCCATCTGTTGTCCAGAGACTTTGTGGTCATTATTTTGTCCGGGGCATGCGTACGACCGGGCTCAAGGGCGTCCCGCGGGGAACTGTACTGCACTCTTTGACATGCCCCTATTTTCAATTTTCTGCTTACTTCTTATTCTTATCAATTTTCTCTTTTCTCTTCTTTTCTTTCTTTCTTTTGAACAGACCGTCTCTCTTTGAGACTTCATACATATGAGCTACACCTCCCCTAGTCCACAAGTCAGCGTCCTTTTGCCCCTAGACCTTGTCTGAGCAAGGAGAGAATTGACCTTTGCACCCTATACTAGGGGTAGGCAGGAACACCACTGACTAAGAAAAATTAGCCCTGGGTTTCCGTGTGGTGTGTATGACTGAGCATAAGGGTCATTTGACAATAAATGAAAGGGAGTGAGACACATAGCTACTAACATTCTTTTGCAAGATGATGTCGCTATTGAAAACCTTTTATTAAGGGTAGAATCTTTTAAGATACAGCCCATTCCACGGGTGAGAGAGCTCCTCACTATCGGCATTGATAAGCCTATATGCCTTCCCAGGGTACACTTCCTTAACAACGTACAGCCCTTCCCAGTTTGCTTGCAACTTTGATCTAGGACCTCCAGGTTTTATGAAAATTCGCTTCAAAACTATGTCTCCTTCTTGGAATTTGCGTTCAATCACTTTCTTTTGAAATGATCTTGAGAGTCTATTTTGATATGAGAGCACATGATCGGCCACGGCTAGACGTCGTTCGTCTAGGAGTTCCAGCTGTGTAAGTAACGCCTCTTGACGTTCAGCGAATTTATGAGACTCACAAGTTTTCTTTAAATTTTTCAAAAGCGTTTTGTTTGTGGCTTCGGCTTGACTGTTGCCTTGCGGATAGTAAGGAGACGAATGATGCAAGGAAATATTGAATTTCTTACATAGGTCCTGAAGCTCTTGGGATATAAACTGGGGCCCATTGTCGGTGATGAAGCCGCTTGGTACTCTGAACCACGAGATGATGTTCTTCATAATGAACCTGCACACGGTCGAGCCTTTGATCTCTGCAAATGCCTCTGCTTCGGCCCACTTGGTGAAGTACTCATTAGCGGTAAGGATGAAAGATTTTTGTTTTACTTGAGCATTAGGATTACCAAGGGGTCCAATGATATCAAAGGCCCACATGGAGAAAGGCCAAGGGGAAGATAGTGGATGCAAAGAAGAGGATAGAGCATGGATCTTATCGGCATAGAGCTGGCACTTGACACACCTACGTACGTAGATGGCACAGTATTCTTCTAAGGTTGGCCAGTAATAGCCCTGCCTAAGGATCTTCTTAGGCAACATTTGGCTATTCACATGCCCTCCACATTCACTGGAGTGGGCTCCTTCCACCACCTTCCAGGCTTCTTCATCTTGCAAACATCTGAGGAGCATCCCATTTAGAGCGCACCTATATAATACTTCTCCAACAATGGTATATCTTAACACTGCTCTACGGATGGCTCTCCTATCCTCAGCTTCGGCTTCTTCTTGGAAAGTACCGTCTTTGCAATACTGCTCAATTTCGTGGTACCATGGCCTTTCTTCCTCAATCATTTCTCCTAGATCCAACGACAACACTTCCTTCGCTTCTCTTCTCTCTGCCTTCAAGACTAAAGAGCTCCAAAGGTTATTGAACCAAGGGTCCTAAGTGGAGGGAGCTTCTAATCTTTGAACAGTGATTGTCTCAGCGTTGCGGCTGAGAGGGAAAGAGTGAGATGAGGCCAGGGATGCCAGGGCATCGGCCAGGATATTCTGAGAGTGAGGGGTGTGAATGTAGATGAGCTTTCAGAATTGCTTAGCTAGGAGCGTGACCAGATCTTGATAAGGCTTGAGCTTGGGGTCATGAGTGCGATAGGTAGAAAGGACCTACCGGAGAACAAGTTGAGAGTCTCCTATGATCTTGAGGTGGCGCGCGCCTAAGAGGTAGGCAAGCTTTAGGCCAGCTAGGAGAGCCTCATACTCGGAGACATTATTGGTGGCAGGGAACTGGAGTTGATATGCAAGTGGAATGGTGATCCCTTCTGGGGTGAGCAAGACAGCACATATGCCCCGTCCCCTAGAATTGAGAGCCCCATCAAAGTAGAGCGACCAGAAGGGATCACGAGAGATGAGTGATAGGTTTTCATCAGGGAAATCCTCTTGAACCATGTCACTGTGAGGAAGAGGAAGGTGAGCGAGGTGCTCAGCAATGGCATACCCTTTTATAGCTTTCTGGACTACAAAGGTGATATCGAAATGAGACAAGAAGCTTTGCCAATGCGCCAATCTGTCGGCGAGCACTGGCTTCTCTAGGAGATATCTAATAGGATCCATTCTAGAAATCAAACTCACCTTATGGGCTAAGAAGTAGTGCTTCAATTTCTGCACTACCCACACTAGCGCTGCACATGTTTTCTCCATTGCGGTGAGCTTGAGCTCGGAAGGATTGAAGAGCCTAGATAGGTAATAGACTGTCCTTTCTTTGCCAGAATCATCATGTTGTGCAAGGACCGCTCCTAGGGAGTCCTCAATAGTCGACAGATATAGGATTAAGGGTTTCCTAGGGACAGGCAGTTGCAGCACGGGCGGATTCATGAGATAACTCTTGAGCTCATCAAAGGCTTCTTGGCACTTGGCGTTCCATTCGAATTTGGCTCCTCCTTTTAACAGTTCATAGAAAGGACGACATCTTTGAGAGTGCTGAGATATGAATCTCCTTATGAACTGACGCCGACCAATTAAACCTCGAAGCTCAGATATGTTCTTAGGAGGAGGCATCTCATTGATTACCTTGGCCTTGTGTGGGTCTATCTGAATCCCCTGTTTACTGACTATAAAACCCAACAATTTGCCTGAAGAAACCCCAAACACGCATTTCTTTGGATTCATCTTCAATTTATATTCCTGTATGCAGCGGAATACTTTGGCAAGCACGGAGGAGTGTTCTCTTCGAGTCCGAGACTTCACCACAATATCATCCACATAAACCTCAACATCGATATGAATCATATCGTGGAAGATAGCTAACATTGCTCTTTGATAAGTGGCGCCGGCATTCTTCAATCCAAACGGTATGACCACATAGCAATAAGTTCCCCAGGGTGTGGTGAAGGAGGTTTTCTCTTGGTCCTCCAGGGCTAGAAGGATTTGATTATATCCTGAGTAACCATCCATGAACGACAAAGTTTCATACCCAACGGTGTTATCAATCAACACATCCAAATGAGGTAAAGGGAAATCGTCTTTTGGACATGCCTTATTCAAGTCCCGGAAGTCTATGCAAATTCGCACTCTCCCATCTTTTTTCATTACCGGGACTATGTTCGCCACCCACAATGGATAGAGGACTACATGGATGAACTTAGCTTTGTGTAGTTTGTCAATCTCCTCTTTCATCTTCAAAGCAATGTGGGGGAGGAATCATCTCAATTTTTGTTTAACGGCAACCGCCCCTGGCTTCAAGATTAACCTATGCTCCACCAATTCGGGGTCGATGCCAGGCATGTCGTCATATGACCAGGCAAAAGAATCCTTGAACTCCCTTAGCATTTCTATGAGCGCCTCTTCTTCCTCAAGAGGGAGACTGGAAGCTATAGTTAGGAGCCTGGGATCTTCTTCAGTTCCAATGTTTACCTCTTTGGTGGGTTCATCCACTGCCGATGTAGGCTCGTCGAATCTTCTCATACCACTCGCATACATCTCGGAAATGTCCTCTATCTCACCATCCTCTTCATCCACTGGGTCTTCCTTAGCTAAGATCTCATGAACTCCAAATTCGTCGTCTAGCCCTTCCTCCTTGTACTGAGATTCTATGTTTAGAATTACAGCTTCCTGGACGAACTCTTCAATAGCTAGAAGAGCGCCACACCTTTGCACTAGATCCATCAAATATCTATTAGGTATGCCACTACCCTTTCACTTTCTAGACGGGGACAGGGACTTTCTAGATCCTACTCCTGAATCTAAACTAGGGTTGATATTTACAGGAGGCTCTAGAGAAGTGTCCAGAGGATTATTTGAAGGGAAAGAAATAGGCGCGGCTGGGCCACAGGAATCCTCCAATGGTTCTGGAGGTGGAGGCAGGCCACCCGAGCTCTGGGTGCCCACAGCAGAGTTGGGGTGCAGGGGAACAGAAGGCCCCTCACCCAGATCGCCCAAAATGACCATGGTGGTCGGTGGGCGAAGATCGCGGCTCAAGCAGAAGGAAGGGAAAGGTGGGGATTGCCGCCAAGGAGGAGGAGAGAGTGACGGGGATCGCCGTCAAGGAAGCGAAGGAGTGCGCGGGTGACGGGGATCGCCGTCGAAATCAAGGGAGCACCAGGACAGGGATCTCCGTCCGAATGCTGAGAACGGGGGTGACGGGGATCGTCGTCAAGCAAAGGGGATTACAGTAGGAAGTGGTGGGGATCGCCACCAGGAATTGGGATCGACGTGGGGAATTGGTGCTTGGAAGGAGAGGAAGGATGGGGATCGCCGTACAATGAAGGAGGAAAGCGGAAAAGATGGGGTTCGCCATCCGAAGAGAAGGGAGAGAAGACGGGAATCATCGTCCAATTGATGAGGGGAATGAAGGGAGGAAGCACACCTTTTTTTTTTGATATATTAAACTAAGGAAAGAAATGAATTATCCTACATGCGTAGGTGTCAGGAAAAAGATAGGACCGAGCCATTAAGGGAAATAGCGAGAAGAGGTGAAGAAATAGTTAACGCTTCCAGAGCATCAGGGAAGAGTTGGATGATAAGAGGAGGAGAAGAAGGGATGAAGGTGAAATTATAAACAAGGATGGAAGATACAAAATGTCTAGAAGGCCGGGAATACCCTGGCTAGAACTCCTTTGTTGGATTGATGGGGTTAATGATTTCAAAATCCTCACCAGGTCCAAGCAACTGTCGCTTGGTGGTGGCTACTGATACTGACTGTTCCATTACTAGAGAGTGTGAAATGTTGTTCTCGTTGAACAAACGATTGACTACCAAGATGAGGTCTTCAAGGTCTTGGTCCTCTGCCTCTGCTACTGGAGACTACACGGTCTTGTCCTCCTTGAACAAGAAATTGACGTCTGAGACTAAGTCTTCCAGATCTAGTTCTTCTGCCCCTGTTTCTTCAGGCTTCCTCTTTTTGCTGGGCCGCTGGGCCTCCAGAGCTTGATACAGGGATAACAGTGTTTTTGTCATGATAGTATTGTATCCTGGCTGTACGGGCCCTCTGACAAAATGATCGTAGAGTGTCCAAGTGAGAGGGTCTTGGTCTGACTTTGGTGCAAATGAATGTGCCGCCCATGGTTTGAGTCCTTAATATCCAAGGCCACGCTTTGTGAATTTCTTGGGGTCATTGATGATCTAAGTCCTCCCCTGAAGGCGGGCTCCAAGACCCTTTCCAGATTGATATCCAATTCTAACCATGATATTCCACCCCTTGGTGTTTGTCAATGTGTCCTTCTTAACGGCGACCACCGATGGAGATACAATCTGATGGCTGCTGGAAAATGTGTAAGCCCATGGAAAATTCACATCAAGCACTGAGATGATGGGCTTGTTAGACGGCCAGACCGATGGCATTATCTTCTCGATGGCCTCTACTGTATGTGAAGTTGCTGCACTTTTAACTTTGACTATACGGCCCTGGAATGGAAATTTTAAGCATTGATGAGCTGTAGAGGGGACTACCCCTAATGCCTCAATCCATGGGCGACCCAGAATGGCTTTGAAGGTCGGATCAATGTCAAGCACATAAAAATCCACTGTCATGACAAGTGGGCCTAATTCTGCTTGTAAAGAGATGATGTCGTGGCAAGCCCGCCGGGAATTGTCATAGGCTGCTATGGTTGTAGGAGTGGGCTGCAGGCGGCAGTCAGAAATGTTGCAGGACCTCAAAGTACTTAGCGGGCACATATTTATAGAAGCTCCAGTGTCGACTAATGTGGCATCAACAGCCACTTTGTTTATGGTCAAGGTGACACATAAAGACATTCTCCTGGCCTCTGGGGGAGTTAGCTCTCCATCTGTAAAAGTAATGGTTGGCCCTTTGTTGACAATGGAGAGAACAGATGGCAGATTATCTAAGTTCATATCTTCATTTACTATGACCCTTTGTAGAAAGGCTCTCAGGGCATCTTGGTGTGTCTGCGACATTTTAATTAGCTCTAGGATGGATATCTTGGCTGGAGTTTGATCCAGATGCTTCAGTATGTCATATTGGGTCCTCGGGACCGGATCTATCTCCTCAATGTCTTGTTGCTGCTGCTGGTTGTTGGAAGTTTGGGTCGGCTGACCCAGCATAGACACAGATGCATTTGGGTACATTTGGTGGAACATCCGCCCGAGCGAGGTTGTGGTGAAGGGGAGGTGAAGTGGTGTCAATGATCGAGGGGGTGGCTAATAAGGGTGCTGGCGCAGGGTAGAACGGGATGTTGAGAGGTGACGGGATAACGGGTGGTATGACGGGGTTGTTGTAGAGTGGTGAGGTAAGGGTGGCAACGGTGGGTGTGGTAGGTGTGGATGTGGTGGTATTAGGCATGGTGGAAGTAGGTGTGGCGTGGGAAATAACCAAAAGCTAGCCTACTTCGTGCTCGTCGTCATAGGCCCACGCGGCAGCTGGTGGTGGATGGTGGATGACGGGGTTAACTTGAGCGGGTGGAGGAGGTGGTGGAGCAGGCTGAGGGTTCGGAGTGGGCTGGTGTTGCGGCATGGGGTTACGAATTATGTCGAGGTCATTGATTGGCTACTGTGGTTGCTGTTGTTGCTGCTGTTGTTGGTACTGCTGCTGGAATGGATGTTGCTACTGGAATTGTTGTTGTTGCTGCTGGAATTGCTGCTGATGCTGTTGTGGCTGCTGTCACCTTTGCTGCTGTTGTTGCTGCCTTTGACCCTTGTAGACGTTATTTTTTTTCGGTGATGAACATCCACATTCATTTTGGCGAAAAGATGTGAACAGGGAAATGATGAGTGATCGCCAGGGACTTTTTACCTCCGCCCGGAGGAGATGTGATCGGGTAACGCCTCGATGTGGAGATTATGGATTCTTCACTCCTCCTCCTTCGGCCTGCCAAAGGGTGAGGGCACCACGGTGTAGCTTCAATTTTCCTGCAAAAGAAACAAACACAAAAGACCCATTAGACTGAAAATTATGGTAGCATGTGCTCACATATATGAAAAACACACACAATCGGGGGGCGTCTTACCAGTTGGAGACTTGAGAAGGAAGACGGCCAAACGTTATGACCGCCTTCCCTCCCTCCTTTGTTTATAGAAAACCCCTCTAAATTGGGTATTGGAAAGGATGCACTACGTGAGTGTGTGAGTGGACGTGGTAAAGATGCAATATGTACCACAAAAAAATTAAATTAATGGAGAGGAGGAAAATGGGAATCCCTGTCCAATAGGTGCAATGATGTGGGTGTTCTCTAGGGCGTCGAGCTCCTTTAAGAGTCCACTGCCGTAAGTGAGGATGGCTCGTCGTCGGGATACCCGCCGAGTGATGTTCTTTGAAGTGCAACAACTACGACGGAGCCGGAGCGGGGGTCAGTGCTGATAGGCGTCGGGGTGATGTGCAAGAGTTGTTGCCATCACAGCGGGAAGAGTATGGGCGTGCTACAGTGACGAGGCCGCGCGATGGAGTTGCAGCAAAAGATGGAGCACTGGCCTGTTGTGACCCCAGCTGGGTGTGGAGTGTCCTCGAGGAGTGAGAGAACGATCCCGTGTCCAGGCTGCTGGGTCCTTCCCGCGATGGAAAAAATCCCTCCCCTTTTGATGGAATGGAGGCGGGGTCCTTATGACCTGGTCGCACACATCACCCTCCTGAAGAGGCGGTGCTGTGGGCAGTAAACGTGGGAGAGGCTTGTGCGGGTCTCACGGCGACCTGGATGCCACAGCCGGAGCAGTGGGCATGAGTGCGTGAGACGAGGGAGGGGATAACAACGAATCCCAGAGCAGTGGCGGATCCTCAGTGCAGTCAGTGGGGTCACGTGACCCCACTGACTTGGAGAGGAGTCTTAAGAAGTTCTTTTTTTTTGTTTATATAGGTCAAAATTTTAGGTAAGTTAATATAAGGTGACCCCACTGATTTTAAGGGTGACCCCCCTATAGTCAAGTGACCCCACTGAACTAATGTTCAGGATCCGCCACTGTCCCAGAGTGTGTTGCGGGAGAAGAGGAGCGCGGTTGGGTTCCTGCTTACATGGGTGGCTGGAGCTGTGGGGGGCTAGCCACGTACGCATGCAGATCTCCATGGGAAATGGAGTTGGACAGCACGTGGGGTTCCATGCATGAGGTGGGTGTTGAGCAGGGATGGGCTTGGGTTTGTTTGTTGGGGTTTAATTTGTTTAGGTTTAAATGGGGTTACGTTGGTCTATTTTATAAGGGTATGGTGTTGGGTTTAAGTGGATTTAAATATGTTTGGTATGCATTGGGATGGGTTACGTGTTGTTTTTTTCATGGTGATGTTGGGTGTTTTTAATAGTTTGAATTGTATATGGATTTTAATGGGTTTAAGTGGGTAGGCTAGGTATGTTTTTAGTGTGGATTTATATATGTGGGTATGATTGGGTAGGTTACCTTGCATGGAGGTGAAGGCCATGGGTATTATTATTATTATTATTATTCTTATTCTTATTATTGGTGGACAATTTTGTTTTATGTGGATTTTATGGGTTGGTTTATTTGTGTGGATTTGATTTTTAATTATTTTTAGTTGAGTTTTAATCATAATGGGTTTTATGTGGATTTTATGGAACTCAGCTATGGGTTTTATTATTTAGTTCATTTTATTTAGATTTTAAGTGGGGTTTTAATTGATGGGCTTGATTAGTTTATTTATTGAGTTTTATGGGTTTTATGTGTGAGCCATATCTTCTTCTTTTTTTTTTGGTAAAGGGGTACAAGGAACACATCTAGCAGCTAAGTGCACTATCCCCCAGCAGAGGATAATGTTCTCACTCCCTTAGTTGTGCCCCGTACCTAGATTTTATAGATATCAATAGAGAACAATACATGTAGCAACAGGGCATACCCCTGAAAACACGGGGACTAGAGTAGTCTAACAGATGGGAGGCCGGCTTTATCAAGTGCAGCTGGACCTTTACACACGGATGGGAGGGAGGATAGACTGTGGAAAACAAAAGACCCGTGTATATTACAAGCATAGACAGCCAGGGCATCCGCCACCCTATTAGTCTCCCTATATACGTGATGCAGCTGAACAGAGGACTCTCTTAGGAGGGAGCTTGCTTCGCGCCACCACCAGGTACACTTCCAAGAAGGACAGTGATTTGTTTTGAAAGACTGAACCAGCACAAGAGAATTAGAGAAAACATTGGAGATGTGAAATCCATGTTGATCAGCCAAACGTAAACCATCATAGAGAGCGCGGCTCTCAACTGTGAGACTATCGCCTTGACCATAGAAGAAGGCAAATCCCAGGCGGATGCAGCCCTTGGAATCTCGTATACACCCACCACCGCCGGAGAAGCCAGGGTTACCTTTACTAGCACCGTCCACGTTGAGATAGAGGCCAGTCTGGGGAGGAGGCCATATCTTAATTGTTGTTTTCATGGATTTAACTTGTTGTGTTATTTAATTATTTAATATCCATTATGGGATTGGTTAAGGTTGGTTTAAGTGGTGGTGATGGATTTTATTTTATGTAGGTTTTACAGATTATGTGATTTTTATTTATTTGGATTTTAAGTTGAATTTAAGTGGATTTTAGCATGGCATAGAGCACGCACACATGAGACAGCTAGAAGGTGGCGGAAATGGCAAGCGCACATGCACCGCGGGCTAAACAAGGGCTAACGACAGAAGAGGCTGGCACCAAGAAAAGTATAGGTGATATATGACTATGTCGCCAAAAGATCTTGACAACAGTGAATTCTGTGGCTCAAACATATCCAATCAAGCTCTCCTCATCATAAATGGAGCGACGACAATCGGGCCCGCTGACAAGGGCACGAGCTACCCTGGAGACCTTAATGGAGATAACATTGCGCCTACTAAATAATGGGCCTAATGGGCTAAGAAATGAGCCTTGCGAGGATGATCCAAAAAAGCACGTCTACCAGAGTAGACGTCCAGGGAGTGTGTCGTTAACAAGGTGTCAGCGACAATCGATGTTGCCGTTTACATGCCATCTAAGGCAAGTCAACAAACGGTCAAAGAAGTCTTATTGGGCCATGAACCACGCAGAGATGGGCCAAATCTCGCGTCTACAAATGCCCCTCCGAGACATTCGATCTTGCAAGGGAGCAGAGCAGACTGAAAGGTTGGTGTCTCGGTAAACAAAGGACGCAGAGATTTGATGGAAGGGCCATCTCCGAGGATAGGAATTCTAGCAAGCCACACAAATGAGTTAGGCTAGAAACAAGTGATGAATCGTCTGAGAGACAAATGTGGGAAAGAAGGAGGGTGATCTACCCGTGTAACTACAACTGCAACCCAACGTTAGGGTCCCTAGCATTGTTGTGCTGGACTTTGACTAGTTTCTAGTGTGTCTGAGTCAAAGGAGTTGTAATATGATGGTTGAATCGAGGGGGTCTCATAACCGGAGTCCGTTTGGGCTCGCTGACCTAATTAGGACGCCTGTCCAGGTTTAGGGGGTTGTGGAGACAAAGATTGATTGATCTCTCAAAGGACTATCAAAAGATTCTAACTGGAATCAATGTTTGGAAAGCCTGAAGTCCTGAATTAAGCTCATGACTGGCGAAGGTTCAAATGAACTCAACAAGGTTGCTTGACTGCTTGTGACATGCATGGTGGGACAAGTGGAGAAGGGGCAACAATGACCCGATATTGACTCGGATATTCAAGAAGGTGGTGCTGACCCGGTTAAACTTGGGATCTGGGTGAATAGACAACCTACATGATCTGGTTAAACTCAGGATTTCTCTTGATTGATCTCAGTTGAAGAACAAACTGGCAAAACTCAATTCTAGCCATCAGGATAACTTTAAAGCATGGGACATGGGAAAAATCCTTCTTCCTTAGTTAGTAAAGTTAGCTGAGAAAATGACATGATGCATGTAGGGTTTGCCCTATCTAAATGCAAGTTAGTAAACCAGAGGAATTATTAAAGGCCAATCAAATAACTGCGAGATCACAAACCCATCACGATTTTTGGTGAAGGGGAACTCTAGGTTCATGGTCGCCAAGTTATTAGCCTCTGGTACAGCTAAACCCTAGGTTACACATACCTGAACATGATAGCTAGGAATTGACTACCTGCGGACCTCGGGCGGATGACTCAATGAAGTGCCACTTTGGTTGATCCCTTGGTCGACCATTTTTTTTTTTTTGGGTGATGCACCCTCTCCTTAGCTTCTGGATATTTCTCTGTTGATATAACACTTAAGGAAAAAGTGATAAGTGAATCTCTGACTTCAGCCCCTTGCCTAAGAATGACATACCTTTCTTGAAGCAAGGTCAAGGGACTGAGTTTTATTAACAAAGTTAAAGGAAAAGGAATATGTACAAGCAAAGCAAAGTACTAACTTGGAAACAAATATGTACATACGATGTTAAAGCAAATGATTTCTTTTTTGGATTTTTTTTTTTTTTGAAAGCAAATGCATAAGGGAAAACATGATAACACTTTTTTTTTGGGTCGAAGCCCGGCAACCATCATTATGGCAATGAAAGAGCGCAAGGCTGATGAAGTAAAGGAAAATTGGCCTAGCAGAAATATGGAGATTCTTCATGGCAATAACCTTGCCCCTTGTGAACAAATTAACATGAAGTGTGATTTTAAAAATGGATCTGTCATCCTCAAAAGAAACTTGTCCTTTAGACACCTCAGAGGTTTGGAATCCTCAAGGGATAAAGGAAGAAATAAGGGGATAAACTTCTTGAGAGGATCAGTAAAACTGTTAAATTGACGAGCTGAGATGGTCTTAACAACATGCCCTTTCAGGTGATTTCAGACTGTCTATTTTTGACTTGTTTGCCCATAGACTTTTGCAAGGTGCTAATTGGATGAGAGAACCTGGCCATGTGTGGCTTAACAGGCTCAAGGCGAGGTGTTTCGTGGACCCCAAGGTCAGAATCTGGCAACCCCTACTTTGCCGAGCACCCGTATTGCCCTACCGCAATTGGCTAGGGAAAAACTCAAGCAATGTAGCATTTGACTTTGAATTGGATGGGGGATTTTATCTCCAGGCACGGTCACGACCAGGATCTTTTTCTTTTCTTTTCTATTGATTGATTTTTCTTTGTTCTTTCTTTTGTTTGCCTGCGGGGACACTGCCCTCTTCACGTACTCTGTGTCTTAGTCTCACCTTAGGGGAAGTTGCCTTGACTGTTAAGCTCAACAGTTTAAGGGTGCTGAGTGTCTCGATCAGTCGAGTGGAAGAAGAAGGTGGATTGTGGCCTTTGTTGCATCCTGAGACAAATAACCGTCTTGGAGAGACAACTCAAATTTTTAAGTTGTGTGGTGTGTGTATGTTGATCCGTTCTTCAAAAGCTTGGTTGTGACGCCAGGCAGAAATCTCCATGACTTTGCTAGACCAAGGTCCTTGGTTCACTCAGGTGCCTCTTACTCCTTCACATGTGACTTGAGATGCATGACAGTTGCCAGTCTATTGACTTCATATTTTTTTTGTTCTAAAAGATATTTAAGAAGAAAAAAAACAAATGTATACAATATATACACCATTTTTTGGGATTTTTTGTTTTTTATATTATTTTTTTTTGAATTTTTGGATTTTTTTATTTTTGTGTAAAAAAAATTAAAATTAAAATTGAATTGAACAATTCTAAAAATGGTATGTACAATGAGTGGGAACATCCCGAGCGGAATGCCCCTCGGTAGAGATCTCACCTGTGCCTTCTAGCCATTGTCAAAGATGAGCCTTATGAAGCAAATTGGCCTCAGGCGATTAAATGCTCGCAAGGAGGTACCAACAAACCAATATTTATCTTTATCGCACGACCACCTTGGATGGTAATGGTGAGAGGTGAAACAAGGAATGAGATAGAAGGAGAGAAGAAAGAATTTGATGGCAGTAGATGTGAATTGAGTAAGGTAAGGATAGAGATTGTACAATAATAGAAAGATGAGGGAGTACACAATGAACAACATGGTCCATGGGAGGAAGGCGTGCCCCTTGTGATAGGGTGAGCGTTGGGAAGAAATGAGCTCCAACAAGTCTGGAGGCTTAGGAAGAGTGAGTGAAGTGGGGTCCCCCTCAAGCATAAATAAAGAAGTTGAGCTTGACAGAGACAAGGATGAAGTTTTCATGACCAGTGTGGATTTCCCTTGAGAAAGGAGTGTGAGGAGTTGAAATGGTGTGAACCCGAGCTGAATTGCCCATCACAGAGATCTCAACATCTGAAGATGGTCCGATATGAAATTGGTATAAGAATAGACAACGGACCATATAAAGGATGGTATGCCCCTTGAAGCCAAAGCCAACGCAGATAACGAAGTAGCCAAAGTGCCCCTTGAAAGTGCCCTGTTTGAAAAGGAGATAGATGGATCTAGCTGGAATGAAAGGGTTGCCCCTGTTCTTGAATGATAGGCAAACTCTAAGGAACTGAGTGGAGAATAAATCACTTCGAGTCCTTGTTGAAAGGGTCAATCATGAATGAGATTGAGGGACTCGAAGAACAATTAAGGGAGTTGACTTGATGAGAGGAAGGGGACCAAGCATTGTAGGGAATGAGCTGGGGTGCAAGCTATGCAAGTAAGCTAACATGGCACATCAGCTTGAGAAAAATTGGCTTGGTCTCCTGTGGAGTGGGAAGAACAACCTTAAGAAAGCTTTAGCATATTGCCAAAGAATAATGGCCCCATATCCTATAGGTCTCGAATATTCAGGTTCCAACAGGAGAGGATTGGGGGTCTGCAAAGCTGCTCTTATGATAGGTGACAAAATGATCTGGATTTGCAGTGACTTGGCAACTTGATTAAATGGCTTAGAAATTTGGGCGATGGTTTGGGTTGAACAATGATTGGATGCCCCTAGCTTGACTGGTTCTCTGGCTTCATGCTCCTTCTCCTTAATATGTAGCTCTACGTCCTCTATCACCTCTTTGTTTGGGCTAGGAAATGTTGAAACCGCTCCTACAGTCACAGGTTGGATGGATTTCTCCCCTACCAATGCCTCGTCTACAACCTTCTCATGATGGACTGACTCTTTCTCCCTAGAATGAGAGTAAATGGAGTGTGAGACTGAAGGAATGGTTGGTTGTGATCTCACACTTTTAGGAGGGAGAATGAGTTGGAGCCTTTGACTCGGTTTTGGATGAGAATGTTGTATAGTACAGGTGGCAGTAGTCCAAACAGGGTCACAACATGGAGGTGGTTTGAACTGGACTGGGAGAGAGGGGTCCTCCAAGTAGGACTCAAGAATTCTTGCTCGATCACAGAGTTGAGCAAATGTGGAAACGTAACTTAGCTCAAGTAAGGATCGAAGCTCAGGAGTGGAATTATGAATTAGAAGGATTCATTTGGCCTCATTTTCTCTGCCGCCAAATCGGAAAGTGTAGGGATTGGACTTGTCAAATGATTCAAATTAGCTATAAACCTTTCTGAAAAAATGTCAAAGTTGATAAGGTCTATAGCTGGGAGAGATATGAACCATGAAAGAGCCTCACCTTCAAGTGATTTGTAGAACACATGGACAAGTAGGGCCCGATCATGAAACCATTGACAAGAATCCATAAGAAATTTGGCAAGGTGAAAGTGAGGATCAGTAGTCCCATCATACCTCTTGTATTTAGGAAACTTGAATCCTGGTGGGAAATGTACAGGTGGGAGCTTGCAATAGCTCTTCCAGGAATGAGACTTTGGCAAATACTTAGCTAGGAGCATCCTGGCATACCCCTCCACCTCACTTCTACGTATGTAGTCTTGTGGTGGAGGAGCTTTAGGAGACGTAGAGTGCATTGATTTGTAGGGAATGGTGGATTGAACTTGTGTAGAGGTCCTAGATTGAGTACGAATGTTGGACGGGACCCTACCACTAGGAACTTTAGGTTGAGCTTGAGACTTAGCCTGGGGGATTGGAGTAGAAGCACAAGATGTCTTGCCCCTAGACAAGAATTGAAGGAGTTGAGTGGGGGAGTAACGTGAAAGGAGATGAGACAACTCCACATCCTCTTGGGGGAGGAGAGGAGTTGAAGAAGAAGATCGTTGAAAAAATGAGTTTTCTATTTCTTACTTCCATCCAAACTCATGTATCAAGTTAGCATATATAGTGAACTCATAGGTCAACACACATGACCAACACTCAACAGACAACAATTGACACTATCATTGAGAAGATGGATGACACACCAATGTGCCACTAGCACAGAAAACGAATTTTTTGTCAAGAGTTGCATCCCAGATAGCTTTTAAACTTATTTTGGCCAATCTTAGAGTGATTTTCTTGATTGTTCTCTCAAGATGAGAGGGAGACAGGGTATAGCCAACACGGTGTAGACTCGTGAGCTCACAACACACAACCCAGGTTTTCTAGACACAGGGTGAAGGTCCTCTTGCCCCGTACCGTGAGGGAATCCACAAAATGTAGGGACTTACAGAGTTCTCGTTTGGCACCGATCCGATTTACCTGAAAGGAAATTCCCAAATAAAAGACCGTAAACCAAAGAGGGGGCTATCTTAGAATGTGTGAAGAGGCTGCTCACTTACCACTCACCAACTGGCAGATAGAGAGGGATAGAAGAAGAGAGAAAAAAATTGGAACAAAATATTGCTGAACACACTAAATAGTAAGAAATAAAATATATACATGTATGCAGGGAGACAAGGCAATCACATTACTAAGCATGATGTGAAGCACAACAGCAGCATCAGACAACGCCTAAAAACCTCCAAAATAATAAAAATAAACACACTAAGAGACAAGACAATAGAACGCCATTTTATGTAGAAATAATTGATGGCAGGATATCAAAACATCAACACGTGCATGACTTTAAGAGCTATAGCAGCCAAGATTTGCATGAAAAATAACATGCAAAATTGACATGAAGCTCACCACGATGGCATGCAATATTGATGTTAAAATAATTCTGACCACATGCAAAAGCAACCAACACGTCATGCTATTTTTCCATAAAATAACCCATGAAAATTTGCAAGGAGCATGAGAAGGTTAGCCAAGTTTAGCGGCATACAACATGGACATTAAAGTAATGGTGTCAAAATGGTCCATGTGCATGCAGTGTGGGAATTAAAATAGCCTGAAATTCCACTTCTGGAAAGATGACCATGGATATCATGAAACAACAAACAAGATGTGATTTGCATAAAATACAACTAAAATGTAGAAGTATCACCGTGGCAAGCAGTATGTGTCCCACCATGATCGCCAGGGAAATTGTAGATGTTATTTTTTTCAATGACGAACGTCCACACTCGTTTTAGCGAAAAGATGTGAACAGGGAAATGATAAGTGATCGCCAGGGACTTTTTACCTCCGCCCGGAGGAGATGTGATCGGATAACGTCTCGATGTGGAGATTATGGATTCCTCACTCCTCCTCCTTCGGCCGGCCAAAGGGTGAGGGCTCCACGGTGTAGCTGGGCTCCACGGTGTAGCTTCAATTTTTCTGCCAAAGAAACAAACACAAAAAACCCACTAGACTGAAAATTATGGTAGCATGTGCTCACATATATAAAAAATACACACAATCAGGGGGCGTCTTACCGGTTGGAGGCTTGAGAATGAAGACGGCCAAACGTTATGACCGCTTCCCTCCCTTCTTTGTATATAGAAAACTCCTTTAAATTGGGTATTGGAAAAGATGCACTACGTGAGTGTGTGAGGGGACGTGGTAAAGATGCAATATGTACCACAAAAATAATTAAATTAATGGAGATGAGGAAAATGGGAATCCCTGTCCAATAGGCGCAATGACGTGGGTGTTCTCCAAGGCGTCGAGCTCCTTTAAGAGTCCACTGCCGTGAGCGAGGATGGCTCGTCGTCGGGGTACCTGCCGAGTGATGTTCTTTGAAGTGCAGCAACGACGACAGAGCCGGAGCGGGGGTCAGTGCTGATGGGCGTCGGGGTGATGTGCAGGAGTTGTTGCTGTCACAGCGGGAAGAGTATGGGCGTGCTACAGTGAGGAGGCCACGTGATGGAGTTGCAGCAAAAGATGGAGCACTGGCCTGTTGCGACCCCAGCTGGGTGTGGAGTGTCCTCGAGGAGTGAGAGAACACTCCCGTGTCCAGGCTGCTGGGTCCTTCCCGCGATGGAAAAATCCCTCCCCTTTTGATGGAATGGAGGCGGGGTCCTTATGACCTGGTCGCACACATCACCCTCCTGAAGAGGCGGGGCTATGGACAGTAAACGTGGGAGAGGCTTGTGCGGGTCTCACGGCGACCTGGACGCCAAAGCCAGAGCGGTGGGCATGAGTGCGTGAGATGAGGGAGGGGATAACAACGAATCCCAGAGTGTGTTGCGGGAGAAGAGGAGCGTGGTTGGGTTCCTGCTTACATGGGTGGCTGGAGGCTGGAGCTGTGGGGGGCTGTCCACGTACACATGCAGGTGGGGAGATGCATGGGAAATGGAGTTGGACAGCATGTGGGGTTCCATGCATGAGGTGGGTGTTGAGCAGGGATGGACTTGGGTTCGTTTGTTGGGGTTTAATTTGTTTAGGTTTAAATGGGGTTACGTTGGTCTATTTTATAAGGGTATGGTGTTGGGTTTAAGTGGATTTAAATATGTTTGGTATGCATTGGGATGGGTTACGTGTTGTTTTTTTCATGGTGGTGTTGGGTGTTTTTAATAGTTTGAATTGTATATGGATTTTAATGGGTTTAAGTGGGTAGGCTAGGTATGTTTTTAGTGTGGATTTATATATGTGGGTATGATTGGGTAGGTTACGTTGCATGGAGGTGAAGGCCATGGGTATTATTATTATTATTATTATTGGTGGATAATTTTGTTTTATGTGGATTTTATGGGTTAGTTTATTTGTGTGGATTTGATTTTTAATTATTTTTAGTTGAGTTTTAATCATAATGGGTTTTATGTGGATTTTATGGAACTCAGCTATGGGTTTTATTATTTAGTTCATTTTATTTAGATTTTAAGTGGGGTTTTAATTGATGGGCATGATTAATTTATTTATTGAGTTTTATGGGTTTTATGTGTGAGCTATATCTTAATTGTTGTTTTCATGGATTTAACTTGTTGTGTTATTTAATTATTTAATATCCATTATGGGATTGGTTAAGGTTGGTTTAAGTGGTGGTGATGGACTTTATTTTATGTAGGTTTTACAGATTATGTGATTTTTATTTATTTGGATTTTAAGTTGAATTTAAGTGGATTTTAGCATGGCATAGAGCACACACACATGAGACAGCTAGAAGGTGGCGGAAATGGCAAGCACACATGCACCGCGGGCTAAACAAGGGCTAACGCCAGAAGAGGCTAGCACCAAGAAAAGTATAGTTGATATACGACTATGTCGCCAAAAGATCTTGACAACAGTGAATTCTGCGGCTCAAACATGTCCGATCAAGCTCTCGTCATCATAAATGGAGCGACGACAATCGGGCCCGCCGACAAGAAACCAACATATGTAGTTACTGTCATCATTTCACTACGAAAATTTAACCACTAATTTCTCACAGGTTATCCATTATGCATACCAAATTTTGCATTTTTCTGAATTACCCACAATTTATGAAAATTCCAATAGTGGTATTATACAAGGTAAACATAGTCAAACTAGCATGGATTTTCATTGTTCAGACCCACAACTCATTCTATACATGGATACTGACAGTCCTAAACATACATCAATTTCTAGGAATTTAACTGTTTCCACACTATTTATCTGGATTTCTGTATTAATAAAACATGCTCACTGTTTTACCATTCAGAAAATGTAATAATTTGTACAGATATCAGAAATTTCCCAAATTTCTACAGCATGAACTAAAACCCTTAAACACTGCGCAGAAATTTTATGACACTTGGATTCTACACAGATTGCACAAATGGAATTTTACAAGATTAAAAACTTGTTTAACATGCAATTCAGAAATTTCAGGTAAATAGGGTATTCCACATAAATTCATCAAATTTGGACAAAATGATCCAATAATGGTATTATAGCATATTAATTTTACATTATATCCTCACACGCAGAAATCTAAAAAATAGGTCATATAGGTCAGACATGCACATTGTTGCAGTCTAGCGAACTTGACGGCATGCATGTGGTCGTTTATCAGGTTAACGGCAACAAAGGTTGCTGTCAATGGAAGATCTTAACGGCAAGGGATCCTACCGTTAAGTTCCTGTCTGTGCAAAACACAGACTGAACGCAAGAAACTTGGTGAAATTGGGGTTCCAGGACACAAATAAAATTCCAGAAAATACCTAGGACCTACTAGACATATGTAGGAGTGATGTGAAAGGGTTACTTGCCTCTTAGAAAATCCACAAGCAATGATTTAAGCCGGAGAAGCCCTCCTCGGCCTGAGCCAAAGAGCCTTCAAAACTTCCTCGATTCGAGTTTTGTGTTGATGCAGAGCGCAAATAGGTGTCGTAGAAGTCTTCTCCAATGTTTAGACTCTCCTCCAATCGTTGTAGAACACCGGATGAAGCCTCTAGTCGCCGGATTTCAGAGCTCAAAGGTTGGGGTTTCGCATAGAGAACTAGGGTTTTGACTCAAGAGCCAAAAGGGTTAGATCTGGCCGGAGATGGGGTGTTTTATAGAGCTAGGGTCGGAGACGAAATTGGGTAAGGTTGGGTTACCATTGGGGGACGGTTTCCTAAACCAAGGGCAACATTTCTGGAGGCGTTTCCGGATCTCAAATCTCAACAGATCTGGGAGGTAAACGTCAACATCAATAGCCGTCAATTCTGAGTAGGCGTCCATCGATGTGACCGCTGATTTATGGTCAACGTCAACTGATGTTGACGCCAACTAGCCGCCATAATAGAACTTAAAACTACATAAATTCTATGTACACCACATATATATATATATATATATATAGACCTTAATGGAGATAACATTGCGCCTACTGAATAATGGACCTAATGGGCTAAGAAATGAGCCTTGCCAGGATGATCCAAAAAAGCACGTCTACCAGAGTAGACGTCCAGGGAGTGTGCCCTTAACAAGGTGTCAGCGACAATCGATGTTGCCATTTACATGAGATCTAAGGCAAGTCAACAAACGGTCAAAGAAGCCTTATTGGGCCATGAACCACGCAGAAATGGGCCAAATCTCGCGTCTACAACCCTGTTGGTCCCTCGGTGTCTGGATCAATCTCTTCATCTCGGCCCAATCAATCTGATTCTTCTCATGGAGATCATAAATAATGTCCCGAAATTGGAAGCAATCTAACACATTATGGCCCAGATGGCGATGGTACACACAATATTTTGTTTGGTCCGCTGCCATGTTCCAATTTGGTTTTTCGGGAGGGAGCCTAAGAGCATTTAGAGACATAAGGGCCGCAAAGATGTCGGCTAGGGTCTCAGGAAGAGGAGGATACTGAGCTCTCTTGGGCTCATTGGGCTTTCGGGGGGCATAGTCATTTTGGGGCGAAGGGACTTGATTGTATTGACGATGGTCTTGTTGGGGGGTTTGGCCCTGAGGAGGCAGCTGCCTATTGTTCCATGGTTGCTGGGGTTGTTGATTAAAGGGTGCCCTACCTACCGGGCCTTGGGGGTTGTTCACTGCACTTACCTGCTCATTGGTTTGGATTGCCTCAGTGACAAGTCCCTGGGGCTTCTTGGGATAGCGGGATTTAGGGGCCTCAAACATAGAGTGGATGGGTGAATCCTTGAGCTGGGTATGGATGAAACGGGCCCGGCTGTACAACTGGTGCATGGGGGTGATGTCGTTCATAGCTAGGATGGCACGGTAGGTGGGTGTGGCGTTGGAAATCAGCAATTTAATTTTCTCTTCCTCCGACATGGGGCATCGGACCTTAGCAGCCAGGGCATGCCACCTGTCGGTGTAGACAACAAATTCCTCATCAGGCTTCATTTTCTTGGCCACTAGATCAACAAAAGAATACTCGGGTCCGATCCGATCTTGAAACTGCTGTAAGAACATTTCTTGAACAATGCGAAAATCTTTGGCCTCCTCGGGGGCAAAGAGTAGAACCACTCGAGGGCCGCTCCATCCAATGACTTTCGAAACAAGTACGCCATGAGATGGAGGTCGTACTTGTGCGGTGCAGACTCATACACAAAATCTTTCAAATATACATAAGGGTCTCCTACCCCAGAATAGCATCAATACACAAGAAGTTCTGATTGAGGTGGGACCCGGAGGTATTGAAAAGATGGAAGGGGAATGTCCACGGCTTTCCGCAGGTCCAATTGTCTCCTTAGGTCATGGAGCTCCCTCTTCATGGTCGTCCACTCCGCAAGGAAGTCGGAGGGAGACGTGGCATGGTGAGTAGGGACGAGGGAGCAGGGTTGCTCTAAGGAGTAAGGCCTCTCGAGGGGAAGGGGAATAGGTTCGGCCCTATAGAATGAGGAGACTAGAGGGGATCTGGGCCGAACATCCTGTGCCGGGAAATAGCTGGGCTCAGAGAAGTGAATAGCCCGCAGACGGAGGGGTGTAGGGTCTGCCACCACGGAGGGTACGTGTGGTGCTGAAATAACAGGAGCGGAGGAAGCTACTTGTTAGGCAGAACTGTGACTGGGAGGAGATAAGGGTCGCTTGCCTTTGGCAGCGGCCAGAAATTCACGTACTTGGTCCGGACTTAGATGAGGGAGAAGCTGACTGAATTGAGAATGTGGGTCATCCGCCCCAGGAGGAGAAGGAGGGCGGGATTGACCACCGGTGGCAAGAGAGGGCTCGATGTGCCTGGAGAGGACAGCCACGGATGGTTGGGCTGCATCCTCTAGAAGCCCAATGGGTAGAGAATCATCGGAAAGGACGCAGAAATGGTCCATGCCGTATAAGGGATTATGATATAAAACAATGGTTGGAGGGGACTGACTCGATCTACCTAGACAATGACGCATGCACCGCCCCTAAGCAATTAGGGGAGATGACACTAACCAAACAAATCCTAGACTCTATCACAAACAAGAAGGGACTATGAGATAAGAATGGATGCACCGAATAAGCACTCAAGTTATTATGATTAGCGCCCAAATTTTAGAGTTTGCACTTAACCTTTAAATGGATTGATTAATGGAATATCACTCGGTCAAGCGGGACCCTAATAGGTATGAACTCAAGTCCTCCAGTGTAATTAGGGGATACACACGGCTCACACGTGGGGATGGCTCAAACTAAGGGTACAACAGGTATAACCAGCCCGGTGAACCGCAACGTGCGTACGGTCACGGGGACTTACGGAGGCCCTCGGAAGGCGGCCCTAGTCAACCCATGAGTGCTCGCATGTGAGAGGACCCACTCAACCAAGGATGATAACCTAAACAATATGGATCAGTAGTGTATGCACGGGCCTAAGTACCCAAAAATGCATGGAATATCTAGCTAATAGCAAAACAGGGTGACTAACAGGCCTCGGACAAAATCGCGGCGGCCAGATACGCCGCGACCCTATGCCGTGATATCAGCAGAATGTCGAAACCTCCAGTCACAAGCAAACAAAGAACACACAGACTAACCTAAAGTACAATACAAGCATGGAATAACTAAAATAACACATCAAGGCTCATGGATCACACAGGAACTGGCACATGGATCAAAGCACTAACAGGCAATGTGTACCTGAAGACGCGTCCTCCAAGCACGGCGCGACATGATCGCGGCCCTGCGACCCGCCGCGACAGGATCTGAAAAACAAACAATAAAAGAAAAGGAAAATCTGAACCCTAGCAGGATTCTAACAAAGGGAAACGTGAACATACATGTCAGAATAGCATGGAAGAGACATGGATGGATCATCAGAAAAGAAATAGGGTGGACAGAAGAGGAGAAAGACATACCTCTTTTCGCGTCGGTCACCGCCATCGCGACCAGATCTTGGCGATGTGAGACGCCACATTCCCGACAGAAGATAGGAACATCAAAACAACACAAAAAAACATACATAACAGGGTTCTAGAAAAGCATTTAAACAACAAAACATGGCAGGCAGACAGGCTAAACTCATGAGGCTAGCACTGAAGGTCCCACCGTGATTGCCAAAAGGTGTAATCACGAGGAATGTGCACCCCCAAAACACGCAAACATGGATTAACTATAGAAGCATGGAAAAATGGATATGATCGCCACCTAGATAGTTGCCTACTAATGAGAATGAGAAGGGGCTAACTAAACTAGGAAATGGAAAGAGGACAGAAGGACTTACTGAGATCGCGATGGGGGACCCCGTCGCGATGGGCTTGATGTTGCGACACCCGTGTAGGGCGTGTCTCTATGTCGCATCGCCCTCGTTCGTCGCATCCTCTGCAGTGTGGGAGAAATGTGAGGGGACCTTCTTCCTGCTCTCCGGGCGGCTAGAGAACAAGAGCTGCTCGTCAGCTTTGCTTGGGATGCCTGCCAAAATAACGAAAACAAGAAAAGAAACCCTGTTAGAATAAACTTAAGTGTAGAATCTATCCTCAAATAAAAAGTAAAATGAAAGCATGGTGGGAACGGACCTGGGGGGTGGTTTTTAAACCCCTTGGGTGATGGAAAACGTGGGAGGAATATGGAAATGCATCCTACCTACTAAAAGAAATAATCATGCATGAAAGAGGAAAGGGAGAGGGAGAAGAAGAAAGAGCTCCAAAGGGGCGACTCCCTGGTGCTATATAACGTCCTTAGTTGATGTAGATGCTCCAAGAGTCGCCTCCTCCCCCTCCAAGCCTCACGGATGAAGAAAGAGACATGGCTTGGTGAAGAGAGAAGGTGGAAATGAGAGGGAAAGAGAGGGTTGTGGGCTAAGTCCATCTCAAAGGAAGTTTTGGCAGCCCTTCGGGATGCAAATCGGGGCTCCTCTCTTCCTGAAGGAGAGGCCTTGCTTTTATAGAGAAATGAGAGAGAATAATCCAATTTTTCTGATAAATCCTCCAAATAAAAGATAAATACCATTAAATCTCGTGGGTGAGAGTCCAAAGGATGCCCAAGGAGTCCCACAAACCCAAGATGCGCTCAGGAGGTTGCGGGGTTGCTTGAGGATTAGGATAAAGCCATGAGAGGATAAATAGGAGGTGGTTGCGGAGGCCAGCGCATGCGGCTGTTGTCGCGATGGGTCGTAGGGGCGCGATAGGGACTAACGCGATGACCAGAAGGGGCACGACAGCAAGGCCACGTGCATGGATATGCATGGGCTGTCACGACGGCCATAGGGGGCGCAACAAGGTTAACGCGGCGCCACGACCAGTCGCGTTAAGGAAAATCGATTATTTTTGAATGATTGACCAATCAAATGGGAGAATAATGGTCATTTAAGGCTCAAGGACTCTTTTTTAAGTGATAATGGATGGGATATCATGCAAATTGGGCTGTTAATGGGCTCAAAGCAAGGCTAATTGTCACGCCCCGATATTTTAGCAGCGGAATAAATACCGGGGGACGTGAACGATACAAACAGACGTATCACAGTTGAATAGCGCAGAGTCACAATTGAATATAATATCACATTCGAGACTATAATATGGTCACCAAAAGTATACCTTATTTCATAACAATCAACTAGATACAACCTCACATAAGAAGAATCAACTGAAAAGGTTTATTAATCAAATAACAACGTTTCTCTAATACATCAACTACTTAAATTTCTATTCCTAAGCTGACAACTATTCATATGACAGGTGCTCGTCACTCTTGCCCTGTCCCCACTGACTCCACTGGTTCCTCATCACTACCTGAAAAAGGGCAGGATGAGAGGGGTGAGCGAACTAGCTCAGTAGGATTTACATCTCAATAACGTGCGGGCACTAATATACATGATTAACATTTTAAATAGGTAGACATGCACATGAATATGATGACAATGTATGCAATACTAACATATCGAATAACAAAGTGGAACGGATATCATTTCAGATCAAAAGTCGAGATGCATATATACAGAGGACAAATATTTCAAGAATAGAATTGTATCAGAAGAGATTGGCCATAGACAGACAGATATCATGCGTTCACATGATCAGACGTATCATATCAAATCATATCATATCAGATCACATCAGACTTATCATATCAAACAAAGGCACATTCTCACAAATCTTGCATATCGTATCAGTGCCATGCCACGCACCACAAGTCCATACTCCCGCGGTTAAAATGTACGTTGGGGTGCTCCTCCCCAGGACCAGACAGGGCCCTATCGCACAGGCATTGGTTCAAATTTGGACCAGAGTCCCACGTTGTGCCAAAAAAATAGATTCATATTATGGCCACAGAGTTTCAATAACAAGCTCGTAGTAAAAGAACATGATCAATGACAAACAGCTCAAAAGAACAAGGCAGGATAACGACGTATCTTATGTTTCATAGGTCATTAATGTCTTGACATGAGGATGTTTCTAAAGACAGATCGTATGTAGAACACGTACTTTCCTAACATGTATGCATATGACAATTAATTAATTGAACACCGGGAAACATGTAATCCATGAAACTCATATGCAAATCATAACATTAACACCACTAACATGTCCATACTAACATGTATTCATCCTCACATTCATATCATATTCTTATCTTATCAATTGACAATAAGCAAGATCACAAGATAATCCAATGGACTTAAGATCAATCACATTTACACATTAGAATCGTATTCAGATCATTACTATTTTTCAATGGGTTGATTTATTTTAGGTCTATGCATACTATATAATATCATGCACATGCTAGTAGACATCATGAAATGATCAGACCCAAAAATATGCAAATTTCTTGTAAGGGTAGTGTCGACACTAGATCAAGTGGTGTCGACACAATGCCTCAAACACAAGACAAAATAGTGCAAACTGGTCAAGTAGTGTCGACACAAGATCAGGTAGTGTCGACACAGTGCTTCAAATACAAGGCAAAAAGGTCAGGTAGTGTCGACACAAGATCAGGTAGTGTCGACACTAGAGACAGCTCCCAGAACACCTTCTGGCCAATCTGGGACAGTGTGTCGACACTAGCCCAAGTAGTGTCGACACAAGAGGCCTTCCCAAAACACCTTATGGGCTATTTTGGGACAGTGTGTCGACACTAGCCCATGTAGTGTCGACACTAATGTCCTTCCAGAACAAAACCCATAGTTCAAGTGCAACTCGGTAAACAACTCATGCAGTGGTTTACTTACCCCGCTTATAACTCTCTAACGAATGACATTTAGACAAAACGTTCAACACAAAAGATGACGAGGTCAATTAGTAGGAGATCTGTGATGTTGGGGGTTTGATCTAATTCACACTCGAATCCTGAGAAAATATATGAAGAACAAAAAGTCAAGTGAAACCCGAAATCGCAATATCATGCAGAGACTCTCTTATCATGCTCCTAACTCTATAACAAAAGACTTTTTGGATAAAATGTTGAACATAGAAGCTGATCTTGACTTCAATTGGACGAACTTTCATGAAGAAAGTTTAGTCAAATTCGGTCTCGAATCACATGCATAATAAGCAGAACAGGAAAAGCCCTAACTGTATGAGACTTCGGGAAAATTACGAATACGCAATGTATACTCCATGAAATTGAGTCAAACCAAGTGAAAATGATCCTAGACCCAAAGAACTACATGATGGTGTTGGTTTTGTTTACTCTTGGCCCGAGAACACCTACCTTTATGAAGATCTAAAACCAGTCGACGTTCTGGATGCAACAGAGGATGCAGGGGATGGAACTCCGGGTTCCTAGCCTTTCTCCTTCTCCTCAGAAGCTCTAGCCTGCCTCCAAACGACCCCAAATCGTTGTTAAACCTTCCCCAAGAGTTTGAGGACGAGTTCTTATATATTTAGGTTGTAGTTAAGAGTCCTAATGAGACTAGGAAAGGGGCTACGAATTCTGCTCCCTGTTTTCCAGAAAATCTGGGACTCTTTCCTCCAAAGGAGGTAGTAATGGTTTAGGAAACCACCAATTGGGGTTGGGTTCGGTTTTGGCATACCTTGCATGACTAATCACCCATATTTTAACCCTATATTTCCCTCTCTAATTATTGCATAATTACATACACGAATTTCTGGGAAATTTTCTGTCCTAGTTTGTTTATATCCTTGGGCCAAATGTGCTCTATTGGCCCGATCTTATTAATGGGTCATTAACACATGGTATTGGAAGTCTCTCTAATATGTTTATTTAATTTATCCTCCCTTATTTCTAAAGTTTTTAAATCACTAGATTTTCCGGGGTGTTACATCCTCCCCCACTTAAGAAAATTTGGTCCCCAAATTTACACATAATGGTGTAGTTCGTACCTGAGAATAGTTCTGGGTGGTTTTTCTTCATTCTTTCCTCTGTTTCCCAGGTAGCATTAGTGACTCCGTCTCGACTCCATTGGACCTTCACCATAGGTATGGTACGATTCCTTAGTCGTTGAATCTTTCGATCCAACAGTTTGATCGGCTTCTCTTCATAAGTCAGGTCCTCCTAAATCTCCAAGTCTTCATGGTTGATCACATGGTCGGCATTGAATAAGTACTTCCTCAGAATGGATATGTGGAACACATTATGCACGTTCTCCAGCTGTGGAGGTAGTGCAAGTCTATACGCCACTTGACCAATCCTTTCCAGAATTTCAAATGGCCCTATGAATCTGGGACTTAGTTTTCCTTTAATCCCAAATCTTTGTATTCCCCTTGAAGGTGAGACCTTCAAGAACACATGTTCACCAACTGGAAATTCTAGTTCTCTCCTTTTCTTGTCTGCATAACTCTTCTGTCTGGATTGTGCTATCTTCAGACGTTCCCTGACAATTTGAACCTTTCTGACAGTCGCCTCAACTAAGTTGGGTCCAACCCATTGGTTCTCCCCAACCTCTTCCCAATAAAGGGGTGATTTGCAACTTCTGCCATATAAGGCTTCAAATGGAGCCATCTTGATACTTGCCTGATAGCTGTTGTTATAGGCAAACTCCATCAGGTACAATTGATCATCCCATCGACCTCTGAAATCTAGCACCAGAGCACGAAGCATATCCTCCACAATTTGATTGGTCCTTTCAGTTTGTCCATCAGTCTGAGGATGGAAAGCAGTACTAAAGTTCAGTTTAGTACCCATTGCTGCTTGCAATCCCTTCCAGAAGTGTGAGGTAAATCTAGGGTCCCGATCTAATATTATGCTAGATGGAACCCCATGCAGTCTAACTACTTCCTTAACATATAGTGCAGCCAATACATCCACTGACCATGTACTCTTAATCATCAAGAAATGAGCCGACTTAGTCAGACGATCAACTACTACCCAAATCGCATCCATACCACCTCTAGTCTTGGGCAATCCCATGATAAAGTCCATGCCGATACTATCCCACTTCCACTCCAGGATTTCTAGTGGTAGCAGTCCACCAGCTGTACGGAAATGCTCGGCCTTGACTTTCATGCATGTTAAACAGTACGATACGTGATCGGCCACATCCCTCTTCATGTTTGGC
Source organism: Colocasia esculenta (assembly GCA_014218235.1). NCBI lineage: Eukaryota > Viridiplantae > Streptophyta > Magnoliopsida > Alismatales > Araceae > Colocasia > Colocasia esculenta. The sequence continues at coordinate 22,896,081 of CM024759.1, forward strand.
AACCGGTACGACCTTTTCAAGTTTTGGTACATCTTTGTTGCTCCAGGATGAATCGTGTACTTGGACTGGTGAGCTTCATTTAGTAGCCTCTTCTTGAGTTCTCCATGATCAGGGACACATGTTCTACCTCGGAATAATAATCTTCCTTCAGCTGATAGAGTAAAGTCCGGTCTTTGCTCTAGCTTCTCCCTGATCTCAACTAAGAATGGATCCTCTCCCTGTTTCTCCTTGATTTCGGTCAGTAGATCGGATTGTATCTAGAGATTTGAAATCATTACTTGTTTTTCCTTCTTTCCCACGTCTATGTTCAAACTTGCAAATTGCTCCAGTAACTTCCATTCGCCCAGCATCATACTAGCTAGCATAGCTCCTGGTTGTCTACTTAGAGTGTCTGCCACTACATTGGCTTTCCCAGGGTGATACTGAATGGAAAAGTCAAAGTCCTTAAGGTACTCTAACCACCTTCTTTGTCTCATGTTCAGCTCCTTCTGTGATAACAAGTATTTCAAACTCTTGTGGTCAGAAAAGACTTTAAATTGCTCACCATAGATATAATGCCTCCAAATTTCCAAGGCGAATACTACAGCTGCCAACTCCAGGTCATGAACCGGATAGTTCACTTCGTGGATCTTCAACTATCTGGAGGCATAAGCTATTACCTTCCCTTGTTGCATTAGGACGCATCCCCGTCCTGTCCCAGAAGCATCTGAATAAATTTCAAATCCTCCCTCTTCAGTGGGTAAGGCGAGGACACGAGCAGTAGTCAGACACTTCTTCAAGTTGTTGAAACTTTCCTCACATTCATTGGTCCACACAAATGGGTTTTCCTTCCAGGTCAGCTTGGTCAATGGCACTTCAATCTTTGAGAAATCCTTTATAAACCTTCGATAACACCCAGCCAATCCTAGAAAGCTCCTAATCTCAATGACGCTTGTCGGTCTTTCCCATTTCAGCACAGCCTCAACCTTTGATGGATCAACAGTGATACCATCCTTGGTTACCACATGTCCTAAAAAGGATACCTCCTCAAGCCAAAATTCACATTTGCTTAGCTTGGCATATAATTTATTCTCCCTTAAAATCTGTAATGAGATCCTCAAATGCTCCTCATGCTCTTCCTTCGTCTTGGAATAGATCAATATATCATCGATGAATACCACCACAAATTTATCAAGATATGGGCGATAAATGCTATTCATCAACTGCATGAAAATTGCAGAGGCATTTGTTAGTCCGAAAGGCATAACAATAAATTCATAATGCCCATACCTGCTTCGGAAGGCAGTCTTGTGAATGTCTTCTCCTTTGATCCTCAATTGATGATAACCGGATCTGAGATCTATTTTAGAGAAGTATCTAGCTCCAGATAATTGATCAAACAACTCATCAATCCTTGGCAGAGGGTATTTGTTCTTGATGGTTAACTGATTTAGTTGTCTGTAATCTATACATAGCCTCATCGACCCATCTTTCTTCTTGACGAAGTGGACAGGTGCACCCCATGGCGATGTACTCGGTCGGATGAAACCCTTCTCTAAAAGTTACATCAGTTGCTCTTTTAATTCCTTCAGTTCTGCGGGGGACATTCTATATGGTGCCCTAGATACTGGTGCTGCTCCAGGGACCAACTCGATGGTAAAATCGACCTCTCGCTCAAGAGGAATTCCTGGCAAGTCTTCGAGGAAAACATCAGCGTATTCGCTGACAACATGGATGTCCTCAACTTTTACTTCATTCTTTGCGATGACCACAGCAGCAAGAAAGGCCATACAACCTTTCCTCATCATCCTTTTGTCTTGTAGTGCAGAGATAAGTGACAATCTCCTGCAGTTTCTATCCCCTGTGAACACTAGTTTTGGGTAATGGCTAAAGGTTACTCAACTTCTCTGCAGTCTAGCCCCATGTTCAGACAACCAGTCTGCTCCCAGTATCACATCATACCATGTCATATATAAATTTGCTGGTAGGTTTTGAGTTTCAATCAACACTTCACTAGAGGGTATATGGTTTGTAAGATTGGTGCCAGGACCAATCGGGGTTGACACAACTATTCCAGATTCCATTGGGACGGGTTTCACAGGTAGGGTATCAACAAATGTTTGGGATATAAAGGAATGCGTAGCTCCCGTATCAAAGAGAACATATGCGGGTCGGGAAAGAATAGTGAGTGTACCTTCCACGATACCTCCTTCTTCAGCAGCTTCCGGTTCCTGGATAGCTTGCAATCGGCCTTGCCTCTTCTGTCCATTCGGACGCTTGTTCTGAGGAGCTTGTTCTTTCAGTATTGGACAGTCCGAGATCCTATGGTCACGACTACCACAACGCATGCATCTCCCTTGCGCTCTCCAGCATTGCTCAGACCGGTGACTAGCTTTGTCACAGTGTTTGCACCTTTCTCCCGTTGCCACCACTATTTGCTTACCTAACTCCTTTGGCTTTTTCTCAGCTGGTTCATTTACTCCGCCACTGGGCCTTTTCTTCCCAATGGTCGGCTGGTACCTTCCTGTAGAAGACACTTGTTCCCTTTTCACGGGTCTTCCCATAATTCTTTCTGCAGTCTCCATGGCATCTTCCAATAACTGAGCCTTCTTTACCATGTCAGCATAAGTTTGAATGTCCATTGGCACCAGTTGCGTGATGAACTGGGGCCTCAAGCCATTCAGAAAGTGTTTCGCCTCCATCCTTTCTGTCCCAATTAAGTGAACAGCATATCGGGACAGACGAGAGAATTGGGCCTCATACTCAGCCACATTGAGTCCTCTCTGCTTCAAAGCCGCAAATTCGGCTACTTTCCTTTCTTGGACCATCTCAGAAAAATACTTGGTGTTGAATCGCTCAATGAACTGAGCCCATGTTAGTTGTTGTCCATTCAATGTTGCTTCTACCGACTCCCACCATGCCCGGGCATCCTTTTCCAATTGGAAAGTCGCCAGTAGTACTTTATTCTGGTCTGTGCATTGCATGACCCTGAATATCCTTTCAATTTCCTTAACCCAGTGTTCAGCAACATCTGGGTCAATACACCCTTCAAACCTCGATGGATCCATGTTCCGAAAATTCCGATGGAGATCACCGGCTCCGCGGTTACCTCCACCCTAGGTGGCTTGCAAGATAGCCTGAGTCAAGTTCTGTATTGTCCGTTGCATGTCCCTAGCCTGGGCACGTTCAGTGGCCATTGAGGTAATAAGTACCTTCAAGATAATAATATGAGTCAGTCATCTAAATATATCCCATGTGACTTCTATTCCCATGGCTCTACCCAAGCTCACATTAGGTACGACAGGTTTTGACTCGTGTGATCTAGTTTCATTCTATGTTCCTATTCCCTTGGACCCTAAGATTTAGGGCTCTGATACCAACTGTCACGCCCCGATATTTTAGCAGCGGAATAAATACCGAGGGACGTGAACGATACAAACAGACGTATCACAGTTGAATAACGCAGAGTCACAATTGAATATAATATCACATTCGAGACTATAATATGGTCACCAAAAGTATACCTTATTTCATAACAATCAACTAGATACAACCTCACATAAGAAGAATCAACTGAAAAGGTTTATTAATCAAATAACAACGCTTCTCTAATACATCAACTACTTAAATTTCTATTCCTAAGCTGACAACTATTCATATGACAGGTGCTCGTCACTCTTGCCCTGTCCCCTCTGACTCCACTGGTTCCTCATCACTACCTGAAAAAGGGCAGGATGAGAGGGGTGAGCGAACTAGCTCAGTAGGATTTACATCTCAATAACGTGTGGGCACTAATATACATGATTAACATTTAAATAGACAGACATGCACATGAATATGATGACAATGTATGCAATACTAACAGATCGAATAACAAAGTGGAACGGATATCATTTCAGATCAAAAGTCGAGATGCATATATACAGAGGACAGATATTTCAAGAATAGAATCGTATCAGAAGAGATTGGCCATAGACAGACAGATATCATGCGTTCACATGATCAGACATATCATATCAAATCATATCATATCATATCACATCAGACTTATCATATCAAACAAAGGCACATTCTCACAAATCTTGCATATCGTATCAGTGCCATGCCACGCACCACAAGTCCATACTCCCGCGGTTAAAAAGTACGTTGGGGTGCTCCTCCCCAGGACCAGACAGGGCCCTATCGCACAGGCATTGGTTCAAATTTGGACCGGAGTCCCACGTTGTGCCAAAAAAATAGATTCATATTATGGCCACAGAGTTTCAATAACAAGCTCGTAGTAAAAGAACATGATCATTCATAGAGTTAAGGAATGACAAACAGCTCAAAAGAACAAGGCAGGATAATGACGTATCTTATGTTTCATAGGTCATTAATGTCTTGACATGAGGATGTTTCTAAAGACAGATCGTATGTAGAACACGTGCTTTCCTAACATGTATGCATATGAAAATTAATTAATTGAACACCGGGAAACATGTAATCCATGAAACTCATATGCAAATCATAACATTAACACCACTAACATGTCCATACTAACATGTATTCATCCCCACATTCATATCATATTCTTATCTTATCAATTGACAATAAGCAAGATCACAAGATAATCCAATGGACTTAAGATCAATCACATTTACACATTAGAATCGTATTCAGATCATTACTATTTTTCAATGGGTTGATTTATTTTAGGTCCATGCATACTATATAATATCATGCACATGCTAGTAGACATCATGAAATGATCAGACCCAAAAATATGCAAATTTCTTGTAAGGGTAGTGTCGACACTAGATCAAGTGGTGTCGACACAATGCCTCAAACACAAGACAAAATAGTGCAAAAGGGTCAAGTAGTGTCGACACAAGATCAGGTAGTGTCGACACAGTGCTTCAAATACAAGGCAAAAAGGTCAGGTAGTGTCGACACAAGATCAGGTAGTGTCGACACTAGAGACAGCTCCCAGAACACCTTCTGGCCAATCTGGGACAGAGTGTCGACACTAGCCCAAGTAGTGTCGACACAAGAGGCCTTCCCAGAACACCTTATGGGCTGTTTTGGGACAGTGTGTCGACACTAGCCCATGTAGTGTCGACACTAATGCCCTTCCAGAACAAAACCCATAGTTCAAGTGCAACTCGGAAACACATCTCATGCAGTGGTTTACTTGCCCTGCTTATAACTCTCTAACGAATGACATTTAGACAAAATGTTCAACATGAACGATGACGAGGTCAACTAGTAGGAGAACTTTGGTGTTGGGGGTTTGATCTAATTCAGACTCAAATCCCGAGAAAATATATGAAGAACAAAAAGTCAAGTGAAACCCGAAATCGCAGTATCATGTAGAGACTCTCTTATCATGCTCCTAACTCTCTAACGAAAGACTTTTGGACAAATCATCCAACATAGAAGATTATAGTGACTTAAATTGGAAGAACTTTCATGAAGAACGTTTAGTCAAATACGGTCTCGAATCACATGCATAATAAGAAGAACGGAAAAAGCCCTAACTGTATGAGACTTCGGGAAAATTATGAATACGCAATGTATACTCCATGAAATTGAGTCAAACCAAGTGCAAATGATCCTAGACCCAAAGAACTACATGATGGTGTTGGTTTTCTTTACTCTTGGCCCGAGAACACCTATCTTTATGAAGATCTAAAACCAGTCGATGTTCTGGATGCAACAGAGGATGCAGGGGATGGAACTCCAGGTTCCTAGCCTTTCTCCTTCTCCTCAGAAGCTCTAGCCTGCCTCTAAATGACCCCAACTCGTTGTTAAACCTTCCCCAAGAGTTTGAGGACGCGTTCTTATAGATTTAGGTTGTAGTTAAGAGTCCTAATGAGACTAGGAAAGGGGCTGCGAATTCTGCTCCCTGTTTTCCAGGAAATCTGGGACTCTTTCCTCCAAAGGAGGTAGTAATGGTTTAGGAAACCACCAATTGGGGTTGGGTTCGGTTTTGGCTTACCTTGCATGACTAATCACCCATATTTTAACCCTATATTGCCCTCTCTAATTATTGCATAATTACATACATGAATTTCTGGGAAATTTCATGTCCTAGTTTGTTTATATCCTTGGGCCAAATGTGCTCTATTGGCCCGATCTTGTTAATGGGTCATTAACACATGGTATTGGAAGTCTCTCTAATATGTTTATTTAATTTATCCTCCCTTATTTCCAAAGTTTTTAAATCACTAGATTTTCCGGGGTGTTACACTATTGATGGGCTAAAGGTGAGTGACCAACTTGGAGCTCACTAAGATAACAAGAAATATGGTTCAACTTGTAGGCCAGAATCGGGTGTCTACAGCATGTGGCGGGGGTCCATTGTCCTCCTCATCTTGAGATGGCCGTGGAAGTGGGGGAACAATGCAGTTCTGGAGGGAGACATGAACATCCTCCTGAGACCTAGGGAGAATGGGTTGGAGGGGTTGGGAGCCATAGGCGGGTGAGTCATAGGTAGAGGGACTGGGAATAGATTGGGCATCCTGACGAGCGGGTCGGATGAGCACTAGGGGTGCCTGTGTTTTTAGGGCTGACCCGAGCCTTGTTCTTTCCCCTCTCTTTCCCCTCCTCTTCGCCCACTTTCACCCTTGAGCTTCTTCGCGAGTTCTGACAGTCGGCGGGAGCTCGTGGGAAGGCTGTGGTGCGCGTGGTAGCAGCAGATCGAGCGGGGAATGGCGAATTGGAGCGCGGTGTTCGTGGGGCATTCCTCGGGTTTCGGTGTGATTCAAGGTTCTTCAGAAGTTCAATCGCGTTTCTGAGGTAGGGACTGGAGCCGTTGATCATCTTTGGTTAAATTTGTTATGCTTTCTTTGCATAATTTGGATGTTAATTGAGTTTTTGGGAAAATGGGTTTTCATGCTGGGTAATCGGGTGGTTTGATTGATCCAAGCGTTGGATCATGTCTTTTCGGTTTAATGGTGGTTGTTAGATGTAAGAGGAAGTGACTCCCCTTGTTTTTCTATTGTATTTATGGCTAGAGTGCCCGTGTAATCAGTTTAGGGCCATTTTGTGTGTTCTAGTGGGTTCTGCAGTGAAGATCTTGGCGTCAACATCGGTTGACGCAGAGTTCTTCGTTGGGAGATTAACGGCTAGGTATCTAGCCGTTGATTGTTGGTAAACGGCCAAGTGGTGGTCGCTTACTTGGTGTTGACGGCAAGGGACATTGTCGTCTATATTCTTTGGACGGCAATCGATGTCGCCGCCAACCTGTGCTTGTGCATGCGTCAGCACTGTCTGTTTTACGTGTTTGTGTGTGCATGGCGATGATCGGTGTGAGCCAGTGCACTTGTTATGCTCCTGGAGCATACTTCTCATGTAATGGGCATGTTTTACGTAAATGATGTATGATGTACGTAGTGGTTTAAGTATGTGTATATTGTCCATGTGTTGGACATCTTGTTTACGTAGATAATGTGTGATATATTTGTCGTGAGATATTATACACGTGATATCTACGAGGTTTGAATGCCATGCATATGGTTTGTGTGTTCATGGCATACCGTGTGTTATTGTGATTAATAATTAGTGAGGTCAGTTTGCGTATTGCGATGATGAGGTTCCTATGATCCTTTAGGATCTCTTGTGAATTATCCTTGATGGATTATTGAGTATGGTCGTTCTATTATGTTTAGTGTGGCAGTGGAGGTCACCGTGTGACCAATGACAAACTGCGGTGTTATTTTTAATATGGTTAGTATATGTAGTTGTGCAAGTTAGCTTGTGAGTCACAGGGTGACTAGGACAAGCTATCTTTAATGGTGATTTGTGTACCGTGATCGGTAACAGAAAGTGTTTGTGTAAGTATCGTGGTTTGTGCTAGCCGAGTGTGGTGGTCCGGCGCCTATTCTGGAATGCCTCTCTAGTCGGGCACCCCAGGTTCTTTGTGAGCCAGGCACGTGTGTTTGTTGTGCTCGGGGTTTTGTCCCGGTACTTGTGTTGTACCGTCGAGGTCTGTGTCGTCTTCCTAGACACCCTCACTCCTGAGTTTGAGTTGTACATCCGGCTGAGGGAAAGACGACAGTGGGGCAGCGACTTCCCAGAGTTTGTTCTTTTGTCGCTTGTAGCGCGCTCGTAGTTGGGGGTACGGACACCAGTAGATGTCACTGGTCCCCAACTAGTCCTGTTCTCCAGTGCCTTGCTTTAGGGTGCTCCGGCCAGAGACCCTAGAGGTGCCAGGCATGGACCTGCAGTTGTGTGTCTGTAGGTGTGGTGTTGGTTGGTCTCCACAGTTGTTTGACTTGTTCTCGTGGAGCGACAATTGGACCTTTCGTCCGTGACTGCGAGGTTGAGAGGTTGTTCTTGTGTTGTGTTGTCAGGGTTGAATACTGGCCTGATCAGCTAGTAGTCCGTTCCCGTGTGGTGGCGTCGTTCTTTCTGACTCGTGCTTTGCCAGCTCTAGATGTGGCTTGACTCGTGCTTTTCCACTAGCTGTAGTTCGTGAGTTTGTAGTTCGTGAGTTTGTGACTCGTGGTCGGGGTTTGACCAGTTCGAGTTGTGCCCTGGTGTTGGCACAATTGTGACTGAGTTGTGGTTTGTGTGACTTGCCGGTTGAGGTTTTTACTTATAATATTGTGCCTAAATAAAGGTATAATATAATTGTGGTTCAGTGTGGTGTTTATCACCTACCTGTACCCTTGTTCGGGTGTTTGTGTTGTGGTGCTTCAAAGTAGCAGGTACCTATACCCTTCGTGGGTTACTGTGTAGTTTTGTGTTGGTACATTGTGTACCAACCTTTTCAGGCTCTCGTGTGTTGTGGTAGTTTTGTGGTTTGACCTGCCACTTGTCGTATCCTATCCGTTTTAAGTAGATCTTTGTTTATAATTTAATGTGAATTCGTTGTAATTGCCAATTATGTTACCTTGTGGGTAATTTGCCGATGAGGCCTGTGCCCTAGGCATGTTGTGGTTTAATAGAGCTGTGCTTCGTGGTGGCCGTGTGAGACCTTCCACTTGTTGAGTTTTACCCTTCTTGGGTATGATTCCAATTATGGTTTTAGTGTGTTATGGATTCGCTTCGTGGTAGCCAGTCTTATTACCTCGTGTGTAGTTATCGACGTAGTGTGGTTTGGAGTATAAAGGACCAGCTCTTTGTTAGCAGTCCTGTTAGTCAAATGATTGAGGTTCGCTCGTGTAGTTTGCAGCCTAGGCAGTGATTTGCCTCTGTGGCTTATAGCTTAGGCAACCAGTTGTTGTAGCAGTGTGCTAGTGAGACTGTGGTTTAGGCACTTTAGTAGTTGGGTTGACTAATGATATTATATTAGTCCTGTAGTCCCATTTACCTTCTGAGGACTTTATGTTTATTATCATGATTATGTTTTATTGTTATTTATTGTTATGATGTGAGCATGAAATGGTTTGGCTATTGGTGTTGCCAGTGAAACCCTTGGGGTTGAGGTATTTGTGATTTTGGTGTTGTTTTGGGTGGCCCCTGCTGAGCCAGTGACTTGTTGAGGCTCACTCCCCTACAGTTCTTTTCAGGGCTTGCTGAGTGTTTAGATTGCAGCGGCGTTGTGTTAGACTTGTACCACCAGCAGTTGTGTAGTAGTTAGTGTTGTGTGAGCTTGTGCTCCCTCGGGGTATGCCCCAGGTAGTTGTACTTTTTAATTGGACATGTATTAATGTAATGGGACAGTTGTAAATTGTTATATGCAGATATGAGCACATGTACTTTCTTGTGTCTTATACTGTTGTGGTTTGTCTTTTATATTCTTACTGGACAGTTGTGTGAGCTATCCCTTGCGAGACTTCGGTCCGTTCGCGGGAGGCGGATCTGGATATGGAGCCTTAATGGGCATAAATACCCCGATCCGTCACAGTTGGTATCAGAGCAATGTCCAGTTAGAATATGAAAAGACATTGAAAGTATAATGTCCCAATACATGGATTAATGTCCACTGCTGGTAGTAAGTCTACGATTTTGTGTGATATAAAGTAGTTTTTATGTGAGCTTTTGGCACGTAAACCGTGTGTTTCTGTTTGTTAAATTGGCAGTTGGGAGCTGTTGTTGTGCCACAATGTGGATAGTGGCATAAGTTGTGTGGTAGCATCCTAGCACTAGTGCAGTTAAAGCAGTTAAAGTATAGTATTTAAAAGTTTTCAGTTACAGAGATTAGAGGAGAAATGTAAAGTAGTGCCCTAAGAGGGATATGACTGTTATATGTTAGTAAAGTACAGAATTAGCAGAGACAGGTGTATGGTAACAAGGTGATAAGGATCAGGTCAGTGTGTGTGTGATAAGTTGCAGTTGAGAATCCCAGCAAATGTATTGTGGCATTAGAAATTTGAGTCAGAGGATATTAAGAAACAGTGTGGATGAGAATGTGATTAGTGTTATGAAGAGTTTGATATGATTAAGTAAGGCAGATGAGCTTTAAAAGAGGTATTAGTACATAAAAGAGTAGTGATTTATGGTAGATAGATTAAATATGCCTGAGATCAGAAATTTGAGAAAAATGTTGTTATGAATAATGATGGTAACAGGAAGTGTGATATGAAGATTTGTATAAATATGTATTGAAAGGATTAGTTGAATAAAGAAAGAGAGAAAAGAAGAATTAGTGTGCAATGAGAATTTATGAGAATTGCACAAGAGAAATATTTAGTTGATGAATGGCAGATTATGAGACATTTTTCATAAAGAACATTTAATGAAATAAGAGAGGTAATTTGCAGAAAAGATATGGATTAGAGAAAGGAAAAATTTAGCAAATGATGAGGTGAATAAAATCAGATGAGTCAGGAAATGTCAATCAGAATTTGCAAATCAGTGCAAAGGAAATGATTCAGTTAAACAGAAGTGAACTGTTATTAAGTATTTCAGGGTTTAATGCTGGAGCAGATTGATTAAGTAATATTTGGAAAGTCTATGTCTCAGAATTATGAGATTAGCCAGAGAATGTCAGTAAAGCAAGAAAGGTATATGAAGAGTAAAACATGTTAATAGCAGTTTGGCAAGTCAGAAATTACAGTAATTTCTTCAGCATGAATTAATTGAATAAGATGATTTGAGAAGCAGTTGAAGCCAGAAGAAAGCAATTGAAAGTAATAATGTGAGCAGAAGTTATGGAATATTTTGCAAAAGTGTTCAGTGTGATCAGAGTAGCGCAGCGGAAGTGGAAGCAAAGAAAGATTTAATATTCACAGATTGTTTAAGGATTGCTTGAATAAAGAGAAAGTGTAAAGTTTTGCGCAGCGGAATAAAAGAACAGAGTTTATTATGGTTTTCAATCAAAGATTGACTTAAAGCGGTATGAGCATAATAATATGAAAGGACAGAAAATTCAAAGATGGTGATTGATTTTCTTTAAAGAGGTATCAGTTGTGAATGTAAATGCAGATGAGGCAGGATAACAGCAAATAGTGATAAATGGAAAAAGAAAATGGTGGCAGAAAAGATATTACAGTGTAAGATATTTGAGAAAGATAAAGTGGCCTCGAAAGAAATGTTGCAAACACAGTCGGAAAATTGTGAAAGCAGGTTCAGTCCAAGGAGATAAAGCGCCATTGGCAAGGTAGAATCGTCTACAATTAAAAAGTAAGGAAAGGCAATGAAATTGACAGAATGAAGTAATTGTGAAATGAATTGAAAGAAAAGAAAGGAGCAAAGCAAGGATGGAAATGGACAGATGATCTGAAAGGCAGATGCAATAGAAGAGTATTCTACTTGTTCTGTGTATGATTTTATTTCTTTTAAAGTGATAATCCGGTTTGTTGTGATTTGTTTTACATGTCGAGGACGACATTTCTTTTTAGGTGATAATAATGTAACGTCGCGCGTTTTTTGGATCTTTGTGGATCCTTTGTTTAGCGTGTGGGATGGTCAAGCTGTGACCAGTGCGACTTGTGTTGTGTGTTTCTTGTTGGATCCTTACCAGGGTTGGTTATGGATCTGTGTTGGTGTTCAGTGTGCTGGACATCAGCAATGAGTTGGCGTCCAGGTGAGTGACGTCGACTGTGTGTTGGCGGCAATGGTGTTGCCGTTAACATGTTCTTGGCGTCCATCGATGTAGACGTCAATTGTTGAACTTGGCGGCCAAAGATGTGGATGCCTAGTTGGGGCGGTTTGGTTAGCGGCGCAGAGGTTGACGTTAACCTGTGGCGCCTGTGTTTTTAGGGCTGACCCAAGCCTTGTTCTTTCCCCTCTCTTTCCCCTCCTCTTCGCCCACTTTCACCCTTGAGCTTCTTCGTGAGTTCTGACAGTCGGCGAGAGCTAGTGGGAAGGCTGTGGTGCGTGTGGTAGCAGCAGATCGGGCGGGGAATGGCGAATTGGAGTGCAGTGTTCGTGGGGCGTTCCTCGGGTTTCGGCGTGATTCAAGGTTCTTCGGAAGTTCAATCGCGTTTCTGAGGTAGGGACTGGACCCATTGATCTTCTCTGGTTAAATTTGTTATGCTTTCTTTGTATAATTCGGATGTTAATTGAGTTTTTGGGAAAATGGGTTTTCATGCTGGGTAATCGGGTGGTTTGATTGATCCAAGCGTTGGATCATGTCTTTTCGGTTTAATGGTGGTTGTTAGATGTAAGAGGAAGTGACTCCCCTTGTTTTTCTATTGTATTTATGGCTAGAGTGCCCGTGTAATCGTTTTAGGGCCATTTTGTGTGTTCTGGCGGGTTCTACAGTGAAGATCTTGGCGTCAACATCGGTTGACGCAGAGTTCTGCGTTGGGAGATTAACGGCTAGGTATCTAGCCGTTGATTGTGGGTAAACGGCCTAGTGGTGGTCGCTTACTTGGTGTTGACGGCAAGGGACATTGTCGTCTATATTCTTTGGACGGCAATCCATGTCGCCGCCAACCTGTGCTTGTGCATTCGTCAGCACTGTCTGTTTTACGTGTTTGTGTGTGCATGGCGATGATCGGTGTGAGCCAGTGCACTTGTTATGCTCTTGGAGCATACTTCTCATGTAATGGGCATGTTTTACGTAAATGATTTATGATGTACGTAGTGGTTTAAATATGTATATATTGTCCATGTGTTGGACATCTTGTTTACGTAGATAATGTGTGATATATTTGTCGTGAGATATTATACACGTGATATCTACGAGGTTTGGATGCCATGCATATGGTTTGTGTGTTCATGGCATACCGTGCGTTATTGTGATTAATAATTAGTGAGGTCAGTTTGCGTATTGCGATGATGAGGTTCCTATGATCCTTTAGGATCTCTTGTGAATTATCCTAGATGGATTATTGAGTATGGTCGTGCTATTATGTTTAGTGTGGCAGTGGAGGTCACCGTGTGACCAATGACAAACTGCGGTGTTATTTTTAATATGGTTAGTATATGTAGTTGTGCAAGTTACCTTGTGAGTCACAGGGTGACTAGGACAAGCTATCTTTAATGGTGATTTGTGTACCGTGATCGATAACAGAAAGTGTTTGTGTAAGTATCGTGGTTTGTGCTAGCCGAGTGTGGTGGTCCGGCGCCTATTCTGGAATGCCTCTCTAGTCGGGTACCCCAGGTTCTTTGTGAGCCAGGCACGTGTGTTTGTTGTGCTCGGGGTTTTGTCCCGGTACTTGTGTTGTAAAGTCGAGGTGTGTGTCGTCTTCCTGGACACCCTCACTCCTGAGTTTGAGTTGTACGTCCGGCTGAGGGAAAGACGGCAGTGGGGCAGCGACTTCCCAGAGTTTGTTCTTTTGTCGCTTGTAGCGCGCTCGTAGTTGGGGGTACGGACACCAGTAGACGTCACTGGTCCCCAGCTAGTCCTGTTCTCCAGTGCCTTGCTTTAGGGTGCTCCGGCCAGAGACCCTAGAGGTGCCAGGCATGGACCTGCAGTTGTGTGTCTGTAGGTGTGGTGTTGGTTGGTCTCCACAGTTGTTTGACTTGTTCTCGTGGAGCGGCAATTGGACCTTTCGTCCGTGACTGCGAGGCTGAGAGGTTGTTCTTGTGTTGTGTTGTCCGGGTTGGATACTGGCCTGATCAGCTAGTAGTCCGTTCCCGTATGGTGGCGTCGTTCTTTTTGACTCGTGCTTTGCCAGCTTTAGCTGTGGCTTGACTCGTGCTTTGCCACTAGTTGTAGTTCGTGAGTTTGTAGTTCGTGAGTTTGTGACTCGTGGTCGAGGTTTGACCAGTTCGAGGTGTGCCTTGGTGTTGGCACAATTGTGACTAAGTTGTGGTTTGTGTGACTTGCCGGTTGAGGTTTTTACTTATAATATTGTGCCTAAATAAAGGTATAATATAATTGTGGTTCAGTGTGGTGTTTATCACCTACTTGTACCCTTGTTCGGGTGTTTGTGTTGTGGTGCCTCAGAGTAGCAGGTACCTATACCCTTCGTGGGTTACTGTGTAGTTTTGTGTTGGTACATTGTGTACCAACCTTTTCAGGCTCTCGTGTGTTGTGGTAGTTTTGTGGTTTGACCTGCCACTTGTCGTATCCTATCCGTTTTAAGTAGATCTTTGTTTATAATTTAATGTGAATTCGTTGTAATTGCCAATTATGTTACCTTGTGGGTAATTTGCCGATGAGGCCTGTGGCCTAGGCATGTTGTGGTTTAATAGAGCTGTGCTTCGTGGAGGCCGTGTGAGACCTTCCACTTGTTGTGTTTTACTCTTCTTGGGTATGATTCCAATTATGGTTTTAGTGTGTTATGGATTCGCTTCGTGGTAGCCAGTCTTATTACCTCGTGTGTAGTTATCAACGTAGTGTGGTTTGGAGTATAAAGGACCAGCTCTTTGTTAGCAGTCCTGTTAGTCAAATGATTGAGGTTCGCCCGTGTAGTTTGCAGCCTAGGCAGTGATTTGCCTATGTGGCTTATAGCTTAGGCAACCAGTTGTTGTAGCAGTGTGCCAGTGAGACTGTGGTTTAGGCACTTTAGTAGTTGGGTTGACTAATGATATTATATTAGTCCTGTAGTCCCATTTACCTTCTGAGGACTTTATGTTTATTATCATGATTATGTTTTATTGTTATTTATTGTTATGATGTGAGCATGAAATGGTTTGGCTATTGGTGTTGCCAGTGAAACCCTTGGGGTTGAGGTGTTTGTGGTTTTGGTGTTGTTTTGGGTGGCCCCTGCTGAGCCAGTGACTTGTTGAGGCTCACTCCCCTACAGTTCTTTTCAGGGCTTGCCGAGTGTTTGGCTTGCAGTGGCGTTGTGTTAGACTTGTACCACCAGCAGTTGTGTAGTGGTTAGTGTTGTGTGAGCTTGTGCTCCCTCGGGGTATGCCCCAGGTAGTTGTACTTTTTAATTGGACATGTATTAATGTAATGGGACAGTTGTAAATTGTTATATGCAGATATGAGCACATGTACTTTCTTGTGTCTTATACTGTTGTGGTTTGTCTTTTATATTCTTACCGGACAGTTGTGTGAGCTATCCCTTGCAAGACTTCGGTCCGTTCGCGGGAGGCAGATCTGGATATGGAGCCTTAATGGGCATAAATACCCCGGTCCGTCACATCCCGCTTCATGCCGGACCACCAAAATGAACGCTTCAGATCCTGATACATCTTTCCACTGCCTGGGTGAATAGAAAACTGTGATCTATGTGCTTCCTCCAGAATCTCCTTTCGTAGATCCACATCATTAGTGTCACGCCCCGACGCGGAATATCGGAGCGCGAAGACAGTTGCAAGAAAAAGGTATAGAGCGAATACTAGACATCAAACCATTGAACATTGAATAATACTAAAGCAAATCTTTCTCATTAATAACTTTCTAAATGTCTAGTTACAACCACTAATATCATAGCCATTCTATAGGGCCCAATTACATTGTAATAAAAGGAAATAACTAACTACAACTCTCAGATAACATAATGACTCGAGGGTACTCCTGGCTTCACTCTTGGTCATTCCCTTCCTCGTGAGTGTATGTGTCATCCTCGGTCTCACTTGAGAACCCAACATCAAATAACGTAGGGTGAGCGATAACACCCAGTAGGACTTAAATCTCAGGCTCAAGCAGGCTTTAAATAATTAACGCATTTAATGACAGAGTATCTAAAGATAGCAGGTACAAGAGAGTCAAAATATAGCAAGAGATAGCACAACAGGTAACAGGATAGCACAATAGCATGAGATCGAGTATAGTTTCCAAAAATAACACAAGTATCGAGTATAGCACGAATAGAAGGATGGCCATAGCACAACTAGCACCAGTATAATAGCACGATGAGTATAGCACTTGTTTGTCATTCTAGACATCGAGAGAGTATAGCACATTTTGTGATTTGATTGTCATATAGATAGTCGAGATAGATAGCACTTGAGTGTAATGCCAAACACTCTGATCATTTAACTCCCATGGGCACTAGCACTTTCGGGCGCACATCCCATGACCAGATCGGGCCCTTTATATATTGCCAGGCATTGGTTATATTGTATCTTTAGACAATCAGTCAATGGCTGTGACGGCCCTCATTATACCGGTACGGTTATACCAACCCACGTCGGTATAACAAGTGCTGCCACAGTGGGACATTTACCCAAACGATACAAACAGCTGAGATACACGCGAATATACAACAGAGTAGCGGAAGTAAAAGAGAACTATCTCCATTCATTCATCATCCACATTAACCATACATGAATTTTCGCAATTAACAATGAGGAACTAAGAACTCACATAATTTAAATTGCTGAAATAGAATTACAAAATGTCCACATAATACATTCTTCTCATGATAATTCTAGTACAATGTTCCAAGTACATACTAGGAAGTACACAATCACAAAGAACTCCAAAAACTAGCTAGTCTCCACGCTCGGAGTCCGTCTCTGCTGCCTCCTCCAAGGGTACTGTGTCACCAACTATACCTGTACGCCGAAGCAAGGAGTGAGTCCAGGGACTCAGCAAGCAACACTATTCATGATATACACGTACAAATCCTAGTGGTTTCTACATGCACATTACAATTAGCAACACATAGCATGCTAGTCAATTCGAGTTTTCAACCTATCATGAAAGTTCTACAATTTTATACATAACTCATGCTTTCAGATTTTTAAAATAAAATCCACCTATCACATGGTCTCTATTCAATTTACTCATGAACTTTAATCTTTTACAGAATCAAACATGAGAGCTATCAATATGGACAATTTACATGCATGAAAAGGGAACACAATTTGCATGGATTCCACATATTCTTAAGTGCATACATAACTTTTTCACATGCTTTAGGTTGCTGATTTCACATGGTTCAATGACCATAAATCTATACATGAGAGCTACAACGTTGCTTAAAACCTCACATATGAACAATCCATCATGCCATTTTGCACACATATTCATTTGTTGTCCCTACCATGGATTCTAAACACTTTGTACACATAACATGAGAATAATAACATGCATTTTCTGAATTCACATGGGTTCAGATTTAGTCTCACATGGTTTCAATAACACATTTACACATCGAGAATTTCACATTTTCTTTTACACAAATTTCCTCTTTTCACGTGGTTACACTTTACACATACACATTCACATGTCACTTACACATTTACACATGGTCACATACACATTTCACGTTACACTTTACACATATTTAGGTGCCGTGACACATAGTCCAAACCACCAAAGAAGGACACAAACACATCACATCACATAGACGCCATCTAGGCAATACAATGGCGACTCTTGGACTGCGCAGACCGGGAGAACAAGTCTCCACCCTAACCAGTGGTACTTGTCCACCTCCAGGATTTCCCCCTAATGCCCATAGGGTCACTTAACACAATGAACCTTCTCAGGGGGACTTTTCTCTGATACGGCTCCACTGCCTTCTCGGAAGCAGTATCACATTGGCACAATTACACTTTTACATATTTACCGTTTTACACATGGTTCTTACACTTTACACTTTTCATCACATTCACTTTCTCACTCAAATAAATCCTCTGTTTTTCCTAACATGGTACTACAGAATTTCAAGATTTAACACACAGTGAACACACTAATCATGCTGGGTTTAAACAAAATCTAATCACATTTCGATCATATGTACGAATTATTCACATTTCACATGAAAACACACAACTTTTTATTTACGGGTCCAAATGACCTGAAATTTTTACCACATGCTGTTTTCGAGTTCATAATCATACTCCCAAATTTTCAGATTTTTCTGAGCTACATAGAATTTACAGAAAATAAAACACCTAATTAGCATGCTATTAACAACTTAAGTTAACATGGGTCTAACACATCTTGTAATTTAGCCACTTGCTGGTTTGTACAGAGACTACTAATATATGTATGATTTTAGAATACCACATTACCCTAATTCATACATCTATCGATCAATTATCACAAACCATTTTCGCATGTTTTCATTTTACCGAACCGAGCTTATTTACAAATTTCACAAGCATGGATAAATTACTAAAATTTGCAAACGCATATGCTGACCCACTATTCTTCATGATCAAACCGAAACTAAGGCATTCACACTAATCTAAATCATGAATCATGGATTTTGCAAAATTGTCTACAAGTCATGCTCACAAGTTTACAAGATACCATTATCCCACATTCACCATCACATCCCACATTCATTCACACACCACAACTAACCATATACATAGAGTATAAGCTTTACCATATATCCTCATCGCATAAAACATACCGAAATTACTGCATAAGTGGGACAGAACAGCTCACTGTTCTGTCCAGAAGAACTAGGCGGCGGTCTCTGGCCGCTGACTCAAGGTCAGCGGCATGGTCGATGGACGCCAAGCATAAACTGGACGTCCAGGGACTTGCCGTCTAACCAGGTCTGTGCAGAAAACACAGACCCGAGCTCTGAAACTTGGGTGAATTGGAGGGTCTAGGACTCGAGGAAAATCCTTAAAAATCACAAAAACCACCTAGACTCATACGGGGACACCATAGATAGGTCACTTGCCTTTCAAAAATTCTTCTAAGGGATTTAAAGGCTTGGTGAAGACCTCCTTGGGCAGTCCCAAGAAGTTGCAGAACCTCCCTCTAGATCGCCTTCCTCCGGGCTCCTGGGTGATCTCCACGCCGAGGGGATGATGGGGATGCCTTCTCCTTTGCTCCAGCTTCCTCCTTGTCGCAGTAGATCTCCAAACCAAGCTCCAAGGGGTCGGATTTGGGGGTTCTAAAATGGGGTTTTTCTCACAGCTCACCTAGGGTTTTTCTCTCCTCTATTTCTCCTCTTGCAAGGTGAAATGAGAAGTGGGAAGGCCAAATCCGGGTTCAGACCTAATGAGAGCCCCTCACCCACTCACCATACCGATTAGACAGCCTTAGAGCCGTTGGGGGACATCCCCCCAATGGAGGCCATGCCTTGCTTCCGGATTTTCTGGCTCTGCAACGCATGCAGGTCAGAGAAGTTGGCGTCCAGATCGCTGGACGCCGGAGTTAGTGTTGGCGTCCATGTTGGACGCTGACACTGGCTCAACGGCCTAGGGTTGACGCCAAGGTGGCCTTCGGCCAGAACCCTAATTATGCAGAAAACCATGCATATCAAGCGTATATACATGCAACATGTATATGGTATTATATCCACACTATCATCATGCAATATATACATTATTTATACTTAATATAAACACATGCATACGTAATTATACTAATTAATGCGTACGTAAATATGTACATACATACATAAGCACAATTATTCACACATAGGTACAAATAATACACGGAAATTAGAGGGCCTTACACCCTCTCCCCCTTAAAGAAACTTCGTCCTCGAAGTTAGAACGACACTACTCAAACAAAGGGGATACTTCTTCTTCATCGCATCCTCAAGCTCCCACGTAGCCTCCTCACGTGAGAAGTTCCGCCATAGAACTTTCACCGACGCGATACTCTTGTTCCGGAGATGCTGAACCTTCCGGTCAAGAATGGCTACTGGTTGCTCGACATACGAAAGATCTGGCTGGATCTCCACGGGCTCATGACTAATCACATGAGACGGATCTCGGACATACTTCTGAGCATAGATACGTGGAATACAGGGTGAACGCTAGCCAAAGCTGGGGGTAAAGCTAGCTCGTACGCCACGTTGCCCAAACGTCTGAGAATCTCATATGGGCCAATGAACCTAGGGCTTAGCTTGCTATGCCTGCCAAATCTGACAACTTCACGAGTAGGCGATATCTTCAAGAAGACATGATCGCCAACCTCAAACTCCAAATCCTTTCTCCTGTTGTCGGCATAACTCTTCTGCCTATCCTGTGCCGCAACAAGCCTTTTCCTGATAAGCTGAATCTTATCCGAAGTTTCCTGAACTAACTCCGGTCCGATCAACTGCCTATCACCAGTCTCCTCCCAACATAAAGGAGATCTGCAGGGCCTACCATACAACGCCTCGAATGGAGCCATACCAATACTAGCATGAAAGCTGTTGTTGTATGCGAACTCCACAAGAGGTAGATGACGCTCCCAATCATCCTTCCAATCCAGAACACACGCTCTCAACATATCCTCGAGCGTCTGGATAGTCCTCTCGGACTGTCCGTCGGTCTGGGGATGAAACGCCGAACTGAGCTTAAGCTCCGAACCTAACGCATCCTGAAGACCCTTCCACAATCTCGAAGTAAATCTCGGATCTCGATCCGAAATGATCGACTTCGGCACACCATGCAACCTATGATACCGCTAACATACAATCTAGCTAAACTCTCTACTGACTGCTTCTTCTTCATAGGCAAGAAATGAGCAGTCTTCGAGAATCTATCTACAACTACCCAAATCGAGTCATTGCCCCTTCTAGATCGAGGCAAACCCGAACGAAATCCATAGTGACAGCTTCCCACTTCCACACGGGAATATCCATCCTCTGCATAAGGCCGGATGGTCGCTGCCGCTCGGCTTTCACCTGCTGACATACTAGACATCTAGACACATAATCCGCAACATCCTTCTTCATGCCGGACCACCAAAATGATCTCTTCAGGTCTTGATACATCTTAGTGTTACCCGGATGAATAGAAAATCGCGATCTATGAGCCTCCGCTAACACATGCTCACGGACATCTACCACATCGGGGACACAAACACGGTGCTGAAATCTAATCACACCGTCCTCATCACGAGCAATGCCCGCCTTACCCACTAACTCTAACAATCTAGGATCGGCTTTCTGCTGCTCAATCACCTCATCCAAGACTGAGGATCTAAGGGATAGCTGAGCTACAAAAGCCTGACACAACGATGGCTCTAACTCGGTCATAGAGCACGCTGCATCCTCCAACATCTTCCAATCCTGCTGGAGCGAAGACCTCTTTCTACTAAGAGCATCCGCTACGACGTTCGCCTTTCCAGGATGATACTGAAGGTCGAAGTCATAGTCCTTCAAGAACTCAATCCATCTCCTCTGCCTCAGGTTTAATTCCTTTTGGGAGAAAAGATACTTCAAGCTCTTGTGGTCGGTAAACACCTCAAATCTGACACCATAAAGATAGTGCCTCCAGATCTTTAGTGCATGAACCACAGCTGCGAGCTCTAAATCATGAGTCGGATAGTTCCTCTCATGCTCCTTCAACTGACGAGAAGCATAAGCCACTACCCTCTCTTGCTGCATGAGCACACAGCCTAAACCAATCTGAGATGCATCCGTATAAATGGCAAAACCTTCTAGACCACTGGCAATACCAATACCGGAGCAGAAGTAAGCTTAGCCTTCAATAGCTGAAAGCTACGCTCACATGCCTCAGACCATACGAACTTCTCACCTTTCCGGGTCAGCTTTGTCAAAGGGGCGGCGATGGATGAGAAACCCTCAATGAATCGCCGATAATAACCAGCTAACCCAATAAAACTACGAATCTCCGAAGGGGTCCTGGGAATCTCCCAATCCATAACTGCCTGGACTTTTGCTGGATCAACTGCAACACCAGCGCCGAGATAACATGCCCGAGAAAATGAACCTCGCGCAACCAGAACTCGCACTTGCTGAACTTCGCATACAGCTTGTGCTCACGGAGAACCTCTAAGACTAACCTCAAATGCTGACGATGTGTGGCCTCATCCGGAGAATAGACCAACACGTCATCAATAAACACAACAACAAAGCTATCTAGATACGGACTAAACACCCGTTCATGAGATCCATGAACGCTGCAGGGGCGTTGGTCAATCCGAAAGGAAGAACCAAAAACTCATAATGTCCATAACGGGTTCTAAATGCCGTCTTGGACACATCCTCACTCCTAATCCTCAACTGATGATAACCAGATCGCAAGTCAATCTTGGAAAAGACTGATGCCTCTCGCAACTGGTCAAACAGATCATCAATCCGAGGTAAGGGATACCTGTTCTTCACAGTCACCTGGTTTAGCTTCCTATAATCAATGCACAACCGAAGTGACCCGTCTTTCTTCTTGACGAATAATACAGGTGCGCCCCAAGGGGAAACGCTAGGGCGAATGAATCCCTTATCGAGCAATTCTTGCAATTGCTTCCTCAACTCGGCTAACTCTGCAGGGGCCATCCGATATGGGGCCTTCGAGATAGGAGAGGTGCCTGGAAGCAACTCTATAGTGAACTCTATCTCCCTATCCGGTGGCAATCCAGACAAGTCGTCGGGAAAGACATCTGGAAAGTCCTGCACCACATCGATCTCCGCAAGAGTCAGTGACGAACCAGCATCGGGTACTAGCATAACGCTGGCAAGAAATGCGTCACAACCCTTGTTCACCATGCGCATCGCCTTCATGGCAGAGATAACTAACTTTCCCGCTAAGTTCTTTGGCAAGGGATGAGAGAACTCGTCCTCACCAGGAATGCGGAAAACAATCTTCTTCCTACGACAATCCACTAACGCATAATGCTCCTCTAGCCAATCCAGACCAAGGATACAATCATAATCCTTCATCTTTAGCAAGAAGAAACACCCATCTAGGAATCTATCCTCAATGCACACAGTAACGACGGAATGCACTTCCTGTCGATACCGTACCCACAGGGTGTGCACAGACAAAGGGACCTCTAACTCCTCAGACTCTATGCCTGACTCTAGGGCTAACTGCCTAGCGAACCGCTCGGAAATGAACGAGTGAGTGCACCCGTATCAAACAAAACCCGAGCGTGCACACCGAAAAGTAAAACTGTACCTTCGGTGACATGCTCGCCTGCTCGGCGTCCTCACGAGCTAACGCAAACACTCGAGCTGGGGCTCGAGGCCTTCCTGGTCGTCCTGTAGCTGGCGCGGCTGCCGCTACTGCTGGTACTGGCGCTCCTCGCTGAGCTTCCTGCTGAAGTCTTGGGCAGTCCTTGATCTTGTGGTCGCTGCTCCCACACTTTAAGCATCTACCCGCTACTAACCAGCACTCGGAACCTCCATGGGTCTTCCCACAATGGGGACACTCTCTCTTCGCACCGGGGGAACGTACAGAGGGTACCTGAGAGTTGCTGACTGCCATTTGTTTCTGCGGTGTCTGGTACACCGTTTTCCTCTTATCTTGCCGCTGGAAAGTCGCTGCCGGCCTCTTCTGTGAAGCCTTCTTCTCCTCCAGATACTGCTCCATTTCTCCCTCCTGTCTGCAGGCTGCGCTGAGGGCCTCGTCTAGCGTGCGGTGGTCGAACGCCATGAGCCTCGTCCTCAGTGATGGTTTGAGACCCATCACGAACTTCTTGGTCTTCCTGCGCTCATCCTCTACTATATGCGGTGCATATTTAGAAAGTTCAGAAAACCTTGCCTTGTATTCCAGGACGGTCATTGATCCTTGCGTCAGGGAAAGGAATTCTTGCTCCATCTTGTCCTGGATATGCTCTGGGACGAACTTGGCTCGGAAGAGCCTCACGAACGTGTCCCATGCCACATCTACTGCTCCATCCTCGAAGCGCGTACGCAGTAGGGAGGACCACCATACATCAACTCTCTCCTTCATAAGCACTAACCAACAATTTCTTACTTCACAAACAACATACAAGCATAAACCAAAACATACCTGTAGCATGTAGGTGGCTAAGGTCACCTTGTCCTCATCAGGACACCTGATAGCTCGGAAGATTTTCTCCATCTCCCTCATCCAGCTTTCTGCCAATAGCGGATCACTCTCCCCCTTAAAAGAGGGTGGGGTCATCCTCTTGAATCGCTCCATGATGGAAGGTCCACCATGGTCCTGAGCTGGGGCCTGAGCCTGCTACATTAAACAATAACAATATACAATAAACACAATATCATGCAATTTAAATAGCAACTACTAGGTTGTTTTGTTATTTTACCTGGTCCTCCAACTGGGCCTGGAGTGCTGCCTGGGTGTGGGCCTGCGTCTACATGGCTTGCACCAGACCTTGCATGAATACTCCATAGTCCACTGGCGGTGGTAGGGGAAGCACAGGACCCTGTGGGGCCGGGGCCTGCTGCTCCGCCCACTCCTCACGCCTCTGCTCGTCGTCGCGAGCTGGCACACCTCCACGTCGTCCACGGGAAGCCATGGCTGTAATAAAATTTCAGCCACTAATTAGAGCTAGGTTACTAAGTTTTCTAGCCATTTCTTATCTATCTTTCATTTCCTATTAGTGTTTTCTACACATGTGGACATACTTAGCATGCAATGGGGATGATGACTTGGGTATATTCATGTGCAATCTCAACCGGTCGCTCTGATACCAATCTCTGTGACGGCCCTCATTATACCGGTACGGTTATACCAACCCACGTCGGTATAACAAGTGCTGCCACAGTGGGACATTTACCCAAATGATACAAACAGCTGAGATACACGCGAATATACAACAGAGTAGCGGAAGTAAAAGAGAACTATCTCCATTCATTCATCATCCACATTAACCATACATGAATTTTCGCAATTAACAATGAGGAACTAAGAACTCACATAATTTAAATTGCTGAAATAGAATTACAAAATGTCCACATAATACATTCTTCTCATGATAATTCTAATACAATGTTCCAAGTACATACTAGGAAGTACACAATCACAAAGAACTCCAAAAACTAGCTAGTCTCCACGCTCGGAGTCCGTCTCTGCTGCCTCCTCCAAGGGTACTGTGTCACCAACTATACCTGTACGCCGAAGCAAGGAGTGAGTCCAGGGACTCAGCAAGCAACACTATTCATGATATACACGTACAAATCCTAGTGGTTTCTACATGCACATTACAATTAGCAACACATAGCATGCTAGTCAATTCGAGTTTTCAACCTATCATGAAAGTTCTACAATTTTATACATAACTCATGCTTTCAGATTTTTAAAATAAAATCTACCTATCACATGGTCTCTATTCAATTTACTCATGAACTTTAATCTTTTACAGAATCAAACATGAGAGCTATCAATATGGACAATTTACATGCATGAAAAGGGAACACAATTTGCATGGATTCCACATATTCTTAAGTGCATACATAACTTTTTCACATGCTTTAGGTTGCTGATTTCACATGGTTCAATGACTATAAATCTATACATGAGAGCTACAACGTTGCTTAAAACCTCACATATGAACAATCCATCATGCCATTTTGCACACATATTCATTTGTTGTCCCTACCATGGATTCTAAACACTTTGTACACATAACATGAGAATAATAACATGCATTTTCTGAATTCACATGGGTTCAGATTTAGTCTCACATGGTTTCAATAACACATTTACACATCGAGAATTTCACATTTTCTTTTACACAAATTTCCTCTTTTCACGTGGTTACACTTTACACATACACATTCACATGTCACTTACACATTTACACATGGTCACATACACATTTCACGTTACACTTTACACATATTTAGGTGCCGTGACACATAGTCCAAACCACCAAAGAAGGACACAAACACATCACATCACATAGACGCCATCTAGGCAATACAATGGCGACTCTTGGACTGCGCAGACCGGGAGAACAAGTCTCCACCCTAACCAGTGGTACTTGTCCACCTCCAGGATTTCCCCCTAATGCCCTAGGGTCACTTAACACAATGAACCTTCTCAGGGGGACTTTTCCCTGATACGGCTCCACTGCCTTCTCGGAAGCAGTATCACATTGGCACAATTACACTTTTACATATTTACCGTTTTACACATGGTTCTTACACTTTACACTTTTCATCACATTCACTTTCTCACTCAATAAATCCTCTGTTTTTCCTAACATGGTACTACAGAATTTCAAGGTTTAACACACAGTGAACACACTAATCATGCTGGGTTTAAACAAAATCTAATCACATTTCGATCATATGTACGAATTATTCACATTTCACATGAAAACACACAACTTTTTATTTACGGGTCCAAATGACCTGAAATTTTTACCACATGCTTTTTTCGAGTTCATAATCATACTCACAAATTTTCAGATTTTTCTGAGCTACATAGAATTTACAGAAAATAAAACACCTAATTAGCATGCTATTAACAACTTAAGTTAACATGGGTCTAACACATCTTGTAATTTAGCCACTTGCTGGTTTGTACAGAGACTACTAATATATGTATGATTTTAGAATACCACATTACCCTAATTCATACATCTATCGATCAATTAGCACAAACCATTTTCGCATGTTTTCATTTTACCGAACCGAGCTTATTTACAAATTTCACAAGCATGGATAAATTACTAAAATTTGCAAACGCATATGCTGACCCACTATTCTCCATGATCAAACCGAAACTAAGGCATTCACACTAATCTAAATCATGAATCATGGATTTTGCAAAATTGTCTACAAGTCATGCTCACAAGTTTACAAGATACCATTATCCCACATTCACCATCACATCCCACATTCATTCACACACCACAACTAACTATATACATAGAGTATAAGCTTTACCATATATCCTCATCGCATAAAACATACCGAAATTACTGCATAAGTGGGACAGAACAGCTCACTGTTCTGTCCAGAAGAACTAGGCGGCGGTCTCTGGCCGCTGACTCAAGGTCAGCGGCATGGTCGATGGACGCCAAGCATAAAGTGGACGTCCAGGGACTTTGCCGTCTAACCAGGTCTGTGCAGAAAACACAGACCCGAGCTCTGAAACGTGGGTGAATTGGAGGGTCTATGACTCGAGGAAAAATCCTTAAAAATCACAAAAACCACCTAGACTCATACGGGGACACCATAGATAGGTCACTTGCCTTTCAAAAATTCTTCTAAGGGATTTAAAGGCTTGGTGAAGAGCTCCTTGGGCAGTCCCAAGAAGTTGCAGAACCTCCCTCTAGATCGCCTTCCTCCGGGCTCCTGGGTGATCTCCACGCCGAGGGGATGATGGGGATGCCTTCTCCTTTGCTCCAGCTTCCTCCTTGTCGCAGTAGATCTCCAAACCAAGCTCCAAGGGGTCGGATTTGGGGGTTCTAAAATGGGGTTTTTCTCACAGCTCACCTAGGGTTTTTCTCTCCTCTATTTCTCCTCTTGCAAGGTGAAATGAGAAGTGGGAAAGGCCAAATCCGGGTTCAGACCTAATGAGAGCCCCTCACCCACTCACCATACCGATTAGACAGCCTTAGAGCCGTTGGGGGACATCCCCCCAATGGAGGCCATGCCTTGCTTCCGGATTTTCTGGCTCTGCAACGCATGTAGGTCAGAGAAGTTGGCGTCCAGATCGCTGGACGCCGGAGTTAGTGTTGGCGTCCATGTTTGGACGCTGACACTGGCTCAACGGCCTAGGGTTGACGCCAAGGTGGCCTTCGGCCAGAACCCTAATTATGCAGAAAACCATGCATATCAAGCGTATATACATGCAACATGTATATGGTATTATATCCACACTATCATCATGCAATATATACATTATTTATACTTAATATAAACACATGCATACGTAATTATACTAATTAATGCGTACGTAAATATGTACATACATACATAAGCACAATTATTCACACATAGGTACAAATAATACGACGGAAATTAGAGGGCCTTACAATGGCCAATATAGAGTACCAAGAATAGTTAAGAGCACTAGATGAATAGACGAGATAGTAGAGAGAACGTGAATAGACGAGTGAGTAGAGTATAGATGAGAGCTAAGGGTCATTGCACGTAATGCGACGAGTAAACAGGCAATAGTAACAGTTGCACAACACGCGCACTTGGTGTTGGCAGTCAGGTGGAACTCACGACCCTACCACTGGCCATGTTAAACACAGGTCCAGAGGTCCGGCGTGATTCAAGGTAAGAGCGAACTTCTAATAGCCGTTTGGATCATATCGATCCCTACAGATGTAATGGGTGTTAGGGTACAACCGGCTCGTCGACCATGTGGGAATCCATGATCAGAGGAGACTTACGGAGGCCTTGTGCAAGGGTTCACTAGTCCGGCGAAAGGAATATCCAACGGAGAGTTCACCACAAGCCAAGCAAAGTGTATATAAAATAGGTGCTCGACGTTCCAGAGGAATTCTAGAACAGTGGAGCGTCAATATCGGTATATAAACAACGCTAAAAATGAATACAAGTCCTTTAAAATAGGACAATTAATATACGTTATTGCAATAAATTACCAGATACATTATGAGATATTTTATGCCAGATTTCTGCCATATATGAATGGTTCATATGTGTGCATGTGTAAGAGAAATCATAGATAGAAAAGAAGTTGTGAATATGTAATTTAAAGCATTCAATATGGCTCCATTTTAAAACAGGTGTTTTTACTGCGTGTGTGACTGTTAAAAAGGTGTAAGAATATTTTAGAAAGTGAGAGCAATAAATTTTATGGGTTTTCATCAAAAATCCTGTGAACGCGACGTATTAAGGGTCGCGACAGGGTCATGATGGAACGCGATAGGGTCCTGTACGGGTCGCGACAGGGCTGTCTGCTCAGGCGGCCAGAACGCGACGGGGTGTCATGTCGCGTTCAGAACGCAACAAGAAGAGGTGTCGCGACGGGCTTGAGAACGCGACCTGTCGGGCCGTCGCGTTCTCAGGTCCGTGGACTGAGTTTGACAGAGTTCTGCTCTGTCTTGGATTGCGGTCTAGAAATATCAGAATTTGATACAGGGTCGTTTAGAAAATCATAACTAATTGTATATACGATGAAAAATCATGAAACCAAGGGCAAATGAAACTAGACATGCGAGAGTACTTCCAGTAAATAGGAATTAGAGAGAGAGCATGGTTTGAACATGGTTTCAGCATGAACAATAATGAGTAACATAGAACATGATACAGAGAGCAAGATTGATTTAATTCGAGCAACATGCTCAACAAAAATTAGGGCTTTCAGGGGCAAAAGATCCCTAACAACATGAAGTGTCTACAATAAACATTTGTAGCATGGGATCAAGTGTACATGGAGATATGATTCAAACATGATGACTCGGGGTTATCATGTTTGCAGAACTTCTAAAATCAATAACAAAGGATTGGCTCGATGAAAAATTATGAAACAAGAGGGTTTTTGTTCCTAGTGATTGGAACTACCTATAGATGGATTTGATTTGGTTTTGCTTGTGAGAATGTCTACGTTTGACTCAATTTATCTTCTAGGGCTTAGAACTCCAAGAACGAAGGAAGAAGCTTGATGGATCTTCCTTTCCTCGATTTCTCCTCCTCCTTGGCCTCTTCTCCACGTCCAAGAACCCCTTTGCACGAGCTAGGGCCGGCCATGAGGGTTTAAGAGGTGTATTTATATAAATACAAGTTCATATTCCTACTACTACTCAAATTCCTCTTAATTACGAGATTTCCTAACTCCACCTTTCCCCTCTTGCTTTTCCAACCTCTAATTAGGTTAGGATAGTATCTAAATTCGTGCTAGACTATATAGAGTAGGTTTAGGAATCCAATTCCAACTCTAATTGCCACTTTTATTGCTTTAATAACCCCTTTCCAATTAGGAGATAATTAAACTCCGAATTTAAGGTATTTTCTTATTATTCTCCCTTTGTAAATTCATATTTTTGACCCAATAAGTTCTAGAGGATCCATTAAGCAAAGCCCATTACTCTTTTCCATTTAATGGGTTTTATTTAATACTCTTTTCATTAAATATCCCTTTAGCTGAGTTTTTTATTTATTATTTAATTATTATTTTTCTCAAAAATTCAGGTTGCTACAATTAGGGACACATACCCGGTGATTCAAATGAATCACACCATCTTCATCTCTTACTATGCCAGATTTCCCAACCAATTCCTGTAATAGTGGATCATCTTTTTGCAAAGTAAGAACCATGTCATGCACAGAAGATCTAATGGTCAACTGAGCTAAGAACATGCTGCACAATTGTGGATCTAGCATGGCCAATGAACTCGTTGCATCTTCTAACATCTTCCAGTCCTGTCGCAACATCTGCCTCTTCCACCACATTGGCTTTCCTTGGGTGGTAGGTAAGCTCAAAAAAATAGTCTTTTAAGAATTCAATCCACCTCCGTTGCCTCAAATTCAACTCTTTCTGGGAGAATAGATACTTAAGACTCTTATGGTCAGAGAAAAGTTCAAATCTCACTCTATACAGATAGTGCCTCCAAATTTTTAAAGCAAAGACCACCGCCGCCAGTTCCAAATCATGAGTTGGATAATTGCGCTCATGCTCCTTAAGTTGCCTAGAAGCATATGCAACAACTCTTCCACCCTACATTAGAATACAGCCAAGCCCAATCTTCGAAGCATCCGTGTAGATAGAGAAAGAATCCACACCATTGGGCAACACAACCACTGGCGCTGTAGTCAACCGAGTCTTTAACTCCTGGAAAGTTCTTTCACAAGCTTCGGTCCACTCGAACTTAACTCCCTTCCTCGTCAGCCTTGTTAATGCAGCCGCAATAGAAGAGAACCCCTCAATGAATCTTCTATAATAACCAGCCAAACCAAGGAAACTCCTGATATCAACAGATGATCTCAGTGTCTCCTAATCTAGGACAGCTTCCACTTTCGTCGGATCTACAAAAACACCATCTCCAGAAATAACATGACCCAAGAAATGAACCTCCTTCATCCAAAAATTGCACTTAATGAATTTAGCAAACAGTTTGTGCATTCTCAAGACTTCAAGCACAATCCTCAAATGCTCCCTGTGAGACTCCTCATCTGGTGAGTAGATCAACACATCATCAATGAAAACCACAACAAAAGAGTCAAGATACTGCTGGAAAACCCTGTTCATCAAGTCCATGAAAACCGCTGGAGCATTTGTCAAACCAAATGGTAAGACCAGAAATTCATAATGGGCATATCTCATCCTAAAAGCCGTTTTAGAAGAATCCCCCGACTTGATTCTGAGTTGATGATAGCCGGAACGAAGATCAATCTTAGAAAACATAGAAGCTCCACGCAATTGGTCAAACAAGTCATCAATATGAGGCAAAGGATACTTGTTCTTAATAGTCACCTAATTCAGCTTGCGGTAGTCAATGCACTGCCTCATCGACCCGTCCTTCTTCTTCACAAAAAGTACAGGTGCTCCCCAAGGTGATACACTTGGCCGAATAAAACCCTTGTCTAGTAGTTCTTGCAGCTGCTTCCGCAATTCCGCCAATTCCATTGGTGCCATACGGTAAGGAGCAATAGATATAGGTGAAGTACCAGGTGCCAACTCAATACCAAACTCAATCTCCCTTGCACGTGGCAAACAAAACAAGTCTTCAGGAAAAACATCACTGAAATCTCAGACAATCTCAATATCTTCCACGGCCAATGCCTTCTTCAAATCCTCAGATATCACCACACTAGCAAGAAAACCACTACAACCCTTGTTCAACATCCGGGTTGCCTTCAGGGCTGAGATCACAAACTTACCCATCATATTCTTGGGTAAAGGATGGAAAAATTCATCTTCACCAAAATTCCAGAAAATAATGATATTCCTCCTACAATCCATAAGGGCATAATGCTCCTCGAGCCAGTCTAAGCCCAAAATAGCATTGTAGTCCTTCATCTTTAATAGATAAAAGCTACCAGGCAAATCTCGCTCTTCGATACTCACATGCAGAGAAGAAAAACACTACCTAGTCAACATGGTTCCAGCTGGAGTATGAACAGATAACGGAACCTCCAATACCTCAGGAACCAAATCACTCTCCTTCATCAAGACCTTTGAAAACTTCTCAGAGATAAAGCTATGTGTAGCACCAGTATCAACTAAAACACGAACATGCATACCCATAATCAAAATTGTACCTTCTGTGACGTGCTCTGCCAACTTAGCCTCATCTCTCGCCAAAGCAAAAACTTGAGCCTGAGCCCTCGGTCTCCCTACTGCTCTCGGTGCTAGTCTAGTTGTTGCTGGTACTACCGCTACTGCAGTATGCTGTGCCATCTTCGGACAATCACGGATCTTATGGTTCTTGTCACCACACCTCAAGCATCTACCAGAAGTCACCCAACAAGCACCTCCTCCGTGACGCTTCCCACACTAAGAACACAAAGGCTTCTCCGCAACTATGCCACTGCTCGTAGTCAGTGCAGCCACTCTCGCTGGTACCACTGCCCTAGTTGGAAACACTGGGGTCTTCTTCTTCTTGTCCTGCCGTTGAAATGATGATCCAGGCCTCTTCAAAGAAGCCCTCTTCTCCTCCAGATACACCTCCATCTCAGCTTCCTGCATGCATGCTGGTGACAATGCCTCCTCCATCGATCGATGTCTGAATGCCCCAAGTCTAGTCCTCAAGGACGGCTTCAGTCCCATGACAAATTTCTTCACTTTCCTCCGCTCATCAGCCACTATGTGAGGTGCATACTTTGACAGCTCCACAAATCTAGCCTCATACTCTAGCACACTCATTGACCCTTGGGTCAATGTCAAGAACTTCTGCTCCATGCGATCCTGCACATGCTCTGGAATATACTTCGCCCTGAACAGGCGAACAAACTCGGTCCATGCAAACTCAACAGCTCCATCCTCGAACTGTGTGCATAGTACTGACGACCACCATACATTGGCACGCTCCTGTAAAAGAAGGTAGATAAATCTAAAGATGTACTAGAAACAACACACATCACTTCTAGAATCTTCATTACCTATAGCATATAGGTGGCTAGTGTCACTCGCTCCTCTTCCATGCATCGTATAGAAAGAAAGATCTTCTCTGTCTCCCGCAGCCAACTCTCCGCCATGATTGGATCACTCTCCCCTTTAAAGAAAGGTGGGGTCATCCGCCTGAATCTCTCCATCATCGATACACCTTCAATGCCTGCCTCATGAGCATGTGCGTAACAACCCTCTTTATACCGGTACGATTATACCAATCCACATCGATACAAAGGGCGCCGACACAATGGGACATTTACCCAACACAACATAGTAGGTCGAGATGTGTATAAATAACAAAAGAGAGTACAACGGAAATAAAAGATAAGTCTTATTCCATCATCATTCACATATTCCACAATCTATATAGCAATAATGAAATTAATAATGTCCACAATTATACAAGTCCATATGAATAACATTGTCCACATACTAGCAAATGTAAATGTAGTCTAAGCAGTAAATATCCACAAGTGTAGCCACTCCTCTCGCTCGGAGTCACTCCTCACTATGTCCTCCTCAAGTACGGGGACATTTGTCTCACCTGTATGTTAAAACAAGTATAAGTCTTCCAAAAAGACCCAGCAGGCAACCTAAAGGCACATCCTTACATATATCATATACACACTATTCTTTTAAACAATGAAAGAAGTACATGGCACACGATTTATGTCAATTAGGCAAATACTCATAAATAACCTATACATGCTTTCTACACATGATATTTAACTTGATTCATTGAGTCAATTCCAATTCATATCACATCATAATGCTACATAATTAGGTCATAGAATTAAGCACAAAGTAACTAACAATTCTAGCATGATGTCTAACATTTTTCACATGCTTTTATAACACATATCCACACCTTTTACTTGCTGTTTTAACATAAACAAATCACATTCACATGGTTTCACATCTTTTCACATGGTATCACATTTACACAACACTATCACATGATCACATTGCACATTTTCACACTTTTCACACTTTTACACTTTAATTGCTATGACACATAGTCCGAACCACCATAAAGAAGGACACATATTCACATAACACATACCCGTCACCTAGGCAATATAGTGATGAATCTTGGTAACTGCGTAGAACTGGGAGAAGCCCTCTCCACCCTAACCAGTGGTACTTGTCCACCTCCAGGATTTCATCCTGATGCCCATAGGATATCACATACACAATGAGCCTTCCCATAGGGACTTTTCTACAGTACGGATCCATAGCCTTTTATGGTAGCAGTGTCATTTTCGGCACATATTACACATTATCTCACTTAATCACATGATTTCATTCACTTACATGTACTATTTAACCCATTCACATGCACTTTAATTAAACATACATATCTCAGGTTGCAAAACTCAATATGACTGTTTCACAGTGACAAATTTATCATTACAGTACCTAAACATGTTGCTAATCATTGAAATTTACAATATCTAAATCAAACATTGCTTAACATGCTTTTAATACCCTTTTAAAGGCAAATAGTATCTACAGATATCAAAATAATATTAAATTTTAACCACAGACTCTGTACATGTAACATGTCATATATCTAATTTTTCATATTTTTTGCAATAGTAAAACTATTTTTAACCTTTAAAACAGATTTCATGCAAATTTAGCAAAATATTCCACTCAACATGATAGACAGTAAAACAATCAGTTCTAACAAGTCTAAAACATGCAAATAGGCATTTCATGAATTTTATCAAGTCTTATGGGCAGTCTTCTGGGCAACGTGTTAGCCATGGTAAAAGTAGCTTCCTTATTTCTAAATCTACTCCTCTCCATGTGGCTACAAAAATCCATCATCTGACTGGATTCCAGGGTCAAAATAAAACCATGCACTATCTTGGTGTTCCTATTAAGCAAGGTAGGAACTTGGTTGCTGACTACAAGTACTTGATGGATAAAATCTCAACCCGTGTGAGCAATTGGAAGTCTAGATTTCTGTCCAAAGCGGGCAGAATGACCCTTAATTCTGTCCTCATTTCTATGCCAGTTTATCTAGCCACTGCATCTTCCATTCCCAGGGCAGTTATTATTTTTATTGAGCACCTCTGTGCTGCCTTCTTCTGGGTTGGGTCTCCGAGTGAGAGCCGAAGACACTGGGTTTCTTGGGCAAATATTCAAAAGACTATTTCGGAAGGAGGTCTTGGTGTTCGTAGCCTCTGGCATATGCAGCTCTCCATGGTGATCAAGCAAATTTGGAATATCTATCATGGGTCTTCTTTGTGGGCTTCTTATGTTAGGAATCGGTTTTCTCATGATGGTCATCTGATCAGGCACCCGTATGGTATATCCAAGAAATTATTCTTTGTTGCCCATGAAATTGTTCTTCAAAAGTCTAGATGGATCTTGGGTAATGGTGCAAGTATCAGTTTTTTGGATGATGTCTGGATTGGTCAGCAACCTCTTCGACAAACTCTATCTACTCCTTTTTTGGATCCTTCTCCTACTGTCCAGAAGGTCCTCCTTGATATCAATCATGAGCTGCGCCCTCTCATTCATGCAAATCTGGATCAGCTTCATCTCTCTTCTAATGTAGATATCTGCGTTTGGGGTCCTTCAAAAACTGGTGCTTTTACTGTCAAAAGCGCCTATGACCTGGTTCGCAATCGGGGTGTTCTGCATTCGCCTCTTCTCCGAATTTGGCATAATCTTTTCAGTAGACGTGCTTCCATGTTCTGTTGGCATCTGCTTTATAGAGCGGTTCCTGTAGATGCGTGTATTGCTGAGTGTGGTATTCCTTTGCCTTCTCGTTGTTGCTACTGCAGGAAGCCTCAAGTGGAAGACTTGAATCATCTGTTTATTAACAGTGATCTGGCACAACCGCTTTGGCGTTGGATCTCCCCCTTACTCGCTACTGGCCATGGATTTCATGGAAATATCTCTATTCGCCTGTGGGATATCATGAAGTCTTGTAGGCCCTCTAATCCTCATGGTTTATTTACTATTTATAGCTCCATGCTTATTTTCTGGGAAATCTAGAAGTCTAGATGCTAAATAAAGTTTGAACAGGTTAACACTACTTATAACTCCATGCGCAACAACATTCAGGATTTGGTTGGTTTCACCATTAGTAGGATGGCTTTCAAATCGGGGTCCACTGCCCAGCAAATGGATGCCCTTCTGGAGCTTGGTTTTCATGTTCATGTTCCTCCCAAAATGTCAAAACTTGTGAGATGGATCCCCCCTATTCAAGGGATTATGCTCAATATTGATGGTGCCAGCAAAGGTAACTCGGGCCCTTGTGGGGGTGGTGGTATCTTCAGAGATTCTAGCGGTTCTGCCCTTCTAGCTTTCTCACATTATTATGGAGTTGGTTCTTGCTTGGCTGCTGAGGTTCGTGCTATGCATGATGGCGTTTTGCTTGCTGTGGAGAAGGGATTAATGGTTACCTATATCTGTTCGGATTCCATGTCATTGGTTACTTCCCTTCAATCTAGCGTCTCACTAGCTTGGGACTACTATAAATGGTGGAGCGCAGTTCATGACTTCCTTCAACTATATAGTGTTCAAGTTTGTCATGTCTTTAGAGAAGGAAATCAAGTAGCTGATGCTTTAGCAAATCTTGCCTGTTCTCAGCGGTATAATGAGGTTTTTTCCTCATCTAAGGAATTACCTCGCTCTTGCATTCCTGCTTATATTGGGGACCGGTTGGGTCTTGGTAGTATTAGATATTCTTCATAGTTGTTCTTTTCAGGGGTATGCCCCGTAGATCTTGTACTTATTCCTAAATCAATAAAATTCCGAGCAGGTTGCAATAAATAAAAATAAAACATGCAACAGTAACCCTAAGATCATGAAAATTCTCTGTAACCATAACATGTAGTAAAACTATTTATTCAGAATTAAACACTGTCAAAACATGCATATACTCTCATAACAGAAATTATACTAATTAAAATCATGCTCAGAAATTCGATAGAAACTCATGATCTGACCTAAAGACCATACCTAACCAACCATAATTTTTACAGTATGTACAGACATCCAAAAATCCAGAATTTATCACACAGACATGACAAACACAGTTCTGTGAAACATGAAGAACTTGGCAGCAAGGGCCTTGCCGTCAACTGGAGTTAATGGCACAATCTGTTGTCGTCAACTCAGGAACTTGGTGGCAACAAGGTTGCCGTAACCTCCTATTTGCAGAAAGTGCAGACCGAACTCAAATAAAAGAGAGAATTGGGGGTTCCAAGACATGAATTAAAATCCAGAAAAATACTCTAACCCTAGGGGACATGTCTAGGGATGATAACCCTCAGTTACTTGCTTGGAATAAAATCTCTAAAGGTTTAATTTGGCGATGAAGCCCTCCTCGGCCAAGCCAAGAAGGTGCAAATCTCCAGCCCGAATCCGGTCTTTATGCTTGAGTAGATGGTCTCTTATAGTCGAGGATGATTCCTCAACACCAGGAGCACCTCCCAGTCGAAGAAGATCACCAGGAAAATCACCCAAACTCCAGATCAAGCCACAGAAACCTCTAGTTTTTCTCACAACCAAACCCTACCTTTTCCTCTCAACCAAAAGACCTAACCTAGCCAAAATCTCTAAGTTTATAGGGTTAAGAGTCGGGGTGCACCTAGCATTAGGACTCCTAATCGTTGGGATTGGGTTTCCTAAACAGGTTCCGGAGAAAAGGCATCCGTTTCAAATCTGGAATCCCAAACGCAGTCGGAGAAGTAAACGGCCACTTTGCTGCCGTTAACAGAAAGTAGACGTCAATCGATCTAGACGTCTATATCCTCTGGCCATGCAGTCAACGACACACATGTTGTCGTCAACCTGATGTTAACGTCAGGTGATGTTAACGTTAACCAGGGATTTCAGACAGAACATAGAAATATCAATAAATATACATACATACACAGAATAAATACATACAATATGCACAGTAATAATTAAATACTAATATGCACATTTAATTAAATATATTATATGCACAGAATTAAACATATATATATATATATACATATGCACATAAGTAAATAAATAAATATAATATGCACAAAATTAATAAACATAATATGAATAAAATTCGAGGGCCTTACACCCTCTTCCCCTAAAAGAAAACTTTGTCCTCGAAGTTAGAACGAAAATACTAACCAAACAAATGGGGATACTTCTTCTTCATGGCATCTTCAAGCTCCCATGTAGCCTCTTCCCACGAGAAATTCCTCCATAACACCTTTACGGATGCAATACTTTTGTTCCTGAGGTGCTGAACCTTCCGATCTAGGATAGCTACTGGTTGCTCTACATACGACAAGTCTGGCTGAATCTCCACTGGCTCGTAACTAATGACATGAGACGGATCTCTCACGTATCTCCTGAGCATAGACACGTGGAAGACTGGGTGAACACTCGCTAGCACTGGGGGTAAAGCTAGCTCATATGCCACACTGCCCATCCGCTTGAGAATCTCAAACGGGCCAATGAATCTCAGACTCAACTTGCTATGCCTGCCAAACCTGACCACTCCTCAGGTAGGCGAAACCTTGAGAAATACATGCTCGCCAACCTCGAACTCTAAATCCTTCCTCCTGATGTCGGCGTAGCTCTTCTGCCTATCCTGCGCTGCAACCAACCTCTGCCTGATAAGCTGAATCTTATCTGAAGTCTCTTACACCAACTCTGGACCAACCAACTGCCTATCACCTATCTCCTCCCAGCACAAAGGAGATCTATAGGGTCGCCCATACAAATCCTTGAATGGAGCCATGCCGATGCTCGCATGAAAACTGTTGTTGTAAGCGAACTCCACAAGAGGTAGATGACACTCCCAATCACCCTTCCAATCAAGCACGCATGCTCTCAACATATCCTCGAGTGTCTGGATCGTCCTCTTGGACTGACCATCTATCTGAGGGTGAAATGCTGAACTAAGCTTCAACTGCGAACCCAAAGCCTCTTGAAGACCCTGCCACAGCCTCGATGTAAATCGTGGGTCTCTGTCAGAGATAATGGACTTCGGCACACCATGCAACCTCACAATTCTGCCAACATACAGCCTAGCCAAACTCTCCATAGATTGTTTCTTCTTCATGGGCAAGAAATGAGTAGTCTTGGAGAAACGATCTACAATCACCCAAATCGAGTCATTGCCCTTAGCTGATCTGGGCAAGCCTATCATAAAATCCATAATGATTGCTCTGATACCACCATCTTCTGCATAAGGCCCGATGGTCTCTGGCACTCGGCCTTCACCTACTGGCATACTAAACACCTGGACATAAACTCGGCCACATCCTTCTTCATACCAGACCACTAGAAAGATCTCTTCAAGTCCTGGTACATCTTGGTGTTACCTGGATGAATGGAGAACCTCGACTTGTGAGCTTCTGCAAGTACACGCTCACGAACATCTACAACATCAGGAACACAAACTCGGTGCTGAAATCTAATAACACTGTCCTCATCATGAGCAATGCCTGCCTTGCCCACCATCTCTTGAAGCCTAGGATCAGCCTTCTGCTACTTGATCACCTCGTCCAGAACTGTGGATCAGATAGACAACTGAGCCACGAAAGCCTGACACAACTGTGGCTCTAACTCAGCCATAGTGCATGCCACATACTCAAGCATCTTACAATCCTTCCGAAGTAATGACCTCTTCTTGCTGAGTGCATCCGCCACGACATTCGCCTTCCCTGGATGGTACTGAAGCTCGAAGTCGTAGTCCTTGAAAAACTCAATCCACCTTCTCTGCCACAGGTTCAACTCCTTCTGAGAGAAAAGATACCTCAGACTCTTGTGGTCAGTGAACACCTCGAATTCTTCATCAGCTTCTCATTCCTTCTTGAAATGATCATGGTAGTGAAGTGAGATGAAGCTGGGATTCCCTGTGGTATTCCAAGCTGACACTCGCATTGGTGTGGCTGGTACACCACCATCTGATCAGGACCAGTCAGCCACAAGTCTCTGTCCTCTCTGGTGCGCACTTTGAACTCGATTGTTCTCATGAACAATGGCCTTACAATGAAGTCCTCCACTGGGAAGTAACTCAGGTAGTCACGCCACGCATCTCTACTCTTCAAGTGTGCGGTCACACACTTGATCTCATCCTCTGGCTCATACCACGCCCTGATGCAGTACACTGAACTCCAAAGGAAGATTCTGGAGGGGGTAGGTTGTCTCTCAGCATAATCAAACTTTAAATGAGCCTCCATCCATACCTGAAGCAGGAAAAAACTCCCGCATGTGCATCCGCCTAAGCTCATCGTAGTGAGGGAGCTGTAGAGGTGTACCAGCACTGCAGGGGCTAGTGATTGCCCGTGCCACAGTAGTGATAGGATTTCCACATGCTCGTACAGGAGGAAATCTCCACTGGTAGGGAACAGGAACATACCATCTAGATAGAGTGTCAGTCCTCAGGTCGCCCTCTCCCCGCCTATCTCCTTCGCGTGCTGGATCAATCACCAGGCCAGCCAGTCCAGGAAGATCCCATTCTTGTTTGTCATCCTCAGCACCTCCTTCTTGTCCTGCACAATGTCTGTCAGGATCTCTTCCCACAAGAGAAGTGGAGTCGTCACGTCATACTCTAGGCAGCATCTCCATCCCAGAAACAGCTCCACCTCCTCCAACAGCACGCTTGCCTCGAACCCCTGGAATACAAACGTGTGTGTGTGTGGGTGCCAGCGCTCAACAAGTGCTCCCAGAGCATCAAATCCCCACCACATGTCCTTCATGTTCTTAGCTAGGACCACCATGAAGCTCAGATTCCATGCCCCGATATAGCTCCTCATATTGATCGTTATCGTGCTCATCAAGTTAATCAGCCAGGAGAAGACCCGTACCTGGCCTTGGCTTGAGAAGGCGGGCACCTCCTGCACACCCAGGGAGCACCATGAGCAGGGATTGGGGCATTTTCATCAAGAGGAGAAGCAAGAATAGACCTTACTTACCTCCCCATTAGCCAGTCGGGTGCTCAGATGCCCCGGAACCTCGCTTAGAACACCTAGTTTCGTGCTCGTAGACATCCCAGTTGATGTGGAGGCCATGGTTGCTGCTGCAGGTCATCCAAGAAGTCTCTGGTTCGGAGTTAAGGAAGAGAGGATGGAGGTTGAAGATGGAAGAGTCCTAATGGCCTCCCAATAGCTATTGTTTTGGTTTAATCCGCTAGCAGGTTAACGTCAACATCGTTTAACGTTAGATTACTGTTGACAGTAGCATCTATTGACGTTTACTCCTATAGACGGCATGATATGTTGACGTCAACTGTGAGTTGGCGGCAATCGGGGTTGACGTCAACTGTGGCGAATTTTCAGAGCTTTATTATTCATATGGCTATTATTTCTCATCTTGTGCTCCAAGTTATTTTGCATGATGTTTAAGCACAGGCGACGCTTCAAATCCAAGGACACTCATGCGACCTTGAGTGTTGTACAGGTATGTCTAACATAGGTTTAGTCACCAGAGGTGAATAACTTGGCGACCATGAACCCAGAGTTCCCCTTTACTAAAAACTATGATGGGTTTACGATCTCTCAGTTATTTGTATGGCCTTAGAATTTTTCTCTAGTTCTAACTTGCATTTTAGATAGGGAACCCACACCAAAATGCATTTAGGTCTTCACTGCTAACATTCTCTTACTAACTCAAAAAAAAAAATAGAGATTTTCCTTAATCGCTGTGTGGACCCAGCTCAAGTGGCCTACCGGTCAGCACCACCTTCTTGAATATCCAAGTTGATATCGGGTCTTTGTTGCCTATTATCCAAAATAGTCCCACCAGGCTTATCACAAAAGTCAATCACTCTTATTGAGTTCATGTGAACCTTTCGCCAGTCATGAGCTTAATTCTGGACTTCCAGTCTTCCAAACAATGATTCCAGTTAGAATCTTTTGATAATCCTTTGAGAGTATAATCAATCCCTTTTGTCTTTACAACCCCCTGATTGGACAAGCATCCTGATTATGTCAGCGGGTCCCGACGGACTTCGGTTGTGAGATTTTCCCTAATTCAACCATCATATTACAACTCCTTTGACTCAGACAACACCAGAAACTAGTCAAAGTCCTACTTGGCAATGTCGGGAACCCTACCGTTGGGTTGCAGTTGTAGTTACATGGGTACATCACCCTCCCTCCTTTTTCACACTTGTCTCTTAGATGATTCGTCACTTATTTCTAGCCTAACTCATTCGTGTGGCTTGCCAGAATTCCTATCCTCGGAGATGGTCCTTTCATCAAATCTCTGCGTCCTTTATTTACCAAGACACCAACCTTTCAGTTCGCTTCACTCCCTTGCAAGGTCGGATGGCTCGGAGGGGTATTTGTAGACGCGAGATTTGGCCCATCCCCACGTGGTTCATGGCCCAATAAGGCTTGTTTGACTGCTTGTTGACCGGCCTCGGATCCCATGTTAACGTCAACATCGATTGTCGCTGAC
The DNA here is from genome assembly GCA_014218235.1 of Colocasia esculenta. Lineage (NCBI taxonomy): Eukaryota > Viridiplantae > Streptophyta > Magnoliopsida > Alismatales > Araceae > Colocasia > Colocasia esculenta. Next base: position 22,938,372 of record CM024759.1, read on the forward strand.
TCCTGGTTGACGGCAATGTCCCTTTACGTCGACTCTGGTTGACGTCCACATCTGTTGACGTCTGCATGGGGTTGGTGGCAGCATCGTTTGACGTCAACCTGGGTTTACTTGGTCTGCGCAACTGCTCGAGAATATAGCCCACTTGCACCATTCTCTCACCCATGCAACACATGGGGCAGTTTCCAACGGGCAAATGGGCCACCTTGGCACCCCCTTGACCCAGTAAAAATCCTACTTGGCCCCCTCTCATTGGTCTAAGCCTTTTTACATGGATTGCCACATGTTCAAGTGTGTTTCTTCACACTTGAGAATCCTAGGCTCCCTAGATTCGCCCCCACTGCCTATATATGTCACTCCTTGGCCTTCTAAGTGAGAAGGAGATGTTGGACGAGCCCAAGCCTTGATGCTTTGAGAGAAGAGAGAGAAAAGTCACTTGAGCCTTAAGAGCTTCCACCCTTGTTTTCTCTCTGTCCCTCAACCTTTGGAGCATCCAGGAGGCTTCACCACGAGCTGGAGGAGCCCACAAAGCAGCCATCCACGCCTGCAAAAGAGGATCATCTCCCTCTTCTCCTTCTATTTCCCTTCTTCTTTCTCTAGTCTTGCATGCTAGTCACTTCACACACACACACTCTAGGCACGTAGTGCACTTCCCTACACACCTAAAAGGGGTTTTCCAAACCAAAAACGGAGGGAAAAAGGGTGGTCATAACATTTGACCCCCCTCTTCTCAAGCCCGCAACCGGTACGGGGCTCACCTTTTGGGTCACCTCTCTTCGATTTGGACGTTTACTACACTGCATTTAAGCCTAATAGAGCCTTCTTTGTTGCAGGAATACCTCAGAAAAGATCGTGGAGCTTCTTCTCTTTGGCCGACCGAAGAGGGGAAAGTCGGAGTACTGCCATCCACCGCTGCGCGAGGCTACGTCAACGACGCGATCATAACACTTCCTTGGGCACAGGTAAGGCCCTGGCGATCACCTCCCACTCATTTACTTGTTGGTTTCTTTGCTTCTTTCTCAGGTCAAACTGGTCAAACCGGAGTCAAAGAAGCAAGCAAGGGTCAACCAGCAACGTCTAACGTGCCATGAGGGAGCTCACTCAACGTTCGGTAAACCATCCGAAGTTACACATTTCGGGAGCAGAACGGGACGTCCATAGGTGGATCTTCATCATCTTTGATGGTTGCTTCCTTTAGTTTCTTGGAAAGCTTTTCTGTATTTTCATCATCACTAACAATTTCCTTTCTCAAGGAAGGGTTAGATTCATCAAAAATTACATGTACAGTTTGTTCAATTAATAAACTTCTTTTGTTAAAAACTCTATATCCTTTGGGTTTAGAAGTATACCTCATAAAGATACCTTCATCTGATTTGGAATCCAACTTACCAATATCTCTCTTACCATTGTTGTGAATGAAGCATGGGCATCCAAATGTTCTGAGATGGCTGATCTTGGGCTTCTTTTGCTTGTATAGTTCATATGCAGTCTTCTTCAGAATGGGTCTAACCATGACTCTATTGATTATGTAGCAAGTTGTATTGATAGCTTCTGCCTGGAAATATCTTGGAAGATTATACTCATATAACATTGTTCTTTCCATATCTAAAAGAGTTCTATTATTCCTCTCAGCTACTCCATTTTTCTGTGGTGTTCTTGGTGCTGAGAAATTGTGTTCAATCCCCAGATCATCACAGAATTATGCAAACCTGTCATTCTGAAACTCTCCTACATGATCTGATCGAATACTTATGATATTGAACTTCTTATCTTTCTAAACTAACTTACTAAACTTTACAAAAGTATCAAAGCTGTCATCTTTATGCTCAAGAAATGATACCCATGTATATTTGGAATAATCATCAACTATAACAAATTCGAAATTCTTTCCTCCCAAACTAGTTGTTCTCATTGGTCCAAACAAGTCCATATGAAGTAGTTCTAGTGGTTTGGAGGTGGTGACTATTGACTTGGATTTGAAGGAGGATCTTGCATGCTTTCCTTTTGCACATGGTTCACAGATGTTGTCTAGTCTTGAATTCATCTTCGATAAACCTTTCACTAGATCCTATTTGATGAGTTTTCTGATTCCATCTAAGCTGCAATGTCCTAATCTTCTGTGCCAAAGTTCAGCATTCTATTCTTTGCTTGCTGTCAAACAAATGTCTTGATTCTTCAATTCTTCTAGATATAGTACATACATATTTTTCTCTCTATAGGCTTCAAAAATAGTTGTTTCATCCTTAATGATTAGGCACTTAGATTCTTGAAATTTGATCTGATGACCCTTGTCGCATAGCTAACTGATGCTGATTAAATTGTGCTTGAGTCCTTCGACGCAGGGAACATCTTCTATCAGGATCTTGTCTTTACTTCCAATTGATCCACAACCAATCACTGATCCTTTACCATTATCTCCATAAGTTACTATTCCTTCGTCATTTTTGATGGATGAAAATAGCCTTTTGTTGCCGATCATATGCCTTGAGCACCCACTGTCCAGGTACCACTTTGATGCTCTAAGGCTTCCCTGCAATAAATCAATGAAATTTAGGTACCCAAGTTCTTTTGGCTCCTGATTGGTTAGCTTCTACAGAGTTTCTTTTTGGAATCCATTTTAGATGTTTGGTTGAACAGATGATTTTTGTGTGACCTAATTTGTTACAATGAGTACAACATAAAATATTATTTATTATTTTATTTGGCTTATTTTTTTATTAGTGTTTGATTTATAATTAGGATTTTGTTCAGTTACAAATTTTGGCATTGGATATATTTTAGAATGAATAACTGTTTCTTCATTATCTGGTGGAGTATACTTGATTCCATACTTTCTCTTTCCTGATCTTCTTGCTCCTTTTAGTATTAAAGAAGATCTTCCATTTGTAAATTTTTCAATTGTGGCTGTCAAATATTCATTATCTTTTGTTAGTATATTAATTTCACTTTTAAATTTTCTTATTGTTTCCTGACGTTCTAGATTTGATATCTTTTCATTTTTAGTTTTTACATCTTCACATAGTAGTTCATTTCTTCTTTTTAGTTCAGAAATTTATTTTTCTAATTGTTCAGTTTCTGATTTTAAATCTGAGTTGGTTATTTCGAGGCATGCATAAATTTTCTTAACTAATTTTAATTGCTTACAAACGTCTTTATATTTACTATATAATTCATTGAAAGCATCTTCTAAGCTATCAGAATCAGACTCATTGTATGAAGTAAAAGAAGAGTTAGAGGTTACCTTGTCGTCGACATTTGCCATAAATGTCAAGTTGGCCTTTTCTTCTTCTTCTTCGCTAGAACTTGACTCACTGTCTGAGTCACTCTCATTGTTCCAAGCAGCAGCCATAGCTTTCTTCTTGTATTTCTTAAACTTCTTCATGTATACAAAATTAGCTAATTAATTATTAAATTGTCCATGTGCATATGCGTATATCTATATATTACTTTCGTGAACATAAGTAATTAGCTAATTTTGTATATTATGTACTTATTTAAATACTATGCATGTTAAGTAATGCTGCGCATATAACATGAAGTACTCCCATGCATCTGTAAGTATATGTGAGTTTACTTCTGTACAGGTATTATATTTAAATTTGTATGTATTATCTAATGGTTGAGGTGCACATTGTATTTATATATTCCATGCATATTTTACGTAACTATGATGCATAAATGTAAAAATATATATGGTTATCTTGTGTAAATGATAATTATCTAATTCTAGGCATGTTAAACTGTTTATGACATGTATGATACCTAAATAATAGTGTGTGTATTATATTTATATGTTCATGCATAATGCATATAATTATGTAGTGTGTATGTACATATATATATATATATGTATATATATATATATATGTATGTTATTCTGAACATGTATATCCTTGAGCGTGCATGCATGTTATCTTTAATTGAGATTAGTACAAGTTATATTTAAATAAATAGTATGTAATGCATGCAGTTTATATGATGAATGCATATATATTTATTTCTGCATATACTATATTGTTGGAGCGTAATTGTACGTTTATTTGGATGCATAATTGTGTTTTGGCCAAGAACTGTGTTGGTAGCAACATCTCTAGACGCCAACCCAGGTTGACTACAACCGATGTTGACGTCAATATCCTTCCTGTGTAACGGTTCCAGAATTGTTAACGCCCGCGTTTTGTCCGGTTTCAATTTAGGAAAGTCTTGAATAATCATGGGAAACCTACCCTAACGCATACCCCAACCCACCAACTCTATAAAACACTCAGGTTAGGGCGAAGGGAGTCTTTTTGCTCTTGTGAAACCCTAGCATCCGTAGTGGAGAAGTGCTGATCTTTGGAGGGCCGGATCTGGCGACTGGAGGTGTTTCCCGGGGATCTACAACAACTGGGAGATAGCCTATACATAGAAGAAGAAGTCCCAACTCCGAGGAGTCATCTTCATCAACAGAAGAACCAGATCTAAAGAGATTTCGAGCATCTTCTTGGCAGGACCGAGGAGGGCTTCACCGACAAAGTTTGATCGTCTAGGATTTTATTGGACGCAAGTAGCTTAAAGATTAGTCTATAGACTTGTCCTTTAGGGTTTGCACATTTTTCCAGATTTTTCCTCGCGTCCTGGAACCTCCAAATTCCCCTTTGTATTGAGTGTTGTCTGCATAGGTGCTGGGAGGAAGTTGGTGGCAGCATCTGCTGCAGTCAATATCCTGGGTTGGCAGCACCAAAGTGTGCAGTTAACTGTAGACGGCAGCATCCCTTGTAGTTAAGTTCTTCAGTGTTCTAAAAACTACTGTTTGATCTTCTTTAAGACATTTGACGGACTTTCGGGTATGTGTGCATGCTGTTAGGGGTGTAAACGAGCTGATACGTTCGATGAGTAGCTCGACACTCGGCTTGATAAAAGCTCGACTCAACTCGTTTATTAGATAAACGAGTCGAGTTTGAACAAAAAAAAAGCTCGGTTCATAAACGAGCCGAGTTTGAACACATGTGAGCTCGGCTCGATTATACTCGCAAACAACTCGTTTAAGTACTCGTTAAGAACTCGATTAAATATTCGTTAAGAGTTCTTCTAAATACACGTTAAGAGTTTGTTTAAATAGAAGTATGTATATAAATATATTTTTAATCAAATAATATAAATAGAGTGCATACACTATACACTACACAAAATGTAAGACTCTAAGATTTTTATAGAACTATTATTAAAATATAGAACATTTATCAACATTTAAATGTAAAAGACTAAATAATAGGGGTATATACATAAATCATACAAATAAGGCATATATATAAAGCTTGATTTTAATCAAATAACAAAAAGAGTATATATACAAAATAGACTTTGTCAGGGTCCCTTGGCCCACATGGTCATCTTCTTCATTGAATCATCGCGATGGCTCCTGTATTGGCTGGCCGAACCCAGTCCAGAGCGGCCAAGGGGAGCCGCCGTTGACGACTGGAGCCTCCGGCGATCACGGCGGACCCTCCGTCGGCGTTGGACGGAACTTCCAGTGGCGATGGGAACGTTTGCAACCACGGCGGACCCCCTGTGTTTTTTTTTTTTTACCTGCGGCCAAGCCCAGTCCAGTGATGCCATGGGGCGCCACCGTCAGCCATCGAAGTCCCTGGCAACCATGGCGGACCCTTCATTAGTGTCGGACGAATCTTCCGGTGATGGCAGCAGTGGGCAACACCATCACCCCCTCTAGCGTGGCAGTTTCCCAACCCGATGAAGTCTCTCCCTTTCGGCGGCTTGCAGACCCGCCCAGACCATCCGGACACCAGCCTGACGATCCTGGCGGTGTGGGACGCCCACCGAGGTCCACGCGATGGGGCTCCGGTCACCCCACTCCCTGCACGACGCCTCTCACCCTGCTCCGCCCCCTCCACCTGCGACACATCTCCCATGCTTTATCCATCCCATAGTCCCATATCGGACACAGGATTTTGGGGATGGGGTTTAGCCTTTATAAAAAGATTCCCAGGTTCCCTTTGAGAACAAGGTTTCTTTCTCAGGCCGTAAAGACCGGTGCGAATGAGTTTTTTTAATGAAAACGAGCCGAGTTCAAACTCTGGTGACTTTCATAAGTTTTAAAATTTTATTAAGTATCAAAATAAAATTTTAACCTATTTAATGGGGGTCGAGTCTGAGCTCGAACTTGTTTAAATACTCGAGTTTGAGCTCGTTTAGTTAAACGAGTTATAAACGAGCCGAGCTCGAATAGAAAAAATGTGTAACAAGCCAAGCTCGAACATGGATCTGAGGTACTCGGTGAGTTTCGAGCCGAGTTCGAGCTCCATAAAAAATGACCGAGTCGAGTTCGAGGAAAGTGATACTCGGCTCGACTCGGATCGTTTACACCCCTACATACTGTAGATTTTATGTGGGGTCAAAGGTGATCAGTAGGTCATGTCATGAGGTTTTAGTGAATTTTCATGATTTGTGATAATTACTAAAATTTAGATAATTGGACTATGAGCATAAAATGACCATGTTTAATCTGTGTAAATAGGTCAGTGGAGAATTAGGGTTTCATAAATTTTCTGTAGGTCATATGCATGTGTCAGGTCACATCATGAAATTAGAGTAAATTTCTATTTACTGTGTAAATTATTGAATTTTCTAGAAATAGCGTAGTATGCATGAATTGTCAGTTTTTAAATTCCAAGTAAAATGTATTGAGCATATTAATATATCAGAAATCTTGATTGAAATTATGACTCCTGAACACAGGTTCTGGAACTGCTAAATACATCGTAACACTGTGATCCATGGTTAATTGGATTTCTTAATAAATCTGCAGAATGCTTGTTTTAATTGCTATAATTTATATATGTTTCCGAAAAATTTGAAAATTTGTATATGTCATGTGAACAGTCAGTCGTAAAAATTTTATACCGTTTGGACAACAATAAGTACTGTTTGTAAATTAACACAAGAAGATGACCATGTGAGCATGTTTAATGTGATACGGTGTAATTTAGTAAATTTCAGTATGTTTAGATTATTATTATGATTATTTGTCAATTGAAACAGTAAGGTTTAAAATTTGTAGATGAGTACTCATGTGTATATGTAAAATGCATGTGCCCATAAGACACTACCACCCTAGATGCTTGGAGTTGTACCGTAGTAGTGCACCTATGGGAAAGCTCAAACATGTTATGTGATACCCTGGATAAGGGGCTTGATAAATTATGTGATACCCTGGATAAGGCGCTTGATAAATTGTGATACCCTTGGCAAGGGTCTTGTGAAATCCTGGAGGTGGACAGGTTCCACTGGTAATGGTGGGAAGGGCTTTCCCCGGTTTCTGCAGAAACCAAGACTTGATCACTATGCCTGGTGATTAAGTACATGAATGTGAAAGTATGTGCTACATGATCGTTTAGTGGTAGTTTGGACTATGTCTTGGCATTGTGTAAGATAAATGAACATAAATACAATGTGGAAAATGACATATGATTGTGGCACAAGGTATGTGCAAATATATGTGAATGTGGCACATGTTATGTGCAAAGTGAAATGATAAGAAATGTGTGAATATGGAAATGAAAACGATGGGAAAATCATGTGTAAATGAAAGTGTTAAAGTGTGAAAGTAAGTATATGAGTGCATGTCATGAGAAAATAGTACAAGTGTAAATGTTAATATTGTAATTCGATATCCTGTCTAGTATCATGTATAAATGTGTGTTATTGTACCCATGAATTAGATCATTTCTTGGTGTGCATGTGTTAATATGATACTCGTCAAATGATAAAAGTGATATTATGTTTAGTACCAAGTGTAGGTGCATGTTTTCATATCCATGAATTATAACTACTTGAAGTACATGTGTTTAGTATTATGCTGTGTAGTTAATGTGATCTATATGCAAGTTCCATGAGAATGTAATAGATTTTCTATAAAAACAGCAAGCTAAATGTAGAGTAAAATGTTATAATTGCATGTGAAGTGAGTTAGAGATCATGATAGATGTGTTACTTACATTGTACATGTCTCCATGATTAAATGTGTAGAACTGTGAAATGATTAGAACAAAGTATGCAAGCATGTGATTGTATGTTTGTACTCAAGTTAATAATATCATGTTATTAGTATACATGTTTAGATTATTGTTCTACATGTGTTAGAATAGTTGTTTAATACGATTTCATGTTTATTTATTTATGTTATAGCTTGAGCATGAATGACTTTAATTTTATGAATTTTATAGTGTTAAATTGTTAGAAAGCATGCATGATAAGTATGTAGTTTGAATTTTAAGTTACTTGCTGAGTCTATTAAGTAGACTCACCCTTGCTAAACATTTCAGGAGATTAGTAGCTGAGGACTGGGCTAAATTCGAAGAGGAGTGCGAAGGATAAATTGAAGATTGTATTTTCTTTGCTAGTATGTGATGTAAAAATTTAATTTGAACTTGGGATATGTAATTGGAACTGGCTACATGTAAATGTTTATTATGTTATGTCATTTTCTTTCTTGGACTATATGGACTGTGGAATGTGGTTGCTAAAAAAATCTTTTAGAATGTTCCTGTAAATAAAAACGCTTTGACAGAAGACACTAAGTTTGATGGTTAGAGTTAGTATAAAAGAAGACACAATAAGATCAATCACACAAATAGTAGGGATTTTATCCTGGTTCAGATCTCCTATTACAAGGAGTCCTACGTTCAGTCCCCAAGAAACAACTTGGGATTTCACTAACCAAGGGTATAGTTCCCCTTAAGGACACTTACACATCCAGCCGCAGTTGGCCTTCTCTTCTCTACACGAAGAGGCACTAAACCACCTGATGCAACAGGTCTTCCGTCTTACCAAAGGGAATAGCCACCCACTCCACAGTAGGTATTCTCTTCTCAGACGAAGAGGAGCACTCAAAATAAGAATAAACGAGATGATGACCCCTAGACCAAGATTATAGAGACTGCTTGATCTGAGATTGAATCTGAGAGACAAAAGGATTCACACAGAATGAAGGTCTCTCAGATCTAAAAGAAGCTCTCAAAGACTAGAACAGGTTGCTATGGAGAGCTAAGAGCTGAAGACTGCTTCTTTGAATGAAGGAACGAGCTCTTCTATCTTTTTCTTCAAGGTATCAAGATGTGTTTTTGTGGAGTCACCAGTCTTCTATTTATCTTCTTTTGAAAGATTTAGCCGTTGAAGTATCTGTTGTCTCTCATCTTCATGCACGATGGATGTGTCTAGTCCGATGTAGGAATCAAGAAAACCTACAGCCATTAAATGCTGGGATAGACACATAGAGAGAGGAAGATTATCTGAATCTCTTCTTGCTTCTGTCAGAGTGACAGGTCTGACGCTGTAACATATATGACCACCGGAAACCTGCACGTAATAAATGCTGAAGTGTAGACAACTTAACTGTGTCTAAACTATCAGTCAACGTTAGTAGTCGTGCTATAAGAAGATATACCAAATCGGAAGTTCCATTCTATCATCTTTTAAAGGTCTACTTTATGTGACATGAATATGGTAGCATGAAGATATGTTGTGCAGAGATATTGTACCACACACAATAAATGTTTGAGTATACAAATACAACAAGGTTCGCGAAAATATATGAAATCCACGGTGATTTGAAAAATATATTTGAATATCATGAAGAATAGGATATATTCAAGATTATCTGTAAAGATTATAATAATATTCATCAACTATCTAAAGCATAATCGTTGTAGAAGGGAAGTTGATGTTTAGAGACAGTCGATATTCAAACATAACCGATGTTCAAGAGAAGTCATTGTAAGTGTAATCGTTGTTGGAATGAAATCGATGTTGAGATATAATCATAATCTATGTTGAGATGTAATCCATGTGGACATGAAATCGATGTGTACATAATCCATGTATAGATGTAGTGAAATTGATGTTTTGTATGAAATCGTTGTTTAACTGAAGTCGATGTTCAAGTGAAATCGATGTTCTATATAAAATCATTGTTTAACTAAAGTCGATGTTCAAATGAAATCGATGTTCTAAGTGAAGTCGTTGTTGTACTGAAATCGATGTTCAAATGAAATCGTTGTTTAACTGAAGTCGATGTTCAGATGAAATCGATGTTGAATTGAAATCGATGTTTTAAGTGAAGTCGATGTTCTACATGAAATCAATGTTTAAGTGAAATCGATGTAGAAACAAAATCGATGTTCTAATATGAAGTCGATGTTCTAATATGAAGTCGATGTAGAACTGAAATCGATGTTTTAAGTGAAGTCGATGTTCTACATGAAATCGATGTTTAAGTGAAATCGATGTAGAAATGAAATCAATGTTTGAACCGAAATCGATGTTCTAATATGAAGTCGATGTTCTACATGAAATCGATGTTTAAGTGAAATCGATCTAGAAATGAAATCGATGTTTGAACCGAAATCGATGTTCTAATATGAAGTCGATGTTCTACATGAAATCGATGTTTAAGTGAAATTGATGTAGAAACAAAATCAATGTTTGAACCGAAATCAATGTTCTAATATGAAGTCGATACTTAAGTGAAATCGATGTTCTTTCTGAAATTGATGTTTTGGTAGTCGTTGTTTAAGTGAAATCGATGTAGAAACATAATAGTAATTTATGAGAGCTTTTAATAGAAGTCGATGTATACTTAGACAAATCATGTGCAATAGACTTCAAAGAACATGAGTGTAGATAACTTACTGAGTTTGTTTTAATTGAGACCTGTTGACAATCCTTAGAAAACAATGTTAGTCCATAATTTTCAGAGTTTTTTTAATCACCAAAAATATATATAATAAATAATAAATTATATGGAGATGGAATGTGTTGGGTTTTCATTCTAACATTTATAACAACATGTTTTTTCATGATGAATAACTTCAATTGAGGTTTGATACACTTGACACATGACAAAGAACCCAATGCAATACTTGATCATTTGTGTATTCAAAATACTTAACTTTACATGTTTTATCATGTAGGTACAAATGCCCAAAGTCAAGCTCTCACCAAACAAGTGAGAAAGATCACAAAAAGCAAGAAATAAGGTCACCTGTCGACAGACACAAAAGTACCTGTCGACAGATTGCACAGGAAAGATCAGCCCGAAGTCACATTGCTCAGGAAGTCTTCATCTGTCGACAGATGGGAAGTCGACTGTCGACAGATCCCACAGTCCTGAACATCCAGACTTCTGTCATTTGCACAAAAGAAGACATCTGTCGACAGATGGTCATCGACTGTCGACAGATTGCACAGAGCCAAAGATCAAGACTTCAGTTTGATGCAAACTCACTGTCGCCTGTCGACAGATGGCCAAGACCTGTCGACAGACGGAGAATATTTCAAACTACGGAAAGTTTCTAAGTTATCCAAGATAGTGTTTCCAAGTCTCACGTTTCTCCAAGTGAGAAGACCTATATTTAAACACCTCTTTGGAAGAAATTTCGTACAGAAGCAGCCACAACCAAAACCCTAGAGCTATTCCAAATTCCAGAAGAGTTGCTGCTGCTCTGCTTCAGACTGCTGCCCAGAGCCCTAAAGATCCGTCGATCCAGCAGTTCCTGAAGATAGAACGTCGAGGATTCAACCTTCTCCATCGACTCAAAGCATTCAAGTCGAAGATTGAACTTCCTCCAGGCGTTCTCAGAAGAGTTCTTCACCAGGATTTATTCTCTCACTCAGAACTCTCTCTGTTTTCGTATTTCTACCATCCGTGTGTGTGTTGTGGTGATTCAAGCGACCCTTGTGCTTGAGATCACGTGTGTGTGTTGTTCTGATCGTGGGTGCACATCAGAAAACATGTGTGTGTGAGTTGTAGTCACCGTACTCTCTCATAAGCAGTTTTCTCTGCGTGTGTGTGTGTGCCGTGGACGTAGGATACACGATTTGTGTACTCCGAACCACGTAAATCTTCGTGTCCTGTGGTTTGAACATTTTTCACGTTAGATGCTTGATAGGCACGTTGCATTTACACACGCTAGATAAATTGCAAATTCATCTACACGTCATCAACACATCTAAATCTCACTCAGTTTCTACTGAAAACTCAAAAGACTTTGTTGTGGTTAAAAAGGGTTGTTTTAAACTTTTAATTGACAGTAATCTATTCAACCCCCCCTTCTAGATTACCATATTGGGATTCCGCAAACCTTTCAATTGGTATCAGAGCCGAGTTTCTCCGATTTACTGTCTTGTTTGTTTGATCTTACGGTCAGGAGATTCACGGTCAAATGGAATCTAGCAAGGGGTTCATGGCCGAGGGTCACTCAGTGACTAGGCCACCATTTTTTGATGGAACTAACTATCCCTATTGGAAAAATCGTATGCAGGTGTTCCTGAGAGCACAGAACTACGAGTTGTGGAAAATTGTCCACAAGGGTGAATATATCCTTCCTGAAGACGAGAGTACCTGGACCAAGGATCAGATCGCGAAGGGGACACTCAACTGGAGCGCCCTCAATATGATGCAATGCGCGGTCCATCCCAACGAGTACTCGAGAGTTTCCACGTGCACATCGGCAAAAGAGATGTGGGACAAACTCGAGCTCATTTATGAAGGTACGTCTGAGGTAAGGGAAACAAAAGCAAGCATGTTGGTTTCAGAATATGAAATGTTTAAAATGAATTCTACTGAAACCATCTCTGACATGTTTGCAAGATTCATGTTGATAATTAATGGTTTGAAAGGCCTGAAAAAGGAATACTCAGAAAGTGACCTGGTGAGGAAGATTCTTCGGTCTCTTCCATCCTCCTGGAACACCAAAGCCACTGTCATTGAGGATTCCAAAGACCTTTCAAAAATGAAATTGGATGAACTCATTGGCTCACTGATGACCTATGAAATTAACATGAAAAGAAAGGAAACTGAAGAAAATCCTAGGAAGCCACTTGCCTTGAAGGCTTCTAGGAAAAATTCCTCAGCTTCCAAGAAGGAGGTCATTCAGGAAAGTAATGAGTCTGAATCGTCTAGTGAGAGTGAGAATGACGAAATGGCCATGCTCACTAGACAATTCAAGAAATTCCTGAAATACAAAAGGAGAGGTTCAGGTAACTCTAAACCTTTCCAAAAGAAAGAATTTTTCAATAAATCTGATGCTAACAAAAAATCTGAGATTGTGTGTTATGAGTGCAAAAAGCAAGGGCACATGAGAGGAGAGTGCCCTGAGCTCAAGAAAAAGCTGAAGAAAGACAAGTTCACCTTCAAGAAAGCCAAGGCAATGTTGGCCACTTGGAGCGATGAAGACGAGGATGACAACAGCCAAGATACCTCCGGAGATGATGAAGTCCACTGTCTCATGGCGAGAAGTGAAGACTCAAATGAGGTAAACTCTTCCTTTGAAAACTATTCAATTGATGAATGGGAAGAGGCTTATACTGTGTTGTTTGAGAAATTCTGTGAACTTAAATCTGAAAACAAAGCACTCAAAAAGAAAGTTAACCTTCTTGTTAACAACACACAAACTATGAACAAATTGCATCATTGATGAAAGACATTGAGATGATGAAAATTGATAAGGAAGCTCACCATGAGGAGTTGGATAATCTGAAACTCAAACTCCAAGAAGTTCAAAAAGAAAAAGTTGATTTAATGAACTCCTTTGAAACTCTTCAAGGTGAGCATGAGAAACTGAAAGAAAGATTGGAAAAGACTGAAGAAAATCTAAAAGGGAAATCTGAAGATTTGTCAAGGTTTGTTAAAGGGAAACAAAACCTTGATGCAATCTTGGGGTCAAACGTCTTTGTTCCAAAACATGGGCTTGGGTTTCAACCAGTTAAACAAAAGAAAATTGGTCAGAATTTGATAACATCCTTTGTTGAATCAAGCCCAAGTACAAGTAAGAGTACCCCCTCAAAGAACAGCAAAAACAAGGCTAAGGGAATGCAACCCCAAACCAAGGCAAAGAAGCCTAATGCGGGTACAGGTTCAAGATCTGTTGACAGCCCCAAGGAGAGCTGTCGACAGGTCAGGAAAACCAGCCCGAAAGAAAAATTGACAAGGCAACAGAAAGGTAAGATGCCCATGCATGCTCCAAAGAACATCAAGCCCACTGTTGTAAACAAACCATCTTCATGCAAAATCTGTAAAAAGATTGGGCACATTGAAAAACAATGCTGGAATAACCCAAATAAACAAAAATTCAAACAAGTTTGGATTCCAAAGCATTTACTGTTTGGCATGAATGATACCTTGGCACCCAAAGTGATTTGGGTACCAAAACCTCTTGTCTAATCCACATGTGCAGGAATGCCTAGCAGCTCACAATCAAAACAAATGGTACTTGGATAGCGGCTGCTCGAGGCACATGACGGGGGACAAAGGAAAATTCTGTATGCTCGTGGAAAAGGACGGAGGTCAGGTTATATTCGGAGGTAACAACAAAGGCCAGATCATCGGCTCAGGTAAGGTCGGTAAGTTTGCCTCTAACTCAATAGATAATGTGCTACTTGTTGATGGCCTTCATCACAATTTGCTTAGCATAAGTCAATTGTGTGATAAGGGTCACAAAATTATCTTTGAATCAGATTCATGTCAAATACTTGATAAGGAAACAGGAAGTCTGAAGTTTTCTGGAAAAAGGATAAATAACATCTACATGGTTGACTTAGATGATCCAGAAAATAATGATTTGTGTCTTGTAGCAAACAAACAGGACGAGCTTACATTGTGGCATCGTAGGCTCGGTCACGCTAGCTATAATGTTTTGCACAAGATCATGAGGCTTAAATTGGTGAGTGGACTTCCTGAAATTTCCTTTAACAAGAATGAGAATTTCTGTGATGCATGTGCACAGGGAAAACAAACCCGAAAATCCTTCAAATCAAAGGCACCGGTGAGTACTTCTAAAGCTTATGAACTGTTGCACATGGACCTATTTGGACCTACGAGAACACTTAGTCTCAATGGCAAGCGTTATGGCTTTGTCATTGTAGATGACTTCTCTAGGTTCACTTGGGTAAAATTCCTGGCTCACAAGAATGAAGCTCTAAGTGTTTTTGAAGAATTCTTCAACAAAATTGAGCATGGAAATGTCAATAAAATTTGCTCTATCCGCACTGATCACGGGGGAGAATTTGACAATAATTCCTTCTCCGAATTTTGCAGGAACCAAGGCATAGAACACATGTTTTCCTCCCCAAGAACTCCAGAGCAAAATGGGGTCGTGGAGAGGAAGAATAGAACCTTGGTGGAGATGGCTCGTACGCTTCTGGTCGAGAATCAACTTGCGAGAACTTTTTGGGCAGAAGCGGTAAACACGTCTTGCTACATCCTTAACCGAGCCATGGTAAGACCCGTATTCAAGAAAACTCCTTATGAACTTCTGAAAGGTAAGAAACCCACTATTGGGTACTTTAAAGTTTTTGGTTCAAAGGTGTTCATACATAACAATGATAAAAATGATTTGGACAAGTTTGAAGCCAAAAGCGATCAAGGTATTTTTCTTGGATACTCAGAACACTCTAGAGCCTATAGGGTGTTCAATCTGAAATCTAGAACAGTGGAAGAAACTCCACATGTTGTTTTTGATGAAACTCAACTCAAGCCTAACATTTCAAATGCTTACAGGTTGATGAATCTGAAGGAACAACGTTTGGGGAACTTCAAAGTAAAGGAAAAGAAAAGTCTCAAGCTGGTTCAAAAACTAA
Organism: Colocasia esculenta; assembly: GCA_014218235.1. Lineage (NCBI taxonomy): Eukaryota > Viridiplantae > Streptophyta > Magnoliopsida > Alismatales > Araceae > Colocasia > Colocasia esculenta. Next base: position 22,954,002 of record CM024759.1, read on the forward strand.
GAGTGGATTTCTTCGCAGGTATGATGATGAAGAGGATATTCTTCCGTTCAACAATTCAGAAGATGTACCTGACAAAGATCCACAAGAGGAAGAACAACAACTTGAACCACCTCAAGCACTTCCTCCTCCAGAACAACCTCCTCAAATGCAAGATCTTCCAGGGCCTTCAACAGTCATGAATGTGAGGTATTCAAAAGATCATCCTCTTGAGAATGTGATAGGAGATTTAAATGAGTCGGTTCAAACTAGATCTAAGGTTAATCAAATAGTTGAACAGGACCATTTAGCTTTTGTCTCTCAAGTGGAACCCAAGAATGTTGAAGAAGCCTTAAAAGAAGATTCATGGATTGATGCTATGCATGAGGAGCTTGGGCAATTCCAAAGAAATAATGTATGGAGTTTAGTTCCTAAAACCCCTGAAATGTCTGTCATAGGTACAAGGTGGGTCTTTAGAAACAAACTCAATGAAGAGGGTAAAGTGGTGAGAAACAAGGCTAGACTGGTTGCAAAGGATATAATCAGGAATTTGGTGTAGACTTTGAAGAATCTTTTGCACCTGTAGCTAGGCTAGAAGCAGTTAGAATTTTGTTAGCATATGCATGCTCAAACAAATTTAAATTGTATCAAATGGATGTCAAAACTGCTTTCTTGAATGGCTACATAAAAGAGGAAGTCTATGTCTCTCAACCACCGGGCTTTGAAGATCATGAGAAACCTAACCATGTCTATAAATTGCACAAGGCTCTTTATGGTTTGAAACAGGCACCCCGAGCTTGGTACGACAGACTAAGTACATTTCTGGTAAGCAAAAACTACTCAAGAGGTAAAGTAGACCAAACTCTCTTTACAAAGAAAGTTCGCACACACATCATTGTTGTTCAAGTTTATGTGGACGACATTATTTTTGGATCTACTAACCCTTCACTGTGTGAGGAATTTTCCAAACACATGCACAGTGAATTTGAGATGAGTCTAATGGGGGAGCTTCAATTCTTTCTTGGTTTGCAGGTCAAGCAAATGGAGGATGGCTTCTTCATAAACCAAGAAAAGTATGTCAAAGAGCTACTAAAAAGGTTTCAATTTGAACAATCAAAGCCTGCCTCAACACCCATGAGCACAAGTATAAAACTTGAAAAAGATGAGAAAGGTAAACCGGTAGATGCCAAACAATTCCGAGGTATGATTGGCTCTCTCCTCTATCTTACTGCAAGTAGACCAGATATTCAGTTCAGTGTTTGCCTCTGTGCTAGATACCAATCTAGTCCAAAGGAAAGCCACTTAATTGCAGTTAAGAGAATTTTCAGATATCTCTCAGGTACGTTTGATTTGGGTCTTTGGTATCCAGCAGGTAGTAGCTTTGACTTGGTTTCATATTCTGATGCTGACTATGCTGGATGTAAAATTGACAGGAAAAGCACTAGTGGCTATTGCCAAATCCTTGGCGGTTGCATGGTTTCGTGGGCATCCAAGAAGCAACACTCGGTTGCACTTTCCACTGCAGAGGCAGAATATGTTGCTGCAGGGAGTTGTGCAGCACAAGTGTTGTGGATAAAGAGTCAATTGTGTGACTACAACATTAATATTGGATGCACACCTATCCTATGTGACAACACCAGTGCAATCAATTTATCAAAGAATCCCATTCAACACTCTAGGACGAAACACATAGAAATTCGTCACCATTTCTTGAGAGATGAGGTAGCCAACAAAAATTTAGAGATCAGTTTCATACCCACAGAAAAACAATTGGCTGACATCTTTACCAAACCTCTAGCTGAAGATAGATTCACCACATTGAGAAGAGAATTGGGCTTGTGCAAATTGCAATGAAACTTATCCATATACTAAGCATATGTCTCTTGTGTGCACCAACTATGAGGTATATTAAATGGTGTTTGTGGAAGAACAAGTCAAGCTTGTTTGGAAACTCTCATTATGCGTAGAGGAAAGATCCTCCGCCACGTATCCATAGTTGAAATGCATGAAAGGGTCATGTACTTTCTATAAGGAATAGTTTCTTTACACTTTTGCTCACTCCTTAATTCACTTGAACAATTTGAATATCTTCATGATCTGTTCTCTTACATTCTTAAGTGTGCTCACTTGATTGGTCTAATTGTGCTAGATGTGTATTGAGTGTTAAATTGTTTGGTAACACATGAGCACACACTATGGGGGAGCTAGTTCAGGTTAGATGACTTTCTTGTGGAGGAAATCACTCATTCTACATGTATCTTAAATTCCCTCACTTGTCATGAGCATCTCACTCCTCATTCTAACTCTCAACTGGTTTTGCACAGGCATCTGTCGACAGCTCACATTCCATCTGTCAACAGATCAGGCCTCACAGACCATTATCTTTTCTGTCTGTGCAATCTGTCGACAGACGCCATATCATCTGTCGACAGATCCCACAGTGTCTGATCTCCCCGAGCTGATCAATCCTCTGTCTGTGTAATCTGTCGACAGACCCATTTCAGCTGTCGACAGCCAACCTCACTTCAAGCAATACATGCCTATTTCATTTCATACTTGATGAGCAGGTTCATGTCATTTAACTAAGGTGTCTATTGGGTGTTTATGCATGTTTAACTCCATCGTATACACATGATATTCATGTTATCCCCTAAACCACCATGATTTGGACATACTACTCATGCCTGGGTTTAGGTTGCAGCATTTTGAAAACATTGAACTCTCTTCGAGGATAAACACCTAACTCCATTGAATAATTTCCTTGTCGGCAAACACCATTCTCAAGCAACCTGAAAAATCTTATGGTCATTGAACCTTATGTTTTGAACTGACGGATAATCATATACATTCCATTGATCTTCGGTATTAAGCTAAAATGGAGAAAAGCTACCTATTTCAGAAAAATATTGAACATCATACAAAATAAAAACAAATGGGATAAAGGTAGAGCAATGATGTGTCTTGCTGAGTAACCGGGGAGATGGGCATCACAAATGTCCACCCTCGCGTCAAAAAGCCAACCCATCATCTCTATACAACGGTATAATGGACACTTCCACTGAGTAACTGGGGGTACGGGCATTTGTCATGTCTATCCTCACGTCAAAAGGTGTAAAATTATCTTGAATACCACTTTTCCCATTGCACTCTATGTTTGCAAGCAAAAAAATGAAATAGTGTGAAGCCTCCACATTGTCTCAAATCTAAAGGTCATTTACTGTCTATGATTATCACGAAGTTTAAGCATTTATTTCAATCATCACTTGATCCTCATGAACTTGGGATCGTGTTCGTCTACAATGTTCTTAATCAATCAAGGGTAACGGTGTCTTTTCTCAAAGACCGGAACAGGTTCTCTTCATGCTCTAACTTGAAATCCCTTGGGTATTATGTTTGAACCATTTAGGCTAGAGGGAGAGCATTAATCTCCATGAATATGGTAGGTTATAATGTGTATTTACCCACTTTACACCTTCAATATGAGTCGTGGAACCATTGCTCACATCTTCTTCTTGAAAGTCCAAGCATAAAGCTCACAGGCAGCTTTCCTGTTGGATCTGTCGACAGATCCCCTGGCATCTGTCGACAGCCGGCGGCCGACCCGGTTTGGGAACTCCAACGGGCGCGCCGTCAAGGCTATTTTGGTGGGGCTTGCCTTTTAAACTTCCATCCTCATTCTATAAAAAGGTGCCCACGGGTCTTTTCCCCCTCTATCACCACAAAACCCCTCTCCACCTTCTCTTAAACTCTCCTTCCCCTGTCTGGACGGGAAAACCCTATATTCCCTCCGATCTTGCTCTCTCTCACCCAAGCATTCACCAACATCTCTCTCTCCGCTCATCCATCTTGTTCTAGCCTTCCTCATGTCTTCCAGGCCATCGAAGAAACTGGCGTCTCGCCGCCGTCCCTCCTCTTCTCGGGCCGGTGACGACGGGGCTGAGGCTGAGCGCCGGACAAAGCATCGGGACGATCGTCTTCCCGAGCTTGTGGTACCTCCCCGTCTTCAACTCACTCACTCCAAGGGGACGCATACCAAGTTTGTCCAGCCACGGTATGTAGAGTTTGAGTCCTTGGCCGATATGTTTCCTAATCTCCAACCCCTATTCGACACTCAGGGGTGGACTCAGTTTCTCTACCATCACCAGCGGTATTCTCCTTCCGCCGTTCGTGACTTCTACAACCACCTTGGCTACACACAAGATAATCGTTTCTTTACCACAGTGAAGGGCACAACATTTCAACTCACTGAAAATCTTATTTGCAAAGCCCTTCAAATCCCCAACTCCGGAGCTGATATCCTAACCCACACTCCGGATGCCTCTGTCTACTACCCTCTCCTCACACTTGAGGATTATGATGGCACCCAGAAAATCTCTAAACTCAATGCCAATTCATTTCCTCCCTTGACCCGGATGATCCACCACATATTCACTACCATGATTGCGCCAAAACATGGCAGTCGGGAATTGGTCACCGATGTTCACAAATCTCTCTTCACTTTCTTCCTCCGATGTGAACCCATTAATCTACCACTTCTGATGGTTGGTCTAATCAAACAATGCTTCTACCAACCCCGGAGGTCGATGCCCTTTGCCTGTCCACTTACCTCCCTGATAAGGTTCATCGGTATTGTCATTCCGGACAGCGAATGCATAGAGCTTAATTCCCGCAACAGCTTTGATCTCACTGCAGCACATCGCATGGGATACAAGCTTGTTGATGGCGTTGTCACCCGGGAGCTTAAGGGTAAGGCACCTGCTGTTGCCGTAGAGGAGATTGTTGAAGAAGAAGATGAGAATCTTGCTGAAGATGACGAGGCTGAAGACTCCCAGTCTGGATCACTTGGTAGTGATGCTCCACCTGTGCCGTCCATTCGAGACTTGCTTGCACAGTTACAGCTCCAGATGACCGATGGATTTGAGAAGCTGAATACCAGATTGGACACAGTGGATTCGAGTTTGGAATCTCTTGCGGACACACAAGTCCAACTCCAGCTCCGTATCACCAGACTTCAGACAGAGATGCACGATACTCGTCAGGCTCCAGCTCCGCCCGCAGATGATGCTGCTTAGATAGGTTCTATGTCTAGGAGTGGGTCATCACGTAGTGTCTGTGTCTTGTCATGTCTGAGTCCTGTGCTAATTTGCTTCCACTTTGTTGTCATGTACTTTCTTTCCCTTTCAGTCAAACAACTTTTTGTACTGTGTATGCTTATTTCATATCAATGAATTCACAGTGCCTTGCTCTATGTTGTCTCTATGATTGACTGATATGCATGCTTTTCGATGTTGTCAAAAGGGGGAGAAACCTCAATGCATTAATTGAATAATTTTGTCATCATCAAAAAGGGGGAGAATGTTGGGTTTTCATTCTAACATTTATAACAACATGTTTTTTGATGATGAATAACTTCAATTGAGGTTTGATACACTTGACACATGACAAAGAACCCAATGCAATACTTGATCATTTGTGTATTCAAAATACTTAACTTTACATGTTTTATCATGTAGGTACAAATGCCCAAAGTCAAGCTCTCACCAAACAAGTGAGAAAGATCACAAAAAGCAAGAAATAAGGTCACCTGTCGACAGACACAAAAGTACCTGTCGACAGATTGCACAGGAAAGATCAGCCCGAAGTCACATTGCTCAGGAAGTCTTCATCTGTCGACAGATGGGAAGTCGACTGTCGACAGATCCCACAGTCCTGAACATCCAGACTTCTGTCATTTGCACAAAAGAAGACATCTGTCGACAGATGGTCATCGACTGTCGACAGATTGCACAGAGCCAAAGATCAAGACTTCAGTTTGATGCAAACTCACTGTCGCCTGTCGACAGATGGCCAAGACCTGTCGACAGACGGAGAATATTTCAAACTACGGAAAGTTTCTAAGTTATCCAAGATAGTGTTTCCAAGTCTCACGTTTCTCCAAGTGAGAAGACCTATATTTAAACACCTCTTTGGAAGAAATTTCGTACAGAAGCAGCCACAACCAAAACCCTAGAGCTATTCCAAATTCCAGAAGAGTTGCTGCTGCTCTGCTTCAGACTGCTGCCCAGAGCCCTAAAGATCCGTCGATCCAGCAGTTCCTGAAGATAGAACGTCGAGGATTCAACCTTCTCCATCGACTCAAAGCATTCAAGTCGAAGATTGAACTTCCTCCAGGCGTTCTCAGAAGAGTTCTTCACCAGGATTTATTCTCTCACTCAGAACTCTCTCTGTTTTGTATTTCTACCATCCGTGTGTGTGTTGTGGTGATTCAAGCGACCCTTGTGCTTGAGATCACGTGTGTGTGTTGTTCTGATCGTGGGTGCACATCAGAAAACACGTGTGTGTGAGTTGTAGTCACCGTACTCTCTCATAAGCAGTTTTCTCTGCGTGTGTGTGTGTGCCGTGGACGTAGGATACACGATTTGTGTACTCCGAACCATGTAAATCTTCGTGTCCTGTGGTTTGAATGTTTTTCACGTTAGATGCTTGATAGGCACGTTGGATTTACACACGCTAGATAAATTGCAAATTCATCTACACGTCATCAACACATCTAAATCTCATTCAGTTTCTACTAAAAACTCAAAAGACTTTGTTGTGGTTAAAAAGGGTTGTTTTAAACTTTTAATTGACAGTAATCTATTCAACCCCTCCTTCTAGATTACCATATTGGGATTCCGCAAACCTTTCAGACTGATCATCAAAATTTGTAACGGCCCACTTCCACCCGGTACGGTTATACCAACCCACATCGGATGAGAGTAAGTCGCTACAGGGGAGAAAACCCCAACGATAGTCACATGGGCTGAGATATACACAAATAGAAGGAATATTGCAGCGGAAATTAAATAACTCTTATTCCATCAACTTTATAAACCACATACCACAGTCTATATAGTCCATGAAAAGAAATAACATAGCATACATCCACTAAACATATAGCCAGTTTCCAAGTACAAATGACCAAAGTTTAAATTACAATTACATCACATAGAAATAACTCAAATCTTCAATCTACTCTTCACGCTCCTCGTCGGATCTTGCTAACTCCTCGACTTCTAAATCTCCTGAAATGTTTAGTAAGGGTGAGTCTACAAAATAGACTCAGCAAGCAACTTAAAAGTTCAAACCATGTACTTACCACACATGCTTTCTAACAATTTAACACTTTACTAGCTATCACATGATCGTTAACTATTTGCAATTTACAATTAAACTAACACATGCTCGTACTACAACATGGATATTAAAACATGAAATCTATTAACAACTATACTAACACATGTAAATAAGAGTTCTAAACATTGTTAATCATAACATGGTATTACTAACATGAGAGCATTCATACTAACACATGCTTGCAATTCTTATTAACACATGGCTTATATTCAATTTATAACATGATACTAAACACATGCTTATCAGGTAATTTCTGACTCATGAACATATTTTACATACACCTACACATGGTACTAAACATGATATCACAATTAACATAAATCACATTAACACATATATGACATGAACATATGCACTTTTACCTTGGCTCTCACATGCACTTACTTTCACATTATTGTTTACTTTCATTAATACAAGATTTGACATGGTTTTCACTTTGCATATTCATGTATCACATGTCACATCACTTGCACTTACCACGTGCCACTTTCACGTATCACTTTACACATTGTTCACATTTTCACTTTTACACATTGCCAAGACACAGCCCAAACCACCACTAGAAAGATCACTTAACACATACACGTACTTAATCACGAGGCAAAGTGACCAAGTCTAGGTTACTGCGCAGAACCGGGGGAAGCCCTCCCCACCATTACCAGTGGAACTTATCCACCTCCAGGATTTCACACGACCCGTTGCCTCGGGTATCATGTAACACGTTTGAGCTTTCCCGTAGGGGCACTACTATAGTACAGCTCCACGCAATCTATGGTGGCAGTGTCTTACTGGCACAAATTATATCTTTTCACGTTAACACATTTCACACACACATGCCACACGTTCTCTCACTTTCCATGCACATGCACATATATAATCATGAAACAATCACTTATCACTTTCAGTTTCTCAAATTAACCATAAACAGTAATTGACAGAACCTAATCATAATACTAATCACATTTCTAAACATGGTTGAAACTTAATATCAAATCATGGTACAGAAACCTTTAGAAATTCATAACTCTTTTTACAATGATCAAAACATGCCTAAAATTTAACCACTGGGTACATAGGTATAACAGAACACATCAGTAAATTTTCATATTTTTCAGAGTAGTATAACTATTTTTAATATTTAATAGAGATTTCTTGATATTTAACAAGACAATTCAACTAACTTGGTAGACAGTAAACTATCTACTCTAATAATCCTAAGACATGCACACCATGGTCCTAACTTCATGAAAAATTTCTGAGACAATAACATTCATCATACATATTTATTCTGCATTTAAATCTATCATAACATGCTTATTCTCTCCATAACAGAAATTCTATAAATAGCAAATATAATTAGAAAAGTATCATGATATCATGGTTTGCTCTATTCAATATATCTGACAAGACAAAGTTTTATAAACACATGCATATATTCACAATTATCCAAAAATCCCATCATAAGTAGTCAAACAGTGTTCTAGCAAAAATAGATGAACTTGATGTCCAGATGTTGGACGCCAACAGGGGTTAACGGCACGATCGACTGCCGTTTACCCAGGATCTTGGCGGCAATAAAGTGGCCGTCAACCTCTTGTCTGCACACAGTACAGACTAAACATAGAAAATAGATGAATTGAGGGGTCCAGGACATGATTTTTAAATCCGTAAAATTTATAGAACCATAAAGGATAAGTCCACGGAGTGAAACCCTAAGCTACTTGCCTGTGAATAATTCTCTAAAGGGATTAATTAGTCGCAAAAGCTCTCCTCGGCCAAGCCAATAAGATGCAGAAAACTCCTCCCAGATCCAGTCTTTTTGTTGATGTAGATCAATCTCCGGAGTCGGGGAAGCTTCCTCAATGCTTGGAGTACCTCCCAGTCGATGTAGATCACCGGAAGAAGCCCACACACGCCAGATCAAGCCTTACAAAACTCGATTTTTCTCACAGCAAAACCCTAGGTTTTTCCTTAAGCCCAAAAAGACCTAATCTCACCCAAACAAGGTGTTTTATAGAGCTAATGGGTCGGGCTACGCGTTATATTAGGTTTCCTACCGTTGGAGGTAGGTTTCCCAATCAAGAACTGCAAGAAACACAGCCATTTTCAGATCTGGAATCGCAACATAACTGGGAAATAAATGTCCATATTACTGCCATTTAAAGGAAGTCGACGTCCATCGATCTGGACGCCAATATGAAGTCAACGGCACACTGGTTGCCGTCAACATGATGTTAACGTCACACTTGTTTCCATTGACTCACTCTTAATGTTGAGAGATGTTGACGTTAAGAAGAATTTCGGCAGAAACTCAGTATATCAATAATCTACAAACACAACACAAGATATATACATACAATATATACAACAATAATTACATACTATATGCACATTTAAATAAACACATTATATGCACAGAAATAAACATATATATATATATATGCACGTAAGTAAAATAAATAGACATAATATGCACAAAATTTAATAAACATATGAGGACAAAATTCGAGGGCCTTATAAAATTACCTTGCTGTAGTGTTCTAAATTTCTCCCTCTTGGCTTGCTGAATTTGTACCGGAAAGAAGGTGTTGTTGAATGCTTCAAGAAACTCTGGTCTTGTGATGGTATCCTCCACTCGTCCTGCAAACACGGTTTGCATCTTGAGTCTCCACCACTCTTGTACAAATCCCCTTTACTGGTAAGTAGCCAAGATTACTCTATCCGCCTGTGGACACCTCATTGTAACAAATACCCTTTCTATCTCATGCACCCAGTGTTCAGTTGTATCCGGATTTGGACCTCCCGAGTATGTAGGTGGCTGCAAATGTAGGAACCTCTCCACTAGCACCGTGGACTCCTCCACACTAGTTGGCCGCATTGGAACAACTGGAGGTAAAGGTACTACAGGTGGTACCTCAACTCCATATGGTGGTACAAACGGTGCCGGTACGGTCTCCTCCTCCACTGGTGGTGCTGTAACTGCTAGCTGAACCGGTGGCTACTGATCTAACTGTGTCTGTATCTATGTAATACTATCCCATGACCTCTCTATCATTTGATGTGTGGTCTCCTCAGGCTCATCACCTCCACCTCCCCAATCTCTCCTATCAGCCATTTATAAACCTACACACACAACATTCCAATCCACACAACACACAAGCATATCATTACAAAAACACGGCCAGCTACCAGTAGTAGACTATAGTAGGGAACAAACTATGTACATTTCTGGTTCCTTCATATTTACATGGACCTTGCTCTGCGGTCCTCGCCGTTCAAGCCCGTTAACCCAATAACGTGCTCGACACGACTCCGCCTCCCGCGATCAGGCCGAAGCCTCGCAAGGGATATCAACCACACATGTCCGTGAAAATATAAAGGAAACATGCTGAACACATATAAGATTCTATTTCTTACATATATTCACATGAAATGTACATGTTCAGCTCCATATCATAGTCATTAAACAAAGTACAACAGCCAGGGACAAACCCCCGAGGCTCCACAAGCAAAAGTATTACTCTGCTGGTGGCGAAGGCCCGACCCCACTACAGTGCTGACCGGAACTAGAAGAGGGACGGGAACCCTCCTGCTCTCCTTCACTTGGAAGAAGAAGGGGTGAGCCTCACTAATCACTGGCTCAGTAGGGCAACTCCCCCAAAGCCGATAAAACAATGTACAACAGATAAGATAAGCAAAGTTGTAAGCATTTAAAGTATATGACGCCTACACATGATACTACAGTTGTAAGTAAATAAACGGCAAACCACATACGTGTGTACAAGCTAAAGAAGGGCACGCCGCACATGAGTCATGAGAACTGGTTCGCGACACCAGCCACAGACCCGGACAAACAACACAAGTCTACCTCTCAGTCTCGCAGCCACGGACGAAAGGTCCAGCTACCGCTCCACCTCAGGAGGGTCAGGAACTGTGGAGACAAACTAACACCACACCTGCAAACCACACTATTACAGGCCCAAGCCAGACACCTTTAGGGACTCCAGCTGAGAACCCTAAAGTGAGGCACTGGAAACAGGACTAGCTAGGGACCAGTATGTCTACTGGTGTCCGTCCCCTAACCACGAGCGCGCTACAAGCGACCGCACACCCACAAACACGAGTCGTTGCCCCCTGTCGTCTTTCCCTTAGCCGGACGTACAATTCAAACTCAGGAGTGAGGGTGTCCAAGAAGATGACACAAACCTTGATGGTACTCACCATACCGAGACAAGCCCTAAGCATCCGGTGCTAGGGTAACCGACTGGAGAGGTAACCACAGAAGGCGTTACAACCCAACTTGCTATGCACACATTTCCACATAAAACCCCTCATTATCAACCACGGTATGAGCCGACACAACCCATACAAACTCTACATTGCATAGCCAACACAGCCCAAGCAATGTACAACAGAAATCAAACAGACTGGCCATAGAACCCCAGAGCTTGAGTGGCCACACATAAAACCGCGACCAACACAGTGGTCGCCAATCGGCTTGAATCGTGACGAACCAACCCATCGCCTTAAGGTCTGAATCGCGAGGGGCCAGGTCGTCGTGTTCAAAAAATGCGACAATTGGTTCCATTGCCTTTCAGACAGCTGAAACCCACCTTCAACCAACAATCCGAAAAACACACCAAGAGTTTGTACATGTTGTGAAAGCAGGAAATAGAAGTCCATAAAACACCCTAAGCATGCTTTCTATCATCCATACATGATTTCCAAGTCAAAATCCATAAACCCCAATCCATATAGTCCATGCAAGAGAAAACAGAGTAAAGTTCCCCTACCAACAGAGGAAACATGAATCCAACGCCGTCCGGACGTTTCCCGCACTCCAAAGCACCTCCTTGCGCCGGAACCATGCCAAACGGATAGCTAAACACCCAAAATCGCCATGGAATCCCGCAGCAAAGCTTCCCCCAGCTGAATGGTGCAACTGCACTGTTCGGACAAGGGTAGAAGCCCAAAAGATACTGAGTTTGAATCGTGACGTATCGGGCCGTCGTGTTTAGAAATGCGACGTACCCCATCGACACGTTTAAATCCTGACGTCCTGCATGCGCCACGCGGCGCGCATGCAGCGGCACTCATGTAAAAGCGGTTCCAAATCTCAATGGGGAAGGTGGTCGCGTTCATGTAAGAATCGTGACGTCTATGTTCGTCGCGTTCTTAATGAGCCCGACAGAGGTCTGTTTGGGCTGGAAATTCCAACCCTCCAGCCTCCCACCCGCTATACCAAACCTGTAGAAACTAATGTAGACACACATAGTCTACTAATGGGCCATACACTGGCCCCCAAACCCGGTAAACTATGATTCGAACGTACCAGTTATTACACAGTGGCACTTGTGGTTCAGTTGTGGTACCTTGTGGTTTCAGGTACCTGTACCTTGTGTGGATTGCTGGTTGTTATGGCACGCCTTTTCAAGTGTTGAGGTGGATCATTTTATGTGGGGGGTCATGTTGTGTGACCTTCCACTTGTGGTGTTGGTACCCTTCTTGGGTAGTTCTCCGAGGTGTTTGTTACCATGAGTTGTGTGGTGGACGACTCTTGGCTACCAGTCCTGTTGACTCTTCGTTGGTGATAGGCCCGTGTGGCCTTTGTTTTACTCATTGTTTCTGTGGGGGACTGACTCCTTGTTGTTAGTCTCGTTACCGTGTGATAGTGGTTGGCCTATGTGGCTTGTGGCGTGGTTCTTTTAGTTGCCGTAGTGGACTGGTGTGCTTACACTAGCCCTGTTACTTCCTTTATTTCTTGTAAACTATGGCAGTTAATGTGTTTATGTCTAATGCAGTTCAGTTATGTTTATGGTTAGCACGTTTTACTTTCGTAGTGCTTCAGTTAGTGCTGCCAGTGAGACCCTTAGGGGTTGAGGGCTTGGTTCCTTCTTTTAGTTGTTGGTTTGTGGTTGTTTTTGGGAGGTCCCTACTGAGCATGTGACTTGTTGAGGCTCACTCCCTTACAGTTCCTTTCAGGTGCTTGTCATATGCTTGTAGCAACATTGTGGCAGACTTGTACCACTGATAATCTCATAATTGTTATGAATAATTGTGCCATTTTATTGACAAATAATTGATAAATTCATAAATATTGGATTACATGGGCGATAATTGATTAAATATCTATTGTGTTGTATTTGCAGGTTAATGGGCCATTGTATGAAATACTTAACGGGCCACTGGACAAAGCAATCCAACAGGGGTAAAACTGGCATATTCTGAAAGTTGCAAAACCCTAGCCGCCTTTCTTTTTCTACCTCCCTCTTCTTGCTATATTTTTAAGATTGTCTCTCTCTTTTTGAAAACCTCTCTTTTAGAGAGAGAGCTCTTTATTTAAACCCCCCTCTCTCTCTTACTATTCTTTTTGGACATTCTACTCTCATTCCCTTCTTCCTCCCGCAACCCTTCTCTTCTTCTTCCTCTCTTGGACTTTCTCTCTTCTCTCTCGCTCCTGCGCACACACCACTTCTTCTTCTCTTCCCTTCTTCTTCCTCTTCTTCTCTTCCCTTCTTCTTCCTCTTCTTCTCTTCCCTTCTTCTTCCTCTTCTCTTTCTTCTTCCCGGTCTCTCTCTGTCTCTCTCTTCGGTTCACACGTAGAGCAGCAGCAGCAACGCGCCAGCAGCCCTGCCCGCCACGCCCGCGACTGCCCTGCGTCGCCCAGCTGCCTACCGCCAGCGCTGCCCCTGCTGCCTCGCCAGGCCGCGCCCCTGCCGCCTGCCGCCTCCACGCGCCCCGCCTGCGAGCCACCCACGCGCCCCGCCGGGCCCCTGCGCGAGCCCGCCTCCGCCAGTGCCTACGTGTATGCGTTTGCATGCACATAGGCGCCTCTCTCTCGCCTCTCTCATTTCTCTCTCTCCCGCTTCCTCTCTCTCTTCTCTCTCCTCTCTCCTCTCTCTCACGCTCTCTCTCTCCTCTCTCCTCTATCTCCCGCGCTCTCTCTCCTCTCTCTCTTGTATCTCGTCTCTCTCTTCTCTCTTACTCATCTCTCTTTTCTATTTCTAATATTTTATTAGTATAGTTGTTGATGTATTTTGTTTAGGATAAAATATTTTATTGTTAATCCTCTTTTAGTATTTAGTGGATTGTGATTTTTGGAACTTGTTACTCTTTATCTCTCTCTCTATTTACTTAGTTTAATTAGTTTAGTTTTATTTAATGCAACTTAGTTTAAATATCACCACATTATTTTCCTAAATAAAAATCCAAGGTTTTCAACTCTAAAATCCAGTTCCCCGTGGATTCGACTCGGCTCTCACCACTTAACTATTGTCAAAATATTTACTGTAGGCCGATAATTTTGAGATTGTTAGTCACGTGTTTAACGACGCATTCGTAGGCTATCAATTTTTGGCGTCGTTGCCGGGGAGTTAGAATTTTTAGTTTTGATAATCTTGGTGCTATTTGTATATATTCATGCTAACATGTTCTTTCTTTTTGTAGGTATCAAATAAAAAGTGAAAAAATCCTGAAAATTGCAAATTGAAGAATCTGTCAGAAAACTGTCGCTGAAAGCTAAATCTGTAGGTAAAAGATCTGTTTTGAAAAGAAAAATCCGAAAATTGAAGGAAAAATCAGAAGAAAAAAAAGGGGGGAAGTGAGGTGAGTTTCCTTCTCTCACTCTTTCCATTTAGTTTCATTTCCAAAAGAACGATGGATTGTGTTGGAGGTAAGTACCATTAAAACCCTCTCGATTTAGTTTCTTTTTCTTAGTTACCATGTTTAGATATGATTTAGTTCCCTTTTCTTAGTTACCATGTTTAGATAATTAAAAAAAAAAGAACAAATAAAAAAAATCCAAAAAAATCAATCACTTGAATCCAATCAAAGATGTCATGTCAAGATTAGAAACCTTCCATCTTTAGGACATGCATCATTTAGATTTCCATGTTTAGGTATTTCTTTTCTTTGAAAGTTTCCTTTCTTGTCGAAGATTGCGAGAGGCAAGGTGAGAATCTCAATTTCTTTAAAAGCATGATCATGCATTGCCATGCTTGCATAGAATCCCTTGCTTGATTTTGTGGTGTGCACATCATTTCTAAAATACTTTAAGGGCAGTTTCCTTAACAAGATAAGGTGGGGATTTGATCACCCTTCCTTAGCCCACAAACCACAATCTACCTGCATCTTTTGCATTCCCAAGCCCTAATAAAAGTTAGTAAACATTGGCCTTAGGGTTCACACTGAGGTTTAGGTCCACTTGGGCCCACTAATTGGTTTTGGAAACTGGTGTCTAAGGCTAGAGGTTAAAAGGCAACGCCTAAGCGGGAAAGTGGTTCTCTAATTAGGTCCCTACGAAAGTAGGGGGAGCCTCCCACTACCCCACCTCTTACCTGGCCAGTGGATATACCTAATAGTGGACTTAAGTTGGTCTATGGCCACTTTGTGAGAAATCTCACTTTCTAGTCTAAGATCTCTAGGTCAAATAGGGTATTTGTTGAAACTTGTTTACATTTGTTAAAAAAAAAATCTAAAATAATAAAATTTTTAAAAAAATTCTCTCTTCTCTTAGTTGGTCCTAATGCATGCATGGTAGGAGATCACAAAGCCCTAATTTGCTAGGACCAATCCCAGAAATTGAGAGACTTCTCCATCAAAGGAATAATCTCCTGAAAAATCAAATGGCTGAAAATCAAGATAATCAAGAAATCCCCAAACAAATGAAGGATTATTTCATTCCCAATCAATATCAACCTTCATCTTGTATTCATCTCCCACAAATCAAGCCATCCAATATGAGATTAAATCCAGCACCATCCAAATGCTCCCATCCTTTTATGGAAATACCAATGAGGACCCTTACAAACACATAGATGAATTTCTGGAAATTTGTTCCACTGTCAAGATCCAGAACTTCACTAATGATGCCCTCAGACTGACTCTTTTCCCATTCTCTCTTAAGGATAAAGCTAATATTGGTTGGGCACTGTAGAGAAAACCATTAGAACTTGGGCAGAAATGCAACAAGAATTTTTGAAAAAATTCTATCCCATAGGCCGAACCAATACCATGAGAAGAGCCATTACTGGATTTTCTCAAACACCAGGGGAATTAATTCATGAGTCATGGGAAAGGTTGACGGAGCTTTTGAGAAAATGCCCCCACCATGGTCTCTCAAAATGGCAAATTGTCCAAGCATTTTATGAAGGATTGACTGAACAATATAGACAAATGGTGGATGCTTCATGTGGAGGGCTTTCATGAGTAAAGTGAGGAGGAGGCTTATGATCTCTTTGAAATGCTAAGTGAAAATTCAATTAATCATGCTCACTTTCATCTTATGAGAGATCTGTTGGGCCATCCAAACGGGCTGGGTTGTATGAAGTGAGAAATCAGGCTGAATCGGAGCCCAAATTCGAGAACCATCTCATGGCCCAAAAGTGGGAGAAAGTGGACACGATGGCCCAAACTGTTGCCTCTCTGGCTCAAAAGATGGACCAAATCTTGTCTAGGACCCATCAGGATTCCTTTGGCCCATTCCCCTCAAGCCCATATGTTGGCCCAGATTCCTATCATCAGGAAGTCTGTAGCTTGTGTGCTAGCCCGGCCCATCACATTAATGAATGTCCAACTGTAGCTCAACTCCCACCTTTCATCCAAGAACAAGTCCAAGCAGCCCAAGGATTTCCCAAGCCCAATCTAGACCCATTTTCCAATTCATACAATCCAGGCTGGAGAAACCATCCCAATTTCTCTTGGAAAAATCAACAAGTTCCACCTCAAAGACCTAACCCATCCGTGCCTCAAGCCCCAAAACAACCATTCCAGAACCAGTTTCAGGCCCAGCCGAATCCTTATAATGGCACTTATGCCAGAGGGCCTCAGGCCCAATTCTCTCAGGCAATCCAATATCCTCCTCCTCAACCCAAGCAAGTTCAGCCTACCTTTCAACAACCTCCTCAACAAAATTTTGAAGAACAATTCAATCAATTGCAACAAATTATCCTGGCCCAACAACAACAATTGCACCAGCAACAACAACTCTTGGCTACAAACCAACAGACCATGGCTAGGTTAGAAGCCCAAGTGGGCCAGATGGCTGAGACCACCACGAGAAGGGAAGTGGGCCAATTGCCTAGCCAACCTGTGCCCAACCCAAGGAACCAACCACCAGGCTTTGCTTCACAACCAGGCCTCTTACCTCAACCTGTCCAACAAGTCCAACAAGAGGCCCACAATTGGAGAACATAAAAGCCATTTCAAGCCTGCGAAGTGGTAAGGTGCTAAGCACCCACATAAGGGAAAAGAGGTTGTCAATAATCCTGAACTAGAGGCCCAAGATGTTACTAGTGATAGTGAAAAGGAACCCATTCAGACTAAGTTGGGGGAAGAGAACAAAGGAAAAGGGAAGGCTCATGAAAATCCAACTTCTTACCAGCCCAAAGTGCCATTTCCAAGTGCTCTACAATCCAAGCCCATTAAGAAAAAGAAGTCAGTCCAAGATGAGGAGTTGTTGGAATTGTTCAAACAAGTCCACATCAATATTCCACTCCTGGATGCAATCAAGCATGTCCCGACTTATGCTAAATTTTTGAAAGAAATGTGCACTCCACGAAGGGAATCCAAGACTGCAATTCAGAAAATCTGGCTATCTGAAGATGTTAGTGCAGTCTTGACAAACCACCTCCCTAGGAAGTTGAAGGACCCTGGTGCTCCCCTCATTTCATGTGATATAGGTGGTATAACCTTTGATCGTGCCCTTCTTGATTTAGGGGCAAGTGTCAATCTTCTTCCCACCTTTATTTATGAGCAATTCAACATAGGTGAACTCAAGCCCACTTCCATCATTCTGCAGTTGGCCGATCGTTCGGTCAAGACTCCACGGGGATTGATAGAGGATGTAATTGTCAAAGTCAATGATTGTTATTTCCCCGTGGACTTTCTCATCCTTGATATATCTACCAACCAGGAGTTGAAACACACTCCTATCATTCTTGGTCGCCCCTTCCTCGCCACTGCCAAAGCCAATATCAACTGTGCTACGGGGATGATGGACATTTCATTTGGAGGGGCAAAAGGTTTCTCTCAACGTTTTTAAAGCATCTCAATATCCAGATCAAGAAGAAGGTTGTCATTCTATTGACATTTTGACTGAGGCCATTCATAATGATCTAGATGTTGACCAACTTGAGGAGACCAATGCTTTACATGACTCACCACTCCATTTGGCACCTTGGTCCAAGGTCGAACCTCTACCGGCCTTGCAATCTGAACCAGCTTTACCTTCACTTCAAAGCCCTCCAGATCTTGAGCTTAAACCTCTTCCAGACTTCCTCAAGTATGTATTCCTGGGCCCAGACCAAACTTTGCCTGTTATCATTGCCTCCAACCTAAGTCCTACCCAAGAAGCCCAATTGATAGAAGTTTTAGGGGAACATAGAGGTGCCATAGGTTGGACAGTGGCTGACCTTAAGGGGATTAGTCCATCTGTTTGCATGCACCACATCTACTTGGAGGACAATGCTAAACCAATCCGGGAAACGCAAAGGAGGTTAAATCCCAACATGAAGGAAGTGGTGAAGAAGGAAGTAGTGAAGTGGCTAGATGCTGGAATGGCTTATCCAATATCAGATAGCCAGTGGGTCAGCCCAACCCAAGTGGTTCCCAAGAAGTCTGGGCTGACAGTGGTGAAAAATGATAAAGGGGAGGAGGTACCCACTAGATTGACCACGGGATGGAGAGTGTGCATAGATTATAGGAAGCTCAATGCCATGACCAAGAAAGATCATTTTCCACTCCCATTCATGGATCAAATCCTAGAGAGACTAGCAGGCCAGCAGTTTTTCTGCTTTTTGGATGGTTATTGTGGGTACAATCAAGTAGCAATTTACCCAGAAGATCAAGAAAAGACCACCTTTACGTGCCCCTATGGCACATTTGCTTTTAGGAGAATGCCATTCGGACTTTGCAATGCACCAGCCACTTTTCAAAGGTGCATGATGGCAATATTCTCTGATATGGTGGGAGAATTCCTTGAGGTATTTATGGACGATTTTTCTATATACGGGGATTCTTTTGAAAAATGTCTGAAAAATCTGGAGAAGGTTTTGGCGAGATGTGTGGAGACAAACTTGGTGCTTAGTTGGGAGAAGAGCCACTTCATGGTTCGAGAGGGCATAGTCTTGGGCCACATTGTGTCTGAGCGGGGTATCGAGGTAGATAGAGCCAAAGTTGGCATCATTGCTGATCTTTCTCCCCCTACCTCCGTCAAACATATTCGTGCATTTCTTGGCCATGCCGGCTTCTATCGCCGGTTCATTGAAAATTTTTCCAAAATTGCCCGTCCCTTAACTCTTCTCCTAGCAAAGGATGTCCCATTTCAATTTGATGATGCTTGTTTGGAGGCATTCACTACTTTGAAAGAGGCTTTGACCAAAGCTCCCATTCTTCAAACTCTTGATTGGTCATTGCCCTTTGAGATCATGTGTGATGCCTCTGACTATGCCATAGGTGCTGTTTTAGGACAAAGAATTGATAAACGTCCTGTGGTGATTTATTATGCGAGTCGCACCCTCGCTGATGCTCAATTGCACTACACCACCACAGAGAAAGAACTCCTTGCTGTGGTTTTTTCCTTCGAAAAATTTCGATCTTATCTTTTGGGGGCAAAAGTCATCATCTACTCTGATCATTCTGCTTTGAAGTATCTCCTGGCAAAGAAGGACTCCAAACCAAGACTCATCAGATGGATCCTTCTCCTTCAAGAATTTGATTTGGAGATTCGGGATAAGAAGGTACTGAAAATGTTGTTGCTGATCATCTGTCCCGAATTCTCATCCCAGAAAGTGCTCCCATGCATGACTCCTTTCCCGATGAACACCTCCTTGCTATTTCTCATAGTACACCCCCATGGTATGCTCACATTGTCAATTACCTTGCGGTGGGGCAAATTCCTGAAGGATGGTCAAAGAATGAAAGGGATCATTTTTTCTCTAAAGTCAAACACTATTTTGGGATGACCCTGAATTATTTTTCATGGGTCCAGACCAAGTCATTAGGAGATGTGTCCCTGAGGAAGAGCAACAAAGCATCCTCAATTTCTGTCACACTCTAGCTTGTGGGGGACACTTCTCGGGGAAGAAAACTGCTGCCAAGGTCTTACAAAGTGGGTTTTACTGGCCCACATTGTTCAAGGATGCTTATGAATTCAGTAAGACCTGTCTGAGATGCCAAGCAGTAGGCAACAATTCTAGGAGAGACATGATGCCACTAAACCCCATTTTGGTGGTAGAAATTTTTGATGTCTGGGGATCGATTTCATGGGCCCATTCCCTTCATCCTTTGGCAATGAGTATATCCTTGTGGCAGTTGATTATGTATCTAAATGGATTGAAGCCATTGCCACCCGCACCAATGATTATAAGGTTGTCATGAAATTTGTGCGGAGGAATATCTTCTCTAGGTTTGGGTGCCCTCGGGCCATCATAAGTGATGGGGGATCTCACTTCACTCATTCCCAATTTCGAGCTTTGCTTAAAAGATATGGGATAACTCACAAGATTGCTACCCCCTACCATCCCCAGACCAGTGGCCAAGTGGAAGTGTCCAATAGGGAGATCAAGAACATTCTCCAAAAGACTGTTAGGCCTGATAGGAAAGATTGGTCAGAAAGGTTGGATGATGCTTTGTGGGCCTATCGGACTGCTTATAAGACTCCCATTGGCATGTCTCCCTACAGGTTGATTTTTGGTAAAGCCTGTCACCTTCCTGTTGAGTTAGAGCATAGGGCTTATTGGGCCATTAAACAATTCAATCTTGACTTAGCCCAAGCTGGATCGCATAGAGCCCTTCAACTGTATGAGCTTGAGGAATTGCGCAATGAAGCCTATGATAATTCCAAAATTTATAAAGCCAAGACCAAAATCTTTCATGACAAACACATTTTGAGGAAATCCTTCCATCCCGACCAAAAGGTTTGGCTTTTTAACTCTAGGCTGCGCTTATTTCCAAGTAAATTGAAATCTCGATGGGATGGACCATTCATTGTTGTAAAAACTTTTGACTGTGGTGCTGTTAAAATTTTTGATCCTAAAAATGGTCAAACTTTCACTGTTAATGGTCAACGTCTCAAATCTTACATGGAAAACATGCAGCTCTCACCTAAAGAATCCATTCCCCTGAATGATCTTGAGTAGATGCACAGGAACTTCATTGTGTCTGGCTGAAGACATTAAACTTAGCGCTTATTGGGAGGCAACCCAATATTTTTAGGAAATTTGACTTATTTTTTTTCTTTTCTATTGTGTTCTAGGTTTTTGGAAGGCTAGTCTACAACCCATTACCTTTGATGAAGCCAGTGTGCCCCACCCTCATGTGATCATCAGGTTGCATCTCTCCTTTCTTCACTTACATTGGCTTTATTCTATGTACATTACTTTTATGCCATTGGGGACAATGTCATTCAAGTTGGGGGAGGGCAAATCTTTCAAATCTTTAATTCCTGCTAAACATCCCAGGCATTATTCTATGTTCATTAACTTCATACATCATTTTTCATGGAAAAAATACCTCATTCTAGAATGATTTTACTATAAGTATATACTTGTGCTAGTGGCACGCTAAAGGATGACTTTTGTGGTTATGTTCTTAGCATTATCCTCAAACTACATTTGAAATTTTATTAAACCTTCACACATGTATTAGATGATGAATAAGTGTCATTCATGAGGGTGATGAGGGTTTTACCTAATACTCATGATGAGGATTGACATTCTACACTCTTATTGAAAACTAATCGTGGGGAAAAAGCTACATGCCTGCAAGTTATGAAAAAAAAATGATGAAATGACAAAATGAAGAAGGAAATCTCTAGCTTAGTAATCGGGCTTCGGCACCTCATGAAGTGTTGAAGTTCGCGTCAAACAGTGAAAGGATGTCCAAAGAAAGAAAAAATGATGATGAAGGATGAAAATAAAGGCAGAGTGAAAGCTACCTGTAATTCGAGGATTGGATTTTAAGAGTGTAGAGTTCATATCATCTCTAAGTAATGGGTCAAAAGCTCATGCACTATCTTAGTAATGCTTATTGATCATAAGCGCATTCATGAAGGAAATGATAATTTCAACTGTATCTTGAGGAACCATCTAATAACATGAACTACATGATTATCTTTGACACATGCTACTAGAACTGGAAATACTTATTGTTAATTTGTCTTATCTCTGCTTTCTTGACATGAAAAATGATGTTTGAAGTTCCTGTTAGTCCCAATTCACTTGTGTGCATTGCTAAGGGACTAGCAATGAGTAAGTTGGGGGATGTGATAATCTCATAATTGTTATAATATTGTGCCATTTTATTGACAAATAATTGATAAATTCATAAATATTGGATTACATGGGCGATAATTGATTAAATATCTATTGTGTTGTATTTGCAAG
The DNA here is from genome assembly GCA_014218235.1 of Colocasia esculenta. Lineage (NCBI taxonomy): Eukaryota > Viridiplantae > Streptophyta > Magnoliopsida > Alismatales > Araceae > Colocasia > Colocasia esculenta. The sequence continues at coordinate 22,976,537 of CM024759.1, forward strand.
TTAATGGGCCATTGTATGAAATACTTAACGGGCCACTGGACAAAGCAATCCAACAGGGGTAAAAGTTGCAAAACCCTAGCCGCCTTTCTTTTTCTACCTCCCTCTTCTTGCTATATTTTTAAGATTTTCTCTCTCTTTTTGAAAACCTCTCTTTTAGAGAGAGAACTCTTTATTTAAACCCCCCCTCTCTCTCTCTTACTATTCTTTTTGGACATTCTACTCTCATTCCCTTCTTCCTCCCGCAACCCTTCTCTTCTTCTTCCTCTCTTGGACTTTCTCTCTTCTCTCTCGCTCATGCGCACACACCACTTCTTCTTCTCTTCCCTTCTTCTTCCTCTTCTTCTCTTCCCTTCTTCTTCCTCTTCCCTTTCTTCTTCTCGGTCTCTCTCTGTCTCTCTCTCGGTTCATACGCAGAGCAGCAGCAGCAACACGCCAGCAGCCCTGCCCGCCACGCCCGCAACCGCCCCGCGTCGCCCAGCCGCCTGCCGCCAGCGCTGCCCCTGCTGCCTCACCAGGCCGCGCCCCTGCCGCGCACGCCAGCGCCCCGCGCCCGCGCCCTGCCGCGTGCCCCTGCCGCCTGCCGCCTCCACGCGCCCCGTCTACGAGTCGCCCATGCGCCCCGCCGGGCCCCTGCGCGAGCCTGCCTCCACCAGCACCTACGTGCATGCGTTTGCATGCATGTAGGCGCCTCTCTCTCTCCTCTCTCGCTTCCTCTCTCTCTTCTCTCTCCTCTCTCCTCTCTCTCACGCTCTCTCTCTCCTCTCTCATCTATCTCCCGCGCTCTCTCTCCTCTCTCTCTTGTATCTCGTCTCTCTCTTCTCTCTACTCATCTCTCTTTTCTATTTTGATATTTTATTAGTATAGTTGTTGATGTATTTTGCTTAGGATAAAATATTTTGTTGTTAATCCTCTTTTAGTATTTAGGGATTGTGATTTTTGGAACTTGTTACTCTTTATCTCTCTCTCTGTTTACTTAGTTTAATTAGTTTAGTTTTATTTAATGTAACTTAGTTTAAATATCACCACATTATTTTCCTAAATAAAAATCCAAGGTTTTCAACTCTAAAATCTAGTTCCCCGTGGATTCGACTCGGCTCTCACCACTTAACTATTGTCAAAATATTTAGTGTAGGCCGATAATTTTGAGATTGTTAGTCACGTGTTTAACGACGCATTCGTGGGCTATCAATTTTTGATAGGCAAACGCCTAAGTGGACAAGTGGTTATTTAATTAGGTCCCTGCGAGAGCAGGGGGAACCTCCCACTCTCCCACCTCTTACCTGGCCAGTTAACGAGCTTGAGAGTGGATTTGAGTTAGGCCTCAGTTGATTAGTGAGAAATCAAATGTTTATATTTTAGGGAACCATAGGTGTCATAGGATTAATTGTTTGCTAACTTGTGTGAAAATATTTTAAAAAAATCAAATATTTCAAAACAACAAAAAAACATAAAAACAAAAAACAAAAAAGAGGATTTATGTGGGTTGACAATCATGGTTATGAAATGGGCACATCATTTGGGCGAATTGGATCAGCCCATTATGGTATTCACTCTCAACCTAACCCACTTTATCCATCAACCTCTACTTACCAGTCCAATGGCTCCAAATGGACTCAAACCCATCTGATTCATGGTCACCCAATTAAAGATCACATGTATGATTCAGGGTGGAGGAAATATGTTGACCCACTTTACATCTCATCACCTCCCTCAACCCAAGAACAGACCCAAACCTTTCAAGTGTTATCCACACCCACTCCTTACTCAAAAGTTGACCAAGGTGTCTCCCCTGAAAAATTGAGTTTACTGTATCAAGATCCTCAAGGGGAAATTCAAGGACCCTTTCTAGGTGCCGAAATCATATCATGGTTCGATCAAAAAAATTTTGGCATTGATTTGCTGGTGTGCATAACAAATGCTCCTGAAGGCACACCCTTCCAACCACTTGCAGAAGTAATGCCACATTTAACACTTAGAGATCAACCTATTCTGGCCCAAGCCCAAAGTCTACATATCCACAACTTTCAACATTGGGCCCAATGCCAAATTGATATTCATGACAAAAGCCATCATGAGGGACATGTATATCCACAGTCCACTTATACTTCTCCCCCACAATCAGGCCTATTTGATGATCAATTTGGGCAATTTATGCAAAAATTCCATGATAACCAACAAGTCTTTGAGCAAACATTCACCCAACAATAACAAGAATTAGAGCAATCCTTTGTCACAACTGACCTCTTGATTACTCAACTGATGGAAATCAGAAGGAGGCAAGATAGTCAGTCATCATGCCAACCCACTGACAAATATGAACATCATTATCTTGATTGTGACCAACAATTTGACTCTCAAATTCCATTCGAAACTTCTCAGTCCAATATAATTGTGGACATGCCCACTTGGAAAATGAGAGATAATTTTAATGAGTCAAATCAGGAGGAGATGGGTGCCACTGAAAATCAATCCATTATCTTGGCCCAACTTGAAACTGACCATCAAGAAGACTCCATCCATAATGTCATATTTGAGGAAAGCTCTAATGAGTTAGTTGAACTCAAGTTGGGGGGGAGAGGAAAAAGAATGTCATCTAGATGTTGGGTCCGAGTTTGATGTGACATTATTTCAAGTGGGTGACAAAGAAGAGGTGAGTGTGGAGAAAGAGCTGGGTGTAATCATCAATCATTCTTCTTGGGTAAGAGAAGAATTAGAAATTTTGCCTGAAGTCCACATTGACTGGGTCTCTCTTGATGTCGAGAAAAACATAGAATTCCTACCTCTTCCTGACCTTGGCAAATCCAACATGTTCATGGACATGCTACCACTAGCTGATTGGTCAACTGCTCTTGAACCTTTTAAGCATCCTTGTGTTGAAAGTCATATCCATTTCATTCCTGATCATGCTACTATTTTTGACTCAAGTCAGCCTGTGGAGTTCAAGCAATCCTCTGAGCATCCAACTCAATCTAACCTCAATATCATGAAAGAGGATCTGAAAATGGAAGTTGTGGGTGAAAAGGGTGAAAACAATAAAGTCTGCATTGATGTGTTCAACACATATAAAGATTTTAAGTGTCCAAGAGAATATTCCTTAATTGAAGATATGATCTTGAATACCCCAGTTTCTGTATCATTTAATGATATGAAGGGTAAGTTTGGCCCACTTGACCCATCATGGCTGGTGTTGCCCTACAAAGAAAAAATTTGGCGCCAATTGATTGGGGGTGTTACGTGACCCTATTACCTCCATGTGTCTGGCTGAAGACATTAAACTTAGCGCTTGTTGGGAAGCAACCCAATATTTTTAGGAAAATTGATTTCTATTGATTTCATTTTTATTTTGTCTTAGGTGTTTGCTGGCCACTATCCTTTGATAAAGCTAGTATGCAACCACCCGCATGTGATCATCAGGTTGCATCTCTCCTTTCTTAACTTACATTGGCTTTATTCTGTTTTCATTACTTTTATGCCATTGAGGACAATGGCATTCAAGTTGGGGGGAGAGACAAATTGTATTCCAAATTTTTTTTCCCTAACATTGTGCTTCATGCTTCGTATTTCATGCAAGAAAAAAAAAATCTAGCTTGACTCATAGTGTATACTTGTGAAGGTGGTGAGTTGAAGGGGTGAGTTAACTAGTTATGTTTTTAGCATCTTCCTCAAAATACATTTGAAATTTCATCAACATAGTGAAGTATTGTTTTGAGCTATTCAAATGGATGATGAGAGTTTTACCGAACATTCAGGTTGATTGATTGATATTCTACATTCCTATTGATGACCAATCGTGGGGAAAAAGCTACCTGCCTACAAATAAATATGAAAATGTGTGTAGTAGTGAAAAAAAAAAAAAAACATGGAAAATGCCCCTGATCTTAGTAACCGGGCCTGTGGCTCCTAAGGTAAGAGTTGAGGCTCGAGTCAAACGGTGAAGGGAAGTGCAGCACCATGTAAATGAAAAGAAAAAAAACGAGCATGAAAAAGAGAATTAGGCAGAGTGTAAGCTACCTGTAATTCGAGGATCGAATTTAAGGAGTGTAGAGTTGATACCATCCTTGAGTGATAAGTAAAAAGCTCATGCATCCTCTTATTAATGCTCAAACATTATACAAAAAGTCATGAAATTTTGTGTGTATCTTGAGGAATTGTCTAATGACATGAACTAACATATTTGCCTTTGACACTCTCAACTAGAACTTGAAATACTTATGACCAAGCATTCTCATTCTTACTGTCTTGTCATGAAGTATGATGTTTTGAACTCTTGTTTGTCCCAATTATTCACTTATATGCATTGCTAAGGGACTAGCAATGAGTAAGTTGGGGGTGTGATAATTGCGCTATTATTGATAATAATCATGTTATTTACTATCTTATGGTCCTAATTTTACACAAATTCATTGTCACTTTATTACAAAAATGATAATTGATTAAATCTCTATTGTGTTGTGTTTGCAGGATTAATGGACCAAGAAATGAAGTGTCAAATGGGCCAATGAATTCAATTGGATCAAGAGAGAATAATGAGAGACTTAATTTTTAAATATCCCCTCTCTCTCTCTTTCTTTTTAAAAAAAACTCTTTCTCATTTTTAAAACCCACTCTCCTATTTTTCAAAAATCTCTTTCCTTTAATCTCTTCTCCTTCCTCTCTTTCCTCTACTACTTTATAAACTCTCTTTCTCTCTCTCTTTCTATTATTCTTTTCTCCCACTTCTCTCTTCTCCCTCTCTCCTGCGCATCTCCTTCTCCCTCTCTCCTGCGCATCTCCTTCCTCTTCTCCTTCTTTCCCTTCTCCTCTTCTTCTTCCTCTCCTTCCTCTTCTCTTTCTTCTTCCCGGTCTCTCTCTCTCTCTTCAGTTCACATGCAGAGCAGCAGCACCAGGCCACCACCTCAGCCGCACCCCTGCGCGCAGCCAGGCCCGCTCGCCGCACCCGCCTGCCGCCTCGCCCGCCCCCGCCAGCCGCCTCCGCACCAGGCCGCGCCCCGCGCCTGCCGCCCGGGAGCCCTGCGCCTGCCGCGCATGCCCCGCGCGCCACCGCCTCCGCCTCCCCCTCACGTTGCATGCATGCAACGTGAGGGCGCACCACTCCCTCTCTCTCTCTCACCTTCCCTCTCTCCTCTCTCTCTCACCTTCTCTCTCTCCTCTATCCCTCTCTCGTTTCTCTCTCTCCCGCCTTCTCTCTCTCTCTTCTCTCTCCTCTCTTTCTCTCTCTCCTCTCGCTTTCTCTCTCTTCTCTCTCTCTCTCTTACGCGCCGCTCCTCTCTCTTCTCTCTCTTCTCTCTCCTCTATCCCCTCTCTCCCTTTCGTCTCTCTCTTCTCTCTCTCATCTTTTGTTCTCTCTCTCTCTCGTTTCCTCTCTCTTTTTGTTCTTTATTTTCCAGATTTTCTTAGAGTTGTTGTTGATTTATTTCGTTTAGTATAAAATAATTTTTGTGGACCATTTTGTTTAGTGGAATGCAATTTCAGATCTTTCTCTTTGTCTCTAATCCACTCTTTATCTCTCTCTCTCTCTCTATTTACTTAGTTTAATTAGTTTAGTTTTATTTAGTGCAACTTAATTTCAATATCATCACGTTGTTTTTCTAACTAAAAACCCAACGTTTTCAACTCTAAAATCTAGTTCTCTGTGGATTCGACTCGGTCTCACCACTTAACTACTGTTAAAATATTTAGTGTAGGCCGATTATTTGAGATTGTTAGTCATGTGTTTAACGACGCATTCGTGGGCTATCAACCACCAACAGTTGAGTCGTAGTTGTAGTTGTGTAAGCTTTGCTCCCTCGGGATATGCCCCTGGTAGTTGTATTTTTCTCTTGAACATGTAATAATATATTGGGACAATGTAAATTGTGGAAAATGAGTATGATTACATGTACTTTCTTGTATATTATACTCTTGTGGTTGTCTTTTATATTCTTACTGGACACTTGTATGAGGTATCCCTTGCGAGACTTCAGTCCGATCATGGGAGGCGGACTTAGATATGGAGCCTTATTGGGCATAAATATCTAGGGTCACTACACGAACAATGTCTATACATTTGCCTCCTCATCCAAATTAACTACATCCTAGATGAGAGCACACATATTCTTCAAGTCAAATGTGGTTGCTAGCCCAAGCCGATCATGCAACCTCGACTTCTTTTTCAGGCTGCCATAATGGTGGACCGGCTATTCGAAGCAAGGAAATCTCAAAATAAGGGTCATATCCTTTACAATGAATGAGAATTCCTTATTGCCTAGCATGAAGGTGTTACCTCTAACATGTGTGCTTATTATCTCCTCCAATAACTTCATGTTGAAAGTGCATAGAGCAGTATTATCAACAAATGTGTGAAAAGGTGTGTTCCTCATCAAATTTTTTAGGCATTCCCAGAATGTTAGCTAATTTCTATCCATGATATAGATGTCCATGGTAGAGTGAGCTTTAATAATGTCACGTCCTAATAAATTAAACTATTTATCGGAAGTGACAGAATATAACATACATACACGGAAAAGACACGATATCCATTCATAAAAGATAACCTCATAAGTGTCTTATTACAAAAGTTTCCTCATTTAGATCTCATGAGGAACAAGTCAACAGAAACTTATTACATCACATTTACTATGCTAAACACTATAGAAAACCATCGTAATTAGCTCCTTGTAGGTTGGTAGTTCACTCAGCACACTATTCCCCTTAAACATTCGTTCCATCTGGATTACCTGAAAAATAGAATTCTGTGAGCTAACTAGCTCAGTAGGATTCAAGTCTATAATCAAGGAGATCAAGATACAAGGTAAGTGACAAGAAGTTATACATGTAATCATGCTTTTGCAAACTAAACTGAGATTGCTATCTGACACTAGATAGCAAAGTTATGGAACAATGAACTCAAGATTCAAGGATTCATAGTAACATTCACGAATTGTATTAAACTCATATGAACACACAATAACATGAAATGATGACCAATCAAACACTTAATGATGCTATGCCAAACATCCACTAATCCTTTATCGTTCCGCGCGGCCACTTAAACGAATTTGGGTGCTCCTCCCAGGACTAGACTAGCCCTTATTTGCCAAGCATAAACTCTTAGATTGAGTCCAAGACTCACAATTTGTCATCACCATACTCTTACCTTTGTAATGAATCAAGGAAGTACAAAGGTTTTACTCAAAGTCACTCAAGGTTTGCACAAGAGAATCAAAGGACTTGATTCCGTCACTGATTTCAGAAATTAACAATTTCACGAGGACAATTTTGTTCGGAACTTGTAGAAATAACTCAAAGTGACAAGAAGGTTAACTTGACTGGTTTAAATGGTTGTTTTGGTAGTAAAATACATAATCTAAAGGTATACTAACAAGTAGAACAAAGAGTATGATTTTCATGAAAGAACGGGGTCAAAACAAGGCTAGAAACAAGGTTTGGTCATGATCTGTCGACAGGCCTTGGTCTGCTGTCGACAGGGGCTGCACTGCCAGAGCTGGGTTTTCAGCTCTGTGTGTATCTGTCGACAGCCAGCATGGATCTGTCGACAGATGCACTCAGGCTGAAAGTTCTGGGTTCTGGCCAGGGGTTCCTGTCGACAGGCAGACCTTCGTCTGTCGACAGAGGCTATGTAATGGTCTGAAGGCTATTCCATTCAACCTCCAATGGTTCTATAAAGTTGCTCTAATGATCCTAACATGATTTGGACCCTAAACAAGTGTGGTTTCAAATATAAAACTCATGTAGACATGATCTGAAAACTGAAGATCATGGGACTTAATTTACAAGGGTGTTCTAGCTAAAGGTGAGCTCAACGTGGATAATAAGGAGTTCTTCTTCTTTGAACTCTTTTCTCCTCATCCTTCTACGTTGATCTTATATGAATTGAACTAACTTAAGAGTCTTACCACCTCTCAACACCTACAGTTAGCTAAACATAGAAAACCGTTGAGGTTCTATCTAATCTACACAATAGATTCAACACTTCTAAATTCATTCAAACGAATCAGAGCTAGTATCATGTGGTTACTATTGACTTAAGAATCAAGTAAGACATGATGTAAGGTTGATTTCTTATCATGTACATAATTCCTAAACCTTGACAACAATATGTTCAATATCAACTTTTCAGATTTCACAATGGTCTGGAAGAATGGCATGCTTAAGGTTCTTCATACCACTAACCAGAGGATCCAAGGAAAGTAGTAGGAGAACTTGGAAAAGTCAAGAGAAGAATCCTACCTTATTGAAGTGAAATGAGATCCTTAACTTCAGAAATCCTCAGAAATAAAAGAAAGGCAATTGCACACTTGCACGTAGAATAAACTCCACAGCAATCCTTCTGAGGGAATGAAACCAGAACTGTCGTGGAAGCCCTTCCAAGAAGAGTTGGCACTCAACTCAACAGCCTAACAGTGGAGTATCCTCTGCTGCAACACACATACACCTGCTAGAGTGGAGAAAGGTGTATACGAAGGTTGTGGGAGGGTTTTTATAGGCCCAGCCGATTCATCAAGCAACAACACATGGGCCCTTGAGGTGTCATGGTGAAAACCAAGTTGGTTTTCACCCCTACACGTAGCCCATGCAACATTTCTCAAGTTTACACGTTAGTAACAAACGTGTTCACTGTGCAGATAAATGTGCTGGCCTCCTTGATCCCTTACACGTGTGTATGGTAAAATCCCACAAAATTTCTTCCCGTAATTCCTCCATAATCGACTGGCCACTTGTTCCATAAATAAACATATCTAAACCATATCGGAATGCCATTAAATTTTAACCATAGACTAATATGGTGATTTTACTAATGTGGTGATTTTTAATTAATTTTTAGATTTTATTTTGAAATAGGTGAAAAATCACCCGAAAAATGGTCGTGTCGACTATACCTTGAAATCCGTACATCGAAAAATTCATATGATTACATATTAAATTTCTCCACATTTTTCTAGAAATTATGATGTTCTCAGATTTTTATTTCGACGTCGTTTTCTGGTTTCACCCTGCGGAGGCACGCATTTTGAGGTGCGACACTGGGATAATATTCATTACCCCTAACTATGTCTATCATCTAATTATCACATTTTAATAATAACCCTAAGGTATTTTAACTCAATTACTTCTATTTTCTCATTAATTAAATTTTCTGGGGCGTTACAAATAACTCCAAAGTTCACTGCATTTAGCGAAATACAAACAAATGTTCTTCAGATAATCGAGTATAATAGTATAAAAAAATTTAACCACCATTACAAAAGACAAATTTCACCCAAAGAGACCTATTTGTTACTAGAAGACACTTACTTGTCACTAGAAGAGACCTATTCGTCATAGGAGGAGACCTAATTTTCATAGGAAAAGACTTATTTGTCATTGAAGAGAGATATTTGTCACCAAAGAGACTTATTTGTCATTGGAAGAGACCTATTTATCACCAGAAGAGACCTATTTATCACCGGGATGACCTACTGGTCATCAGGAGACGCCTATTTGTGATCAGAAGGAAGATATCTATTTGTCACTGGGAGGACCTATTTGTCATCAAAGAGACCTATTTTCCACCAGGAGGTCCTATTTGTCACCGGGATGACCTATTTGTCATCGAGAGAGATCTATTGGTCACTAGAAGAAGAGACCTATTTTGTCACTAGGAGGACCAATTTGTCACCGAAGAGAACTTTTATCACCTGGAGGACCTATTTGTCACCGAAGAAACCTATTTGTCATAGGAAAAGACCTATATGTCACCAAAGAGAGCTATTTGTCACCGAAGAGACTTATTTGTCACAAGAAAAGACCTATTTGTCATCGGAAGACACCTATTTCTCACCCACATGACCTAAGAGACATATTTCTCACTAGAAGAAAGCTATTTGTCACCGAAAAGACCTATTTGTCCTTGAAAGAGAAAATATTTCTCACCTATATGACCTATTTGTCACTAATTAGACCAATTTCTCACCGGAAGACACCTATTTCTTACCCATGCGGCCTATTTATCATCGATCAGATCTACTTCTCACCGGAAGAGATCTATTTAGCACCTATACCTTTCACTCTGCTAGAGGCTTGCCTACGTGTAGAGACAACACTTATGTCTTCAGGATCTAATATTGATGGCTTCTCTTCCTCTGCTTCAAAAGCAAGTGCAAGGACCCTTGTTTCCTCTACATCGGAGGGAAGAGCAAGGATCATCTGTTGCTAAATCAAACATTCTTCCATGGTCGAGCTCCTCTCCTGACGAACATGGTGACTGAAATGCAAAAGTAGATTCTTCTCCAGTTCCATGCAGAATTGGCAACAAATAGCTCGAGGATGAAAACGGAAGACTCCAAGCAAACGCACAAACTTCCACTCTAAGGGTTTTGCATGCTCGTTATCCACTTTGGTGAATGGAGACAATGCCACTGCACAAAAACATTGGGGCTTCTCTTCAATGACATCCACCAGCCTTCACTAACAGGTGCAAAACCAGCAGATAGGATGAGGTGCCATCCATTTAAAGATGTGCACAATGGGAAGGGTAAAGTTGGAATAGTGAAATAGTCTTTATGTAACCACGGTGAGGTCATGATCTCCTACCTCGAAAGGCGCATGCATATGCAACTTTGACGTAAGGGAAACCTACGTGACCAACTTTACACACAACCTAACCCCAAGTCACCCTAATATTCTGTTGGGTTGAGTGTGAATTTAATACATTTCCCCTCATAATTTTGATGATGACAAGTTATAATTTTAATGCACAAAAAATGAAACATGTTAGATACATCACACATAAAATAACAATTCTCAAAAAGCATGTTTCCAAACACATTTTATCATTTATATTCATGATAATACATTGGACTAATAATTTATATGTTTATTTCTCAGGGACATACATTTCTTGCAAGGGTAGTGTCGACACACTCCTTACTGGTGTCGACACAGTGTTTCAAACCCTAAGGCAAAATGATGAAGAAAAGGTCAAGTGTGTCGACACAGCCTCAAGTGGTGTCGACACTAGACCCAGCTCCCAGAGAACCCAGTTGACAGGTCTGTATAGTGTGTCGACACTAGTGACCCTTCCCAGAGAACCAATTCTGCCAGTTTGGGACAGTGTGTCGACACACTCCTTGGACAGGTCGACACACTCCGGAAACGTTTTCACTTTAAGTTCCACCTGGACACGTAGCACTCTAGGGTTCACATGGATCGGTCTTGGATCATGTGCCCACGCCCCCCAAGGGTACTTTTGGACACATTGGGCTATAAATACCCTCCAATTGGCCACCCAACCCAAGAGAACCTTTTCAGAGCCTTCCAGAAATCCTTTTGGCGGCAAGCAGAGTTCTCCTCCCCGTTCTTGCTCCTCTTGTGCTGTTGCAACCAAATTCTCATCTCTCCAAGCACAAGAAGTGAAGATTGATCCATGAAGATGCAGTGAGATCACTTCCAAGGGAGCAGATCAAGTAGAAGCAGTCAATTGAGAAGACTTCAAGGAAGATTCAGTGGCACAAGTTGCAGAGCATCGGCCAGGGACTTCAAGCATTCAAGACCTTCTCAATTCAGTCTTCTACAAGGGAGTACATCTGAAGAACAAGGATTCTACATACAATTCTTCAATTCCCCTTAGTTCTTCTGAGTCATTCTTTAGATTGTGCATGAATTGTTGCACCAGTCTCCTTGAATGAATCTCTATAGATGTCACGCCCCGACACGGAATATCGGAGCGTGAAGGCAGTTGCAAGAAAAAGGTATAGAGCGAATACTAGACATCAAACCATTGCACATTGAATAATACTAAAGCAAATGTTTCTCATTAATAACTTTTCAAATGTCTAGTTACAACCACTAATATCAGAGCCATTCTATAGGGCCCAATTACATTGCAATAAAAGGAAATAACTAACTACAACTCTAAGATAACATAGTGACTCGAGGGTACTCTTGGCTTCACTCTTGGTCATTCCCTTCCTCGTGAGTGTATGTGTCATCCTCGGTGTCACCTGAGAACACAACATCAAATAACGCAGGGTGAGCGATAAACGCCCAGTAGGACTTAAATCTCAAGCTCAAGCAGGCTTTAAATAATTAACGCATTTAATGGCAGAGTATCTATGTCACGCCCCGACGCGGAATATAGGAACGCGAGGCAGTTGCAAGTGAACAGGTATAGAGCGAGTGCTAGATATCAAACCATTGCACAATGAATAATACTAAAGTTCATTAATACATTCTGATGCCTAGTTACAACCACTAATATCAGAGCCAATCTATAGGGCCCAATTACATTGAAAGAAAGTAAAAGACTAAACTTCAAACCTAACTACTACAACGCTAAATATAGCAATAGGATGCTAGGGTACTCAAGACATCACTCCAGGTCGTTCCCGTCCTCTTGAGTGTATGGTTCATCCTCGGTCTCACTTGAGAACACAACGACAAATAACGCAGGGTGAGCGATAACGCCCAGGAGGACTTAAATCTCAGGATCAAGCATGCTTTAAGTGATTAATGTATTATAATGCAGAATAACTAGAGAGAATAACGAGAAACATATAGAATGTACTGGTACACGATAACGAGGGACAATAGCACAATGCACGAGAGTATAGCACGACAAGTTTTGATATCGGATTGGCCATATAACAAGATAACAAGTAAAGTTACACTTCAGTGCACAAGTCACGATAGCAAGTTTTGGTCGATATTCTTTCAACCACGAGATTCAAGTAAACCAATAATTGACTGTTTGATTAATTGATTACCATAGATCAAATCTTGTGTGTTCATGCGTTAGGTGTATGCTATTACCCAGATCATTAGACCCTCGTGAGTTATAGCCTTTCAGGTGCTCCTCCCAAGGACCAGACCGGGCCCTTATAATGTTGCCTAGCATAGTCATGTTTTTATCGTAGACAATCAATTTAATGGCCAAATAGAGTACCAAGAAATAGATGAGAGTACTAGATGAATAGACGAGATAGTAGAGTGAACGTGAATAGATGAGCGAGTAGAGTATAGATGAGGGCTAAGGGACAATGCATGTAACCTTCCGAGTAACAGGTGATAGTAACAGTTGCACAACACGCGTACATGGTGTTGGCAGTCAGGTGGAACTCACGATCTTCCCGCTGGCCATGTTATGCACAAGTCCAGAGGTCCGACGTGATTCAAGGTAAGAGAGAACTTCTAAAAGTCGTTTGGATCATATCGATCCCTAAAGGTGTAATGGGTGTTAGGGTACAACCGGCTCGTCGACCATGTGGGAATCCATGATCAGAGGAGACTTACGGAGGCCTTGAACAAAGACTCACTAGTCCGGCAGAAGGAGTATCCGATGGAGAATTCGTCCATGCCAAGAGAGTGTGTATATAGAAACAAGTGCTCGACGTTCTAGAGGAGTTCTAGAACAGTGGAGCGTCGATATCGGTATATAAACAACGCAAGAAACGAATACTAGTCCTTTAAAATAGGGCAATTAATATACTTTATTGCAATAAATTACCAGATACATTATGAGATATTTTATGCTAGATTTCAGCCATATATGGATGGTTCATATGTGTGCATGTGTAAGAGAAATCATAGATAGAAAAGAAGTCGTGAATATGTAATTTAAAGCATTCAGTATGGCTCCATTTTAAAACATGTGTTTTTACTGCGTGTGTGACTGTTAAAAAGGCGTAAGAATATTTTAGAAAGTGAGAGCAATAAATTTTATGGGTTTTCATCAAAAATCCTGTGAACGCGACGTACCCATGTAAGGGTCGCGACAGGGTCATGATGGAACGCGACAAGGTCCTGTACGGGTCGCGACAGGGCTGTCAGCTCAGGCGGCCAGAACGCGACGGGGTCTTCTATCACGTTCAGAACGCGACAAGAAGGGGCGTCGCGACGGGCTTGAGAACGCAACCTATCGGGCCATCGCGTTCTCGGGTCCGTGGACTGAGTCTGATAGAGTTCTGCTCTGTCTTGGATTGCGGTCCAGAAATATCAGATTTTGATACAAGGTCATTTAGAAAATCATAACTAATTGTATACACGATGAAAAATCATGAAATCAGGGCAAATGAAACTAGACATGCGAGAGTACTTCCAGTAAATAGTAATTAGAGAGAGAGCATGGTTTGAACATGGTTTGAGCATGAACAATAACGAGTAACACAGAACACGATACAGAGAGCAAGATTGATTTAATTCGAGCAACATGCTCAACAAAAATTAGGGCTTTCAGAGGCAAACAATGCCTAACATGCATCAGTTCCTACAGTAAAAATCTTGTAGCATGGGGTTGAGTATACAAGGAGATCAATAGTTAAGAAGAGGGTTCGGGGTCATGTAAGTTGCAGAACATGAAAAATCAAGAACAAACGATATGCTAGTTGGAAAATTACGAAACCAAAGGGCTTTTGCTCCTGATAGATGAGACATCCTACAGAAAAAGTTTCATGGTTTATGCTCGTGAGAATGCCTACCTTTGACTCGTTTTATCCTCTAGGTTTTAGAACTCCAAGAACGAGGAAGAAGCTCCAAGAACTCCTTCTCCCCACGAGATCCTCTCCTCCTTGGCCTCTTCTCCATATCCAACAACCTTTGGCAACGAGCTAGGGTCGGCCAAGAGGGTTTAAGAGATGTATTTATATAAATACAAGTTCTTATTCCTACTATTACTCAAATTCCTCTTAATTACGAGATTTTCTAACTCCACCTTTCCTCTCTTGCTTTCCAATCTCTAATTGGGTTAGGATAGTATCTAAATTCGTGCTAGACTATATGGAGTAGGTTTAGGAATTCAATTCCTACTCTAATTGTCACTTTTATTGCTTTAATAACCCCTTTCCAATTAAGAGATAATTAAACTCCAAATTTATGGTATTTTCTTATTATTCTCCCTTTGTAAATTCATATTTTTGACCCAATAAGTTCTAGAGGATCCATTAAGCAAAGCCCATTACTCTTTTCCTTTTAATGGGTTTTATTTAATACTCTTTTCATTGAATATCCATTTAGCTGAGTTTTTAATTTATTATTTAAATTTTTATTTTTCTCAAAAATTCAGGTTGCTACAATCTAAAGATAGCAAGTACAAGAGAGTCAAAATATAGCAAGAGATAGCACAACAGGTAACAGGATAGCACAATAGCACGAGATCGAGTATAGTTTCCAAAAATAGCACAAGTATCGAGTATAGCACGAATAGCAGGATGGCCATAGCACAACTAGCACAAGTATAATAATAGCACGACGAGTATAGCACTTGTTTGTCATTCTAGACATCAAGAGAGTATAGTACGTTTTGTGTTTTGATTGTCATATAGATAGTCGAGATAGATAGCACTTGAGTGTAATGCCAAACAGTCTGATCATTTAACTCCCAAGGACACTAGCACTTTCGGGCGCACATCCTAGGACTAGATCGGGCCCTTTATATATTGCCAGGCATTGGTTATATTGTATCTTTAGACAATCAGTCAATGGCCAATATAGAGTACCAAGAATAGTTAAGAGCACTAGATGAATAGACGAGATAGTAGAGAGAACGTGAATAGACGAGCGAGTAGAGTATAGATGAGAGCTAAGGGTTAATCACGTAAATAACGAGTAAACAGGCGATAGTAACAGTTGCACAACACACGCACGTCATATTGGCAGTCAGGTGGAATTCACGATCTTCCCGCTGGCCATGTTATGCACAAGTCCAGAGGTCCGACGTGATTCAAGGTAAGAGCGAACTTCTAATAGCCGTTTGGATCGTATCGATCCCTAAAGGTGTAATGGGTGTTAGGGTACAACTGGCTCGTCGACCATGTGGGAATCCATGATCAGAGGAGACTTACGAAGGCCTTATGCAAGGGTTCACTAGTCCAGAGAAAGGAATATCCGACGGAGAGTTCACCACAAGCCAAGTAAAGTGTGTATATAAAAATAGGTGCTCGACGTTCTAAAGGAATTCTAGAACAGTGGAGCGTCGATATCGATATATAAACAACGCAAGAAACGAATACAAGTCCTTTAAAATAGGGCAATTTATATACTTTATTGCAATAAATTACCAGATACATTATGAGATATTTTATGCCAGATTTCAGCCATATATGGATGGTTCATGTGTGTGCATGTGTAAGAGAATCATAGATAGAAAAGAAGTTGTGAATATGTATTTTAAAGCATTCAATATAGCTCCATTTTAACACAGGTGTTTTTACTACGTGTATGACTGTTAAAAAGGCGTAAGAATATTGTAGAAAGTGAGAGTAACAAATTTTATGGGTTTTCATGCAAAATCCTGTGAACGCGACGTACCCATGTAAGGGTCGCGACAGGATCATGATGGAACGCGATAGGGTCCTGTACGGGTCGCGACAGGGTTGTCCGCTCAGGCAGCCAGATCGCGACGGGGTCTCCTGTCACGTTCAGAACGCGACAAGATGATGGTAGCGACGGCTCCGTCGCGTTCTCAGGTACTTCACCTGAGTTCGAGCGGGAACATTGTTCTACATCAGATTGCGTGCCAACTTGACTTGTTTGGACACAGGGTACTTTGAAAAATCATAACTAATTACATAGTCGATGAAAAATCACAAAACAAGTTGAAAATTAAAGTAGACATGTAAGGGTACTTCCAGTAAATCAGAATTAGAGAGAGAGCATGGTTCATATAGTGTTTGAACATGAGCAAGAACGAGTTATTCAGAATATGGCACAGAGAGAAAGATTGATTAAATTCGATCAGCATGGTCGATGAAATTTAGGGCTTTTAGGGGCAAAAGTTCCCTAACAACATGAAGTATCTACAGCAAGAATTTCGTAGCATGGGATCAAGTATTCATAGAGATTTGAATTAAACATGATGTCTCGGGTTTATCATGTTTGCAGATCTTCTAAAATCAAGAACAAAAGATTGGCTCGATGAAAAAGAGGGAATGAAGAGAGCTTTTGTTCCTGGTGATTGGAACTACCTACAGACGAGTATAATTTAATTTTGCTCGTGAGAATGCCTACCTTTGACTCGATTTGTCTTCTAGGGCTAAAATCTCCAAGAACGAGGAAGAACCTCCAAGAACGAGGAAGAACCTCCAAGAACTCCTTCTCCCCACGAGATCCTCTCCTCCTTGGCCTCTTCTCCACGTCCAACCACCTTTGGCAACGAGCTAGGGTCAGCCAAGAGGGTTTAAGAGATGTATTTATGCATGTATGGGTTCCTATTCCTACTTCTATTCTAATTGCTCTTTAATTATGAGATTTTACCTCCAACCTTCCTTTCTTGCTTTTCAACCTCTATTTAGGTTAAGATGGGATCTAAATTCGTGCTAAATCATAAGGGGTAGGCTTAGGAATCCAATTCCAACTCTTATTGCCTCTTTTAATGCTTAAAGAGTCCTTTTCTATTTAGGAGATTTTAAGACTCCGAATTTAGGGTATTTTCTTTTTATTTACTATTTGTAAATTCATATTTTGACCCAATAAGTTCTAGAGGATCCATTAAGCAAAGCCCATTACTCTTTTCCATTTAATGGGTTTTATTTAATGCTCTTTTCATTGATTATCCCTTTAGCTTAGTTTTTAAATTTATTATTTAAATTTTTATTTTTCTCAAAAATTCAGGTTGCTACAATAGACCAGATCATTGCTAGAGGATCTGGATCTTGTTGTTTTTGATCTAGCAAGTTGGTTGTAAGCCTTTGTGCTCAGTGTGTTGAGTCATCGCACTCAAGTTGTGGTTGAGCAGTTGTGCTCAAGTTTCTAGAGTAGTCTTGCTCTAGAGGTTGTGTGTGAGTTGTTGAACTCAGTGTGTTGGAGTTGTCAAGCTCCAGTGTGTGGTGTATTCAAGTTGAATAGTGGAGCCTCACTGTGTGAGGGGTGGATGTAGGAATCACATGGTGTGATTTCCGAACCACCTAAAAATCTCTGTGCAGTGGTTTGTTTTGTGATCTAACTTTACTTTGCGCTAGATGTATGCATAGGATTTTCGCTCACTTCTAATCAACTTAATCACTCACTCAAATCAATTTACTCACACACTCTCTCATCAGATCTGTGTATTTCATTTCTAAGTTGTCTCTGATTCAAAGCAATTTTTAAATTAGCTAAGCTTCCGCAGTATTTGGCCTAGATCTATTTGTAACGTTCTGACCGTTTGGATCGTCTTTGTGTGGTTATGGAGGCTAGTGTATTTCCGATGACGTGTGTGTGGCAGGTGATTTTCGCAGGTTATGAGATTTTGGCCAAGCGCTCACTGTTTCTCAGTTCCTAACGTGACAGTGAGGGGCGTCGCGTTTTGATTGCGATAGCCCATGGCGCCGCGTTCATGGAACCTCCAGTTTAAGTGAACGTTTGCATGTCTACCGCGTGTCGCATGCTGGGCACATGGACTGACGTCAGCAGGCTGAAGGCGACAGCCGAGTACGTCGCATTCAGGTTGCGACTTGGAGGAGGATCGCGTTCTTAACTAAACTGAGTTTTTAAGAAACCCTGGCGGAACAGAGCTCATGGAAGCTCTGCTCGGCCAGGGGGTTTTTGCTGTGGAATTTTTGGGCGATTTGACTTGTTAGACCTCGATTTGACGAGTTTTCACCGTGAGGACGTTACGTGGAGCGGAGGAAACGTCGTGCGGGCATCGTTCTTCGCGTTCTTCGTGTAGGTAGGGAGATTTCCCGTGGATTGTTCGTGTGATGTGGATAATGTGTTTCCTGCTTTCTAAACCTTAGATAGAATGTGTAGGAACACATTAAAGCATGAAAATGGAATGAAAACTGTACGTTCTAAAGAGTTTGAGGTGATCCGGATGATGCATTTTGGATTAGGGTTCACACCTGCTAAGGCGACGACCCTTGGCATCGCAACCAAGTCGCGACACTGCGATACGTCGCGTTCAGAAGGCGACCTATCACGCCGTCGCGTCTTGAAGGCGACTCTTCACCCTGTCGTGATAGCAGCCGAAGGCTGTTATCCGAGAATACTTGTAAGTGTATAAATATATGTTTAGTATGGTTTGTGATATGTGATGATAAAAAGAGGTGCATTAGCACTCTCTCAACGCTCGGGGAGCGTGTGGTGTGTGGTTTATATGGTATTCACGTGGTTTGCGTGAAGGTTTCACGTGGCTTGTGCGTTGTGCACGTGGTTTCTGTGTACATGGTGTGTAGTTTGACGCCTTCCGTGGATACCTCTTCAGTTGGGAGCCTCAGGTTTTGTGTGATCCAGGCACATGAGTGCTCGGGGCTTGTCCCGGTACTGAGTACCGATGAGGTCTTGTCGTCTTCCTGGACACCCTTACTCCTGTGCTGAGTAGTACATCCAGCTGAGGGAAAGACGGTAGTGGGATAGGGACTAGAGAGAGTTTGTTGTGTTGTCACTTGTAGCGCGCTCGTAGTTGGGGGAGACGGACACCAGTAGACGTACTGGGCCCCAGCTAGTCCTGTTTTCCAGTGCCTCGCTTTAGGGAGCTCGGGCCAGAGTCCCTAAAGGTGCCAGGCATGGGCCTGCGAGGTGTGTGACCTGCAGGTTGTGGTGGTTTAGTTGGACTCCATAGTTTTTTGTACTTGTTCAGTGGAGCGGCAGCTGGACATTTCGTCCGTGGTTGCGAGACTGAGAGGTAGTCCTGTGTGGTTTGTCCGGATCAGTAATTGGTGTCGCGAACCAGTTGACGTGGCCCGAGTGTGGCGTTTCTCTACAGTAGCTCGTACACCTATTTGGTTTTACTATTTATTTATTTATGTTGATTCCTATTAAATAGCAAGTGGTAAGTGGTACTTACAATTTTATATCCTGCTAGATATTATTATAGATTGTTAGCGTAGCATTTCTTGCTTTGCTACTTGTGTTCGTTTGCTCGATTTCTAGGGCGTTTCCCTACTGAGCCAGTGACTCGAAAGGCTCACCCCTACCTCCTACCAGGTGAGGGAGATCAGGAGATTTCACGCCCGTCGTCCAGTGGAGGGTCAGCACCACCAGCAGTGTAATTTTCCCTTTTCTGTTGTTCACCTCGGGGTATGCCCCAGGTTCTGTTGTAGTTTGGTTACAGTTGTATTACAGTTATGTATATTTCATGTAAATATTTATGAGATGGACAAATCTTATGAATATTTGAGCTGGTTCCTTTATATTACTACGGACTCGTGGTTTGATATCCCTTGCGAGGCTCCGGCCCGTTCGTGGGAGGCGGACTCGAGTTAGGCTCGCTATTAGGTTAACGGGTCTAAACGGCGAGGATCGTCACAGTTGGTATCAGAGCAAGGTCCATAAGAATATAAAGGAATAGGAAATTACATAGCTATGTCATTACTGTAACCCACTGCTGGTAGTGACCCTGGTTTTGTATTGATTTCTTGTGTATTGTATTATTGGAATAATGATTGTGCAGGAATAGTAATGGTCGAAAGAAGAAATATCGGAGGTGGTGGAGAAGGGTCAGGAGAGGATCCTACGCAGAGGATGATAGAAAGAATCTGGGAGAGTTTGACAGAGATTCGGGTATGACTGGATCAGCAACCACCGGTACAGCCAGCGGCAGTAGTACAACCATTTCCAGAGGAGGCAGTACCAGTAGCTCCAGTTCCAACCCCGCCCGGAGTAGAGGTACCTCCTGTAGTACCTGTACAACTGGCAGTTCCAGTGAGACCAGCTACTGGAGAGGAGACTACGATACTTGTGGAGCGGTTTTTGAGATTGCAACCCCCTACATACTCAGAAGGTCCCAACCCGGATACAGAGGAGCATTGGATACATGAGATCGAGAGGGTATTTGCGATAATGAGGTGTCCTCAGGAAGATAGAGTGATTCTTGCAGCATACCAGCTACGAGGGTTTGCGCAAGAATGGTGGCGATTAAAGATGCAGACAGTTTTTACGGGCAGGACGGAGGACACTATTGCATGGTCGGAATTTTTGTCAGTTTTTAATGACTCTTTCTTCCCAATACAGATTCAGCAAATGAAAAGAGAGCAGTTCAGGACACTCCAGCAAGGGAATCTCTCGGTACTTGAATATCAGATGAGGTTCATAGCCCTGAGCAGGTACGCCCCATATGTAGTAACTGATAATACCATGATGGTGGAATATTTTATTTGAGGTTTGAGGGCAGAATTACAAGATGCGATGATCCCACTGATGTGTAGAACAGTAGAAGAGGCAGCTCAGCGAGCAGCAATACTTGAGAGGACTGTTCGGGCCAGGCAGGGGCAGTCTCAGACAGGTGGTTTAGGCTCAGGTAGTTTTCGGCATCCACAACCGTCAGGAGGAATTAGTAAGGGGAAAGCACTTCCTGGAGCTTCTTCATCATCTGGAATAGCAAAATGGGGCAAGCAGATCAAGAAATTCTTTCAAAGAGGTCATGGTAGAGGCAGGCAACAGGGTTTTCAGCAGGGAGGTTTTCAGCAGGGTCGCGGCTATAGGCCATCGGTTCCAGAAGAATCCCAGTAGAGTACGGCAGGGCAGCCGACGGCATATCTAGCTTTCAGATGTTATAATTGTAGGCAGCCAGGACATTTAGCAAGGAACTGTCCATATCCTCGAGAGCAGACTTATGGTAGAGGGACCGAGCAACAGCAGCAGCCCTTTCAGCAGTCAGCGGAGCAAGGCAGAGGTGCACCATATCAGAGAGGAGGACGAGGTCGAGTGATGGCTGTTACCAGAGCTCAGGCGGAAGCATCCAATCTTATTGAAGGTATTTTACCTTTCTTTGATTTTACTGCTAGAGTATTAATTGATCCGGGTGCTTCCCATTCATTTATTTCCGAAGATTTTCTGGATAGCATGGTACTTCCTTTAGAAGAAAGGTCTTGTGAGTTGGTAGTGGAAATTCCTTCAGGAGGGTATTTGTTGACTTCCTGCTTTTTAGAAGAGGTTCCAATAGTAATTCATGGGAATCAGATGCCGGCAAGATTGTATGCTTTAACATTGAAAGAATATGATGTGATTCTGGGGATGGATTGGTTAGAGGCCTATGGGGCATTGGTTGATTGCAGAAAGAAGAAAGTCAGATTTTGCAGACCCGGTGGTGAGGTGTTTGAATTTCAAGGTATGCCTTTTTACACTCCCAAGTTTATTATTTCTGCACTTAGAGCTAGGAAGTTAATTAATGCGGGATGTGTAGCGTACTTTACTTCTGTTAGTCTAGTTGAATCTAGTAAATCTGTAGATTCGATGCCAATGGTTAGAGAATTTGTAGATGTGTTTCCAGATGAGTTGTCGGGGTTAGCACCGCGTAGAGAGGTAGACTTCACAGTTGAATTGCAACCATGTAGTTTACCTATCTCTAAAGCACCATATAGAATGGCCCCAGTAGAATTGAAAGAATTGAAAATTCAGTTGCAAGAGTTATTAGAAAAAGGTTTTATTAGACCTAGTCAGTCACCATGGGGAGCGCTAGTGTTATTTGTCAGGAAGAAAGATGGTAGTTTAAGAATGTGTATAGATTACAGGCAGCTGAATAAAGTTACAATTAAGAATAAGTATCCACTTCCTCGGATTGATGATTTATTTGATCAACTGTAGTCAGCCAAAGTATTTTCTAAGATAGATTTGAGATCAGGATATCATCAGTTGCAGATCAGGGAAGAAGATATTGAGAAGACAGCTTTCCGAACTAGATATGGGCATTATGAGTTTGTTGTGATGCCTTTTGGATTGACAAATGCACCTGCAGCATTTATGAATTTGATGAACAGAATATTTCATCAGTATTTGAACCAGTTTATAGTGGTTTTTATTGATGATATATTGGTTTATTCAGCATCAGAAGAAGAACATGCAGATCATTTGCGGATTACTTTGCAGATATTAAGAGATCATCAGTTATTTGCTAAATTTAGTAAATGTGAGTTCTGGCTGAAGGAGATTCAATTTCTGGGTCATGTGATATCAGGTGAAGGTATTGTTGTGGATCCGGCCAAAGTTGAGGCAGTAATGAAGTGGGAAGAGCCGAGGACTGTGTTTGAGATTAGGAGTTTTCTGGGTTTGGCTGGTTATTACAGAAGATTTATCCAAGATTTCTCCAAGATAGCAGCACCAATGACAAGGTTGACAAGAAAGGGTGTTCCTTTTGTGTGGTCCCCGGAGTGCAGGCGCAGTTTTGTGGAGCTAAAGAAGAGGTTGACATCAGCACCAATTTTAGAAATTCTGTCGGGTAGTGGCGGATTTGTTCTGTTTACAGATGCATCCAAGAGAGGTTTGGGTGCAGTTTTAATGCAGCATAGTAAAGTGGTTGCCTATGCCTCCAGGCAATTGAAGAAACATGAGGAAAACTACCCTACTCATGATTTAGAGTTGGCAGCAGTAGTTTTTGCATTAAAGATATGGCGGCATTATTTGTATGGTGAAAGATTTTGAGATTTTTACTGATCATAAAAGCTTAAAATATAATTTCTCTCATAAAGATTTGAATCTAAGGCAGCGTCGATGGATGGAATATCTAAAAGATTATGACTTTAATTTGGCATATCATCCAGGCTGAGCAAATGTGGTGGCAGATACACTGAGCAGAAAAGCGGTTATGAATCAACTTATGATCAGAGAATGGAAACTTTATGAGGATGTGGCAGAGAATTTCTTACATGTGCCAAGCAATCAGCACAGAGCAATTTTAGCAACTAGTGCAGTGGAGCCTTCTCTTTACTGGCAGATAGCAGAAGCACAGAAAGCAGATACCAATTTAGCAGATATTCTCAGAATGGATGAAGTAAATTTGGGGCATGATAATGTGGTCAGACTAAAAGAACGATTGTATGTTCCAGAAGATATAGAAATTAGATAGAAGGTTTTAGAAGAAGCTCATAAATCAAGGTACACCATCCACCCAGGTAGCACTAAAATGTATCAAGATATGAAGAAGCATTTTTGGTGGCCAAATATGAAGAGAGAAATTGCAGAGTTTATAACCAGATGTGCAGTATGTCAGCAGATAAAAGCAGAGCATCAGAAGCCAGGAGGATTGTTGCAGCCATTACCCATTCCGCAGTGGAAATGGGATGACATAGCAATGGATTTCATAGTTGGTTTGCCCAGTTCATCAGGTCATAATGCAATATGGGTTTTTGTGGATAGATTGATCAAGGTCTGTAGATTATTACCAGTTAGCATGACATGGTCAGTTGATAGATTAGCTAAGTTGTTTATAGAAAGAATTGTACCTTTGCATGGAATACCAGTCACTATAGTTTCAGATCGAGACCCTCGATTTACTTTAGGTTTTTGGAGAAGTTTGCAAAGAGTCATTGGCACAGAGCTAAGGCACAGTTCAGCATATCATCCACAAACAGATGGACAGACAGAAATAACAATTCAGACTATTGAAGATATGTTGAGAGCTTGATGTCTTGTGTGGGGAGGCATCTGGGAGCGTCATTTGGGTCTGGTTGAGTTTGCATATAACAACAGTTACCACTCAAGTATTGGGATGGCACCTTATGAAGCCTTGTATGGCAGACCGTGCAGATCACCATTAAATTGTCATGAAGTAGGAGAGAGGCAGGTTTTGGGCCCAGAAATGGTTCGTCAGTGTGCAGAAACAGTAAAATTCATCCAAGAAAAGTTGAAAACAGCCCAAAGTCTCCAGAAGAGTTATGCAGATGTTAGACGCAGACCATTACAATTTGAAATCGGTGAGTATGTATTTTTAAAGGTGTCTCCTACTAAAGGTGTATTACGGTTCAGTAAGAAAGGCAAGTTGAGCCCGAGATATGTCAGACCATTCCAAATAAAAGAAAGGATGGGTGAAGCAGCTTATAAATTAGATTTACCAGCAGATTTCACTGATGCACATGACGTGTTTCATGTCTCAATGTTAAGAAAATATATCAGGGATCCAACCCAAGTTGTCAGTTATCAAAGAGATGATTTGAAGCCCGACATGTCAATGCCGGAATGCCTAGTGCAAATTTCAGGCCACAAAACCCAAAAGCTCAGAAATAAAGAAATTGAATTGGTAAAGGTCAGATGGGAAATCAGGCAAGGTGGTGAAGATACTTGGGAATTAGCGGAAGAAATGAGAAAAGTGTATCCATATTTGTTTGAGTAAGTCTTTATTTCTTTTTAGGTGATAGTACCATATGAATTAAATTGAAATTTTGATAATTGGCTTCTATTTTAAATTTCGAGGATGAAATTTCTTTTTAGGTGATAGTAATGTAACGTTCCGACCGTTCGGATCGTCTTTGTGTGGTTATGGAGGCCAGTGTATGGCCGATGACGTGTGTGTGGCAGGTGATTTTTACAGGTTATAAGATTTTGCCCAAGCGCTCACTGTTTCTCGGTTCCTAACATGATAGTGAGGGGCGTCGCATTTTGATCGCGACAGCCCATGGCGCCGCGTTCATGGAACCGCCAGTTTAAGTGAAAGTTTGCATGTCTGCCGCGTGTCGCATGCTGGGCGCACGGACTAACGTCAGCAGACTGAAGGCGATGGCTGAGTACGTCGCGTTCAGGTCGCGACTTGGAGGAGCGTCACGTTCTTAACTAAACTGAGTTTTTAAGAAACCCTGGTGGAACAGAGCTCATGGAAGCTCTGCTCGGCCAGGGGGTTTTTGCTGTGGAATTTTTGGGCGATTTGACTTGTTAGAGCTCGGTTTGACGAGTTTTCACCTCTAGGACGTTACGTGGAGCAGAGGAAACATTGTGCGGGCATCGTTCTTCGCGTTCTTCGTGAAGGTAGGGAGATTTCCCATGGTTTGATCCATGGATTGTTCGTGTGATGTGGATAATGTGTTTCCTGCTTTCTAAACCTTAGATAGCATGTGTAGGAACACATTAAAGCATGAAAATGGAATGAAAACTGTAGGTTCTAAAGAGTTTGAGGTGATCCGGATGATGGATTTTGGATTAGAGTTCGCACCTTCTAAGGCGACGACCCTTGGCGTCGCGACCAAGTCGCGACACCGTGATACGTCGCGTTCAAAAGGCGACCTATCATGCCGTCGCGTCTTGAAGGTGACTTTTCACCCTATCGCGATAGCAGCCGAAGGCTGTTATCCGAGAATACTTGTAAGTGTATAATTATCCGTTTAGTATGGTTTGTGATATGTGATGATAAAAAGAGGTGCATTAGCACTCTCTCAACGCTCGGGGAGCGTGTGGTGTGTGGTTTATATGGTATTCACGTGGTTTGCGTGAAGGTTTCACGTGGCTTGTGTGTTGTGCACGTGGTTTCTGTGTACATGGTGTGTAGTTTGACGCCTTCCGTGGATACCTCTTCAGTTGGGAGCCCCAGGTTTTGTGTGAGCCAGGCACGTGAGTGCTCGGGGCTTGTCCCGGTACTGAGTACCGATGAGGTCTTGTCGTCTTCCTGGACACCCTCACTCTTGTGCTGAGTAGTACGTCCGTTTGAGGGAAAGATGGCAGTGGGACAGGGACTAGAGAGAGTTTGTTGTGTTGTCGCTTGTAGTGCGCTCGTAGTTGGGGGAGACGGACACCAGTAGACGTACTGGGCCCCAGCTAGTCCTGTTTTCCAGTGCCTCACGTTAGGGAGTTCGGGCCAGAGTCCCTAAAGGTGCCAGGCATGGGCCTGCGAGGTGTGTGACCTGTAGGTTGTGGTGGTTTAGTTGGACTCCACAGTTCTTTGTACTTGTGGAGCGGCAGCTGGACCTTTCGTCCGTGGTTGCGAGACTGAGAGGTAGTCCTGTGTGGTTTGTCCGGGTCAGTAATTAGTGTCGCAAACCAGTTGACGTGGCCCGAGTGTGGCATTTCTCTACAGTAGCTCGTACACCTGTTTGGTTTTACTATTTATTTATTTACGTTGATTCCTGTTAAATAGCAAGGGGTAAGTGGTACTTACAATTTTATATCCTGCTAGATATTATTATAAATTGTTAGCATAGCATTTCTTGCTTTGCTACTTGTGTTCGTTTGCTCGGTTTCTAGGGAGTTTCCCTACTGAGCCAGTGACTCAAGAGGCTCACCCCTACCTCCTACCAGGTGAGGGAGATCAGGAGATTTCACGCCCGTCGTCCAGTGGAGGGTCAGCACCACCAGCAGTGTAATTTTCCCTTTTCTGTTGTTCACCTCGGGGTATGCCCCAGGTTCTGTTGTAGTTTGGTTACAGTTGTATTACAGTTATGTATATTTCATGTAAATATTTATGAGATGGACAAATCTTATGAATATTTGAGCTGGTTCCTTTATATTACTACGGACTCGTGGTTTGATATCCCTTGCGAGGCTTCGGCCCGTTCGCGGGAGGCGGACTCGAGTTAGGCTCACTATTAGGTTAACGGGTCTAAACGGCGAGGACCGTCACACTATTCAACCCCCCCCCCCCCCTTCTAGATCTGGTCCATCCCTTTTTCGATCCTGCAATTAGTATCAGAGCGGGTTCATATCTGATCTGATCTAATCTGATCTGAGTGTTTCTGTTTGTTTTGTGTGTTTCACTTGCTTGTTTGTTGAGTGTTTCCTTAATTGCATCTCTTTCTGATTCAATGGATTCTAGAGGTTTCATTGCTGAAGGCCACTCCATCAATAGGCCACCCTTCTTCAATGGGACTGACTATTCCTATTGGAAGATTAGAATGCAAGTCTTCCTTAGAGCCCAGAACTATGAAATTTGGAAGGTAGTTAAGGTAGGCCCCTATGAAAACCAGGGAGAAGAGGAAACCTGGACCAGGGAACAAATTAGAAGGGCCACCCTGAACTATAGTGCCCTGAACATGATTCAATGTGCAGTCCACCCAAAGGAGTACTCAAGAATCTCCATGTGCAAATCTGCCAAGGAGATGTGGGATAAACTTGAGTTACTCTATAAGGGAACATCCCAAGTAAAAGAAACCAAAGTAAACATTCTTGTTTCTGAGTATGAACTATTCATGATGAAATCTGATGAAACAATTTCTGAAATGTTTGCTAGGTTCATGATCATTGTAAATGGACTGAAGGCTCTAGGTAAGGAATATACAGATGCTGATTTGGTAAGAAAAATCTTGCGCTCTCTTTCTTCAATTTGGCACACTAAGGCCACAGTTATTGAAGATTCTAAAGATTTATCCAAAATCTCTTTGGATGAACTCATAGGATCATTGATGACTTATGAAATAAACTTGAAAAGAAATGAAGAGCACATAATCAAAACCAAACCAGTAGCACTCAAGGCTTCATCCAGTAACAAGGATAAACATCAGGAGAAAACAAGTTCTGATGAGTCTGAGTCCAATGAGGATGAGCTTGCCCTCATGACCAGGCAACTCAGAAAATTCTTAAAATCAAGAAAATGAAAATTCACTGGAAAGAAGAAGTTCTCTTCTGGGAAAAGAAATACTTCCTTCTCAAATGCTAATTCAAATAGAAATCAGAAAACTGATGAAGTTGTCATTTGTTACAGGTGCAACAAACCAGGACACATGAAGGGAGAGTGTCCTGAGAACAAGAAGGAGAAATACAAGAAGATTCACAAATTCAAGAAGCCAAAGGCAATGGTTGCCACTTGGTCTGATGAAGACTCAAGTGAGAAACATGAAGAAAAGTCCTCAAGCTCTGAGAGTGAGAAAATTTGCTTTATGACAAATAGCTCAGATGGAAAGGTAAGTACATCTTTTGAAGATTACTCAATTGATGATTGGCAGGATGCTTATGCTGAACTTGTTGAAAATTATTCTAAAATAAGAAAAGAAAACAAGCATCTAAAGAAGAAATTGAAAACATTCTGCACAACCAATCCATAAATAAAAGAATTTGTGAATTGGAAAATGAAGTAGCTGAGCTTAATGAGGAAAAAGAAAATCTTTTAAATGTAATTGATGAGCTTAAGCTTGCATCCCAAAAGGCCAACCATGATTTTAAAGAATTTTCTAAAAAGATGGAATTACAACAAAAGGAAAAACAACAAAGTGTTGATGAAATCAAAACTCTAGAAATCCAGCTAAAAGAAAAAGAACAAGTCATTGAAACCTTCACCAAAGGTAAAGACAATTTGGAGGCCTTGTTAGGAGCCAGAATGAAATCTGTATCACATGGACTAGGATTCAACAAACAAAAATCCAAGAAAGACAAATCTGGTGAAATAAGGGAAAAAGCACCCTTGATAAATTTTGTCAAAGGTCCTAGTCTTGAAAACACTAAAAACAAGCAAGTGTCAAGCAAAATAACAAAAACTCAAGAAAACAAGAACAAAAAGAAACCTAACAGGTCGACGTAATCACCTGACAGGTCGACCTGCTCAACCTCAAAAACCACCAACCAGTCAACCAAAAATTCAAATAAAAATTTGAAAAATAAGAAAAATATAAAAGAAAACATTCATGACAAACCTTGGACTTCCAAGACAGCACATCAAGCTGATTGGACCAATTCTTGGAACCAATGGTATCATAATCCTTTTTGGTACCATCCTCAATTCTTCTATCCAAACTTTTCAATGTACCAACAAAATCCATGGTTTGGACCTCCACAAATGAACAATCATGTACAAATGCAAAACTCTCATCCTAATGAGAAAAAGAACACTGGTGTTTTTATTCCAAAAGAGAAGGATAAATTGAAAAAGGTAAAAAACACCATTGAAATGAAACAAAAGCAAAAAACAAGTCAGATTTGGATTAGAAAAGATTTGATGTCAATGTTAAAACATTCTGATGGTCCCAACAATGTTTGGGTACCAAAATCTTCTCTCCACTGATTGATTTTGCAGAAAGGTCGTGCACCCAACTCAAATGTGTGGTTTCTTGATAGTGGGTGGTCACGACACATGACAGGAGATAAAGCTAAATTCTCTTTCTTGATTGAAAAGGAGGGAGGTTCTGTCACTTTTGGAGGTAAAAATAAAGAAAAAATTATTGGATCTGGAAAGGTTGGTCAATCTTCCTCAAACTCAGTTGATAATGTTTTGTTAGTTGATGGTCTGAATTATAACTTGTTGAGCATTAGCCAACTCTGTGACAAAGGTCGCAAAGTTGTGTTTGAATCTGATTTTTGCAGAATAATTGACTCTTCAACTGATAAAATAAAATTCTTTGGAAAAAGAGAAAATAATGTTTACATGATCAACCTTGATAAAAACTTTTCTGAAAACATTTGTCTTGTTGCAAATAAAAATGAAATTGCATGGACTTGGCACAAGAGACTGGGTCATGCAAGTTTCAGAACAATAAATAAACTGTTTAGGCTGAACTTGGTTAAAGGTCTTCCTGAATCTTATTCAAATGTTGAAAATCAAGTTTGTGGTATTTGTGCCGAAGGAAAACAAACCAGAAAATCTTTTAAAATCTTCAATGATGTACTCACATCTAAGCCACTAGAATTGTTTCATATGGACCTTTTTGGCCCAACAAGAATTCTAAGTCTTAGTGGCAAAAGATATGGTTTTGTCATTGTTGATGATTTTACTAGATTCACATGGGTTATCTTTTTATCCCACAAAAGTGATACTTGCCTTGAATTCAGGAATTTCTGTACCACTGTCTTAACTAGTTTTCCTCATAAAATCAAAAATATTTTGACTGATCATGGGGGTGAATTTGAAAATAAATCTTTCTCTGATTTATATGCTGAACTTCACATATTTCACAAGTTTTCTTCACCAAGAACTCCAGAACAAAATGGAGTTGTTGAAAGAAAGAATAGAACACTTGTGGAAATGGCAAGATCCATGCTCTTGGAAAGCAAATTGCCCAAATCCTTCTGGGCTGAAGCTGTAAATACAGCAAATCATATTCTCAATAGAGCATTGGTCAGACCAAAAATCAGAAAAACCCCTTATGAGTTGTTGAAAAACAAAAAGCCAACCTTGTCTTATTTCAAAGTCTTTGGGTGTAAATACTTTGTTCATAACAATAATAAAGAAAGCCTTGACAAGTTTGATGCTAAAAGTCATGAAGCCATTTTTCTTGGTTATTCTGAAACTTCAAGAGCTTTTAGAGTTTACTCTCTCAAAAACAAAACTGTTGAAGAATCTCCACATGTTACTTTTGATGAAAATTCCTTTTCAACTCATTATTCTAAATCTTGCAGGGAGTGTCCAGATAATGAAGAGGATGATTTTGTTGTGGATTCTTCACCAACTGTTGAGGATAATGAAGACCTTGGTGAAAATTTAAACAATCACTCACCTACTCCAAGTGGATCAGGTAATGTTGTTCCAAATTTAAATGCACCTCAACAGGTAATTCCTGAACACAGAATTTTGAGAGATCACCCAATAGAAAATGTTGTTGGCAATGTACATGATAAGGTAAGAACTAGATCATCATTCTTGAATGCAATTCATGAAGACCCACTAGCACTAATTTCCCAAATTGAACCAAAGTCAATTGATGAAGCTCTAATGAATTCAGACTGGATAGATGCAATGCATGATGAACTTCATCAATTTGAAAGAAATCAAGTGTGGGAATTAGTACCTAGACCTAGCGACCAATCTGTCATTGGCACTAGATGGGTATTCAGAAATAAATTGAATGAAAATGGTCAAGTCATAAGGAATAAAGCTAGACTAGTTGCCAATGTTGGGTTGAGTGTGTTTTGGAACTTTCTAAAGTTGTATTTTAATGATATCCAATGAACATCATTCATACCTTAATTTTGATGATGACATACTGTGATCTTAATGATGACATACTGTGATATTGATGATGACATATCATGATGTTAAT
Source organism: Colocasia esculenta (assembly GCA_014218235.1). Classification (NCBI taxonomy): domain Eukaryota; kingdom Viridiplantae; phylum Streptophyta; class Magnoliopsida; order Alismatales; family Araceae; genus Colocasia; species Colocasia esculenta. The sequence continues at coordinate 23,008,087 of CM024759.1, forward strand.
GATGAGATATTATGATCTTAATGAAGACATGTTGTGATTTTAATAATGACATATTGTGATTTTGATGATGACATTTTGTGATTTTGATGATGATATGTTGAACATGTTATACATTTTATACATATCACAATAATGCTTATAACAACATGTTTTTGATGTTTAATATCTCATATTTTAATTATAATATCTTGTACTAATGGTTTTTGTGTTAAATTTTCAGGTTCACACATTTTTGTCTTGGTAGTGTCGACACTAGATCAAAGCAGGTCGACACTAGTCCCAGATTCCAGAAGACCCAGTTGCCAGACTGGGACAGCAGGTCAACACTAGTCCCAGATTCCAGAAGACCCAGTTGCCAGACTGGGACAGCAGGTCGACACTAGATCAAAGCAGGTCGACACTAGTCCCAGATTCCAGAAGGGCAGATCGACACTAGATCAAAGAAGGTCGACACTAGTCCCAGATTCCAGAAGGGCAGGTCGACACTACCTCAGGGCAGGTCGACACTAGCTCAGGGCAGGTCGACACTAGCTCAGGGCAGGTCGACACACTCCGGAAACTCTGTGACTTAAAGTTTCTCCTGGACACGTGGCTGCTTGGGATTTAGGGGATTTGACCTAGGGTTCCATGCCTAAGTACCCCAAGGCACTTTATGGACATATGGGGCTATAAATACCTATGTTCCTTGTACCCTAAAGGCAAGAGAGCCCATACACTTCCTGAAGGTCGACACTAGTTCAGGGCAGGTCGACACACTCCGGAAACTCTGTGACTTAAAGTTTCTCCTGGACACGTGGCTGCTTGGGATTTAGGGGATTTGACCTAGGGTTCCGTGCCTAAGTACCCCAAGGCACTTTATGGACATATGGGGCTATAAATACCCATGTTCCTTGTACCACAAAGGCAAGAGAGCCCATACACTTCCTGAAGAACCTTTTTGGCGGCTGAAAGGGGCTTTCCAGATCTGTCTCCATCTCCAGAAGCTACAAGCCATCCTTTCAAGAGGAAGGACAAGGGAATCAAGGGGAATCCCTGGAGAGAAGGTTGTTGTGCAAGGCAAGGGAGCAGATCCAACTGAAGAGGCTCAGGAGAAGAAGGATTTCTGGCATTTCAGATGCCATCAAAGCAGAGCATCGCCATTTGAGGAGAATCTCCATCGATTTCCATCAAGCCTCCTCAATTGAAGTCTCTGCAAGGCCTCTTCATCGAAGAACACTCTTTCTACATCTATTTCCCTCATCTCAGAGTTTGTTCTTCCTTATTTCGTCTGTGAGATTTGTGCATGAAGTTCTGCACAAATTTTCTGTGTACGAATCTGTTTTGAATCAGATCATTGCTAGAGGATCTGATCTCTTTTGTGTTTGATCTAGCTTTTGTACTCTGAGCCGTCGAGCTCTGGTTTGTGAGTCGTCGCACTCACTGTGTGGTTTGAGCCGTCGTGCTCAATTTGGAGTCGTCGTACTCCGGTTGTTGTTTTGAGCCGCCGTGCTCAGTTTGGAGTCGTCGTGCTCCAGGTGTTTCTTGAGTCGTCGTGCTCAAGGGTGTTTGGAGTCGTCGTGCTCAAGGGTGTTTGGAGTCGTCGTGCTCCTGTGTGAGTTATACTCAAGGTTTTGAGTAGTGTGGCCTCACTATGTGAGGGGTGGACGTAGGAGTCACTAGAGGTGATTTCCAAACCACCTAAAAATCCTCTGTGCAATGGTTTGAATTGTGGTTTGTTTTTGTATCTCGCTAGATGCATGCATAGGGATTTCGTTCACACTACTAATTGATTTGCTCACACACACTAATCACACCTCAGATTAGTAAATTGTTTAGGTGAATTGATCTCTGATTTGAAGTAATTTTTAATTGCTTAAGCTTCCACGTTAATTGGTGTTAGATCTATTCAACCCCCCCCCTTCTAGATCTGATCCATCCACCCATCTGATCCCCAACAACCAAGGGGTACAACCAAGAATTTGGAATTGATTTTGAAGAGTCATATGCCCATGTAGCTAGAGTAGAAGCTGTAAGAATATTCTTTGCTTTTGCATCTTCATTGAAGTTTAAAGTTTATCAAATGGATGTCAAAAGTGCATTTTTGTACATGAAAATGTTTGAACAACCTCCAGGCTTTGAAAAAAACTCTATAATTGTTTTTAAGCTTCATAAAGCTCTCTATGGTCGTAAGCAGCTCCAATTGGTATGTTGATCTCTTTTTACTTGAAGAAAGACTGTTGATCAAATAAATAAACAAATAATTGCAGTCCAAATTTATGTTGATGACATAATTTTTGGATCCGCCAATAAGAGCATGTGCACTGAGTTTGCAAATCAAATGAAAACTGAATTTGAAATGAGCTTGATGGGAGACTTACAATTTTTCTTGGGATTGCAGGTTAACCAAACTAGTGAGGGAATCTTCATAAGCCAAACCAAATATGTCAAACAACTTCTGAAAAGGTTTGACTTCCAGAATCTCAAACACTCAAGCACACCTATTGCAATTAATGCAAAACTAGAAGAAGATTCACTTGGTAAGTCAGTAGACCCAAAGACATACAGAGATATGATTGGTTCTCTACTCTATCTCACCACTTCTAGACCTGATATTCAATTCAGTGTATGCTTGTGTGTTAGATTTCAAGCAAATCCTAAAGAAAGTCACATGTTAGCTGTTAAAAGAATTTTCAAATATCTTGTTGGAACATGTGATCTTAGAATTTGGTATCCTGCTGGTTGTAAGTTAGATTTGATTGCCTATTGTGATGCTGATTATGTTGGGTGTAAGCTTGATAGAAAAAGCACAAGTGGCTTGTGTTTGTACTTAGGTGGATGTCTAATCTCTTGGGCTTCCAAAAAGCAACACTCAATTGCTCTATCAACTGCAGAGGCTGAGTATGTTGCAGCTGGTCGATGTGGCACTCAAATTCTTTGGGTGAAACATCAACTTCTTGATTATAACCAAGAGTTAGGTTGTGTTCTCATTCTTTGTGATAACACAAGTGCCATAAATTTGTCTAAAAACTCAATTCAGCATTCTAGAACAAAACACATTGAAATTAGGCATCATTTCTTGAGGGATGAGGTAGCAAAGAATTCTTTTGAACTCCTATTTATTGAAACTGAAAAATAAATTGCTGACATCTTCACCAAACCTCTTCCTGACATTAGATTTTCATCCTTGAGGAGAGAGCTTGGTCTTTGCAAATGTCCATCTTCTTGATCTCTCTCATTTGGGTTGAGTGTTTAGGCATATTCTGAGGGGGAGTCATTGTTTCATCATTCTTATTTGCTTCCTTGATTCATATTGTTCACATCTCTCACAATTAAACTTCTATTTCTTTTTGACAATAAATTCTTCAACTCACATTGTGTTGAACTTCTAGGTATATCAAATGGTGACTTGAAGAAGGACAAGTTTTGCTTATCTGGACACTTTCACTATGCGAAAGTATATGTCTCCGCCAAGTACTAAGAAATGAATATGCAATTGTTGAGGGGGAACTTTGTTGTTCAAAAAGAATCATTTCTGTTTTCAAAATACTTGCATATCTTTATTTTGATGAAAAGTTGTTGGAATCATCATCTCAGGGGGAGCTAGAGAATTCACAACTCATGTTTTTTTGCAAAATTCAAAACTCTTCTTGAATTACAACAACTTCCTTGCATGGTGTACTCATTGAGTTGTCTAGAACCTCAAAATGATTTCTTTGAGTGATCTACTACATCTTTTTACAGTCAACTCTCAACTATACTCTTCAAGACTACAGAAATTCAAATCTCTTTCAAAGACTGAAGGATAATGTGTGACTTGAATTTAAACATCTTTTTTTTGCAACTGATGTGGGATATAAATGCTTTCAATTTTATAAAATTCTCCTTATACTCATGATTCAACAGAGTAATGGCACAAATGCTGAGAAACAACACACCTTCACAATGAATGAAGTGACATGTATGTCATGAAGCCTTTTTGCTATCTATGTTCAAAGGGGTTTAAAAAAAAAAAATAACATGCTCCATATATTTTGATGATGACTGAGTAACTGGAAATATTGGCGTCTGATAAACGTATATTTTCACGTCAAAATGTTGTCATTTACCCCTTGAAACTGGATAAGGGATAAATCTCTAGTATCCAGGGACTATGGTGTGTAAAAAGCATTAGTTTTTGAGTGAACAAGATTTACTACATTTGATAGTTTGATTAAAAAAAATGTGCTTGTCCAAGGAGAATTGCTTAAAATAAACATCCATGTCTTTCATCAGTTTGTTTTAAAGGTGTTTACCTTCATCACACTTGATTTCAATCTAAAAGATATTTTTATTTCTTTGGATTTAGAGAATATGGTAGTTTTTCATTGATTGTTGCATGTCTTATATCTCTCAAGCTATCATTTTAATGGCTCAAGTCATTTAATGCATATATCCTGTAGGTTGTTGTGTAAAACTTGAAGTTTGTTAAATTTTTGCACCAATATGACAACTAAATTCTTTGGCCTCTTAAAAATCCTTGAAATTTTAATTCCATCCATATTTCATCATCTTAAACCTTTCCCAAAATTCAAAAATTTTTCCCATGCTCGAATATACAAACTTCTTCAGGCCAGGTCGACACCACCTTCATCTAGTGTCGACGCAGTCTAAGCCCGTGTCAACACACCCCCCCTGTCTAGTGTCGACACACAGGCCTTTTTGGGTGATTCCAGTCGTTGTCACCGGTTTGGGGTTTCTTGTTCCTGCGGTTTATCATACCCTAAAACCCTTTTATACCCCAGGTCGATCCCATGGCCGCCATTTGTCTTTGAAAACGGCAAGAACCTTCATCTCCTTCCCTCCTCCCCCCATCTCTGTCTTCATTCTCTTTCCCCCATCCATTTCATCCCTTGTTCTTCCTCGTTCTTCTGCAACCATGGCTCCCAAGCAGGTGCCCCGCCGTGGTGCCAGGTCTAGGGCACACGCCAGACCTATTGCAGTGGAAGAACAACCAGTTGAAAGGAGAAGCAAGCATCGGCATGACCCTGCTCAGCAGCCAGGAGAATCATCTGCATCTCCTACACTATCGAAAAGAGGTAGGGCATCCTCTTCCAATAGAGGCCCTTCCCAAAGGGGATCTGCTTACCCTAGGAGGAAAATTCTGGCATCTTCTCCTGACGTTTTTGAGGACTCGTCCTCAACATCATCTGGGTCATCCCAGCCCTCTGAGGCAACCCCTTCCAAGTTGGCTAGTGAAGGGAAATTGATTTTAAAACCTAGGGCTGTGGATTTGGAAGATAATGCCTTAGCCACTGCCTTCCCAGAAATCCGTCAGTACTTCAATTTTCAGACTTGGTTGCCATTCATCTCTGAATTCAGAACCATCTACCCCAAACTTGTCCAAGAATTCTACTTGAACTTGGAATGTACACCTGACGGTTACCAGTCTGAAGTCAAAGGTGTTCTCATTGATTTGCCTACTGAGCTGGCTACTACATTATTTAGAATTCCTGCTGAAGGAGCTAATTATCATGACTTCACATTTGATCTCCATGAAGCCTACTCTATATTGACTGGACTTCCATCTGATGAATCTGATCCCAAGCAGACTTATGTCTCTAAGTTCAACACAAACATTTTTTCACCTGTGTTGAGACTTATCCACCACATTCTCACCACTATTATCACACCTCAAGGTGGTGGAAGGGATAGGCTCACTGATATACAGAGGTTCATTATTTACTGCATGAAGAAAGATATCAAGGTGAATTTGAATGTGATCATGTACCAGATTATTGGTGAGACTACAAGGAAGGATCTACATAGATCTCTACCTTATGCTGCTCATCTTACTTCAGTATTTCAGCACTTTGAAGTGTCCTTGGAGAATGAGCTAGCCCAGTCTATCCCAAAGTCAAACGTTTACTGCTTCAAGCATTTACATAAGTTTATGGGATTTAGACTGGAAGGTGATCAAGTAATCAATCTCCTGCACATGAGGACCAACCTCCTGTTGTGAATGAAGCACCCATACCTCAGGATGTCCCTTAAACACCTCCCTTTCAAACCTCTTCACCACTTCTCCCTGAAGTGGAAATTCCTTCTTTCACTCCACAATTCCAAGCTTCTACTTCCACTGGTGGACCTTCTGTTCCGCCAGAGTTATATTCCTTTCTCAATGAAAAGTTTGATACCATCAATTCTTCCATCCACCAACTATCAGAAAGCTTTAAGTTGAGAATTCGAAGGTTAGAGAATTCAGTCAATGGGCAGTTTATCAAGCAAAAGGAAGCCTCTGATCATGCCACCCAACAGTTCAACAAGCTAATTGGCACTTTGGATGATGCATCCCTTGAATTGAAAAAACATCAAGAAACACTGGAAAAGGTTCTTCAAGGGATTTTAGCAAATTCTCAAACCAACCTATTCAACAGTCAGGAAGCAGTATCTCAGATTTCAAAGACTGGACTATCATTTGCACATATGGTTGATGACTTAGAAGGCATGAAGAATCTCTCAGCACACATAGACAATGATATGTCTATTCTCAAAAAGGAGCTCAGAGATATCAACAGACATGGATTTGCAAGCTCTTCTTTAGGTTCACAGTCAATTTCAGCTGACTTGTCTGCCTTTCAGTCCAACATGTATGAAAACAATCAAAGGTTGGAAGAGTTGCTGCACACAAGGCTGTCAACAATGCAAACTCAACTCAGATCCAACCTTGCAGCAATGGAGTCAAGGCTGAAGACCATTGAATCCATCCTTCTTCCTCTTCCTCCTCCTCCTCCACCTACTTAATGTTTTTTATCTTTTGATGATGTCAAAGGGGGAGAAGAAAAAGAAAAACACTTGTTTGAAATGTAATTGCATATCATGGTAGTGACCATCTTATTTTGGATGATAAGAAATACTTGTAATGAATATATTTGAATGAAAAGTAATACTTGTTTTGAATGTGATTGAACATCTTTTGAATGAATGTCAATGAATGTGATTGAATGGATGATTGTAAAGGTGTCTCTCTTGAGTGTGCAAAATATCAAATGTTGCTAAAGTGTGCTCAATGACCTTTGTTGAAAATGAATAAAATTGATTGAAACATGATTCATTGTCATTTAGTGTGTATGTGATTGAATGTTGTGTAAATAAATGGCTTAAAATCACATCTCATTAAAAACTCAAAACTTCAAGTGGACTTAATGTTGTCATCATCAAAAAGGGGGAGATTGTTGGGTTGAGTGTGAATTTAATACCTTTCCCCTCATAATTTTGATGATGACAAGTTGTGATTTTAATGCACAAAAAATGAAATATGTTAGATACATCACACATAAAATAACAATTCTCAAAAAGCATGTTTCCAAACACATTTTTGTAGACGGTTCGTTTCCGCCCCGTCGCCGGATCCCTCGGATGCTCGCGGACGCCGCCGGACTCTCGTTGGCGATGAAGGGGTCGCCGGTTGACCACGTTGACCCTCCGGTTGACTGAGTTGACTAGAAGGAAAACGCAGCAAACAAGCGAAACAAAGGAGATTTGGTGATCGCCAGGGCCTTACCTGTGCCCAAGGGGTTGCTATGATCACGTCGGTGCAGTGGCCTCGCGTTGCGGGTGATGGTGGGACATCAACTTCTCCTCCTTTGGCCGGCCAAAGGAGAAGAGCTCCGTAGTCTCCTGCGGGTTGTTCCTGCCAAAACAAAGACTCTATTAGACTCTAGGGAGTGTGGTAGATGCTCAAAACGAAGTGTGAGAAACCCAAAAGGAAAGTCCCGTACCGGTTGCGGACTTGAGAAGAGGGGTGGCCAAATGTTATGACCACCCTTCTTCCCTCCGTTTTTGGTTGGGAAACCCCTTTCTAGGTGTGTAGGAAGATAACCTACGTGCCTAGTGTGAGTGGGAAGGTGTGTGCAACATGCAAGCTAGCTAAAAAGTAAGTAAGAGAAGAGAGAGGGAAGGAGATGTAGATCCTCGTTGTTGGTGTTGTGGCTCCTTGCAAGGGCTCCTCCAGCTCCAAAGTGAGCCTCCTGAACGTCGCAAGTGAAGAGAGAAAGGAGAGGATGAATGGTAGAAGGTGAGGTGCAAGTTTCTCTCTCCTCTCTCAAAGTGGCAGCATAAGGACGTCCAGCCTCTCTTCTTTTGCTCAAGGGGCTGTTAAATAGACAGTGGAGCTCGGGGTTGGAGTGCCTAGGATGCTAAGTGTGAAGAAACACACTTACACACTTGGCAATCCATGCATTAAAGGTCCAACCAATGGGGAAGGCCAAGTAGGATTTTTACTGGGTCAAGGGTGCCTAGGTGGCCCATATGCCCGTTGGGAACGGCTACATGCGTTGCATGGCCGAGAGAATGGTGCAAGTGGGCTGGAATCTCGGGGTAGTTGCGCAGACCAGGTAAACCCTATTGACGTCCAGGGATCAGGCCGCCAACCTCATGCAGGCGTCCAGCGAGGTGGACGCCAACTTGGGTCAGCGTCCAGAGGGCTTTCTGCCAACCAGTAGTCGGCGGCCATCGATGCTGCCGTCTACATGGGATCCGAGGCTGGTCAACAAATGGTCAAACGAAGCTTAATGGGCCAAAGAGCCTTGCGGGAGATGGGCCAAATCTCGCGTCTACAATTTTATCATTTATATTCATGATAATACATTGGACTAATGATTTATGTGTTTGTTTCTCAGGGACATACATTTCTTGCAAGGGTAGTGTCGACACACCCCTTACTGGTGTCGACACAATGTTTCAAACCCTAAGGCAAAATGATGAAGAAAAGGTCAAGTGTGTCGACACAGCCTCAAGTGGTGTCGACAGTAGACCCAACTCCCAGAGAACCCAGTTGACAGGTCTGTATAGTGTGTCGACACAGCCTCAAGTGGTGTCGACACTAGATCCAGTTCCCAGAGAACCTATTAGTTATGGGTGTCCTCAAGCCAATCATAACTTGTACAATCTTGTTCTTTAATAATAATAATAAGGCTTTTATATTCATTATGTGTAATTTGTTTATCGTTTCATTATGAAGTCCATGAATATGCGCAATGGATACTAATTATGATGAGATCATAACAATGGGATTAATATCCTTTAAACGCATATTCTTAATTGTTCCTAGTCGGAGGATATTCGAGAAGGACATCGAATATCCGGTTATACTAGTACAGGTTGCACCTGCTCATATGATGAGGGTGACTAGTCTCATAGTCACTTGTGTGGAGACACTAAGGTGAATCTATAGGTGCTCATTGGAGAATGAGTTCACTGAACTGATCCGTTATGAATCGTTGGATGGTAATGTTACCTAACTGTCAACCAGCTAGATTCATTGTCACAGTGGCGTGATTGGTCCTTAGACCTGAGACACCAAGGACACCTTGTTGGTGGACTTCTGGGTTTTGACCTTGACTTATAGATCTCTAGCCATGAGGTCTTAATCAGTTAAGTGTTTGGATCTAGCGGAATACCTTCGAAGGTGATTGTGTGGTCAATATGGGATCGCTTGCTCTCGGTAATAAGAGAGTGAATGCTCTAGGGAAAGATGCCTGATAGTCCCTGTGAAGGATCGAAATAAATGTGTGGAAAAGATCTAGAAGGGGGGGGATGAATAGATCTTAGCCACTTTTGCGGAAGCTTAAATAATTTTAAAACTATTTAGAATCAGAGGCAATAATATCAGTGAAAAGCTGCTGATCTGATTAGATTGGAGTGAGTTGAAAAACTTAGATGAGAATCAAGTTGATTAAGTGAATTAGAAACGAGTCCTATGCAAGCATCTAGCGGATGAACCAGTCAAACCACAGAACACAAATGCACAAGGATTTTTAGGTGGTTCGGAAATCACCCATGTGATTCCTACATCCACCCCTCACAACCCGTGAGGATTCACTAACACAACTGGGTAACACACCCACTGGAGCCTGACAACTCCAACACTGAAGAGCTTACAACTCACACCACTTCTAGAGCAAGACTACTCTAGAACAACTGAGCAAGACTGCTCAACACACACTTGAGTTTGACAACTCAACACTGAGCACACCGGCTCACAACAATCTGAGCACAAGGCTCACACATAGACTTGCTAGACACCAACTTAAGACAAGATCTCCTAGCAACAGATCTAGTCGAAATTTGAGAACACTAATGAGAATTATGCAGAAGCACTTGCATAATCTCAAGAGATATCTCAGAAGAACAGAAGTAAAGTAAAATGTATTGAATGGCTTCGTTCTTCAAGTGTACTCCCTTGTAGAAGCTTGAATTGGGAAGAAGCTTGTAAACATGAAGTCCAAGACGATGCTCTGCAATCTGGGAGGTTGGACCTTCCTTGAATTCTTCTCCAACGATGGCTTCTACCTGATCTGCTTCCTTGAGATGCTTCAGAGGCTTCTTTAAAGATCAAACCACAATTCTCACACCTTGAATTGGTGAGAAGAGGTGTTCAGGAGACTCCAGGAAGGCAGAGGAGGGAGACACGAACTCTTATGGCCGCCAGGAATTTTTCAGGAGGCTCTAAGAGGTTAGTTGGGTCTCTCTTTTTGAAGGGAGGCCAAAAGGAGCCTTTTATACCCTTAGGATTCCAAAGATACCCTTTTGGGGTACAAGGGCACGCTTCCCAAGGAAGATTCTGATCGCCCTAGAAGGACACGTGGCAGCCATCAGCTCTTAGGATGAAAAGTTTCCGTAGTGTGTCGACCTGCCCTGGTGGTTGTGTCGACACACTGTCCCAAAGATAGAAAAATCTGTTCTGGGAGAAGGTCCCGTGTCGACCTGCTCTTGAGTGTGTCGACCTGCTGTCCCAATTCCTCAAACTGGCTGTTCTGGGAACTGGGTCTAGTGTCGACCTGCCCTGGGAGTGTGTCGACCTGCTGTCCCAATTCCTCAAACTGGCTGTTCTGGGAACTGGGTCTAGTGTCGACCTGCCCTGGGAGTGTGTCGACCTGGGTACCCTTGATCTCTGGAAAACTGCCACTCGTGTCGACACACTCTTGACATGTGTCGACACACTCTTGACATTTTTGCACAATTTCTCTTTGAGTCTGTGATGATGTGTCGACACCATTGATGGGTGTGTCGACACATCTTTTGCATAAAAAGTTTGTACCTGAAAAATAAACACATATATCATTAGTTAAATGATTTATCATTACCACAAATGATAAATGTGGTTTGAAAAAAGCTTTTTGAGCATGACTTTCAGGTATGATGCTTTTGACATGTTCCAATTAAATTGCTTTAAGAACACTTCTTGTCATCATCAAAATAGGAGGGAAATGATATGAATTAGACATTCAACCCAACAATCTCCCCCTTTTTGATGATGGCAACATTAAATCCATATTTGAATGTGGTTTTGATGAAGTGTGATTTTTTAAGCAATTTTTATTGATTAAGTTTTTGTTTTTCTTTTGTTCATACTTGTCAATGTCCTTTTGATATTGTTCAGTAACAATTGATGATATTTTTGTGAGATACAACGTTACTTGAAATTAGAAGATTTGTGCACACAAGTCAACAATTGAACAAGTATTCACACACAAAGACAGAAATTTGTATTGAAGCCAAACAACCATTTCATGTCATTCATTTCATTCAAAAGATCAAAAGATCATTACAATTCATTCATTCAATCTTCTCCCCCTTTGACATTATCAAAAAAATGTACATTAGGTAGAAGATGGAGGAGGAGGAGGAATTGGAGCTAGAAGCATCTCAATATCTGACAATCTCTTATCCATTGACTTCATGCTTGACTTTATCTGTTCATGGATAGTTGTCAGCCGAGTGTGAAGATAATGCTCCATTCTATCAGAATGTTCTATCAAGGTGCTCTGAGTTCTTTTCAATTCATCTGAAGCATGTTGAGAACTTGATGACCCAGCTGACCAACCAGGTCTTTGCATGATTTTGAACTCCTTGGTCAAATCTGTGAGCTGCTTGTCAATGTGCTCATTGAAATTTCTCATACTTTCCAAATCATCCACAAAATGAGCAAATGATAGTCTGGTGCTGGAAATCTCATGCAATGTTTGATTGGTGTTGAAGACATCTGCTTGGGAATTGGCCAAAATTCCCTGAAGAACTTTCTCTAACTTGTCCTGATGTTCTTTTAGCTCAATATAGGAATCTCCCAGAGTTCCTATGAGTCTGTTAAATCGCTGAGCTGCATAATCAGAAGCTGCCTTCTGCTCAATAAATTTGGCAGAAACTGTGTTTTCCAGTCTTTGAATCCGTAGCTCAAAAGATGAGGACATGGATTGAAGTGAGGAGTTGAAGGATTCAAATTTGTCATTTAGGAAAGATATCAATTCTGGTGGAACAGGAGGCCCACCAGAAGATGTGGATGGTTGGAATGAGGGTTGTGGAGAAAAATGAGGAAGCTGAGGTGAGAGAGGATCATGAAAAGGACTGACATTTTCATTAAGAGCTTGATCCTCATGCATAGGAGGCTGATCCTCTTGACTTAGGGGCTGGTCCCCTTCAGCTGGAGGCTGTTCCTCCTGTACTTGGGGCTGATCCCCTGGAGCCTGAGGCTGGTCCTCCTGAGGTTGGGGCTGTTCCCCTTGGTCTTGAGGCTGTTCTCTTGAACTGGAGGAGCCTCAACCACAGCTGGTCCTCTTCTAATTTGATTTCCCTCTAATCTAAATCCCATGAACTTCTGGATATTCTTGAATGTATAGATATTTGACTTGGGAATGGACTGGGATTTTTCAGATTCCAATGGCACACCAAAGTGCTTGAACACTGAGGTCAGATGTGCTCCATAAGGAAGTGATCTCTTCAAGTCTGTTCTTGTAGTTTCAGAAATGATTTGATAAAGAATCACATGAAGGTTGACCTTGATATCTTTGACCATGCAATAGAGTATGAATCTCTGGATATCTGTCAGTCTATCCCGCCCACCACCTTGAGGGGTAACTATGGTTGTCAAGATGTGGTGAATTACCCTTAACACAGGTGGAAATGAGTTGGCATTAAACCTTGTCACATAGGTTTGTTTGGCATCTGATGGATCTGCAGGATGGCCTGTCAAGATTGAGTAGGCTTCATGTAAGTCAAATTCAAATTCATGGTAGTCAGCCCCCTCATCTGGCACTTTGAAAATGGAGGCTGCTACATCAGTTGGCATGTCTATCTCTATCCCCTTGACTTTGGATTTAAAACCTTCTTCTGTGCAGGTGAGGTTTTTGTAGAACTCTCTAACTAACCTTGGATAGCAGACTTGAAATTCAGAAATGAAAGGAATCCAAGATTGAAAGGAGAAATAGGTTTGAATTTCAGGGAGAGAGTCTGCTAATTGGGTGTCAGAAAGGTCAAGAATTCTAGGCTTCAAAATCAGTTTGGCAGCACTGACGATTCTGAGGGTATATCCTCTTGAGACTCAGTAGAGGAAGACGAAGATGATTCCTCAGGATGGTCAGAGGAATCGCCCGAAATATCTGATCTAGGGTTTGAACTTTGTCTACCTCTGCCAGCATTGGAGGTCCTACCTCTCTTTGAAGCTCTGAGAGGTGCAGAAGAGGATCCTGGAAGCTCTGCAGGATCATTTCTTCGCTTGGTTCTTCTTTCAATCTGTTCAACCGGAACCTGTGCCGGAACCTGCCTTGAAGAAGCCTGAGACCTTGCGCCACGGCGGGGACCCAACTTGCGGACCATGGTGCAAGGAAGGAGTGGAATGTCAGAGAGGAGATGGAAGATTGGTGAGGTGATTGAGATTAGAGAGAGATGGTGAAAATTTCTTGCCGGAATGGTGAGAGTTTGGCCGTCGGGTCGACCTGATGCTCAAAAAGGGATGCAGAGGTACACTGCCCCGCAGGAACAACAAGGGTTTAAGGTGAACCCGAAAGATTTGAAAAAGTTCTGGCAAGAAGGCAGTGTCGACACATGAGGAAGGGTGTGTCGACCTGACTGGAATTATGTGTCGACACGAGAGAGGATTGTGTCGACACAGCCTTTGAGAGAAATGAGAATTTTTGAGAGGAAATTTTTGAGAAATTTGGGGACATCTTTATAATGATAAATAATGAGAGGAATTATCATTTGAAGGATTTTTAAGAGGCCTAAAAATTCATTTGCTGTATTTTGCAAAAATTCATTACAGTTCAAGTATTTCATACAATTTCCAACAGGATATTAGCATTCCAAGACTTGAATCAACAAAATGATAAATTGAGGGATATAATGTATCTTACAATCAACCAAAATCTGCCATGTTTCTCAATTTTCAAGAATTAAAGATATCATCTAGACTAAACACAGTTGTGTTGAAAGTAAAACACAAACTTAAAGAACAACTTGATGAAGGAGGAAGATGATTCTTTCTAAACAAATCTCCAATAATTTTCATATTTTTGTTCTTTTAACAAACTATCAAATGATGTAAATCTCTTTCACTCAAGTACTAGTGCTTTTTACACACCATAGTCCCTGGATACTCAAGATGTAGTCATTGTCAAGTCTCAAAGGGGTAAATGATGACTTTTTGACATGAAAATATACGTTTTTTAGACGCCAATATTTCCAGTTACTCAGTCATCATCAAAAAGCATAGCACATAATTGCTTAAATTTTGAGGTTATTTTCAATTTGGATCCCCTTTGAACAGAGTTAACAAGAATGCCTCATGACATGCATAGCACTTCATTCATTGTGAAGGTGTGCAGTTTCTCAGCACAGATGTCATTGCTCTGTTGAATTTTACAAGATTTTGGAGAGTTTGTAGGATAGAATTCAAATACATCCAGCCATCAGTTGCAAACAAGGAAATGTTTTAAGTTCAAGACACAATTGTAATTTAGTTTAGGAAGAGATCTGAGTTTCTGTGGATTGAGAGACATAGTGGAAAGTTGATTAGTAAAAAATATAATGTATCACTCAAGGTTCACTTTGAGACTCTAGAATTTAGAATGAGGACATCATGCAAGGAATTGATGAAATGCAAGAAGGGTTTTAAATTTGCAAAAAGATGACTTGTGAATTTTCTAGCTCCCCCTGAGATGATGATTTCAATCATTTTTCATCAAATAAAGATATGCATTTTTTTTTTTTTTGAAATCAGAAAGAATGTTTCTTTTTGGATAACAAAGATTTCTTCTCAACAATTGTATATTCATTTCTTGGTACTTGGCGGAGACATATACTCTCGCATAGTGAAAGTGTCCAGACAAGCATAACTGTCCTTCTCCAAGTCACCATTTGATATACCAAGAGATTTCAATACAATAAGAGTTGAAGAATTCATTATCAGAAAGAAATGAAGGTTAAAACTGTGCAAGTTTTGAAATCAGAAAAGACATTCTCTTTGAACAATAAAAGCTCCCCCTCAACTATTGCATATTGACTTCTTAGTACTTGGCGGAGATATGTTCTCACGCATAGTGAAAGTGTCTAGACAAGCATAGCCTGTCCTTCTCCAAATCACTATTTGATATACCAAGAAGTTTCAACACAATCAGAAGTGAAGAATTTATTGTAAAAAGGGAAATGGAATTGGAATAGAGAGAGATATGAGCAATGTAGCTTGAGGAAGCAAGGAGTTATGAAATACAAAGAACTCCCCCTTAGACAAAGCATAGCATTCAACCCAAACTTTAAGAGAGATCAGAAGGATGGACATTTACAAAGACCAAGTTCTCTCCTTAAAGATGAGAATCTATTTTCAGGAAGGGTTTTGTGAATATGTCTGCAATTTGTTTTTCAGTTTCAATAAAATGGAGTTCAAAAGATTTCTTTGCAACCTCATCTCTCAAGAAATGATGCCTGATTTCAATGTGTTTTGTTCTAGAATGCTGAATGGGGTTTTTAGAAAGATTGATTGCACTTGTGTTATCACATAGGATGGGTACACACCCTAAATCTTGGTTGTAATCAAGAAGTTGATGTTTCACCCAGAGAATCTGAGTTCCACATCTACCTGCTGCAACATATTCAGCTTCTGCTGTTGACAGAGCCACTGAATGTTGCTTCTTAGAAGCCCAAGAAATAAGGCACCCACCTAGAAATACACACAAGCCACTTGTGCTTTTTCTATCTAACTTACACCCAGCATAATCAGCATCACAATAGGCAAACAATTCTAACTTGCAACCAGCAGGATACCAAATTCCTAAGTCACATGTTCCAACAAGATATTTAAAAATTCTTTTCACAGCAAGCATATGACTTTCTTTAGGATTTGATTGGAATCTAGCACATAAGCACACACAAAACTGAATGTCAGGTCTAGAAGTAGTAAGGTAGAGCAGAGAGCCAATCATACCTCTGTAGGTCTTTGGATCTACTGACTTACCAGATGGGTCTTCTTCTAGCTTAGCATTTATTGCAATGGGTGTGCTTGAATGTTTAAGGTTCTGATAGTCAAACCTTTTCAGTAGCTCCTTGACATATTTGGTTTGACTGATGAAGATACCTTCATTCGTTTGGTTAACCTGCAACCCCAAAAAGAATGTTAAGTCTCCCATTAAGCTCATTTCAAATTCATTCTGCATTTGATTTGAAAATTCAGTGCAAAGGCCTTTATTGGTGGAGCCAAAAATTATGTCATCAACATAAATTTGGACCACAATTATTTGATTTTTTACTGTTTTAGTGAACAATGTTTGATCAACATTACCTCTAGAATATCCTTTTTCAAGTAAAAAGGAACTCAAACGATCATACCAAGCTCTTGGAGCTTGTTTAAGACCATAGAGTGCCTTATTAAGCTTGAAAACATGGTTAGGATATTTTTCATTATCAAATCCAGGAGGTTGTTCAACAAACACATTTTCCTTTATATATCCATTTAGAAATGCACTTTTAACATCCATTTGAAAGACTTTGAATTTCATGGAGGATGCAAAAGCAAGGAAAATTCTCACAGCTTCTAGTCTAGCTACAGGGGCATAAGATTCTTCAAAGTCAATTCCAAATTCTTGGTTATACCCCTTTGCAACTAGCCTAGCTTTGTTTCTTATTACTTGACCAGCTTCATTCAATTTATTTCTGAAAACCCATCTAGTGCCAATCACTGTTTGGTCACTAGGTCTAGGCACTAATTCCCACACTTGATTTCTTTCAAATTGATGAAGTTCATCATGCATAGCATTAATCCAATCAGAACTGGATAAGGCTTCATCAATTGACTTGGGTTCAATTTGGGAAATTAGAGCTAGTGAGTCTTCTTCAATGTTTTGCAAAAAGGATGATCTGGTCCTAACTCTATCATTTAGATTGCCAACTACACTATCTAATGGGTGATCTCTTAGAAATCGAGGTTCAGAAATTACCTGTTGAGAGGTACCCACTTCTGAATCAGTATTACCTGAACCATTTGGAGATTGTGAGTTGTTGTTCAGGTTTTCTTCAATGTTATTACTCTCCTCAACGGTTGGTGAAGAATCCACAATGAGGTCATCCTCTTCATTGTCTTGTTTTTCCCTGCAAGATTTAGAATCATTAGTGGAAAAGGAGTTTTCATTAAAAATAACATGTGGAGATTCTTCAATAGATTTGGTTTTTATTATGTACACTTTGAAGGCCCTTGACACTTCAGAATAGCCAAGGAAGATAGCTTCCTGACTCTTAGCATCAAACTTGTCAAGGTTTTCTTTGTTATTATTGTGTACATAGCATTTGCACCCAAAGACTTTAAAATAGGAAACAGTTGGCTTTTTGTTTTTCAATAATTCATAGGGGGTTTTCTTGATTTTTGGTCTGACCAATGCTCTATTGAGTATGTGATTTGCTGTGTTCACAGCTTCAGCCCAGAAGGATTTGGGCAAGTTACTCTCAAGAAGCATGGTTCTAGCCATTTCCACAAGAGTTCTGTTCTTTCTTTCCACAACTCCATTTTGTTCTGGAGTTCTTGGTGAAGAAAACTTGTGGAATATCTGAAATTCAGCACAAAAATCAGAAAAGGATGTGTTTTCAAATTCAC
This sequence comes from Colocasia esculenta, assembly GCA_014218235.1. Lineage (NCBI taxonomy): Eukaryota > Viridiplantae > Streptophyta > Magnoliopsida > Alismatales > Araceae > Colocasia > Colocasia esculenta. The sequence continues at coordinate 23,025,956 of CM024759.1, forward strand.
CCCCATGATCAGTTAAGATGTTTTTGATTTTATATGGATAAGTGGTTAAGACAGTGGTACAAAAGTTCCTGAATTCAAGGCATGCATCACTTTTGTGAGATAGAAAAATAACCCAGGTAAATCTAGTAAAGTCATCAATGATTACAAATCCATATCTTTTGCCACTCAAGCTTAGAACTCTTGTTGGCCCAAAGAGGTCCATGTGAAGAAGTTCTAGTGGCTTAGATGTGAGTACATCATTGAAGACTTTAAAGGATTTTCTAGTTTGTTTTCCTTTAGCACAGATCCCACAAATTTGACCTTCAACACTAGAAAAGGATTCAGGAAGACCTTTAACCAAATTCAATCTTAACAACTTATTCATTGTTCTGAAGCTTGCATGGCCAAGTCTTTTGTGCCAAGTCCATGCAATTTCATCTTTATTTGCAACAAAACAAAGATTTTCAGAAAAGTTTTTATTAAGGTTGATCATGTAGACATTGTTTTCTCTTTTTCCAAAGAATTTGATTTTATCAGTTGATGAATCTATTATCTTGCAAAAATCAGATTCAAACACAACTTTGTGACCTTTGTCACATAGTTGGCTGATACTGAGCAAATTATAGTCAAGTCCATCAACTAACAAGACATTATCTACAGAGTTTGAAGAAGTTTGACCAACCTTACCAGATCCAATGATCTTTCCTTTATTTTTACCTCCAAAGGTGACTGACCCTCCCTCCTTTTCAAGCAGGAATGAGAATTTGGCTCTATCTCCAGTCATATGTCGTGAACACCCACTGTCAAGAAACCATACATTTGTGTTGGGTGCACGACTTCCCTGCAACAAGATCAGTGGAGAGAAGATTTTGGTACCCAAACAGAGTTGGGACCATCAGAATGATTTAACATAGACAGCAAATCCTTTCTCACCCAAATTTGATTTGTTTTAGATTTTTGTTTTGTTACTTTGGTGTTTTCAGCATTTTTCTGTTTGTTCTTTCTTTTAGGAATGAAAGCACCAAGATCTTTGTTTTTGGTAGGAGGGGAGTTTTTCATTTGAAAATTTGAGTTCATAGAAGGAGGTGGAATCCATGGATTGTGTTGGTACATCCAGAAATTTGGATAAGGGTATTGAGGATAATACCAACAGGGATTTTCATACCATTGGTTCCAAGGATTAATCCAATTTTCTTGAGGAGCTGTCTTGGAGGTCCAAGGTTTTTCATGGATCATTTCTTTTCCCTTTTTCTTATTTCTCAGATTTTTATTTGAATTTTTAGTTGAGTTGATTATGGTTTTTGGTGTTGAACAGGTCGACCTGTCAGGGGACTGTGTCGACCTGACAGTCTTCTTTTGTTTTTGAATTTTTGATTTGTTTTGAGTTTTGTTTGGGTTTTTGTTTGGGGTTTTGTTTGCTGTTTGTTGGATTTCAGTGTTTTCCAGATTGGGACCTTTAACAAAGTTGATTAATGGTGCTTTTCCCTTTTTCTCACCAGATTTATCTTTTGTTGATTTCTTTTTGTTGAATCCCAATCCATGAGATGTGGTTGTCTTGTTGGATCCTAGCAATGCCTCTAGGTTATCTTGGCCTTTTGTGAAGGTTTGGATAACCTCCTCCTTTTCCTTTAGCTGGTTTTTAAGAATTTCAATTTCTTCGATTTTCTGTTGTTTTTCTTGTTTTTCAATTTCCAGCTTTTCATTTAAATTTCTGAAGTCTTGGGAGGCCTTCTGAGAAGCAAGCTTTAATTCATCAATTTGGTTCAGTAAATTTTCTTTTTCTTCAAGCAATTCTGTTACTTCAGATTCCAGTTCACAGGTTCTATTGTTTGAAGATTGGTTATGGTAAAGATTTTCAATTTTCTTTTTGATGTGTTTGTTTTCTTTTCTCATTTCAGAGTATTTTCTACCAATTCAGCATACACATCCTGCCAATCTTCAACACTATAATCTTCAAAGGAAGTATTTACCTTTCCATCTGTGCTGTTGGCCATGAAGCAAACTTCCTCACTCTCTGAGCTTGAGGACTTCTTCTCTTCTTCTTCCTCACTTGTGTCTTCATCAGACCAAGTGGCTACCATGGCCTTGGGCTTCTTGTATTTCTGGAATCTTTTGTGCTTTTCCTTTTTGTTCTCAGGACACTCTCCTTCATGTGTCCTGGCTTGTTGCACCTGTAACAGATAATATTCTCATCAGGTTTATGATTCTTATTGAAATTGGAAGAGGAAATATTCTTCTTACCTGGGGGAAATTTCTTTTTCCCAGTCATTTTCCCTTTCCTATATTTCAAGAATTTCCTGAATTGTCTGGTCATGAGGGCAATCTCATCCTCATTTGACTCAGACTCTTCAGAACTTGTTTTATCCTGATTTTTATCTTTGTTGCTTGAAGAGGCTTTGAGTGCCATAGGCTTGGTCTTAATGATAAGATCTTCATTTCTTCTTAAGTTTATTTCATACGTCATTAAAGATCCAATCAATTCATCCAAAGACATTTTGGATAAATCTTTTGAATCTTCAATAACAGTGGCCTTGGTATGCCAAATTGAAGAAAGTGAACGCAAAATTTTTCTTACCAAATCTGCATCAGTATACTCCTTACCCAAAGCCTTGAGTCCATTGACAATCACCATAAATCTGGCAAACATTTCAGAAATAGATTCATTAGATTTCATCATGAAAAGTTCATATTCTGAAACTAATATATTTGCCTTGGTCTCCTTGACCTGAGATGTTCCCTCATAGAGTAGTTCGAGTTTATCCCACATCTCTTTGGCAGATTTACACATAGAGATTCTCGAATACTCCTTGGGATGGACAGCACATTGAATCATATTCATGGCACTGTAATTCAATGTAGCTCTCCTAATTTGCTCCCTCGTCCAGGTTTCTTCCTCACCCTGGTTTTCATAGGGACCAGCCTCAACTACTTTCCAGATCTCATAGTTCTGGGCCCTTAAGAATACTTGCATTCTGTTCTTCCAATAAGAATAGTCCAAACCATTAAAGAATGGTGGCCTATTTATGGAATGGCCCTCAGCTATAAAACCCTTTGAGTCCATGACACTTAAGTAAATGCAAGGAGAAGTAGTTGAGCAAGCAGGCAAACAAACAACCAGATAGACAGACAAACAAACACTCAATACTCAGAAACAAAAGCTGCTCAGTTCAAATCAGATCGATATAAACCCGCTCTGATACCAATTGAAGGATCGAAATAAATGTGTGGAAAAGATCTAGAAGGGGGGGGATGAATAGATCTTAGCCACTTTTGCGGAAGCTTAAATAATTTTAAAACTATTTAGAATCAGAGGCAATAATATCAGTGAAAAGCTGCTGATCTGATTAGATTGGAGTGAGTTGAAAAACTTAGATGAGAATCAAGTTGATTAAGTGAATTAGAAACGAGTCCTATGCAAGCATCTAGCGGATGAACCAGTCAAACCACAGAACACAAATGCACAAGGATTTTTAGGTGGTTCGGAAATCACCCATGTGATTCCTACATCCACCCCTCACAACCCGTGAGGATTCACTAACACAACTGGGTAACACACCCACTGGAGCCTGACAACTCCAACACTGAAGAGCTTACAACTCACACCACTTCTAGAGCAAGACTACTCTAGAACAACTGAGCAAGACTGCTCAACACACACTTGAGTTTGACAACTCAACACTGAGCACACCGGCTCACAACAATCTGAGCACAAGGCTCACACATAGACTTGCTAGACACCAACTTAAGACAAGATCTCCTAGCAACAGATCTAGTCGAAATTTGAGAACACTAATGAGAATTATGCAGAAGCACTTGCATAATCTCAAGAGATATCTCAGAAGAACAGAAGTAAAGTAAAATGTATTGAATGGCTTCGTTCTTCAAGTGTACTCCCTTGTAGAAGCTTGAATTGGGAAGAAGCTTGTAAACATGAAGTCCAAGACGATGCTCTGCAATCTGGGAGGTTGGACCTTCCTTGAATTCTTCTCCAACGATGGCTTCTACCTGATCTGCTTCCTTGAGATGCTTCAGAGGCTTCTTTAAAGATCAAACCACAATTCTCACACCTTGAATTGGTGAGAAGAGGTGTTCAGGAGACTCCAGGAAGGCAGAGGAGGGAGACACGAACTCTTATGGCCGCCAGGAATTTTTCAGGAGGCTCTAAGAGGTTAGTTGGGTCTCTCTTTTTGAAGGGAGGCCAAAAGGAGCCTTTTATACCCTTAGGATTCCAAAGATACCCTTTTGGGGTACAAGGGCACGCTTCCCAAGGAAGATTCTGATCGCCCTAGAAGGACACGTGGCAGCCATCAGCTCTTAGGATGAAAAGTTTCCGTAGTGTGTCGACCTGCCCTGGTGGTTGTGTCGACACACTGTCCCAAAGATAGAAAAATCTGTTCTGGGAGAAGGGTCCCGTGTCGACCTGCTCTTGAGTGTGTCGACCTGCTGTCCCAATTCCTCAAACTGGCTGTTCTGGGAACTGGGTCTAGTGTCGACCTGCCCTGGGAGTGTGTCGACCTGCTGTCCCAATTCCTCAAACTGGCTGTTCTGGGAACTGGGTCTAGTGTCGACCTGCCCTGGGAGTGTGTCGACCTGGGTACCCTTGATCTCTGGAAAACTGCCACTCGTGTCGACACACTCTTGACATGTGTCGACACACTCTTGACATTTTTGCACAATTTCTCTTTGAGTCTGTGATGATGTGTCGACACCATTGATGGGTGTGTCGACACATCTTTTGCATAAAAAGTTTGTACCTGAAAAATAAACACATATATCATTAGTTAAATGATTTTTCATTACCACAAATGATAAATGTGGTTTGAAAAAAAGCTTTTTGAGCATGACTTTCAGGTATGATGCTTTTGACATGTTCCAATTAAATTGCTTTAAGAACACTTCTTGTCATCATCAAAATAGGAGGGAAATGATATGAATTAGACATTCAACCCAACACCCTGGCCAGGGCAAGACTACTTATCAGAAAAGGAGTTTTCTGATATTGTTATGCGGCATCTAAACCAAGTGAGTGCACATATTAGGGTTTGACAGTTGACCATACCCTAAGTGCACTCGGGAGCATTGTACGAGCAAAGGATTATAGTCACGTGGTAACTGATGATAGAAAAAGGTTCCTTGATTGGGTTGCTGAACCCCAATACTTTCCAGGATCAAGTGGTGTTGCTTGGCACCCAACTTGATTGGACGCCTGGTCAATTATCATGAGACGATAATTGATTGTGTAATTAATAATATGAGATATTATTAATTACAGTAAGTCAATAAAGAGTTATTGGGCTTAATGGGCTGAAAACTGGACTAGCACTTGGGCCTAGAGGGTCATACGCAATAGAGTTCCGAGCAGACTGGGCAGGATGGTCGTTATAGACAATAACTGGGTTTTTGTGAAAAATCGCAGTGTCTATAAATATTAGCGGAGAGTCAAACCCTGGGCCAAGCTCCAGGCTCTCTCCCTGGCCGCCACCTCCTCTCTCTCTCCCTGGACGCCCCCACCTTCTCTCTCTCCTCTCTCTGGCACATGGTGGAGTTGAGATCCGGGAGACGCGTGGAGACCGAGGAGATCCCGTCTGCGTCCGGAGCTCGCATGGATACGTCTAGAGGCCGGACACTTGAACGGCTTGAAGCACCAGCGCAGGCAGACGGTCCGGAGCTCGCATGGATACGTCTGCGTCCGGGCAACAAAGACCCGACATCAACCTGGATAGTCATGAAGGGCAGACCCAGTAGGCTACCTGAGCTGGGGGAGCCATGGAGCAATCATATGATCGAGGAAAATCACCATTTTTTTTTGAATGTTAGCAGTGAAGATGCATGCTGGTGTGGGTTGCCTATCTAAAATGCAAGTTAGCACCAGAGGAAAATTCTAAAGGCCATACGAATAACTGAGAGATCGCAAACCCATCATGGTTTTTGGTGAAGGGGAACTCAGGGTTCACGGTCGCCAAGTTATTCGCCTCTGGTGGGGTCCCATGTTAGACATACCTGTAACGCTCAAGGTCGCATGAGCGTTCCAAAGTTGAAGCGCGGCCTGTGCTTAAGATATCTGCAAAACAACTTGAAGCACAAGATAAAGGATAATGGTCATATAAACAATAAGACATTTAAAAGATTCCGGACAATAAACGTCCACATCGATGGCCGCCAGTATACAGGTTAACGTCCACATCTGTGGCCGCCAACCTGGAACTGACGTCCACCGATCTGGACGCCTATTGGACAGCGGATCAGGCCAAAAATATAGGTGATGGGAGTCCATAGAGACTCTACCATCTCCTACCTCCATCCCTCCCTGCTCCTGCTGCGAACCAGAGAGCTGAGAGACAGAAAAGCACAGCAGCATGGCCTCTTCATCGACTGGACGATCCACAGGCGCGAATCCCGGAGTTCTGAGTGAAGTACCGAGACACCTGAGCACACGTCTGGCCAAAGGAGAGGTAAGTGATGATTACTTCTGCTCTTTCCTGGGCTGAAAATGCCCCAAGCAGCGCTCTTACAAAACCCCACCCTCATGCAGGAAATCCCCGCATTCCCGAGCCAAGGCCAGGTACGGGCCTTTTCTTGGCTTGTGAACCTGGTAAATGCTATCACGCTGGACATGCGGAGCTTCGTCGGGATGTGGAATTTGAACTTCATGGTGGTCCTGGCCAAGAACATGAAAGATATGTGGTGGGGATTCGATGCCCTGGGGGCGTTAGTGGAGAGATGGCACCCGCACACGCGCATGTTCGTGTTCCAGGCCTTCGAAGTGAGCATCTTGCTAGAGGAGGTTGAGCTGTTCCTGGGATGGCAGCGGTGCCTGGAGTATGATGCAGTGACTCCTCTCCTCCCGTGGGAAGAGATCCTCGCGGACATTGTACGAGACAAGAAGGAGGTGATACGGATGACGAACAAGAACGGGATCTTCCTAGACCGTCTGGCCTGGTGGTTGATCCAGCACGTGAGGGAGATTGGCGGAGAGAGGGTGACCCGGGGATTGACACTCTGCCTGGCTGGAGTCTTCCTGTTCCCCACGAGCGGCGACTTCATCCTTTATGAGCATGTTGGAATACTTTCTCTGCTGTGGCGCGGGCAGTCACTCGCCCCTGCAGTGTTGGCCCACCTGTATAGTTCGCTCACCATAATGAGCCTAGGCGGACGCACCTGCGGGAGCTTGTTTCTGCTCCAGGTATGGATGGAGGCTCACTTGAAGTTTGATTTTGCTGAAGCACAACCTACCCCCTCCAGGATCTTCCTTTGGAGTTCAATGTACTGCAACAGGGCATGGTATGAGCCGGAAGGTGAGATCAAGTGTGTGACAGCACACTTGAAGAGCAGAGATGCTTGGAGGGATCATTTGGTGTATTTGGGAATGGATGAATTCATTGTGAGGCCGCTGTTCATGAGAATCATTGAGTTCAGAGCAAAGACCAGGGAGGACAGAGATTTGTGGCTGATTGGAGTGGGTCAGATGGTGGTGTAACAACCACATCGGTGCCATTGTCAGCTTGGGATTCCACGGGGAATTCCCACCTCATCCAATTGCACCGATATGATAATCACCAGGAAGAATGAAAAGATGATGAAGAAAGCCATGAAGACTTGGAAGAAATACACAGTGAGCAAGAAGGTGGGGCTGGCAGTGCAGGAAAATTGGGAGGAGATTTGGAAGTATGAGGAGTTCAATGATGGCATTTGTCCCACTGCCTGTGACTTCTTGTAATACCCCATATAAGAATATGTTAAATGGACTAAATCAGCAGACTACCAACAACCCGGACTAGTCATTTTCAGAGCTCGAGCAGGAAAAGAACTCTGAAGTTAAGCGTGCTCAGTTGGGAGTAGTCCCAGGATGGGTGACCTTTCTGGGAAGTCTACCAACTGGCACAGTTGTTGGGCCAGTTTGCTGGTTGGGTCGTCACAAATGGTATCAGAGCCTTACCCAGCCGGAAGTGCAGGAACTAAGTGCCACACAGGACAAAGTGCTACGCTATGGGAGCCACCTCTTGAAGCCATAATGGCGCAAAGTGCTACATAGTGGGAGCCACCTCTTGAACCTGTGGGAGCCACCTCTAGAATCCTGCCTGCCTGGGGTTTGATTGTGTGCTATGTGTGAGCAGCGATGAGGACGTCGCTTATATAAGAGGGGTAGATTGTAACACCCCATATAAGAATATGTTAAATGGACTAAATCAGTAGACTACCAACAACCCGGACTAGTCATTTTCAGAGCTCGAGCAGGAAAAGAACTCTGAAGTTAAGCGTGCTTAGTTGGGAGTAGTCCCAGGATGGGTGACCTTCCTGGGAAGTCTACCAACTGGCACGGTTGTTGGGCCAGTTTGATGGTTGGGTCGTCACACTTCTTTATGGCCCGTAGGGCAAAGTGATGTATCTCTCTGTTTTGAATAAGTGTAACACAAATTTGATGAATAAAAGTGAGTTATATTTGTGTTGAATTGGCTTGAGTTGTGGAATGTGTGGGATGAAATGGCCTCAAAAGGGTCCAAAAGAGTGTGCTGTGAGGACTGAGTGCGGGGTTATTGGCGTCCACATCGACCGCCGCCAAAGACTGGTAAACGTCCAGACGCTGGCCGCTCACCACTAAAAGAGGATATAGACGTCCACAGAGGTGGCCGTCTACATTCAAATTAGACGGCCAGACATGGTCAATGACCAGACTTCGAGATCTGACATTGAAGAGACCTTGACGTCCACAGCATGGCCGTTGACGGTACGTCCGCGGTCAGGGCTTGACGTCACGAAAAGTTCAACGGCCAGACCTGGACGTTAAACTAGAAAACTGCCTTTTTTTTTAACCGACGCCCTCTCCCGGGTGCCATTCCGTCTTCCCAAGCGCCGGGAGAGGAGAAAACCCACAGAACCCACAATCGCCCGAAATGAGGACAAGGGAGAAGCGAAGTGTTCTCCGGGACCGTCGTCAACCGGAGGAGGAAGAGGACGAGGTGGAGATGGCCACGGCAGAGGAAGAGGAAGAAGTGGCGGTACCGGAGGGGGAAGAGACCGAGGGAGGAGACGAGACGGAGGCGGAGGCACCTCGACGACCCCGAGTAAGCCTCTAAAACCCTTGTGAGTGCGTTTTTGATTTGGTGAAAAGAAGGGCAAACATGGGAAATGCCGTCGGGTCAGACAGGAACGTGACGGCAACATCGGTTGCCGTCAAGTTCCTGTTGGCATCCAACCCCTTGCCGTCAAGGTGAACTTGACGGCAATGGGCCGGACATCGACAGTGGAACTTGACGGCCACCACTGGACGCCGACTCTGAGTAAGCGGCCACCCATTGACGTCAATTGTTAATGAACGGCAATCGATACTGACGTTAATCTTTCTGTGTTTTTTGCAGGGCAAGGGCCAAATGAGGAGCAGGGTGACCTGGGACCTGTGCTGGGCATGGTACCAGGCGCTTCCAGAGGCCCAGCAGGCCCAGATAGCGAGGATGGGGTTCGGACATCTCCTGTCGGTACGCCCCTTCCACTTAGATGTCCCTTACTTAGAGGCGTTGAGGGAGAGATGGGAGGAGGACTGCAAGGCATTCATCATGCCTTGGGGGCACATGATACCCACATTGGAGGATGTGGCGTATCTGACGGGACTGCCGGTTCAGGGAGAGCCGGTAGTCGGACTGGAGAGGAGGGACTATCATGACGACATTGCGGAGTTGCTGGGGCCAGAGTTTGTGGCCGGGAGGAGGAGACCGATCCGGAGCATCCTGCTCGGATCGTTGTCGGAGGCAGTTGGATTGAGGGGTAGGAGGAGAAGACCCCTAGAGACATTGGATGAGTTCTGTGCTGGAGTGCGGGGGGCACTCGACCTAGGAGACCGAAGCGAGGAGCGCTCGGTGTGGATTTTCGTCAGCTACCTCTTTGGACGCCTACTGTTCGCGACGCAGTCATCACAGATGAACTGCAAGTTCATGCTGCTGCTGAGGGACTTGGCGCAGGCGGGGAGGTATACTTGGGGCGCCGCGATGCTGGGACACCTCTTCTCTCTCTTTCCCAGTAGTTCACAGCGTTCTCAGAGCACAGGGGGCTTCACCCCCTTCTTACAGGTACGCAATTTTCTTTAAAGCTCATCATTGATTTTTTCATTGATTAACTGCCTGACTGACTGACCATTCTTTTTTGCTGCCTTGCAGATCTGGGGGTACACCCGCTTCCCTATGGGACGCGGGACACTGGTAGAGGGGCGCCAGACGATGGTGCCTCTCATGATGAGGTGGGAGGTGGCCCCGGATCCCAGGGTCACCGACAGGAGGGCCGGAGACGTGCGGGTCGTGCTCGACCACTACCCGCACGAGCAGGTATGAAACTTTCAACTAGCTCTTGCATTCTTTCAATTATTGTTGTATTTGATGTTACTGACCAATGCTTTCTCATTCTTCTCAGGTGGTGTGGACCCCATATGCGGGGGAGGCGGACGCCTCGCACCCGGCGGTGGCGGCAGGTCGCCCCTTGTTCGACCGCCACCTCCTCTTACTGTGCCTCGGGACATGTGAGGTACTGTATTTGGAGTTGGTGGTGCGGACACTGGGCTGGCACCAGCCGGCCATCGAGGTGCCTTCCCTCGGGAGAGAGGGACACTCACGCCGGCGATTCTTCACCGAGGACCGCGACTGGGGTGCAGACCACGGCAGCACAGTTGCGTACTGGCGCGAGGGAGGCGAGCAGGTGATCCAGCAGAGAGACCTCCAGGACAGCTCAGCTTATATGGAGGACTACCAGGCACGGTATGCCAGGCGACTCCGGCTTGACCGACGAGTGGTGAGTGAAACTTCTAACTCTAAGCCTTGGTCGGTAGATTGCCTTATTTGATTCTAACCTTGAAGTGCATTTGGCAGATGCCGAAGTCACAGGCCATCCGCCTTTTGGAGGGGCGACTGGCCGAGCAGGAGGTAGAGCTGACGAGGCTCCGGGCCGAGATCAGGACACTGGTAAGTAGCATTAACCCTATCTTGAAATTGATTTGACATTGAATTGATTCGATTGCTGACCAAGATATGTGAATGCAGAGAGCGGAGCAGCAGAGGGTGCGGGCGAGCCATGATGCAGGGGCGAGCTCGTCCGCCCAACCAGCCAGAGGGGACCTGGCGGTCCGCCTGCAGGAGGCCCTGGATAGGGCGAATGAGCAGATCCAGGAGCTCGAGGCGGAGGTAAGACACTGAACCAATCCTAAACACTTATGATTTGATTTGATTTGACGTGTTTGCTTTTTTTTTTTTTTTTGGTGTGCAGCGACAGTTAGGAGGAGTAGCGACCCTCCAGGCGCAGGTGGAGGCCCTGCGGCTGGACCTGTCGAGGATGGAGGGTCGCATGACCGCGTTCCGGGACAGTGCGAGGGATGCGGAGGCCGAGAAGATACGGGCCATCGAGGCCCGAGTGCAGGCTGTCGCAGACCTGGAATTCCTGAAGAACCGGGTGCTGAAGAAGCGCCAGGAGCAGCAGCGACAGACTCAGCAGGAGGCGGCCGGGAGGATGGGGTCCGTGTTCGGGTCTCTTGATGACATCGTGTCATTGGGAGATCCGTCCGTCGGACGAGGAGCGGGAGCACGCCCAGAGGCTTCCACTGCGACAAGACCTCCCGTCCCAGAAGGCGTCGAGAGAGGGAGGAGGAGGAGGTCAGCAGCTCGCGTAGGCCGAGGCCTAGCGAGGGTCAGAGGAGAGAGGAGTGAGCTCTTGTTGTACTTCCAGGGGTATGCCCCTGTTATGACATGTACTTTGAACTTGATCATTGTAGTGGACTTTTGTCATTTGCACTTGAATGGTTTGTTTCTGTTCTTGGTTCCTGCATCCTATATCCACAACACTCAAAGAAAACAGGTTCCTGCATCCTATATCCACAACACTCAAAGAAAACAGTTAGTGTAGATCCGTTTTAGCCCCTTGCCTACGATATACCTTTCTTGAGATCTGGTCAAGGGGCTAATTTCTAATCAAAGATAGGAACATAACAAAATAACTGAAAAGGGAAATATGCACATGCATTTTTTTTGTGTTTTGTTTTTGTTGTTTTTGTTTTTGATAAGAAAATAAGGAGAATGTTAGCATAATACATGGTACCACTATTTTTTTATTTTTTTATTTTTCTTTTTTTTGGCTTTTGAAAAAAAGGAGAAAATATGCACACCAAAAGACTCTCTTTTTGTTTTTTTTTATTTTTTTGCATTTTTGTATTTTTTTTGCATTTTTGGACTCTAAGACACATATTCATCACAGGTTGTAGTGTAGGGTTTACACGATCTACTTAACCACAGAGGCCAAGAGTAAGGAGGGACGTGCATGAATTCCTTGATGTTGGAAATTGCCCTAGCCTTCTTGATATTTTCCACTACGGCGGATCTTATACAATCAAATTGCCCTAGTGGGGAGAAATCGGAAGAAATGTATAGAAAATCATGTAGGACTTTGGTTCAAACTACTTTTGTTTCCAAACCGACATCTCATATCAGCAGCAGACTTGGTCAACCATTGTTTTCAGGGGATTTTTTTCATTTTGTTTCTGATTTCTGGGGTGGAGGCACGTACTTTTTGCTACCTCCTGAGTTGGTCAACCTTTTTCTGGGTACGTACTTTTTGCTACCCTTTTTTAACCTTTTGGCTTTTCTTTTTCCCCTTTGAGGCTTGATTTAGCATTTTGCCCCTTGCTTTCATTAGTTGCCCTGTTTTTATAGTGACCTTGTCTTTTTAAAAGAGAGTGGGTGGTCCCCTACTCGTAGTTTGTTCCGTTTCCAGACACGACCGAGTGGGAAAGAATAGGGAAAACACATTGACCGGATGAGACCGCCCGAGTGTACTAGTGATTTTCTAGCCAAAGGGCAATATCTTAACATCGTGTGGTGTGTGAATAAGCCCTACCTGACTAGTGGCCACGTGGAAGAGTAAAGAAAGTAGACCCACACCTTAACAAGTGATGAATGACCGACTTGACGGACTGACTGACTGTAAGACCCTCGAATTCCGTCGTATTTTTTTCATATTTATGTGTGTATATTGTGTTGAGTATGTATGTACGTATTTTACGTGGATATTAAAATAGTATAATACGTGTACATGTGTCTATATTAAACGTAAATAATGTATGTATTGCATGATGATAGTGTGAATATATACCATGTACATATTGCATGTATAGAAGCTTGGTATGCATGGTTTTCTGCATAAATTAGGTTCTGGCCGAAGACCCTATTGGCGTCAAACCCTGGCCGCTGAGGTGGTGTCAGCGTCCAGCCCTGGACGCCAACACTCACTCCGGCGTCCAGAGATGTGGACGTCAACTTCTCTGGCCTGCATGCGCAGCAGAGCTGCTATCTTCTGAAACAAGGTATGGCAACCATTGGGGGATGTCCCCCAACGGCTCTGAGGGTGTCCCATCACCCTAGTGAGTGGGGAAAGACCCTCTTTAGGTCTGAACCCGAATTGGCTCACCCCATTCTTCCCTTCACCTTGCAAGAGGAGAGAGGTGAGAAAGAAAACCCTAGAGCTCTGTGAGAAAAACCCCAGTTTGAACCCCTAAAATCCGACCCTTTGAAGCTGGTTTTGGAGATCTTCTGCATCAAGGAGGGAGCTGAAGCAAAGGGGAAGGCTTCCCCATCATCCCCTCGGCGTGGAGATCAACTAGGAGCTCGGAGGAAGGCGATCTTGGAGGTGCTTCTGCAACTTCTTGGGACTGCCCAAGGAGGTCTTCACCAAGCCTCTAAATCCCTTAGAAGAATTTTTGAAAGGCAAGTGACCTATCTATGGTATCCCCGTATGAGTCTAGGAGGTTTTTATAATTTTTATGGAATTTCCCTCGAGTCCTAGACCCTCCATTTCACCCAATTTTCAGAGCTCGGGTCTGTGTTTCTGCACAGACCTGAGTAAACGACAAGGTCCCTGGACGCCTGTGATGATCTTGGCGTCCATCGACCCTGCCGCTGACTCTGAGTCAGCGGCCAGAGACCGCCGTCTAGTTCTTCAGGACAGAACAGTGAGCTGTTCTGTCCCTCTTATACGTTAATTCGTTATGATTTCCGTGATGAGGATATATGGTATTCTATAAGCTATGTATTTTGTGCATTGTGGTTGTGAATGGATGTGGTGTGTGGTGAATGTGGAAATTGGTGTCTTTAAACTTGTGGGCATAACTTGTAGATAATTCTTGCAAATTAATGTTCCATGATTAGGATTAGTTAAATGTCTTGTTTTCAGTCTATTCATGAAATATTGTGGGACATGTATGTATGTTCTGAATTTTTGTAATTCATGCATACTTGTGGAATTGCTAGAAAGTTCGATTCGGTAAAATGAAAGCATGAAAGAAATGGTTGTGGTAACGGATTTATAGATGTATGAATTAGGATGATGTTGTATTCTGAAATTATGCATTTGTGTTTTCTGTGCAAAACAGTAAGTGGGTGAATTTCAAATGTGTTAGACCCATGTTAGTATAAGTTGTGAATAATATGCTAATTAGGTGTTTGATTTTCTGTAAATCCTATATAGCTCAGAAAACTCTGAAAAAATGAGGGTATGATTTTGAACCTGAAAACAGCATGTGGTTAAAATTTCAGGTTATTTGGAACAGTAATTAAAAAGTTATGTGTTTTCATGTGAATTGTGAATAATTCGTACATATGATCGTAATGTGATTTTATTTTGTTTAAAATAGCATGATGGGTGTGTTTACTATGTGTTAAATCTTGAAACCTCTATAGTACCATGTTAGGAAAACAGAGGTGTTCATGTGAGTAAGAAAGTGTGAATGAAATGAAGAGTGCCAAGTGTAAAACCATGTGTAAAACGTTAAATGTGTAAAAGTGTAAACTGTGCCAATGTGATACTGCTTCCGAGAAGGCAGTGGAGCTGTATCAGGGAAAAGTCCCCTGAGAAAGTTCATTGTGTTAAGTGACCCTAAGGGCATTAGGGGGAAATCCTGGAGGTGGACAAGTACCACTGGTTAGGGTGGAGACTTGTTCTCCCGGTCTGCGCAGTCCAAGAGTCACCATTGCATTGCCTAGATGGTGCCTATGTGTTATGTGATGTGAATGTGTCCTTCTTTGGTGGTTTGGACTATGTGTCACGGCACTAAAATATGTGTAAAGTGTAATGTGTAAAGTGTATGTGACCATGTGTAAATGTGAAAGTGACATGTGAATGTGCATGTGTAAAGTGTAACCATGTGAAAAGAGGAAATTGTGAAAAGGGAAATGTGAAAATCTAGATGTGCAATGTGTTATTGAAACCATGTGAGGCTAAATCTGAAACCATGTGAATTCAGAAATGCATGTTATCCTTCTTGTGTTTATGTGTGCAAAGTGTTTAGAACCCATGATAGGACAACAAATGAATATGTGTGCAAGATGGCGTTATTGATTGTTCATAGATTATGTTTTAAGCAACGTTGTAGCTCTCATGTGTTGAAATATAGCCTTGGACCATGTGAAATCAGCAACCTAAAGCATGTTAAAAAGTTATGTATGTACTTAAGAACATGTAGAATCCATGCTAATTATGTTCTCCGTTTATGTATGTAAGTTGTCCATGTTGATAACTCTCATGTTTGGTTCTTGATAAGGTTAAAGTTCATAAGTAAATGGATTAGAGACCATGTGATAGGTGAATGTTATAATTTTTTTTGAAATCTGAAAGCATGCGTTATGTAATAGTGTAGAACCTTCATGATAGGTGAAACTTAAATGGACTAGCATGCTATGTGTTGCTAATGGTATGTGCTTGTAGAAACCACTAGGACTTGTACGTGTATATCATGTATAGTGTTACTTGCTGAGTCCCTGGACTCACTCCTTGCTTCGGCGTACAGGTGTAGTGGTGACACGACACCGTTGGAGGAGACGGTGGAGACGGACTCCGAGCGCGGAGACTGGTTACTTGGAGCTTCTTGTGATTGTGTAATTCGTCGTATGTACTTGAACATTGTATTAGGATTATCATGAAAAGAATGTAATATGTGGACATTTGTATTTCTATTTCAGCAAATTAAATCATGTGAATTTTAGTTCCTTTTTGCAAATTGTAAACTGCATGTATGTTTAATGTGGATGATGAATGAATGGAGATAGTTCTCTTTTACTTCCGCTACTCTGTTTTTATTATATTCGCGTGTATCTCAGCTGTTTGTATCGTTGGGTAAATGTCCCACTGTGAGGACTCTCGCTATATCGACGTGGGTCGGTATGACCGTACCGGTATAATGAGGGCCGTCACAGAGATTGGTATCAGAGCCTTACCCAGCCGGAAGTGCAGGAACTAAGTGCCACACAGGACAAAGTGCTACGCTATGGGAGCCACCTCTTGAAGCCATAATGGCGCAAAGTGCTACATAGTGGGAGCCACCTCTTGAACCTGTGGGGGCCACCTCTAGAATCCTGCCTGCCTGGGGTTTGATTGTGTGCTATATGTGAGCAGCGACGAGGACGTCGCTTATATAAGAGGGGTAGATTGTAACACCCCATATAAGATATGTTAAATGGACTAAATCAGTAGACTACCAACAACCCGGATTAGTCATTTTCAGAGCTCGAGCAGGAAAAGAACTCTGAAGTTAAGCGTGCTTAGTTGGGAGTAGTCCCAGGATGGGTGACCTTCCTGGGAAGTCTACCAACTGGCACGGTTGTTGGGCCAGTTTGCTGGTTGGGTCGTCACAAATGGTATCAGAGCCTTACCCAGTCGGAAGTGCAGGAACTAAGTGCCACACAGGACAAAGTGCTACGCTATGGGAGCCACCTCTTGAAGTCATAATGGCGCAAAGTGCTACATAGTGGGAGCCACCTCTAGAATCCTGCCTGCCTGGGGTTTGATTGTGTGCTATGTGTGAGCAGCGACGAGGACGTCGCTTATATAAGAGGGGTAGATTGTAATACCCCATATAAGAATATGTTAAATGGACTAAATCAGCAGACTACCAACAACCCGGACTAGTCATTTTCAGAGCTCGAGCAGGAAAAGAACTCTGAAGTTAAGCGTGCTCAGTTGGGAGTAGTCCCAGGATGGGTGACCTTTTTGGGAAGTCTACCAACTGGCACAGTTGTTGGGCCAGTTTGCTGGTTGGGTCGTCACAAATGGTATCAGAGCCTTACCCAGCCGGAAGTGCAGGAACTAAGTGCCACACAGGACAAAGTGTTACGCTATGGGAGCCACCTCTTGAAGCCATAATGGCGCAAAGTGCTACATAGTGGGAGCCACCTCTTGAACCTGTGGGGGCCACCTCTAGAATCCTACCTGCCTGGGGTTTGATTGTGTGTTATGTGTGAGCAGCGACGAGGACGTCGCTTATATAAGAGGGGTAGATTGTAACACCCCATATAAGAATATGTTAAATGGACTAAATCAGTAGACTACCAACAACCCGGACTAGTCATTTTCAGAGCTCGAGCAGGAAAAGAACTCTGAAGTTAAGCGTGCTTAGTTGGGAGTAGTCCCAGGATGGGTGACCTTCCTGGGAAGTCTACCAACTGGCACGGTTGTTGGGCCAGTTTGCTGGTTGGGTCGTCACACTGACTGACTAAGGGTAGAATTTCTTGAGGTAGACTGCATTCCAAGGGTGCGTTAGCTCAACTCCCTCGGCATCCACTAGCCTATAAGCGTTCCCTGAGTATGCTTCTTTGACAACGAACGGACCCTCCTAATTTTCTTGCAACTTGCTCCGGAGACTTGGTGCTTTTAAGATTTTACGCTTAAGGACCATTTCACCTACTTCGAACTTTCTTTCAAGAACTCTTTTGGCATAAAAATGTGCAATTCTCTGACGATAGACTTGTGCATGGTCAGCCGCTATCATTCGCCTTTCATCTAAGAGTTCAAGTTGCGCCAACAAGGCTTCCCGACGTTGATCAGGATCCAGTTCGGAATCCAATTGAACTCTAAGCGAAGGGACAAAGATCTCATATGGGAGTATCGCATCCGATCCGTATGTCAAGGCATAGGGGGTTTGCCCCGTAGGAGTGCGGACGGAGGTGCGATAAGCCCAAAGAGCTTCAACCAAGCGATCTGGCCAGTCAGCATTGTTGTGAGATTTGCATGTTTTCTTTATGATTTTAATGAGAGTTTTGTTAGTAGCTTCAGCTTGTCCATTACCTTGTGGATAATATGGTGATGAATGATGCAAGTTAATGCCATATTTACCACACATGTCGCGAAGCTCCTGTGAAGTGAATTGCGGTCCGTTGTCGGTGACGATGTCCCGAGGCACGCCAAATCTTGCAAGGATGTTGCGCTTGATGAACTTGACGACTGTTGAAGCTTTGACTTCTATGAATGCTTCTGCTTCAGCCCACTTTGTGAAGTACTCCGTGGCGGTCAGAATGAAGGACTTCTTACGGATTTCTCCGGTTCTGTCCGCAAGAGGACCGACCACATCGAATGCCCACATGGCGAAAGGCCATGGTGCGATGAGAGGGTGAAGAGAGGAGGAAGGAGCATGAATTTTGTCACCGTGCAATTGGCATTTAGCACAGTGACGGACAAAATGGCGACAGTCCTCTTCCATGGTGGCCAATAATAGTGTCTTAGCAATTTCTGGGCAATTGCTCTACCATTAACATGGCCACCACATTCACTAGAGTGAGCGGCTTCAACAACATCTTGAGATTCAATTTCATCAAGGCAATGGAGATAGACCCCGCTGAGAGACTTTTTGTACAGAATGCCACCTATGACCTTGTAATGCTCCGAGACACGACGAATCGCTCGTCTATCGGCGGAGGTGGCATAATCAGGGAAGGATCCATCTTTGAGAAAGTTTTCGATGTCAAAATACCAGGGATGGCCATCTTCAAGGTCAATTTCTGGCTCTTTGGAAAGTGCATGGACCCGAAGGGATGGAGAAGGATGCACGATTTGAGAGAACCACGGATCTACATGAGAAGGGACACTCAACCTCTGAACAGAGACGGTTTCGGAAGACTTTCCCAAAGGAATGGAAATGGAAGACGCGAGGGAGGCGAGGGAATCTGCTAGGATATTTTGGGCCCTTGGAGTGTGAACTAGGGTGAGCTTCCTAAACTGCCGGACTACTTTTCCTACCAACTCTTGGTATGGTTTCAGCTTGGGGTCCCGGGTCTGGTACTTGCTAAGAGATTGCCGGAGTATCAACTGCGAATCTCCAATAATCCTTAACTACTTGACTCCGAGCAATAAAGCCATTTTCAGCCCGACTAGGAGAGCCTCGTACTCAGCCACATTGTTCGTGGCTCGGAAGGTTAACTGATAGGCGTGCGGAATGACTACCCCTTCCGAAGAGAGGAGGACTGCCCCTATCCCACACCCTTTGGAATTGAGAGCCCCGTCGAAGTAAAGCACCCACGAAGGTTCGCCATCAATAATGGCTCCTAACTCTTCATCGGGAAAACTTTCATCAATTGGGGAATATAAAGGTAAGGGGTGGTGGGCCAAATGCTCAGCTATGGCATGCCCCTTGATTGACTTTTGGTTGACATAGGTGATATCAAATTGGTTAAGGAAGCTTTGCCACCTCATCAACCGCTCAGTCAGGACGGGCTTCTCGAGCAAGTACCGAATAGGGTCCATACGCGCCAGAAGTTTCACTTCATGAGCCAAGAAATAGTGCTTCAACTTCTGGGCAACCCAGACGACGGCCGCGCACGTTCTTTCCATGGCGATGTACTTCTTTTCAGCCTCATTGAACAACTTGGATAAATAGTACACCGCTCTCTCCTTCTTCTCGTCGTCGTATTGGGCCAAAACCGCTCCAGTTGAATCTTCTGTGGTTGACACATAGAGCAGTAAAGGCTGACCCGGGACCGGAGGAGGGAGAACAGAGGGATTAAAAAGATAACTCTTCAATTCATCAAAGGCCTTCTGACATTTATCGTCCCAATTGAACTTCGCCTCTCCTCTAAGCATCTCGTAGAAGGGCTTACAGCGGATTGAATGCTGGGAGATAAATCTCCTAATAAACTGGAGTCTGCCAATTAGCCCTCTAACTTCTCTGATATTCCTAGGAGGAGGCATGTCAATTATTGCTTTGGCCTTGTTAGGATCAATTTCAATTCCCCGCTTGCTGACTATGAACCCAAGCAATTTCCCCGAAGAGACACCAAAGACACACTTCTTGGGGTTCATCTTAAGATTGTGCTCTCTAGACCTTTGGAGAACTGCCCGGAGGACCTCAGCATGGCCATGTCGAGTCTTTGATTTTACCAAGACATCGTCCACATAGACCTCCATGTGCACATGCATCATGTCATGAAAAATTGCCATCATTACCCTTTGATAGGTTGCTCCCGCATTCTTCAATCCGAAGGGCATGACGACGTAACAATAAGTCCCCCAGGGCGTTGTAAATGAAGTTTTCTCCTGGTCTTCCTCCGCCAAGCGAATCTGGTTGTACCCAGAGAAACCATCCATAAATGACAAAAGCTCGAAGCCGGCAGTATTGTCCACTAGGACATCTATGTGTGGGAGAGGGAAATCGTCCTTTGGGCAAGCACGATTAAGGTCACGGAAATCTATACAGATCCTAACCTTACCGTCTTCTTCATTACAGGGACGATATTAGCTACCCACTGTGGATATAGCACAACCCTAATAAATTTGGCTTTGTGCAACTTGTCAACCTCCTCTTTGATCTTGAGTGCCAGCTTAGGATGTAGCCTTCTCAACTTTTGTTTGACGGCCTTTGCGTCAGCTTTTAGGACCAATCGATGCTCGACCAAAGAGGTATCGAGTCCCGGCATGTCCTCGTAAGACCAAGCAAATCCGTCGAAAAATTCTTTAAGAATAGCTACCAAGGCTTCTTCTTCTTCAACACTCAAGTTGGCACTAATCAAAACTGTCTTCGGGGATTCTCCAGTGCCAAGGTTGACCTCTTTAGTAGGCTCGTCAGCAGCCATGGTTGGCTCGTTGAACCTCTTTGTGCCATCCACATAGGAGGTCACTGGGTCCTCTTCTCCTAACCCAGGATCTCCCGACTCACCCTCCTCATTAAAATCTAGCAGATAAACACCTAGACCGTCATCTACGGAGTCACCTTCTTCGAAATCTGATTCCACGAGAGCAGGGTCCTCAAGAAATTCTGGCACCTGACTTAACTTAGCACATCTCTCAGCCAAGGTCATAGCAAAATGGGCGGGAACTTGCCTACCCTTCTCCTTGCGCACACATGGCTGAGAGGAACTAGACTCTCCTAGACTTAAACCAGACTCTAGACTAGCCTCTAGTCCTGACTCTAAACTAGAATCTAGACCACTATTTACAGGACTGCTATGTACAAAACTATGTACAGGGGAAGTGCCCTTAGAGGGGCAAGAGGAAGAGGAGCTTAGGCCGGAAAGCGTCGGCCCCTGGCCGAGCGGAAGAGGTTCCAGAGAGGAGGGGTGCTCAATGGAGACCTCGGATTTCCAATTTTTAAAATTGGCATTTTTTTTTTTGAGTCAAGGCCAAGAACCATGAGTTGCTGACTCAAGGTAGCCTCGACTGGCGAGATGAGGGATGGAGAGAGGACAGGAGGGGAAAGAAGGGGATTAGACGCGGGAATAGAAGGAGATGGAGATGGAGAAGGTGGAGGAGAAGATGGGGGAGAAGGGAGATCAGAGCCAAAGAGGGAGAGGAGGCCAAAATCATCGGAAATGTCTTCTATTTGGGCATCTTCTTCCTCTTCTTCATCCTCACTCTCAGAGCAAGGAATTTCTTCTATTACGGGCTCCCTGGTCCCCAGTTGGGTTGGCCCCTGAACAAAATGCTCTTTTAAAGTCCAAGTAAGGGGTTGATACGGTATGAATGGGTCCGGATGGACAGGGTCTGGGTGGAAACCTAGACCGGCCTTAGGTAACAACCTCCTAATTGCCTGGATGCTCTGGGTCTCTCCTTTTTCATCCGTACCCAACCCGCGGCCGTGAACATAGCCGATGTTGGCCATCACTTCCCAACCTTTTCCCGGGAGACATGGGACATGGGGTTCTACAACAGGCCGGGGAGGTTGGCTAAGCTCACAGGGTGTGGGGAAGTCAAAGAGAGACATGACTGGCTTCTTCCCCTTATCCGGAATGAAAAGGTGCGGCATTTGTTCAGTGGTGGCCGCATTGAGGGTCTCCAAGATGGGAATGCTCTTGATCTTGATCACCCGCCCATTGAAAGGAAATTTGAAGCATTGGTGGGCGGTGGAAGGGACCCCTAGAGTTCGTTCTAGCCAAGGACGACCGAGAATGGCTTTGTAGGCCGGATCGACATCAAGGACTAGGAACTCGGTGGACATAGTGACAGGTCCGATTCCTAATTTAAGAGCAATTTTGCCTTTGGCAACCCTTTTGGAGTTGTCATAGGCGGCTATAGTGGAGCAACTCTTCTCCAGATTCTCTTCCCCTAAACCCAATTGTTTAAGGGTCTTCATCGGACAAACATTGATAGATGCCCCGGTGTCGATGAGAGTGGAGTCCACCGAAACCCCATTGAGGTTGATGGTGAGACAAAGAGGGAGGGAGCGACACTCGGGGGTGGCAAGATCCTTGTCCGAGAAAGAGATGGAGGGTCCTTGGGTGAGGGAGAGAATGGCACCGGTGACCCCACTAGGAGGGAGATCATCGTTAACCATGATCTTCTGGAGGAACTGGAGAAGAGTGGATTGGTGTGATGGCGACCGCCAAATCAATTCTAAAATAGACACCCTCGCGGGCGTCTTATCAAGATGTTGGAGAATATCATATTCGGTGCCGGCCGGGGGCAGAGGCCCATTATCCTCCTCATCTTGGGATGCCCGCGGAAGGGGAGGAACAATCTGGTTTCGGAGCGTGACATGCACGGCCTCCTGAGACTGAGGACGGATGAGCTGGAGGGGTCGGGAAGATGACTCATTGGCAAGGGGAGTGAGGATAGTGGGATGAGCATCTTGGGGAGGACGGATGAGCACTAATGGTCTCTCCTCAAGGATAGCATCTACCGAGATAAAAGGCTCCTGAGACTCGGCAGCGGGACAAGGGTACCATTCTTCAAAACCTTCTACCCCCCATTGTTGCTCTCTCCTCACAACCCGGGGCCCTAGGTGTATCATGGTATGCACATTCTCTTGGGCTCTGGATGAGGAAGGGTTGTTGATTTGGTGAGTGGGGAGAGGGTTACTGAAAATGCCAAGGTCTTTTTTGGTGTACCTAGACTTTGCTATGGCCACCTTGACGTCATCCCAGTTGATTCTACCTTGGTCATTCATATCATAGACCCAATCACGGAAGTTAAAGCAATTGTTGATGAAGTGACCATGGGTCCTATGGTATGGACAGTACTTGGAGGTGTCTACCCTTGAATTGGTGTTCTCCCTTTGTGGGGGGAGTTGAATTGCATCGCAGGACATGAGAGCGAAAAACACGTCCTCGAGAGTCTCAGGGAGAGGAGGGTAGTGCGACCTTTTGGGTCCAGGTCGAGTGTATCCAGAAGGAGGGGGAACGGCAGAGTAAGGCTTGGAGGGGTGAGATGGGAATTGGTGAGGGTTGGAAGAAGGGTTGGAAGGAGGATGGGAGGATTTGTTGGGAGGCCTCAAAGGCTAGCTGCAGGCACTGACAGACTCATTGATGGTCACCCCCTCGGTGGTGGGTGCCGCGGGAGCCTTGCGTGCCTTCGGCTTCCCTTCGAAGAAATGTGGGAGAGAGGAGTCCTTGATCTGATTTTCAATTACCCTGGCTCTGTTATAAAGATGTGAGAAGGAAGGGAACTCACTTAGCATCAAAATGGAACGGAGCACAGGGGTGGTGTTGGTAACTAACAAGATTATGGCTTGGGACTCGGGGATGGGAATGTCGGCTCTCGAGGCCATGGACCTCCATCGGTTGGCATAAGTGACAAAGTCTTCGTTCGCCTTCATCTTTTCCGCTACCAAGTCGGGGAGTGTAGGGACTTGAGTAGCCATGTATGAAAAGTGTGAGATGAAGCGTTCGGAGACTATGTCAAAGTTAACAAGATCCGACGCGGGCAAGGAGGTAAACCACCTCAAAGCCTCCCCTTCTAACGATTGCTAGAAGAGGTGGACTAAGAGGGCCCGATCGTACAGCCACCGATGAGAATCCATAGTGAAGCCGGCTAGATGATATTGGGGGTCATAGGTCCCGTCGTACTTGCGATACTTCGGGGCCTTGAAACCCGGAGGGAAGTAAACATTGGGGAGTTTGCAGTAGTTTTGGAGTGAGTGAGGCTTGGAAAGGGACAGAGATTCAGCCAAGAGTTTCTGGATAAGACCCTCCGTCTCAGACCGGGACAGGGATTCGGATTGAGTGGGAGGAGTGGTATGGACATGAGATGGGTGGATGGGTGGAGGAATTGGGGTAGTCGTAGGTAAAGGAGTGGGAGGAATAGGAGTGGAGATAGGGATAGGGGATACAGGAATTCGGGGAGGGGTGAGAGGCCTAGGAGCGGGCCTAGATGAGGAAGCATCGAAGGGAGAATGGGATGGAGGGGAAGGAGAAGCCGCTGCCCGAATGGTATGCTTGGAAAGCATGGAAATGATATCGTCGGGCGAATAGCGGGACATGAGTTTAGAAAACTCGGGGTCTTCTTGGACATCCTGGGCGTGAGTAGGGTTAACCCTCAAGCTAACTTCCTCATTGTCGGCTTGGGAAGATGACTGAACCGACTCTTCAGGTTGAACATCGGTGTTAATCATACCGACAATCTCATCATTGATGTTATCATCATATTCAAATGCCGGTTTGTTAGACATATTAGCAGGATCCAACCAAGTGTCCATTAGCACACAACCTATGGATTTTAGAATGGTTTAAGTTGAAGTGATTACACTGTTTTCAGCAGAAGTATGACTTTCTAACAATCAATGTTATCAAACAACGTCCCAAAAGTTTTAAAGATTAAGGTTGTGTATTACTTTGACTTGACTTTTACTTGGACAGTTCTCTCAAATCTTACTCAAACCCGGATGAGTAGGTGAACTAGACAGGATAGGTAAAGGTCCTCCTGCCCCGTACCGTGAGGGAATCCACGGAATTTAGGGACTTATAGAGTTTCCCTTGGAACCAACCCGATTTACCCGAGAGGGAATCCCCGAGTAAAAGGTTGTAGACCAAAGAATGGTGATCCCAGAAATGTGAGGGGAGGCTAGAACAGATGAGAGGAAGGAACCCCCGGGGACTGAGGACTGTTAGAAACAAACAGGAAGCAAACATAACACAAAATCAGATCAAAACAGTCAAAACAGCAGTTTCTGTGAAGTAAACGGCATGCAGATGGACGCTCAGTTCATCAGAAATATATTGACGGCATGATCGACGAACGCTGACCAACAATAAACGACAAGGGAGATGGACGCTAAAATACACTTAACGGCAGGAACGCTAGACGTTTACCTGTATAGGCAGCAGGATCCCCTGCCGTCTACCTGGCCGCAGTGAGACCACAGTGGCAGAAGCTTGTCCCACCGTGATCGCCAGAAGAGAGCTGTAGACGGTTCATTTCCGCCCCGTCGCCGGATCCCTCGGATGCTCGCGGACGCCGCCGGACTCTCGTTGGCGATGAAGGGGCCGCCGGTTGACCACGTTGACCCTCCGGTTGACTGAGTTGACTAGAAGGAAAACGCAGCAAACAAGCGAAACAAAGGAGATTTGGTGATCGCCAGGGCCTTACCTGTGCCCAAGGGGTTGCTGTGATCACGTCGGTGCAGTGGCCTCGCGTTGCGGGTGATGGTGGGACTTCAACTTCTCCTCCTTCGGCCGGCCAAAGGAGAAGAGCTCCATAGTCTCCTGCGGGTTGTTCCTGCCAAAACAAAGACTCTATTAGACTCTAGGGAGTGTGGTAGATGCTCAAAATGAAGTGTGAGAAACCCAAAAGGAAAGTCCCGTACCGGTTGCGGACTTGAGAAGAGGGGTGGCCAAATGTTATGACCACCCTTCTTCCCTCCGTTTTTGGTTGGGAAACCCCTTTCTAGGTGTGTAGGAAGATAACCTACGTGCCTAGTGTGAGTGGGAAGGTGTGTGCAACATGCAAGCTAGCTCAAAAGTAAGTAAGAGAAGAGAGAGGGAAGGAGATGTAGATCCTCGTTGTTGGTGTTGTGGCTCCTTGCAAGGGCTCCTCCAGCTCCAAAGTGAGCCTCCTGAACGTCGCAAGTGAAGAGAGAAAGGAGAGGATGAATGGTAGAAGGTGAGGTGCAAGTTTCTCTCTCCTCTCTCAAAGTGGCAGCATAAGGACGTCCAGCCTCTCTTCTTTTGCTCAAGGGGCTGTTAAATAGACAGTGGAGCTCGGGGTTGGAGTGCCTAGGATGCTAAGTGTGAAGAAACACACTTACACACTTGGCAATCCATGCATTAAAGGTCCAACCAATGGGGAAGGCCAAGTAGGATTTTTACTGGGTTAAGGGGGTGCCTAGGTGGCCCATATGCCCGTTGGAAACGGCTACATGCGTTGCATGGCCGAGAGAATGGTGCAAGTGGGCTGGAATCTCGGGGTAGTTGCGCAGACCAGGTAAACCCTATTGACGTCCAGGGATCAGGCCGCCAACCTCATGCAGGCGTACAGTGAGGTGGACGCCAACTTGGGTCAGCGTCCAGAGGGCTTGCCGCCAACCAGTAGTCGGCGGCCATCGATGCTGCCGTCTACATGGGATCCGAGGCTGGTCAACAAATGGTCAAACGAAGCTTAATGGGCCAAAGAGCCTTGCGGGAGATGGGCCAAATCTCGCGTCTACAATTTTATCATTTATATTCATGATAATACATTGGACTAATGATTTATGTGTTTGTTTCTCAGGGACATACATTTCTTGCAAGGGTAGTGTCGACACACCCCTTACTGGTGTCGACACAATGTTTCAAACCCTAAGGCAAAATGATGAAGAAAAGGTCAAGTGTGTCGACACAGCCTCAAGTGGTGTCGACAGTAGACCCAACTCCCAGAGAACCCAGTTGACAGGTCTGTATAGTGTGTCGACACAGCCTCAAGTGGTGTCGACACTAGATCCAGTTCCCAGAGAACCTATTAGTTATGGGTGTCCTCAAGCCAATCATAACTTGTACAATCTTGTTCTTTAATAATAATAATAAGGCTTTTATATTCATTATGTGTAATTTGTTTATCGTTTCATTATGAAGTCCATGAATATGCGCAATGGATACTAATTATGATGAGATCATAACAATGGGATTAATATCCTTTAAACGCATATTCTTAATTGTTCCTAGTCGGAGGATATTCGAGAAGGACATCGAATATCCGGTTATACTAGTACAGGTTGCACCTGCTCATATGATGAGGGTGACTAGTCTCATAGTCACTTGTGTGGAGACACTAAGGTGAATCTATAGGTGCTCATTGGAGAATGAGTTCACTGAACTGATCCGTTATGAATCGTTGGATGGTAATGTTACCTAACTGTCAACCAGCTAGATTCATTGTCACAGTGGCGTGATTGGTCCTTAGACCTAAGACACCAAGGACACCTTGTTGGTGGACTTCTGGGTTTTGACCTTGACTTATAGATCTCTAGCCATGAGGTCTTAATCAGTTAAGTGTTCGGATCTAGCGGAATACCTTTGAAGGTGATTGTGTGGTCAATGGGATCGCTCGCTCTCGGTAATAAGAGAGTGAATGTGTAAGGCCCTCTATTTTCCGTCGCATTATTTGTATTTATGTGTGAATATTTGTGCTTGTGTATGTATGTACATATTTATGTACGTATTAATTAGTATAATTACGTGTGCATGTGTTTATATTAAGTATAAATAATGTATATATTGCATGATGATAGTGTGGATATAATAACATATACATATTGCATGTATATATGCTTGGTATGCATGGTTTTCTACATAAATTAGGGTTCTGGCCGAAGGCCACCTTGGCGTCAACCCTAGGCCGTTTATCTGGTGTCAGCGTCCAGACCTGGACGCCAACACTAACTCCGGCGTCCAGCGATATGGACGCCAACTTCTCTGACCTGCATGCGTTGCAGAGCCAGAAAATCCGGGAGCAAGGCATGGCCTCCATTGGGGGATGTCCCCCAACGGCTCTAAGGCTGTCTAATCGGTATGGTGAGTGGGTGAGGGGCTCTCCTAAATCCTGAACCCGAATTTGGCCTCTCCCACTTCTCACTTCACCTTGCAAGAGGAGAAATAGAGGAGAGAAAAACCCTAGGTGAGCTGTGAGAAAAACCCATTTTAGAACCCTCAAATCCGACCCCTTGGACCTGGATCCGGCGTCCCCCTACTGCAAGGAGGTTGCTGGACCAACGAGGAAGGCTTCCCCGACATCCCCTCGGCGTGGAGATCATCCAGGAGCCCGGAGGAGAGATCGTTTGGAGGCACTTCTGCAACTTCTTGGGACTGCCCAAGGAGGTCTTCACCAAGCCTTTAAATCCCTTAGAAGAATTTTTGAAAGGCAAGTGACCTATCCTTGATGTCCCCTTATGAGTCTAGGATGGTTTTGTGATTTTTATGGATTTTTCCTCGAGTCCTAGACCCTCCAATTCACCCAAGATTTAGAGCTCGGGTCTGTGTTTCTGCACAGACCTGGTTAGACGGCAAGGTCCCTGGACGTCCAGTCATGCTTGGCGTCCATCGACCATGCCGCTGACTCTGAGTCAGCGGCCAGAGACCGCCGCCAAGTTCTTCTGAACAGAACAGTGAGCTGTTCTGTCCCTCTTATACATTAATTTCGGTATGTTTTACGTGATGAGGATATATGGTAGACCTTATACTCTATGTATATTGTGTTTGTGGTGTGTGGATGAATGGTGTGTGTTGGTGGATGTGGGAAATGGTGTTCCTTAAACTTGTGAGCATGAAGTGTTGATTTTACAAATTTAGTTTTCCTGATTAGAATGTGTATGAATGCATGGTTTTAGCCTAATCATGAAGATCAGTGGGTTAGCATATGTGTTTGCAAATTTTGGTAATTTATCCATGCTTGTGTAATTTGCGAATATATTTGGTTCGGTAAAATAAAAGCATGCAAGAATGATTTGTAGGGCTCAATCCATAGATGTATGAATTAGGGAAATTTTATATTCTCAGTTCATGCATATGTGTTTAGCTTATGTATAAACAGCAAGTGGTCAATTTGCAAAATGTGTTAGACCCATGTTAATTTAAGTTGTTCATAGTATGCTAATTAGGCGTTTTATTTTCTGTAAATTCTAATTAGCTCAGAAAAATCTGAAAAATTGAGGGTATCATCTAGAACCCGAAAACAGCATGTGGTTAAAATTTCGGATCATTTGGATCAGTAAATAAAAAGTTATGTGTTTTCATGTGAAATGTGATAATTCGTGCATATGATCTTAATGTGATTAGATTTTGTTTAAACCCAGCATGATTAGTGTGTTTACTGTGTGTTAAACCTTGAAATTCTGTAGTACCATGTTAGGAAAAACAGAGGTATTCATGTGAGTGAGAAAGTGAATGAGATGAAGTGTTATGTGTAAAACCAAGTGTAAAACGGTAAATATGTAAATGTGTAACTGTGCCAATGTGACACTGCTTCCGTAGAGGGCAGTGGAGCTGTATCAGGGAAAAGTCCCCCTGAGAAAGTTCATTGTGTTAAGTGACCCTAAGGGCATTAGGGGGAAATCCTGGAGGTGGACAAGTACCACTGGTTAGGGTGGAGACTTGTTCTCCCGGTCTGCGCAGTCCAAGAGTCGCCATTGGAATGCCTAGATGGCGTCTATGTGTAATGTGATGTGTATATGTCCTTCTTTGGTGGTTTGGACTATGTGTCACGGCACCTAAAAATGTGTAAAGTGTAATGTGAAATGTGTATGTGACCATGTGTAAATGTGTAAGTGACAATGTGAATGTGTATGTGTAAAGTGTAACCATGTGAAAAGAGGAAACTAGTGTAAAGAAAAATGTGAAATTCTAGATGTGTAAATGTGTTATTGAAACCCATGTGAGACTAAATCTGAAACCATGTGAATTCAGAAAATGCATGTTATTATTCTTATGTTTATGTGTGCAAAAATGTTTAGAGTCCATGTTAGGGACAACTAATGAATATGTGTGCAAATAGCATGATAGATTGTTCATATGATATGTTTTAAGCAACATTGTAGCCCTCATGTGTAGATTTATAGCCATTGAATCATGTGAAATCAGCAACCTAAAGCATGTAAAAAGGTTCATGTATGTGTTTAAAAATGTGTAAAACCCATGCTAGTTGCGTTACCTTTCATGCATGTAAATTGTTCATGTTGATAGCTCTCATGTTTGATTCTTAAAAGATTAAAGTTTCATGAGTAAATTGAATAGAGACCATGTGATAGGTGAAGTTTATTTTAGAAATCTGAAAGCATGAGTTATGTATAAAATTGTAGAATGTTCATGATAGGTTGAAAACTTGAAATGACTAGCATGCTATGTGTTGCTAATTGTAATGTGCATGTAGAAACCATAGGACTTCTAAGTGTACATCATGAGTAGTGTTGCTTGCTGAGTCCTTGGACTCACTCCTTGCTTCGGCGTACAGGTATAGTTGGTGACACAGTACCTTTGAGGAGGCAGCAGAGACGGACTCCGAGCGCGGAGACTAGCTAGTTGTTGGAGCTTCTTTGTGATTTGTGTACTTCATAGTATGTATTTGGAACATTGTATTAGAATTATCATGAAAGGAATGTATTATGTGGACATTTTGTAATCCTATTTCAGCAATTTAAATTATGTGAGCTCTTAGTTCCTCATTGTTAATTGTGAAAATTCATGTATGGTTAATGTGGATGATGAATGAATGGAGATAGTTCTCTTTTACTTCCGCTACTCTGTTGTATATTCGCGTGTATCTCAGCTGTATGTATCGTTTGGGTAAATGTCCCACTGTGGCAGCACTTGTTATACCGACGTGGGTTGGTATAACCGTACCGGTATAATGAGGGCCGTCACAGAGATTGGTATCAGAGCGACCGGTTGAGATTGCACATGAATATACCTAAGTCATCATCCCCATTGCATGCTAAGTATGTCCACATGTGTAGAAAACACTAATAAGAAGTGAAAATAGATAAGAAATGGTTAGAAAATTTAGTAACCTAGCTCTAATTAGTGGCTGAAATTTTATTACAGCCATGGCTTCCCGTGGACGACGTGGAGGTGTGCCAGCTCGCGACGACGAGCAGAGGCGTGAGGAGCGGGCGGAGCAGCAGGCCCCGGCCCCACAGGGTCCTGTGCTTCCCCCACCACCGCCAGTGGACTATGGAGTATTCATGCAAGGTCTGGTGCAAGCCATGCAGACGCAGGCCCACACCCAGGCAGCACTCCAGGCCCAGTTGGAGGCCCAGGTAGAATAATAAAACAACCTAGTAGTTTGCTATTTAAATTGCATGATATTGTGTTTATTGTATATTGTTATTGTTTAATGTAGCAGGCTCAGGCCCCAGCTCAGGACCATGGTGGACCTTCCATCATGGAGCGATTCAAGAGGATGGCCCCACCCTCTTTTAAGGGGGAGAGTGATCCGCTATTAGCAGAAAGCTGGATGAGGGAGACGGAGAAAATCTTCCGAGCTATCAGGTGTCCTGACGAGGACAAGGTGACCTTAGCCACCTACATGCTACAGGTATGTTTTGGTTTATGCTTGTATGTTGTTTGTCAAGTTAGAAATTGTTGGTTAGTGCTTATGAAGGTGTATTGCAGGAGAGAGCTGATGTATGGTGGTCCTCCCTACTGCGTACGCGCTTCGAGGACGGAGCAGTAGATGTGGCATGGGACGCGTTCGTGAGGCTCTTCCGAGCCAAGTTCGTCCCAGAGCACATCCAGGACAAGATGGAGCAAGAATTCCTTTCCCTGACGCAAGGATCAATGACCGTCCTGGAATACGAGGCAAGGTTTTCTGAACTTTCTAAATATGCACCGCATATAGTAGAGGATGAGCGCAGGAAGACCAAGAAGTTTGTGATGGGTCTCAAACCATCACTGAGGACGAGGCTCGTGGCGTTCGACCACCGCACGCTAGACGAGGCCCTCAGCGCAGCCTGCAGACAGGAGGGAGAAATGGAGCAGTATCTGGAGGAGAAGAAGGCTTCGCAGAAGAGGCCGGCAGCGACTTTCCAGCGGCAAGATAAGAAGAAAACGGTGTACCAGACACCGCAGAAACAAATGACAGTCAGCAACTCTCAGGTACCCTCTGTACGTTCCCCCGGTGCGAAGAGAGAGTGTCCCCATTGTGGGAAGACCCATGGAGGTTCCGAGTGCTGGTTAGTAGCGGGTAGATGCTTAAAGTGTGGGAGCAGCGACCACAAGATCAAGGATTGCCCAAGACTTCAGCAGGAAGCTCAGCGAGGAGCGCCAGTACCAGCAGTAGCGGCAGCCGCGCCAGCTACAGGACGACCAGGAAGGCCTCGAGCCCCAGCTCGAGTGTTTGCGTTAGCTCGTGAGGACGCCGAGCAGGCGGAGCATGTCACCGAAGGTACAGTTTTACTTTTCGGTGTGCACGCTCGGGTTTTGTTTGATACGGGTGCTACTCACTCGTTCATTTCCGAGCGGTTCGCTAGGCAGTTAGCCCTAGAGTCAGGCATAGAGTCTGAGGAGTTAGAGGTCCCTTTGTCTGTGCACACCCCTGCGGGTACGGTATCGACTAGGAAGTGCATTCCGTCGTTACCTGTGTGCATTGAGGATAGATTCCTAGATGGGTGTTTCTTCTTGCTAAAGATGAAGGATTATGATTGTATCCTTGGTCTGGATTGGCTAGAGGAGCACTATGCGTTAGTGGATTGTCGTAGGAAGAAGATTGTTTTCCGCATTCCTGGTGAGGATGAGTTCTCTCATCCCTTGCCAAAGAACTTAGCGGGAAAGTTAGTTATCTCTGCCATGAAGGCGATGCGCATGGTGAACAAGGGTTGTGACGCATTTCTTGCCAGCGTTATGCTAGTACCCGATGCTGGTTCGTCACTGACTCTTGCAGAGATTGATGTGGTGCAGGACTTTCCAGATGTCTTTCCCGATGACTTGTCTGGATTGCCACCGGATAGGGAGATAGAGTTCACTATAGAGTTGCTTCCAGGCACCTCTCCTATCTCGAAGGCCCCATATCGGATGGCCCCTGCAGAATTAGCCGAGTTGAGGAAGCAATTGCAAGAATTGCTCGATAAGGGATTTATTCGCCCTAGTGTTTCCCCTTGGGGCGCACCTGTATTATTCGTCAAGAAGAAAGACGGGTCACTTCGGTTGTGCATTGATTATAGGAAGCTAAACCAGGTGACTGTGAAGAACAGGTATCCCTTACCTCGGATTGATGATCTGTTTGACCAGTTGCGAGAGGCATCAGTCTTTTCCAAGATTGACTTGCGATCTGGTTATCATCAGTTGAGGATTAGGAGTGAGGATGTGTCCAAGACGGCATTTAGAACCCGTTATGGACATTATGAGTTTTTGGTTCTTCCTTTCGGATTGACCAACGCCCCTGCAGCGTTCATGGATCTCATGAACCGGGTGTTTAGTCCGTATCTAGATAGCTTTGTTGTTGTGTTTATTGATGACGTGTTGGTCTATTCTCCGGATGAGGCCACACATCGTCAGCATTTGAGGTTAGTCTTAGAGGTTCTCCGTGAGCACAAGCTGTATGCGAAGTTCAGCAAGTGCGAGTTCTGGTTGCGCGAGGTTCATTTTCTCGGGCATGTTATCTCCGGCGCTGGTGTAGCAGTTGATCCAGCAAAAGTCCAGGCAGTTATGGATTGGGAGATTCCCAGGACCCCTTCGGAGATTCGTAGTTTTATTGGGTTAGCTGGTTATTATCGGCGATTCATTGAGGGTTTCTCATCCATCGCCGCCCCTTTGACAAAGCTGACCAGAAAGGGTGAGAAGTTCGTATGGTCTGAGGCATGTGAGCGTAGCTTTCAGCTATTGAAGGCTAAGCTTACTTCTGCTCCGGTATTGGTATTGCCTAGTGGTCTAGAAGGTTTTGCCATTTATACGGATGCATCTCAGATTGGTTTAGGCTGTGTGCTCATGCAGCAAGAGAGGGTAGTGGCTTATGCTTCTCGTCAGTTGAAGGAGCATGAGAGGAACTATCCGACTCATGATTTAGAGCTCGCAGCTGTGGTTCATGCACTAAAGATCTGGAGGCACTATCTTTATGGTGTCAGATTTGAGGTGTTTACCGACCACAAGAGCTTGAAGTATCTTTTCTCCCAAAAGGAATTAAACCTGAGGCAGAGAAGATGGATTGAGTTCTTGAAGGACTATGACTTCGACCTTCAGTATCATCCTGGAAAGGCGAACGTCGTAGCGGATGCTCTTAGTAGAAAGAGGTCTTCGCTCCAGCAGGATTGGAAGATGTTGGAGGATGCAGCGTGCTCTATGACCGAGTTAGAGCCATCGTTGTGTCAGGCTTTTGTAGCTCAGCTATCCCTTAGATCCTCAGTCTTGGATGAGGTGATTGAGCAGCAGAAAGCCGATCCTAGATTGTTAGAGTTAGTGGGTAAGGCGGGCATTGCTCGTGATGAGGACGGTGTGATTAGATTTCAGCACCGTGTTTGTGTCCCCGATGTGGTAGATGTCCGTGAGCATGTGTTAGCGGAGGCTCATAGATCGCGATTCTCTATTCATCCGGGTAACACTAAGATGTATCAAGACCTGAAGAGATCATTTTGGTGGTCCGGCATGAAGAAGGATGTTGCGGATTATGTGTCTAGATGTCTAGTATGTCAGCAGGTGAAAGCCGAGCGGCAGCGACCATCCGGCCTTATGCAGAGGATGGATATCCCGTATGGAAGTGGGAAGCTGTCACTATGGATTTCGTTCGGGTTTGCCTCGATCTAGAAGGGGCAATGACTCGATTTGGGTAGTTGTAGATAGATTCTCGAAGACTGCTCATTTCTTGCCTATGAAGAAGAAGCAGTCAGTAGAGAGTTTAGCTAGATTGTATGTTAGCGGTATCATTAGATTGCATGGTGTGCCGAAGTCGATCATTTCGGATCGAGATCCGAGATTTACTTCGAGATTGTGGAAGGGTCTTCAGGATGCGTTAGGTTCGGAGCTTAAGCTCAGTTCGGCGTTTCATCCCCAGACCGATGGACAGTCCGAGAGGACTATCCAGACGCTCGAGGATATGTTGAGAGCGTGTGTTCTGGATTGGAAGGATGATTGGGAGCGTCATTTACCTCTTGTGGAGTTCGCATACAACAACAGCTTTCATGCTAGTATCGGTATGGCTCCATTCGAGGCGTTGTATGGTAGGCCCTGCAGATCTCCTTTATGTTGGGAGGAGACTGGTGATAGGCAGTTGATCGGACCGGAGTTAGTTCAGGAAACTTCGGATAAGATTCAGCTTATCAGGAAAAGGCTTGTTGCGGCACAGGATAGGCAGAAGAGTTATGCCGACAACAGGAGAAAGGATTTGGAGTTCGAGGTTGGCGATCATGTCTTCTTGAAGATATCGCCTACTCGAGGTGTTGTCAGATTTGGCAGGCATAGCAAGCTAAGCCCTAGGTTCATTGGCCCATATGAGATTCTCAGACGTTTGGGCAACGTGGCGTACGAGCTAGCATTACCCCCAGCTTTGGCTAGCGTTCACCCTGTATTCCACGTATCTATGCTCAGGAAGTATGTCCGAGATCCGTCTCATGTGATTAGTCATGAGCCCGTGGAGATCCAGCCAGATCTTTCGTATGTCGAGCAACCAGTAGCCATTCTTGACCGGAAGGTTCAGCATCTCCGGAACAAGAGTATCGCGTCGGTGAAAGTTCTATGGCGGAACTTCTCACGTGAGGAGGCTACGTGGGAGCTTGAGGATGCGATGAAGAAGAAGTATCCCCTTTTGTTTGAGTAGTGTCGTTCTAACTTCGAGGACGAAGTTTCTTTAAGGGGGAGAGGGTGTAAGGCCCTCTATTTTCCGTCGCATTATTTGTATTTATGTGTGAATATTTGTGCTTGTGTATGTATGTACATATTTACGTACGTATTAATTAGTATAATTACGTGTGCATGTGTTTATATTAAGTATAAATAATGTATATATTGCATGATGATAGTGTGGATATAATACCATATACATATTGCATGTATATATGCTTGGTATGCATGGTTTTCTGCATAAATTAGGGTTCTGGCCGAAGGCCACCTTGGCGTCAACCCTAGGCCGTTTATCTGGTGTCAGCGTCCAGACCTGGACGCCAACACTAACTCCGGCGTCCAGCGATATGGACGCCAACTTCTCTGACCTGCATGCGTTGCAGAGCCAGAAAATCCGGGAGCAAGGCATGGCCTCCATTGGGGGATGTCCCCCAACGGCTCTAAGGCTGTCAAATCGGTATGGTGAGTGGGTGAGGGGCTCTCCTAGGTCCTGAACCCGAATTTGGCCTCTCCCACTTCTCACTTCACCTTGCAAGAGGAGAAATAGAGGAGAGAAAAACCCTAGGTGAGCTGTGAGAAAAACCCATTTTAGAACCCTCAAATCCGACCCCTTGGACCTGGATCCGGCGTCCCCCTGCTGCAAGGAGGTTGCTGGACCAACGAGGAAGGCTTCCCCGACATCCCCTCGGC
Source organism: Colocasia esculenta (assembly GCA_014218235.1). NCBI lineage: Eukaryota > Viridiplantae > Streptophyta > Magnoliopsida > Alismatales > Araceae > Colocasia > Colocasia esculenta. The sequence goes on from CM024759.1 coordinate 23,062,354, forward strand.
GTGGAGATCATCCAGGAGCCCGGAGGAGAGATCGTTTGGAGGCACTTCTGCAACTTCTTGGGACTGCCCAAGGAGGTCTTCACCAAGCCTTTAAATCCCTTAGAAGAATTTTTGAAAGGCAAGTGACCTATCCTTGATGTCCCCTTATGAGTCTAGGATGGTTTTGTGATTTTTATGGATTTTTCCTCGAGTCCTAGACCCTCCAATTCACCCAAGATTCAGAGCTCGGGTCTGTGTTTCTGCACAGACCTGGTTAGACGGCAAGGTCCCTGGACGTCCAGTCATGCTTGGCGTCCATCGACCATGCCGCTGACTCTGAGTCAGCGGCCAGAGACCGCCGCCAAGTTCTTCTGAACAGAACAGTGAGCTGTTCTGTCCCTCTTATACATTAATTTCGGTATGTTTTACGTGATGAGGATATATGGTAGACCTTATACTCTATGTATATTGTGTTTGTGGTGTGTGGATGAATGGTGTGTGTTGGTGGATGTGGGAAATGGTGTTCCTTAAACTTGTGAGCATGAAGTGTTGATTTTACAAATTTAGTTTTCCTGATTAGAATGTGTATGAATGCCATGGTTTTAGCCTAATCATGAAGATCAGTGGGTTAGCATATGTGTTTGCAAATTTTGGTAATTTATCCATGCTTGTGTAATTTGCGAATATATTTGGTTCGGTAAAATAAAAGCATGCAAGAATGATTTGTAGGGCTCAATCCATAGATGTATGAATTAGGGAAATTTTATATTCTCAGTTCATGCATATGTGTTTAGCTTATGTATAAACAGCAAGTGGTCAATTTGCAAAATGTGTTAGACCCATGTTAATTTAAGTTGTTCATAGCATGCTAATTAGGCGTTTTATTTTCTGTAAATTCTAATTAGCTCAGAAAAATCTGAAAAATTGAGGGTATCATCTAGAACCCGAAAACAGCATGTGGTTAAAATTTCGGATCATTTGGATCAGTAAATAAAAAGTTATGTGTTTTCATGTGAAATGTGATAATTCGTGCATATGATCTTAATGTGATTAGATTTTGTTTAAACCCAGCATGATTAGTGTGTTTACTGAATGTTAAACCTTGAAATTCTGTAGTACCATGTTAGGAAAAACAGAGGTATTCATGTGAGTGAGAAAGTGAATGAGATGAAGTGTTATGTGTAAAACCAAGTGTAAAACGGTAAATATGTAAATGTGTAACTGTGCCAATGTGACACTGCTTCCGTAGAGGGCAGTGGAGCTGTATCAGGGAAAAGTCCCCCTGAGAAAGTTCATTGTGTTAAGTGACCCTAAGGGCATTAGGGGGAAATCCTGGAGGTGGACAAGTACCACTGGTTAGGGTGGAGACTTGTTCTCCCGGTCTGCGCAGTCCAAGAGTCGCCATTGGAATGCCTAGATGGCGTCTATGTGTAATGTGATGTGTATATGTCCTTCTTTGGTGGTTTGGACTATGTGTCACGGCACCTAAAAATGTGTAAAGTGTAATGTGAAATGTGTATGTGACCATGTGTAAATGTGTAAGTGACAATGTGAATGTGTATGTGTAAAGTGTAACCATGTGAAAAGAGGAAACTAGTGTAAAGAAAAATGTGAAATTCTAGATGTGTAAATGTGTTATTGAAACCCATGTGAGACTAAATCTGAAACCATGTGAATTCAGAAAATGCATGTTATTATTCTTATGTTTATGTGTGCAAAAATGTTTAGAGTCCATGTTAGGGACAACTAATGAATATGTGTGCAAATAGCATGATAGATTGTTCATATGATATGTTTTAAGCAACATTGTAGCCCTCATGTGTAGATTTATAGCCATTGAATCATGTGAAATCAGCAACCTAAAGCATGTAAAAAGGTTCATGTATGTGTTTAAAAATGTGTAAAACCCATGCTAGTTGCGTTACCTTTCATGCATGTAAATTGTTCATGTTGATAGCTCTCATGTTTGACTCTTAAAGATTAAAGTTTCATGAGTAAATTGAATAGAGACCATGTGATAGGTGAAGTTTATTTTAGAAATCTGAAAGCATGAGTTATGTATAAAATTGTAGTATGTTCATGATAGGTTGAAAACTTGAAATGACTAGCATGCTATGTGTTGCTAATTGTAATGTGCATGTAGAAACCATTAGGACTTCTAAGTGTACATCATGAGTAGTGTTGCTTGCTGAGTCCTTGGACTCACTCCTTGCTTCGGCGTACAGGTATAGTTGGTGACACAGTACCTTTGGAGGAGGCAACAGAGACGGACTCCGAGCGCGGAGACTAGCTAGTTGTTGGAGCTTCTTTGTGATTTGTGTACTTCATAGTATGTATTTGGAACATTGTATTAGAATTATCATGAAAGGAATGTATTATGTGGACATTTTGTAATCCTATTTCAGCAATTTAAATTATGTGAGCTCTTAGTTTCTCATTGTTAATTGTGAAAATTCATGTATGGTTAATGTGGATGATGAATGAATGGAGATAGTTCTCTTTTACTTCCGCTACTCTGTTGTATATTCACGTGTATCTCAGCTGTATGTATCGTTTGGGTAAATGTCCCACTGTGGCAGCACTTGTTATACCGACGTGGGTTGGTATAACCGTACCGGTATAATGAGGGCCGTCACAGAATGCACTAGGGAAAGATGCCTGATAGTTCCTGGCCAGGGCAAGACTACTTATCAGAAAAGGAGTTTTCTGATATTGTTATGCGGCATCTAAACCAAGTGAGTGCACATATTAGGGTTTGACAGTTGACCATACCCTAAGTGCACTCGGGAGCATTGTACGAGCGAAGGATTATATTCACGTGGTAACTGATGATAGAAAAAGGTTCCTTGATTGGGTTGCTGAACCCCAATACTTTCCAGGATCAAGTAGTGTTGCTTGGCACCCAACTTCATTGGAAGCCTGGTCAATTATCGTGAGATGATAATTGATTGTGTAATTAATAATATGAGATATTATTAATTACAGTAAGTCAATAAAGAGTTATTGGGCTTAATGGGCTGAAAACTGGACTAGCACTTGGGCCTAGAGGGTCACACGCAATAGAGTTCCGAGCAGACTGGGCAGGATGGTCGTTATAGACAATAACTGGGTTTTTGTGAAAAACCGCAGTGTCTATAAATATTAGCGGAGAGTCAAACCCTGGGCCAAGCTCCAGGCTCTCTCCCTGGCCGCCACCTCCTCTCTCTCTCCTTGGGTGCCCCCACCTTCTCTCTCTCCTCTCTCTGGCACATGGTGGAGTTGAGATCCGGGAGACGCGTGGAGACCGAGGAGATCCCATCTGCGTCCGGAGCTCGCGTGGATACGTCTAGAGGCCAGACACTTGAACGGCTTGAAGCACCAGCGCCTCCAGTGCTACCTCCTCCCCGGATTCTGAAGTTTCGCAACCCCGCAAAGGTAAAGATCAGATCTTCCTCCGCGCGGGTTCTCCGTTTTTGTTAGATTACGACCGCCAGCAACGATATCTACCTTAGGGAATCGCGTTTCCGCTGCGCTCTGATCGATTCCTTACAGTGGTATCAGAGCCAGGTTGCTGGTTCGGTCGGTATCGGCGTCTTATGAATGTCATTTCATGTGTTTTTGTCGATTCACGCTCTGCATGAATCCCTAATCTTTACCTCGTTCTTGGGTCGCACATGGGATGTGCACTTCCCGTTTGGTACATAGAAGTTGTTCCCGGTACCAAGGGGTTCGAGAAGAACCCATCGTGGCGTCGTTTGGCTCTCTGTGGAGGCCACACGACCCTCTGCAAGATGCCTTCATTGTGCAGGTTTCGCTTTCTTGGACAGTCCAAGATGGGGCGATTTTTGCAGGTTTTTGGGGTTTTCTCCGGGGTTTTCTGGGCGTTTGGGGGCGATGGGAGTCGATCTCCGGCGCCGCCGCCGCCGTCCACGGCCGTCGGAGGCGGCGCGGGGGCCGGCGAGGCCACCCTCCGCCAGAGGGCGACGGCGGCTAGGGTTTCACCCTAGCCGCGCGCCCCTCCGTTCGGGCGGAGGGGGCGACCCCGCGCGGGTCGCTCGCGGATCCCGCGTGGGTCCGCCTGCGGGTAAGTCGCGGGCGGACCCCCCCCCCCTCGCGGGTCCCTAGCGGGCCGCGATCGGATCCGGCCCGCGCCGGATCCGACCGGCCCTTTTTTCCCCATTTTTTAAGTTTTTAAATTGTTTAAACACCAGAAAAATTCTTTAAAAAATCCAGAAAATTCTGAAATTAGTTTTAAGAGTTTTAAAATTGTTTTAGCTCTCTGTAAATTAATTTTCAGATGTTTGACCCAATGTTTAATTAGTTTAAGGGAATTCTAAAATTGTTTTAGTTATTTCCTACCATCTAATTAATGCATGTTAATTAATTTAAGAATGTGATTCTTGTTAAATTAATTAACTGTAAATTTTGGCGGATTCATGCAACAACGGTGAATGGCGTTTATCTAATGTTGATTAGATGTTATCCATGTTAGCTAAATTGTTTAGTTAATTAATTTTTAAAATAAATTATTATATTTTTGAAATAAAAGTTATTTCAGAAGTAATTATGTGATGATTGCTTATTGATGCATGTGATGTGTTGATGTGTGGATGGATGATCATGGACTTAGATGTCATGTGATGATGTTTATGGTTAATGGCATGTGATGTAATTTATGAGGACTGCGTGCCTCCCTCTCTCCCTCTATTAAATCCGGGTTGTACATTCTATCTCCCTCCTGTTATGTACTCCCCTTGACTTGTTCAAGGTTTCTTATTATTATCTGATGTACATTTATGGACCTGCGAGCCCAATTTAAATATTACTTGTAATTATAAGAAGCAGATTGACGGAGATGGAGGAGAGTACCATGCAGGACCTTCATGGGGATAGAGTTACATCAAGCAAATGCATTCGATGCGGGGCTGCCATTTATTCACCGTGTTTGTGGATTACCAACTGGCTCTGGTAATGCCACTCTAGGTTAAAGTCCATGATCATCCATCGTTTTTCTTCATATATATGATATATGTGGAATGTGCTTTGATATATATAATTAAATATATGATATTCCAAATTCTATATATCAATAGCACGCAGATATAGAGACCAAGACAAAATATATCAAAATCTCTCCTTGTTTAAATTTTAAGTGGTAGCGTAATCATTAAGAATGAATTACGTGGCCCTCCATCATTATAGTTTTAGGATTGCCATTAGATCGGGCAAATTTGTTGTGCTATCCACAAGGCTTGCCAAATCTGATGACAGACTAAAACTATGGCATAGTGATGCCTTAAACGGGATAGAGGACCGGTGTAGCTTTGTTGTGTTATCCACAAGGGCTACATCCAAATCTATGATCGTTACGTAATGATGGTACTGTTTAGACAGGATTTAATGACTTGTTGTGTTATCCACAAGGTCATTAAAATTCAGGGGCCAAAATAAGATCGGATATTGCAAGAGTTGCAAGTGTCAAGAGTTGACCGCTTTTCAGATCATAGTATGGTTTGTTGTGCTATCCACAAGATCATGCTATGAGTCTGTAAGATTCCGATCCCCATTAGGAGACCGTCGGAGTCTCCCATTCTGTATATCTGAGGGTTATACAGTCTGTCGGAAAATAGTGGGAGCTAATCTTGATTAAAGTCCCAATCTAGATTTTAATTATTATTATGAACATCTGCTAATTGTATTTACATTTCCTTTATCGGCAAAAATGTCGTCGGGTAACCCACTCTGTGGCATACTGGATGCCAACAAATTGACAGGCCCGAACTACTCAGATTGGCTCAGGAACCTGAAGATTGTCCTCAGGTCTGAGCGCATTGCCTATGTCTTGGAAGGTGAGTTTAGCTGAGATGCTGAACATGCTAAAGACTGCTGAGGGCAACCTTAAGAAGGAAAAGCCCACTGTTCTCATGATTGGAAAGTCCAACAAGAAGAGGAGAGCAGTGCAAGCCTTTGAGAAAGGCAATGCAAAGAAGCAGTCCAAGCAAAAACAAAAGAAGGACATAAGCAAAGGAGCAGAAAAGGGCGAGTGCTTCCACTGCAAGAAGAAGGCGCACTGGAAAAGAAATTGCAAGGACTACCTTACATTGAAGGCTCAGGAGAAGCAGAAGCTTGGCGAAGCTTCAGGTATCTATATGATAGATCTTCACTTGTCTATTAGAGATTCCACATCTTAGGTTTTAGACACTGGATGTGCTTCTCATGTCTGCAATGATGTGCAGATGTTGACAAGTAGAAGGAAGCTGAGCAAGGGCGAGGTGAACTTGAGGCTTGTAAACGGCGCAAGTGTTGCTGCACATACTGTGGGAACAGTGAAGCTCAAGTTACCCTCAGGAGATTTACTTTCATTAGATGATTGCTACTTTGTGCCTAGCATTATTAAGAACATTGTTTCTGTTTCTTGTTTAGACAGAATTGGATACAAGTTTACCATTGAGAACAATAGTTGTTCAGTTTATTTGAGAAATAAACTAGTTGCTTTAGCAAATTTGGTAAATGGTTTGTATCTACTTGATGTTTCTTATGCAAATCTCCATGTTGATGTTTCTCCTAAGAGAAGTAAGAATAGTATGAACACTGCCTACTTGTGGCATTGTAGGCTTGGTCACATTGGCGAGAATAGGCTTCAAAAGTTGCATAAGAATGGATACTTGGATCCATTTGATTATGAATCATATGCAACTTGTGAATCCTATTTAATGGGTAAGTTGACCAAATCTCCATTTAGTGGACATGGAGATAGGGCCAAGGACATATTGGAACTAATACATTCGGATGTATGTGGTCCAATGTCTACCCAAGCCAAGGGTGGCTACTCATACTTCATTACATTCATGGATGACTACTCAAGGTTCGGATTTGTTTACTTAATGAAGTACAAATCTGAATGTTTTGTGAAGTTCCAAGAATTTAAGAATGAAGTTGAGAAACAAACTGGAAAGAGTATTAAAATCCTACGGTCAGACCGAGGAGGTGAATACTTGAGTACAGAGTTCACACAATTCTTAAAGGACAACGGTATCCTTTCTCAATGGACTCCTCCCTATACACCACAGATGAATGGTGTATCGGAAAGGAGGAATCGCACCTTGTTGGACATGGTACGATCCATGATGAGCCGTTCATAGTTACCAGTTTCCCTATGGGGATATGCGCTAGAGTCAGCAGCATATCTGCTGAACAGGGTTCCCAGTAAATCTGTGTCTTCTACTCCATATGAGATATGGAAGGGTAGAAAGCCTGATTTTAAACATGTTAAAATCTGGGGCTGTCCTGCCCTTGTAAAGAAACACGACCCAGATAAACTGGACTCCAGAACTGATAAGTGCAGGTTTGTTGGATACCCAAAAGAAACATTTGGGTACTACTTTTACCATCCTGGTGAACAAAGAGTGTTTGTTGCCAGGAGAGCTGTCTTCTTGGAAGAGGAGTACCTTACCCAAGAGGACAGTGGGAGTAAGGTAGATCTAGAAGAGGTTCTAGATCCACAAACTGTGCAAAGTCCACTAGTTGAAACATCAGTTCCGGAACCTATTCAGGAATATACACACATTCAGCGTAGGTCTGGTAGAGTACCTAGACAGCCTGAAAGATATGTTGGACATATCAGTGAAGGCATGTCTTATAATGAGGATGATGATCCAAAGACCTACCAAGAGGCTGTTGATAGTCCTCAGTCAGGAAATTGGCGAGATGCCATGAATTCTGAGATGCAGTCCATGTACACCAACCAAGTTTGGAACTTGGTAGACTTGCCTGAAGGTATTGTACCTATTGGGTGCAAGTGGATCTTTAAGAGAAAGATCGGTGCAGATGGACAGATCGACACTTATAAGGCAAGGTTGGTGGCAAAGGGGTATCGTCAAAGGCAAGGAATTGACTATGATGAAACTTTCTCACCAGTTGCCATGATAAAGTCGATCAGAATTGTTCTCGCCATTGCTGCATACTTTGATTACGAGATCTGGCAGATGGATGTAAAGACTGCTTTCCTCAATGGAAACATTGAGGAAGAAGTGTATATGATACAGCCTGAGGGTTTTACATCTAAAGAGTGTCCAGATAAAGTATGCAAGCTTCAAAGGTCCATCTATGGATTGAAGCAAGCTTCTCGTAGATGGAACATAAGGTTTGATGAGGCTATCAAATCTTATGACTTCTTTAAGAATGAAGATGAACCATGTGTGTATAAGAAAATCAGTGGTAGTGCTATCACTTTTCTCATACTTTACGTTGATGACATCTTACTCATTGGGAATGATGTAGGGATGTTATCATCAGTAAAGGTTTGGTTGTCAAAGACCTTCTCCATGAAGGATTTGGGAGAAGCATCCTACGTATTGGGAATACGTATCTATAGAGATAGATCTAAGAGGATGCTTGGCTTGACCCAATCAATGTACATAGATACCATTGTCAAAAGGTTTGGCATGGAAAATTCCAAGAGAGGTCTCATACCAATGAGACATGGGATTAATCTCTCTAAGGAGCAGTCTCCTAAGACTCCTGAAGAGAGGGCAGTCATGGATAGAGTCCCCTATGCTTCGGCTATAGGGTCTGTCATGTATGCCATGCTATGTACAAGGCCTGATGTGGCATTTGCTCTAAGTGTTACGAGCAGATATCAGGCAAATCTAGGTGAAACACACTGGATGGCAGTGAAATGTATCCTTAAGTACTTGAGAAGGACTAAGAATATATTTCTGGTTTATGGAGGAGGGGACTTGAAACTTCGGGCATATACTGACTCGAGTTTTCAGTCAGATCCAGATGATAGCAAGTCTACATCTGGGTTTGTGTTCACCCTAAACGGAGGTGCAGTGAGCTAGAAGAGTTCCAAGCAAGAAACCACTGCAGACTCGACGACAGAAGCTGAGTACATTGCTGCAACTGAAGCCACCAAGGAGGCAGTGTGGATGAAGAAGTTCATCACCGACCTTGGTGTGGTGCCAGGTGACTCTGATCCGATCCCATTGCTGTGTGACAACAATGGGGCCATTGCGCAAGCGAAAGAGCCACGGTCTCATCAGAAGTCGAAGCACATTCTGAGGCGATTTCACCTGATCAGGGAGATTATCACTGGAGGAGATGTACTGGTGGAAAAGGTTCCTTCAGTTGACAACATTGCAGATCCACTAACGAAGCCTCTGACTCAAATTGTGTTTGAGCGCCACCTAGAGTCTATGGGTTTAAGACATAAAGGTGATTGGCTTTAGTCCAAGTGGGAGATTGTTAGTTATGGGTGTCCTCAAGCCAATCATAACTTGTACAATCTTGTTCTTTAATAATAATAATAAGGCTTTTATATTCATTATGTGTAATTCGTTTATCGTTTCATTATGAAGTCCATGAATATGCGCAATGATACTAATTATGATGAGATCATAACAATGGGATTAATGTCCTTTAAACGCATATTCTTAATTGTTCCTAGTCGGAGGATATTCGAGAAGGACATCGAATATCCGGTTAGACTAGTACAGGTTGCACCTGCTCATATGATGAGGGTGACTGGTCTCATAGTCACTTGTGTGGAGACACTAAGGTGAATCTGTAGGTGCTCATTGGAGAATAAGTTTACTGAACTGATCCGTTATGAATCGCTGGATGGTAATGTTACCTAACTGTCAACCAGCTAGATTCATTGTCACAGTGGCGTGATTGGTCCTTAGACCTGAGACACCAAGGAATTGTTGGTGGACTTTTGGGTTTTGACCTTGACTTATAGATCTCTAGCCATGAGGTCTTAATCAGTTAAGTGTTAGGATCTAGCGGAATACCTTCGAAGGTGATTGTGTGGTCAATATGGGATCGCTCGCTCTCGGTAATAAGAGAGTGAATGCTCTAGGGAAAGATGCCTGATAGTCCCTGGCCAGGGCAAGACTACTTATCAGAAAAGGAGTTTTCTGATATTGTTATGCGGCATCTAAACCAAGTGAGTGCACATATTAGGGTTTGACAGTTGACCATACCCTAAGTGTACTCGGGAGCATTGTACGAGCGAAGGATTATAGTCACGTGGTAACTAATGATAGAAAAAGGTTCCTTGATTGGGTTGCTGAACCCCAATACTTTCCAGGATCAAGTAGTGTTGCTTGGCACCCAACTTCATTGGAAGCCTGGTCAATTATCGTGAGATGATAATTGATTGTGTAATTAATAATATGAGATATTATTAATTACAGTAAGTCAATAAAGAGTTATTGGGCTTAATGGGCTGAAAACTGGACTAGCACTTGGGCCTAGAGGGTCACACGCAATAGAGTTCCGAGCAGACTGGGCAGGATGGTCGTTATAGACAATAACTGGGTTTTTTGTGAAAACCGCAGTGTCTATAAATATTAGCGGAGAGTCAAACCCTGGGCCAAGCTCCAGGCTCTCTCCCTGGCCGCCACCTCCTCTCTCTCTCCTTGGGCGCCCCCACCTTCTCTCTCTCCTCTCTCTGGCACATGGTGGAGTTGAGATCCGGGAGACGCGTGGAGACCGAGGAGATCCCATCTGCGTCCGGAGCTCGCGTGGATACGTCTAGAGGCCAGACACTTGAACGGCTTGAAGCACCAGCGCCTCCAGTGCTACCTCCTCCCGGATTCTGAAGTTTCGCAACCCCGCAAAGGTAAGATCAGATCTTCCTCCGCGCGGGTTCTCCGTTTTTGTTAGATTACGACCGCCAGCAACGATATCTACCTTAGGGAATCGCGTTTCCGCTGCGCTCTGATCGATTCCTTACAGTGGTATCAGAGCCAGGTTGCTGGTTCGGTCGGTATCGGCGTCTTATGAATGTCATTTCATGTGTTTTTGTCGATTCACGCTCTGCATGAATCCCTAATCTTTACCTCATTCTTGGGTCGCACATGGGATGTGCACTTCCCGTTTGGTACATGGAAGTTGTTCCCGGTACCAAGGGGTTCGAGAAGAACCCATCGTGGCGTCGTTTGGCTCTCTGTGGAGGCCACACGACCCTCTGCAAGATGCCTTCATTGTGCAGGTTTCGCTTTCTTGGACAGTCCAAGATGGGGCGATTTTTGCAGGTTTTTGGGGTTTTCTCCGGGGTATTCTGGGCATTTGGGGGGGTTTTCTCCGGGGTTTCATCCTAGCCGCGTGCCCCTCCGTTCGGGCGGAGGGGGCGACCCCGCGCGGGTCCGCCCGCGGGTAAGTCGCGGGCAGACCCCCCCCCCCCCCCCCCCGCGGTCTCTAGCAGGCCGCGATCGGATCCGGCCCGCGCCGGATCTGACCGGCCCTTTTTTTCCCCATTTTTTAAGTTTTTAAATTGTTTAAACACCAGAAAAATTCTTAAAAATTCCATAAAATTTTGAAATTAGTTTTAAGAGTTTTAAAATTGTTTTAGCTCTCTGTAAATTAATTTCAGATGTTTGACCCAATATTTAATTAGTTTAAGGGAATTCTAAAATTGTTTTACTTATTTCCTACCATCTAATTAATGCATGTTAATTAATTTAAGAATGTGATTCTTGTTAAATTAATTAACTGTAAATTTTGGCGGATTCATGCAGCAACGGTGAATGGCGTTTATCTAATGTTGATTAGATGTTATCCATGTTAGCTAAATTGTTTAGTTAATTGATTTTAAAATCTAATTATTATATTTTGAAATAAAAGTTGTTTCAGAAATAATTATGTGATGATTGCTTATTGATGCATGTGATGTGTTGATGTGTGGATGGATGATCATGGACTTAGATGTCATGTGATGATGTTTATGGTTAATGGCATGTGATGTAATTTATGAGGACTGCGTGCCTCCCTCTCTCCTCTATTAAATCCGAGTTGTACATTCTATCTCCCTCTTGTTATGTACTCCTCTTGACTTGTTCAAGGTTTCTTATTATTATCTGATGTACATTTATGGACCTGCGAGCCCAATTTAAATATTACTTGTAATTATAAGAAGCAGATTGACGGAGATGGAGGAGAGTACCATGCAGGACCTTCATGGAGATAGAGTTACATCAAGCAAATGCATTCGATGCGGGGCTGCCATTTATTCACCGTGTTTGTGGATTACCAACTGGCTCTGGTAATGCCCCTCTAGGTTAAAGTCCATGATCATCCATCATTTTTCTTCATATATATGATACTTGGTGTTGAATACATCAGCTTGGGAATTTGCCAAAATTCCCTTAAGAACAGTTTCCAGTGTTTGTTGGTGCTCCTTCAGCTCAATCGAAGCATCTGCCATTGTCCCAATCAATCTGTTGAACCTTTGGGCAGCATAGTCTGAGGCTGCCTTTTGCTCAATGAATTTAGCAGATACTGTGTTCTCCAATCTCTGAATCCTCAATTCAAAATTTGCTGACATGGTCTGAATAGTGATGTTCAAGGTATCAAACTTGTCATTTAAGAAGGTGAACAACTCTGGTGGAACAGAAGGTCCACCAAAGGAGGAGGATGCTTGAGCTGGAGGTGGTGGAGAAAATGATGGGATTTCAGGTTCAAGGTTCATGGAGGAGGAGGGCTGAGGTTGAGGAGAGTGAGGGGCAATGAAAGGTTCCTCAACTTCATCTGCCACATGAGGCTGATCCTCATGTAGAGGAGGCTGGTCCTCATGCACTTGAGGCTGGTCCTCTTGCACTGGAGGCTGGTCCTCTTGCATTGAAGGTTGTTCCTCTTGCATTTGAGGCTGATCCTCTTGAACTTGAGGTTGTTCCTCTTGGACCACAGGGGCCTCTACTGTAGCTGGCCCTCTTTTCACTTGATCACCAACAATCCTAAAGCCCATGAATTTCTGAACATGCTTAAAGCAATAGATGTTGGACTTAGGAATCTTCTCAGATTTCTCATTGTCAAGAGGCACACCAAAGTGCTTGAAAACTGCAGTCAGATGGGCTGCATAGGGAAGTGATCTATGCAAGTCTGCCCTGGTGGTCTCAGAGATAATCTGGTACATGATTACATGAAGGTTTATCTTGAGGTACTTGCTCATACAAAAAAGGACAAATCTCTGGATGTCTGTCAGCCTATCTCTCCCACCACCTTGAGGTGTGATGATGGTAGTGAGCATGTGATGAGTAAGCCTCAACACAGGGGGAAAGGTGTTGGTATTGAATTTTGTGACATGGGTTTGCTTAATATCAGTCTCATCTGCAGGCAAACCAGTCATTATGGTGTAGGCTTCATGAAGGTTGAATTCAAAGTGATGGTAGTCTTCTCCTTCATCTGGAATCTTGAAAATAGAGGTTGCTATGTCTGTTGGCATGTCTATGACAATTCCCTTAACCTTGGACAGGTACCCTTCATCTGTGCATTCCAAATTTTGATAGAATTCTTGTACAAGTCTAGGGTAAATGATACAAAATTCTGATATGAAAGACTGCCAAGACTGGAATTTGAAAAAGTCCAAGACTTCGGGAAATGCAGCAATGAGTTCACTGTCATCCAAATCCACTGCCCTGGGTTTCAAGATGATCTTCCTGGCACTTAGGGGTGTGGAAGGAGGTCTCCTAGAGGGCTGGGAGGACTCTGATGATGAGGATGAGGATGATGATGTGGAAGAGGACTTCTCATAAACTTCAGGAGAAGATGCTAGGGTTTTCCTCCTAGGGTACATAGACCCTTGACCTCGACCAGAGGAGGATGCCCTACCTCTCTTAGCAGATGAAGATCCTGGCTGCTCTGCAGGATCATGGTGACGCTTGGTTCTCCTCTCAGTGGGAAGAACATCATCTGCCGAAGTTGGCCATGCCGAAGCCCTTGATTTTGCTCCACGGCGAGGAAGTTGCTTGGGTGCCATGGAAGCAGAGTGGAATCGGGGATGATGGAGAGAGAGGAATGAGAGACGACGGATGGAGATGGTATGGAGGAGAGAAAAGGTGGAAAGGATTCAAAATCCTGCCGGATTCAAGGAAGAATGTGACCGTCGGGTCGACCTGGAGAAGAGAAAAGATGGGTTTTGGATAATCTACCCCGCAGGAACAACGTCTGCTTAACCGGCGCCCACAGTTTAAATGAGTCTGGTAGGGGGGTCAGTGTCGACACTAGAGGATGGCAGTGTCGACCTGAGTCAAAGTGTGTCGACACTAGATGGAGTAGTGTCGACCTGGCCTGATGAAAAATTTTGGATTTGAGTATGGAAAAATTATGTGACTTTTGGGACATCTTATAAGGATAATCAATAGGTGGAATAATCATTTCAAGGATATTTAAGAGACTAAAAAATTCATTTGTTAAATTTTGCAAAAATTCAACACAATTCAAGTTTTACACAATATCCAACAGGATATGAGCATTCAGTGACTTGAGTCATTAAAATGATGATTTGAGGGATATAATACATTTAATAAATCAACTACACACTACCATATTCTTCAAGTCCAAAGAAATAAAAAAAATCTTTTAGACTGAAAACAAGTGTGTTGAAAATAAACAATCTTTTTAAGAACAACTTGGTGATGGACAAGAGTGATTCTTTTAAAACAATTCTCCAAAGATATACACATTTTGTTTTTGAAACAAACTATCAAATGAGATATATCTTGTTCACTCAAGAACTAATGCTTTTCACACACTATAGTCCTTGGATACTAAAGATTTATCTATCAAGTCTCAAAGGGGTATGATGACCTTTTGACATGAAAATATACGTTTTTAGACGCCAATATTTCCAGTTACTCAGTCATCACCAAAAAGGAATATAACATATTTATTTTTCTTTCATTTTTTTTTTTGAATTCTAACCCCCTTTGAACAGAGATAGCATTAGTGCCTCATGACATACATGGCACTTCATTCATTGTGAAGGTGTGCAGTTTCTCAGCACATGTGCCATTGCTCTGTTAAATTGACAAATTTTGGAGATTTTTAACAAAAAAGATATCATCTATATCCAACATCAATTGCAAACAAAAACATGTTTAGATTCAATGCACACATTATCCTTCAGTCTTTGAAAGAAATCAGAATTTCTATTATTTTGAAGAATATAGGTGAGAGTTGATAAATGAATATAATAGATCACTCAAAGGATCATTTTGAGACTCTAGACACCTGAATGAGGACATCATGCATGGAAATTGATGTAATGCAAGAGAAGTTTTGAATTTTTCAAAATGTATGACTTGTGAATTTTCTAGCTCCCCTTGAAATAGAGATATGCAAGTTTTTGAAATCAGAAATAATTCTCTTTGAACAACAAAAGCTCCCCCTCAACAATTGCATATTCATTTCTTGGTACTTGGCGGAGACATATACTCTCGCATAGTGAAAGTGTCCAGACAAGCAGAACTTGTCCTTCTTCAAATCACCATTTGATATACCAAGAAGTTCAACACAATGTGAGGTGAAGTGTTCATTGACCAAAAGAATTAGAGGTGAAGTGGAGAGAGATATGATGAATCAAGGAAGCAAATGAGTATCATGATGCAATGAACTCCCCCTCAGGAAATGCCTAACACTCAACCCAATCCCAATGGACATTTACAAAGACCAAGTTCTCTCCTTAAGGATGAGAATCTACTGTCAAGAAGGGGTTTTGTGAAAATGTCAGCAATTTGTTTTTCAGTTTCTATGAAGTGGAGTTCAAAAGTTTTCTTTGCTACCTCATCTCTCAAGAAATGATGTCTAATTTCAATATGCTTGGTTCTGGAATGGTGAATGGGATTTTTAGACAGATTTATTGCACTTGTGTTATCACATAGAATGGGAACACAACCTAAGTCTTGGTTATAATCAAAAAGTTGATGTTTCACCCAAGGAATTTGGGTTCCACATCTACCAGCAGCAACATACTCAGCCTCTGCAGTTGACAGAGCAACTGAATGTTGCTTCTTAGAAGCGCAAGAAATTAGGCACCCACCTAAATATAAACACAAGCCACTTGTGCTTTTTCTATCTAATTTACAACTAGCATAATCAGCATCACAATAGGCAATCAAATCTAATTTGCAGTTAGCAGGATACCAAATTCCTAAATCACATGTTTCAACAAGATATTTGAAAATTCTCTTAACAGCTAACATGTGACTTTCTTTAGGATTTGATTGAAATCTAGCACACAAACACACACTAAACTGAATATCAGGTCTAGAAGTTGTAAGATAAAGTAGAGAACCAATCATACCTTTGTAGGTCTTTTGGTCTACTGACTTACCATTTGAGTATTCTTCTAGCTTAGCATTAATAGCAATTGGTGTGTTTGAATGCTTGAGGTTCTGAAAGTCAAACCTTTTCAGAAGTTCTTTGACATATTGGTTTGACTGATGAAGATCCCTCATGAGTTTGGTTAACCTGCAATCCCAAGAAAAATTTTAGATCTCCCATTAAACTCATTTCAAATTCATTTTTCATTTGAGTGGAGAATTCATTACACAGGCCTTTATTAGTTGATCCAAATATTATGTCATCAACATAAATTTGGACAACAATTATTTGATTATTGACTATTTTTGTGAACAATGTTTGATCAACAGTTCCTCTAGAATATCCTTTTTCAAGTAAAAAGGAACTCAAACGGTCATACCAAGCTCTTGGAGCTTGTTTAAGACCATAGAGAGCCTTATGAAGCTTGAAAACATGGTTAGGATGTTTTTCATTTTCAAATCCAGGAGGTTGTTCAACAAAAACATTTTCCTTGATATATCCATTAAAAATGCACTTTTAACATCCATTTGATAAACTTTGAATTTCATGGAGGATGCAAAAGCAAGAAAATTCTAACTGCTTCTAGTCTAGCTACAGGGGCATATGACTCTTCAAAATCAATTCCAAACTCTTGATTGTACCCCTTTGCAACTAGCCTAGCTTTATTTCTTATGACATGACCAGATTCATTCAGTTTATTTCTGAAGACCCATCTAGTGCCAATGACTGTTTGGTCACTAGGTCTAGGTACTAATTCCCAAACTTGATTTCTTTCAAATTGATGAAGTTCATCATGCATGGCATTAATCCAATCAGAACTTGATAAAGCTTCATCAATTGATTTTGGTTCAACTTGGGAAATTAGAGCTAGTGGGTCTTCTTCAAGAGCATGCAGGAATGAAGATCTAGTCCTAACTCTATCATGTAAATTACCAACTACATTATCCAAAGGGTGATCTCTCAAGATTCGATGTTCAGTAGTTACCTGTTGAGGGGTACTCAAATTTGGAGCAATGTTACCTGTTCCACTTGAAGATGGTGAATTGTTGTTCAAGTTCTCACCACAGTCTTCAAGCTCCTCAACAGTTGGTGAAGAGTCCATAATGAAGTCATCATCTTCACTATCTTATTTTTCCCTGCAAGATTTAGAAGTGTTAGTGGAAAAGGAATTTTCATCAAATATAATATGAGGAGACTCTTCAACAGTTTTGTTTTTCAAAATGTACACTCTGAAAGCTCTTGACACTTCAGAATAGCCAAGGAAGATGCCTTCCTGACTTTTAGCATCAAACTTGTCAAGATTTTCTTTATTATTGTTGTGTACATAACATTTGCACCAAAAGGTTTTGAAATAAGAAACAGTTGGCTTTTTGTTTTTCAATAATTCATATGGGGTTTTTCTAATTTTTGGTCTGATCAAGGCTCTATTTAGAATGTGATTTGTTATGTTTACAGCTTCAGCCCAGAAGGATTTGGGCAACTTACTCTCTAAGAGCATGGATCTAGCCATTTCCACAAGAGTTATATTCTTTCTTTCCACAACTCCATTTTGTTCTGGAGTTCTAGGTGAAGAAAACTTGTGTAATATATGAAATTCAGCACACAAATCAGAAAAAGATTTGTTTTCAAATTCACCCCCATGATCAGTCAAAATATTTTTGATTTTATATGAATAATTTGTTAAGGCAGTGGTACAGAATTTCCTGAACTCAAGGCATTAATCACTTTTGTGGGACAAAAAGATAACCCAAGTAAATCTAGTAAAATCATCAATGATTACAAATCCATATCTCTTGCCACTTAGACTTAGAACCCTTGTTGGGCCAAAAAGGTCCATATGAAGTAGTTCTAGTGGCCTAGATGTGAGTACTTCATTGAAGGTTTTAAAAGATTTCCTTGTTTGTTTTCCTTGGGCACAGATCCCACAAACTTGACTTTCAATGTTAGAGAAAGATTCAGGAAGGCCCTTAACCAAATTCAGCTTTAACAATTTATTCATTGTTCTGAAACTTGCATGGCCAAGTCTTTTGTGCCAAGTCCATGCAATTTCATCTTTATTTGCAACAAAACAGAGATTTTCAGAAAAGTTTTTATTAAGGTCAATCATATAAACATTATTTTCCCTTTTTCCAAAAAATTTAATTTTATCAGTTGATGAATCAATTATTTTGCAAAAATCAGATTCAAACACAACTTTGTGACCTTTGTCACATAGTTGGTTGATACTGAGCAAGTTGTAATCAAGACCATCAACTAATAAAACACTATCAACAGAGTTTGAGGAAGTTCGACCAACCTTTCCAGATCCAATGATATTTCCTTTATTTTTACCTCCAAATGTTACTGAACCTCCCTCTTTCTCTAACAAGAAAGAAAATTTAGCTTTATCTCCAGTCATGTGTCGTGAACACCCACTATCAAGGAACCACACGTTTGAATTGGGTGCACGACCTTCCTGCAAGATCAATCAATGAAGAGAAGATTTTGGTACCCAAACAGTGTTGGGACCATCAGAATGTTTGGACATTTTCATCAAATCTTTTCTTATCCAAATTTGGTTTGTTTTTTTTTTGGTTTTATGACATTGGTGTTCTCTGACTTTTTCATTTTCTTCTTTTCTTTTGAAATGAAAACACCAGAGTTTTTGGTAGGAGGGGTGTTTTTCATTTGAGCATGAGAATTCTGATTAGGAGGTGGAATCCAAGGATTTATTTGGTACATCAGAAAGTTTGGATAGAAAAATTGAGGATGATACCAACATGGATTGTTATACCATTGGCTCCAATCAGCTTGATAACTTGTCTTGGAAGTCCAAGGTTCTTCATGAATGACTTCCTTTAACTTTTTCTTATTTTTCAAATTTTTATTTGAATTTTTTATTTTGTTGTTTGTTGAGCAGGTCGACCTCTCTTTGACTGGTGTCGACACTACAGCCACAGAAGCCTTCTTCTTGTGGACTGGTGTCGACCTGTCAGAAGATTGTGTCGACCTGGTTGCCTTGTCTTTGTTCTGATTTTTTGGACTTTTTTGTGTTTTGCTTGATGTTTGTTTTATTTCTGTGTTCTCAAGATTAGGACCTTTGACAAATTCAATTAATGGTGCTTTATCTTTCTTCTCACCAGATTTACCTTTCTTAGGTTTCTGTTTGTTAAATCCTAGTCCATGAGAAATTGAACTCATTTTTGTTCCCAACAAGGCCTCCAAATTATTTTTGCCATTTGTGAATGTTTCAATGACTTCATCTTTTTGTCTTAGCTGGTTTTCCAAGATTTTGATTTCTTCAATCTTTTGTTGTTTATCTTGATTTTCCTTTTCCAGCTTTTCAGATAATTCTTTGAATTCATTGGTGGCCTTTTGAGAGGCTAGCTTGAGTTCATCAATCAGATTCAGAAGATTTTCTTTTTCTTCATTCAGTTCTGTTACTTCATTTTCTAGTTCACAAATTCTTTTGTTTGAAGATTGGTTATGATAAATTTTTCAATTTTCTTTTTGAGATGCTTATTTTCTTTCCTCATTTCAGTATATTTTTCAACTAATTCAGCATAAGCATCCTGCCAATCTTCAACAGAAAAATCTTCAAAAGAAGTGCTTACCTTTCCATCTGAGCTGTTTTCCATGAAGCAAATCTCCTCACTTCCAGAGCTTGAGGATTTTTCTTCTTCTTCATTTTCACTTGTGTCCTCATCAGACCAAGTGGCTACCATGGCCTTCGGCTTCTTGAATTTGTGAATTTTCTTGTGCTTCTCCTTCTTGTTCTCAGGACATTCTCCCTTCATATGTCCTGGCTTGTTGCACCTGTAGCAAATGACAATATCGTCAGATTTTTTATTCTTGTTAAAGTTTGCATTAGAAAAAGATGTGTTTCTTTTACCTGAAGAGTATTTCTTTTTACCAGAAAATTTTCCTTTTCTATATTTCAAGAATTTTCTGAATTGTCTAGTCATGAGGGTAATTTCATCCTCATTTGACTCAGACTCATCAGAACTGGTTTTATCCTGACTTTTGTCCTTGTTACTAGATGAGGCCTTTAATGCTACTGGCTTGGTTTTGATTATGTGTTCTTCATTTCTCTTTAAGTTGATTTCATATGTCATTAAAGATCCTATTAATTCATCCAAAGAGATTTTGGACAGATCTTTAGAATCTTCAATAATAGTGGCTTTTGTGTGCCAAATTGAAGAGAGTGAGCGTAGAATCTTTCTTACCAAGTCAACATCAGTATAGTCCTTACCTAAGGCCTTCAGTCCATTGACTATGATCATGAACCTGGCAAACATTTCAGATATTGTCTCATTAGACTTCATCATGAACAATTCATATTCTGAGACAAGTATGTTAGCCTTGGTTTCTTTAACCTGAGATGTTCCCTCATAGAGTACCTCAAGTTTATCCCACATCTCTTTGGCAGATTTGCACATTGAGATTCTTGAGTACTCTTTGGGGTGAACAGCACATTGAATCATGTTCATGGCACTATAATTCAATGTAGCTCTTCTTATCTATTCCCTAGTCTAGGTTTCTTCCTCTCCCTGGTTTTCATAGGGTCCTACTTCCACTACTTTCCAGATTTCATAGTTTTGGGCTCTTAGAAACACTTGCATTCTATTTTTCCAATAAGAATAGTCTGTTCCATTAAAGAATGGTGGCCTATTTATGGAATGACCCTCAGCTATGAAACCTCTGGAATCCATTTAATTAAACAGATGGTGCAAGGAAGGAAACACTGAGCAAAACAAACAAGCAAGCAAACAAGCAACACAGAACACTCAGAAACTACTCAGATCAGATCAGATCAAGTGTAAACCTGCTCTGATACCAATTGAAGGATCGATAAAAGATGTGGACAAGATCTAGAAGGGGGGGTTGAATAGATCTATGCTAACTAATGCGGCAGCTAAAACCAATTTTGAAAGTCTTTTGAATCAGAGTTAGATTGAAAGCAAATTTCACAGATCTGAAGAGAATTAAGTGAGTTAAGCAATAGGAGTGAGTAAATAAGTTGATTAGATAGATTCAAACGATCCTATGCATTCATCTAACGAGGAGAAAATTCAAACCACAAATAGACCAATGCACAGAGATTTTTAGGTGGTTCGGAAATCACACCACGTGACTCCTACATCCACCCCTCACACACAGTGAGGATCCACTAAACAACCTGGGTTACACAACCCACACTGGAGTCTGACAACTCCACAAATGAGTTAGACAACTCACACACTATCTAGAGCAAGACTACTCTAGACTCTGAGCAAGACTGCTCAACTACACAACTTGAGTATGATGACTCAAAAGCCTGAGCACACAAGCTCACAACCACTTGCTAGAACAGAAACAACAAGATCCAGATCCTCTAGCAATGATCTGATCTATTAAGGCCAATTCAAGAAAGTTGGTGCAACAGATTATGCACAATTTCTAGAATAGCTAAGAAGAAACAAGAAAGATTTAAGACTCGAGGTTGACAATTCTTGTTCTTTAAGAAAACTCCCTTGTAGAGGCCGAATTGGAAGAATCTTGATCACTTGATGTCCCTTGGTCGATGCTCTGCAACTTTGATGGTGGGATCTTCCTTGAGAGCTTCGCAAATGTTGGCTTCTACTTGATCTGCTCCTTTTGAAGTTGATCCTAGTGCTTCATGTTGATCAATCTTCGATCCTTGTGCTTGGAGAAGGGTGAATTGAGGTGTGGAAGCACAAGAGAGAGCAAAACAGGGAGGTGAGACTCTCTTGCCGCCGCTTGCAGGTTTCTGGACGCTCTAAAGAGATTCTCTTGGGATGAGTGCCCTTAAGGAGGGTATTTATACCCTAAATATCTGAAAGATACCCTTGGGGTACGTGGGCACATGATCCAATGTTGATCTAACATCTCCCTAGGGTGCCACGTGTCCAGGAGGAAATTTAAGTCACAGAGATTTCGGAGTGTGTCGACCTGCCCTTGAGGTGTGTCGACACACTGTCCCAGACTGGCAAAACATTTCCCTAGAAGAGGTCTCTAGTGTCGACCTGAGATGAGGTGGTGTCGACCTGCTGTCCCAGACAGTAAAACTGGCCTTCTGGGAAGGCTATCTAGTGTCGACACTGCCTGATTTGGTGTCGACCTGAGATGGCAATATGTTCACATATTTCTCTGGAATCTATCTCTAGTGTCGACCTGCTCTGGACTCATGTCGACCTGAGATGGACTTTTCTTCACATTTCTGCCTTTGTTCTGAACCATTGTGTCGACACCAGGGATGGTTGTGTCGACACTACCTTTGCAGAAAATGTTTGTTCTTGAGAAAATAAACAAATAAATCATTAGATAAATATATTATCATGAATATCAATGATAAATGTGCTTGGAAACATGCTTTTTGAATATTGTAATTTCAGGTGATGTATTTTACATGTTCCAATGGTTATGCATTAAAATCACAACTTGTCATCATCAAAATGTGAGGAGAAATGAATTATATTCACACTCAACCCAACAATATGTGGAATGTGCTTTGATATATATAATTAAATATATGATATTCCAAATTTTATATATCAATAGCACGCAGATATAGAGACCAAGATAAAATATATCAAAATCTCTTCTTGTTTAAATTTTAAGCCGTAGCGTAATCATTAAGAATGAATTACGTGGCCCTCCATCATTATAGTTTTAGGATTGCCATTAGATCGAGCAAGTTTGTTGTTCTATCCACAAGGCTTGCCAAATCTGATGACAGACTAAAGCTATGGCATAGTGATGCCTTAAACGGGATAGAGGACCGGTGTAGCTTTGTTGTGCTATCCACAAGGGCTACATCCAAATCTATGCTCGTTACGTAATGATGGTACTGCTTAGACTGGATTTAATGACTTGTTGTGCTATACACAAGGTCATTAAAATTCAGGGGCCAAAATAAGATCGGATATTGCAAGAGTTGCAAGTGTCAAGAGTTGACTGCTTTTCATATCATAGTATGGTTTGTTGTGCTATCCACAAGATCATGCTATGAGTCTGTAAGATTCCGATCCCCACTAGGAGACCGTCGGAGTCTCCCATTCTGTATATCTGAGGGTTATACAGTCTGTCGAAAAATAGTGGGAACTAATCTTGATTAAAGTCCCAATCTAGATTTTAATTATTATTATGAACATCTGCTAATTGTATTTACATTTCCTTTATTGGAAAAAATGTCGTCGGGTAACCCACTCTGTGGCATACTGGATGCCAACAAATTGACAGGCCCGAACTACTCGGATTGGCTCAGGAACCTGAAGATTGTCCTCAGGTCTGAGCGCATTGCCTATGTCTTGGAAGGTGAGTTTAGCTAAGATGCTGAACATGCTGAAGACTGCTGAGGACAACCTTAAGAAGGAAAAGCCCACTGTTCTCATGATTGGAAAGTCCAACAAGAAGAGGAGAGCAGTGCAAGCCTTTGAGAAAGGCAATGCAAAGAAGCAGTCCAAGAAAAAACAAAAGAAGGACATAAGCAAAGGAGCAGAAAAGGGCGAGTGCTTCCACTGCAAGAAGAAGGCGCACTGGAAAAGAAATTGCAAGGACTACCTTACATTGAAGGCTCAGGAGAAGCAGAAGCTTGGCGAAGCTTCAGGTATCTACATGATAGATCTTCACTTGTCTATTAGAGATTCCACATCTTGGGGTTTAGACACTGGATGTGCTTCTCAGGTCTGCAATGATGTGCAGATGTTGACAAGTAGAAGGAAGCTGAGCAAGGGCGAGGTGAACTTGAGGCTTGTAAACGGTGCAAGTGTTGCTGCACAAACTGTGGGGACAGTGAAGCTCTAGTTACCCTCAGGAGATTTACTTTCATTAGATGATTGCTACTTTGTGCCTAGCATTATTAAGAACATTGTTTCTGTTTCTTGTTTAGACATAATTGGATACAAGTTTACCATTGAGAACAATAGTTGTTCAGTTTATTTGAGAAATAAACTAGTTGCTTTAGCAAATTTGGTAAATGGTTTGTATCTACTTGATGTTTCTTATGCAAATCTCCATGTTGATGTTTCTTCTAAGAGAAGTAAGAATAGTGTGAACACTGCCTACTTGTGGCATTGTAGGCTTGGTCACATTGGCGAGAATAGGCTTCAAAAGTTGCATAAGAATGGATACTTTGATCTATTTGATTATGAATCATATGCAACTTGCGAATCCTATTTAATGGGTAAGTTGACCAAATTTTCATTTAGTGGACATGGAGATAGGGCCAAGGACATATTGGAACTAATACATTCGGATGTATGTGGTCCAATGTCTACCCAAGCCAAGGGTGGCTACTCATACTTCATTACATTCACGGATGACTACTCAAGGTTCGGATTTGTTTACTTAATGAAGTACAAATCTGAATGTTTTGGGAAGTTCCAAGAATTTAAGAATGAAGTTGAGAAACAAACTGGAAAGAGTATTAAAATCCTACGGTCAGACCGAGGAGGTGAATACTTGAGTACGGAGTTCACACAATTCTTAAAGGACAATGGTATCCTTTCTCAATGGACTCCTCCCTATACACCACAGATGAATGGTGTATCGGAAAGGAGGAATCACACCTTGTTGGACATGGTACGATCCATGATGAGCCGTTCACAGTTACCAGTTTCCCTATGGGGATATGCGCTAGAGTCAGCAGCATATCTGCTGAACAGGGTTCCCAGTAAATCTGTGTCTTCTACTCCATATGAGATATGGAAGGGTAGAAAGCCTGATTTTAAACATGTTAAAATCTGGGGCTATCCTGCCCATGTAAAGAAACACGACCCAGATAAACTGGACTCCAGAACTGATAAGTGCAGGTTTGTTGGATACCCAAAAGAAATATTTGGGTACTACTTTTACCATTCTGGTGAACAAAGAGTGTTTGTTGCCAGGAGAGCTGTCTTCTTGGAAGAGGAGTACCTTATCCAAGAGGACAGTGGGAGTAAGGTAGATCTAGAAGAGGTTCTAGATCCACAGACTGTGCAAAGTCCACTAGTTGAAACATCAGTTCCGGAACCTGTTCAGGAATATACACACATTCAGCGTAGGTCTGGTAGAGTACCTAGACAGCCTGAAAGATATGTTGGATATATCAGTGAAGGCAAATCTTATAATGAGGATGATGATCCAAAGACCTACCAAGAGGTTGTTGATAGTCCTCAGTCAGGAAATTGGCGAGATGCCATGAATTCTGAGATGTAGTCCATGTACACCAACCAAGTTTGGAACTTGGTAGACTTGTCTGAAGGTATTGTACCTATTGGGTGCAAGTGGATCTTTAAGAGAAAGATCGGTGCAGATGGACAGATCGACACTTATAAGGCAAGGTTGGTGGCAAAGGGGTATCGTCAAAGGCAAGGAATTGACTATGACGAAACTTTCTCACCAGTTGCCATGATAAAGTCGATCAGAATTCTTCTCGCCATTGCTGCATACTTTGATTACGAGATCTGGCAAATGGATGTAAAGACTGCTTTCCTCAATGGAAACATTGAGGAAGAAGTGTATATGATACAGCCTGAGGGTTTTACATCCAAAGAGTGTCCAAATAAAGTATGCAAGCTTCAAAGGTCCATCTATGGATTGAAGCAAGCTTCTCGTAGATGGAACATAAGGTTTGATGAGGCTATCAAATCTTATGACTTCATTAAGAATGAAGATGAACCATGTGTGTATAAGAAAATCAGTGGGAGTGCTATCACTTTTCTCACACTTTACGTTGATGACATCTTACTCATTGGGAATGATGTAGGGATGTTATCATCAGTAAAGGTTTGGTTGTCAAAGAACTTCTCCATGAAGGATTTGGGAGAAGCATCCTACGTATTGAGAATACGTATCTATAGAGATAGATCCAAGAGGATGCTTGGCTTGACCCAATCAATGTACATAGATACCATTGTCAAAAGGTTTGGCATGGAAAATTCCAATAGAGGTCTCATACCAATGAGACATGGGATTAATCTCTCTAAGGAGCAGTCTCCTAAGACTCCTGAAGAGAGGGCAGTCATGGATAGAGTCCCCTATGCTTCGGCTATAGGGTCTATCATGTATGTCATGCTATGTACAAGGCCTGATGTGGCATTTGCTCTAAGTGTTACGAGCATATATCAGGCAAATCCAGGTGAAACACACTGGATGGCAGTGAAATGTATCCTTAAGTACTTGAGAAGGACTAAGGATATATTTCTGGTTTATGGAGGAGGGGACTTGAAACTTTGGGCATATACTGACTCGAGTTTCCAGTCAGATCCAGATGATAGTAAGTCTACATCTGGGTTTGTGTTCACCCTAAACGGAGGTGCAGTGAGCTGGAAGAGTTCCAAGCAAGAAACCACTGCAGACTCGACGACGAAGCTGAGTACATTGCTGCAGCTGAAGCCGCCAAGGAGGCAGTGTGGATGAAGAAGTTCATCACCGACCTTGGTGTGGTGCCAGGTGACTCTGATCCGATCCCATTACTGTGTGACAACAATGGGGCCATTGCGCAAGCGAAAGAGTCGCAGTCTCATCAGAAGTCGAAGCACATTCTGAGCCGATTTCACCTGATCATGGAGATTATCACTAGAGGAGATGTACTGGTGGAAAAGGTTCCTTCAGTTGACAACATTGCAGATCCACTAACGAAGCCTCTGACTCAAATTGTGTTTGAGCGCCACCTAGAGTCTATGGGTTTAAGACATAAAGGTGATTGGCTTTAGTCCAAGTGGGAGATTGTTAGTTATGGGTGTCCTCAAGCCAATCATAACTTGTACAATCTTGTTCTTTAATAATAATAATAAGGCTTTTATATTCATTATGTGTAATTCGTTTATCGTTTCATTATGAAGTCCATGAATATGTGCAATGGATACTAATTATGATGAGATCATAACAATGGGATTAATGTCCTTTAAACACATATTCTTAATTGTTCCTAGTCGGAGGATATTCGAGAAGGACATTGAATATCTGGTTAGACTAGTACAGGTTGCACCTGCTCATATGATGAGGGTGACTGGTCTCATAGTCACTTGTGTGGAGACACTAAGGTGAATCTGTAGGTGCTCATTGGAGAATGAGTTCACTAAACTGATCCGTTATGAATCGCTGGATGGTAATGTTACCTAACTGTCAACCAGCTAGATTCATTGTCACAGTGGCGTGATTGGTCCTTAGACCTGAGACACCAAGGACACCTTGTTGGTGGACTTCTGGGTTTTGACCTTGACTTATAGATCTCTAGCCATAAGGTCTTAATCAGTTAAGTGTTCGGATCTAGCAGAATACCTTCGAAGGTGATTGTGTGGTCAATATGGGATCGCTCGCTCTCGGTAATAAGAGAGTGAATGCTCTAGGGAAAGATGTCTGATAGTCCCTGGCCAGGGCAAGACTACTTATCAGAAAAGGAGTTTTCTGATATTGTTATGCGGCATCTAAACCAAGTGAGTGCACATATTAGGGTTTGACAGTTGACCATACCCTAAGTGCACTCGGGAGCATTGTACGAGCGAAGGATTATAGTCACGTGGTAACTGATGATAGAAAAAGGTTCCTTGATTGGGTTGTTGAACCCCAATACTTTCCAGGATCAAGTGGTGTTGCTTGGCACCCAACTTGATTGGAAGCCTGGTCAATTATTGTGAGACGATAATTGATTGTGTAATTAATAATATGAGATATTATTAATTATAGTAAGTCAATAAAGAGTTATTGGGCTTAATGGGCTGAAAACTGGACTAGCACTTGGGCCTAGAGGGTCACACGTAATAGAGTTCCAAGCAGACTGGGCAGGATGGTCGTTATAGACAATAACTGGGTTTTTATGAAAAACCACAGTGTCTATAAATATTAGCGGAGAGTCAAACCCTGGGCCAAGCTCCAGGCTCTCTCCCTAGCCGCCACCTCCTCTCTCTCTCCCTGGGCGCCCCCACCTTCTCTCTCTCCTCTCTCTGGCACATGGTGGGGTTGAGATCCGAGAGACGCGTGGAGACCGAGGAGATCCCGTCTGCGTCCGAAGCTCGTGTGGATATGTCTAGAGGCCGAACACTTGAACGGATTGAAGCATCAGCGCCTCCAGCGCTACCTCCTCCCAGAATTCTGGAGTTTCGCAACCCCGCAAAGGTAAAGATCAGATCTTCCTCCGCGCGGGTTCTCCTTTTTTGTTCGATTACGACCGCCGGCAACAATATCTACCTTAGAGAATCGCGTTTCCGCTGCGCTCTGATCGATTCCTTACAGAACCTGTTTGCCAGACTGGGACAGTGTGTCGACACAGTCTAGGTGTGTGTCGACACTAGTGACCCTTCCCAGAGAACCAATTCTGCCAGTTTGGGACAGTGTGTCGACACACTCCTTGGACAGGTCGACACACTCCGGAAACTTTTTCACTTTAAGTTCCACCTGGACACGTGGCACTCTAGGGTTCACATGGATCGGTCTTGGATCATGTGCCCACGCCCCCCAAGGGTACTTTTGGACACATTGGGCTATAAATACCCTCCAATTGGCCATCCAACCCAAGAGAACCTTTTCAGAGCCTTCCAGAAATCCTTTTGGCAGCAAGCAGAGTTCTCCTCCCCGTTCTTGCTCCTCTTGTGTTGTTGCAACTAAATTATCATCTCTCCAAGCACAAGAAGTGAAGATTGATCCATGAAGATGCAGTGAGATCACTTCCAAGGGAGCAGATCAAGTAGAAGCAGTCAATTGAGAAGACTTTAAGGAAGATTCAGTGGCACAAGTTGCAGAGCATCGGCCAGGGACTTCAAGTATTCAAGATCTTCTCAATTCAGTCTTCTACAAGGGAGTACATCTGAAGAACAAGGATTCTACATACAATTCTTCAATTACCCTTAGTTCTTCTGAGTCATTCTTGAGATTGTGCATGAATTGTTGCACCAGTCTCCTTGAATGAATCTCTATAGACCAGATCATTGCTAGAGGATCTGGATCTTGTTGTTTTTGATCTAGCAAGTTGGTTGTGAGCCTTTGTGCTCAGTGTGTTGAGTCGTCGCACTCAAGTTGTGGTTGAGCAGTTGTGCTCAGGTTTCTAGAGTAGTCTTGCTCTAGAGGTTGTGTGTGAGTTGTTAAACTCAGTGTGTTGGAGTTGTCAAGCTCCAGTGTGTGATGTATTCAAGTTGAATAGTGGAGACTCACTGTGTGAGGGGTGGATGTAGGAATCACATGGTGTGATTTCCGAACCATCTAAAAATCTCTGTGCAGTGGTTTGTTTTGTGATCTAACTTCACTTTACGCTAGATGTATGCATAGGATTTTCGCTCACTTCTAATCAACTTAATCACTCACTCAAATCAATTAACTCACACACTCTCTCATCATATCTGTGTATTTCATTTCTAAGTTGTCTCTAATTCAAAGCAAATTTTAAATTGGCTAAACTTCCACAATATTTGGCCTAAATCTATTCAAACCCCCCCCCCCTCTAGATCTGGTCCATCCCTTTTTCGATCCTACATATTCCAGTGCAACAATTATACCCATTCAACCGAGTACCTAACATTTTTCTGTAAAAGAATCTATTTTTGAGATAAGGACTAAATAATGACATGCATATCAAATCAAGATTGACCCTAAGAGTATTGACAAAATTTGCACGATTACAAGAAAAAAAATCTATCATGCAACTCTATCTAAATACACATTTTTCTTACAAATAGCAACACTACCGTCCCACACTTTTTCATCACCACATTCGGCACCAGCATCTTTACCATTAGATCATAAGATCAAAGGTTAAAATGAGAAACTTAAGTTCTATGCTCCTAAACCTAAATAAGTTCACTCTTTTGATACTTAGTTTCAAAGCAGATGGTAGGAAAAAGAATGCAGTAGAGGATGGCAACATGTGTGACACCATAGAATTAACTCTATTGAAATGCATTACTTATATGTTGAACCTCTTATTCATACATTGTATTTTGAACTAGAAATTGCCGACTCGTATCAATTTTTTTAATGATTAATATCAACATAAACATATGCTAAAAGAACTGTAAAATTAATGAAATGATAACTCCATTACACTCCGACCAGCCTACATCTCGTCACAGAGGCCATCACACTTGACATAGGAGGAAGGGAAAAGTAGTGCCAGAAGAAAACAACGAATGCATATATGTCTTCTTGCCATTTTCCTGCACTCACGAGATTAACACAACCCAGCAATAGACGGATCCTCCATGTTTACTCTTCTTTCAGGCACAGGATTACTGCCATTATACATAAGGAATAATTGAGAGAGGTGCCTGGATCTCAACCACGTTAGTTGTTTTGTAGCGATTCCTCCACACGCTTCTTCATGATGGATATGACATGGGATGGATCGGGTGCACCAAATACAGAACTCCCTGCCACTATACAATTTGCCCCAGCTGACGCAGCTGCATTGATGGTAGAAGGGCCCAAGCCACCATCTACCTGCACATAATAACCATCTGTCAACCAAAGAAAAGAAAAGGGGGGGAAATGGCAGTACAGACATCTACAGTTAAAGAATAGGACAGACTTTATGATTAACAAAGTAAAAAGGGCATAA
Organism: Colocasia esculenta; assembly: GCA_014218235.1. Lineage (NCBI taxonomy): Eukaryota > Viridiplantae > Streptophyta > Magnoliopsida > Alismatales > Araceae > Colocasia > Colocasia esculenta. Next base: position 23,092,928 of record CM024759.1, read on the forward strand.
CTAACAGACTCATGGGAATCACAAACTTTCCATCGGCGACAGTCGTTTTGGCCCCAGACTGTCTCCTTCAGAAAGCTACTTAAAACCTAATAATGTGTGGTCGAGTGGTTGTTCCTTTTTTCTTCTGTCAACATATGTACAAATCCAACCAATTTCCCAAGGAATCCACTAATGAGAGGGTTTTTCCACACTCTCACTTTGCCTATACAGGAACTATTCTGCCTATAGATGACTATTTCACTTCAGGAGGCCCCACCATCGAAAGTGTCGCTGTGGAGAGCACAATCAACTTTAAATTCGTGAACAAAAGTTATTCAAATTTCTAATGCCTGACAATACAGTTGTCATCTTGGCAGTCAATGCCCTCAGAGACTCACCAGAATTCCTTTCCCTTTGCCATACTCTACATGCCACATTTTACTTTTTACTGTTTTCTTAACTGTAATCTATTGCCCAAGCTGAAGAAATGAACATCTGAATGAGGACAATAGGAGTGAAGTTGATAATGTTGGTAGAATACAAGTATATAAAATAACCTGCTTTTGAGGGCAGAATAAAAACCAGTCAATTAGTGGTTACCTCTATATCAAGAGAAGGGTACCTTTTCCTCAATGTATGTACCTGTCCAGGTAAAAGAATGGAAACATATTAGTTGTCTACCATCCAGCGAAAAATAAATAGATGAGAACTACACAACAAAACCAATGCATTGATACTTATTTACCTTGTCCATAATTTCTGGTATAAACTTTTGGCCGCCAAAACCAGGTTCTACTGTCATAATAAGAACCATTTCAACAGGATTTTCATGTTCAACCTACAAATGAAAACCATATTTCAAATTTAACCCATTTTTATGAGAAAAACAGTAAAAGCAATATAACTGAAACAGCTGGTAATTGTCTCAGAAAAGAAATGCCAGATAATTTAGTAAATAGGAATTCAAACTCCATAAGCATCTCCCTCCATTTGATATTGCAATATTAGCTTTGAAGAAAGTCATATTGCATTTGCTAACTGTTACCTATGACCAAAACAATTATGCTATTTCAATTCCTTATCATGAAAGTAGTTTGTGGCCCAAGCTATGGAGGGGGGGTGAATAAGTCACAATCGCAAAGATTAATGAACATAAACATGTAGCGAAGTAAAGCAATGAAGTAAAGGCATGCACACACAAGACAGATTTTTATCCTGATTTGGCACTGAACCACTTAGCCTTACGTCCAGTCCTCAAGACAATAACTTTGAGATTTCTACTAACTACTGCTGAAACCAGCCCTTAGTTACACTAAATACAGACCTTCAGTCAGTCTTAACTTCCCACTAGATACAAACCTCCAGTCAGTCCTAACTTCTCACTAGATACAAACCTCCGGATGGTCCACACTATACCTACTACACTATAGGTTTTCTCCTTCTACCCAAAGAGGAATTGACACACCTAATATCAACATCCAACTGGTCATAATCCATTACTAGATATAGACCTCCAATCGTCTTTATCACACTTGCAACGGCAACAAATACCTCCACTTCCAACTAGAAGTATAACCCAATACAATGGATTACACATTGTGCCGAAGAGTGCCTCTACCAAGACTAAAATAGCATAAATGAAAACACACAGATGGCCAGCTCAAAGAGAAACAAATACAACACATGAAAGGCTTCTTATTTGATAGCGTAGGGCTGCTCAACAGAAAGATGCTTGCAGAACCACGTTGCTGAGCTTTGGAAACTTTTGAAGATGATTTCTCTCAAGAATTTCTTTCTGCTCAAGATTCTTACATTGTGCTTGATGATAGCGGAAAAATAACTCTGAAGGTATTCTCTCTGTGTTTGCTCTATTTCTTGCTTCCTATCTTCTACTTCCACGAACCCTTACAGCCTCTTTTTGTAGCCAACTCTCTTGGTCCTTTTTCTGAAACTTTGATCAAGCAAAATGGACATTAGACCCAAATAGGTTTACATTATTCAGCTCCAGGCTTGCACAAGAATAGAAAGATCTTCTTTTTGCTCTGGTCTTCTTATTTCCAAAATCATGTGTTTTTCTGGTCTAATCTGCAGACATTTGAAAAAAAAAATACTAATAAAAGCATCTACTTGTTGCCAGCTCAATAAAGCATATCTGTTTCTCCTGTTGTTTACACACAAAGTATTCTAAGTAATAAAACAACATAAGCACATCATCTAACAAGATCTTTTTATTGCTGACAAGAGCTGACCTTGTTGCCACTAGCACACTCTTTCCATAATATTATAATAAGATCATTGTTTTTTAATGATAGGAGTCTAACTGACATTATACAGACAATGATATTTGAGTATTGTAATAAAATATTTGAGTAATCATGTGATTATGTGAGTGATGTAAAAGCATTATTTGAGCAATCTTAAAGATATTCAAGTAATCATGAAAAAATCAGAGTAATTGTAATGGTTCAAAATATTCGATCATTCACCAAGCATCTGAGTAATTTGATGATATTCGAGTATTCAAGATAAGTATATGAGTAATCAGCGGAGTATTCGAGTACTAAAGGAAATGATAGAATAAATAAAGTATTTCAGTAATCATGAAATCATTCGAGTAATCCCAAAATCATTCGAGTCATCATGAGTATTTGAATAACTATAAAAATGATCAAGTAAACATGAAAGTTCACAGAATATGAGTATTCACCAAATATTCAAGGACTATTGTCATTACTTGGTAATTAAACCAATACTCAGATATTTGTAAAGTATGTCGGTGCTGTGAGAAACGCAAGTAATACCTAAGTATTCGACTACTTGGGAAAGTATTTCGAGTAATTCATAGATATTCAAGTACTTAGAATATTATTCAATCATTGTGATATTATGAGTACTTAAAACAATATGCAAGCAATTCATAATTATTCAAGAAATCGGGGAATTCATATATTGAACAGTCTATCAATCATGAAGATAAATATGAAACTTTAAAGAATGTTTTGTTAATCACTCAAAGCCTTAGGAGGGTGTTGCAATATAGTCCACATTTTCACAACAAATACATCATAACTTTAATTATCATTGCCACAGACGTTTCCCATATACCTGTTTAAGGAATTGACACCGATCACAATTGATTCAAGAGATTCTACAACTACCATTAACTTGGCAATTGCCACCCAAGGCTAGACCAGAATACTGTACACATCCCCACAAAGCAAATTCACCGGTTCACAAAGCAACATCTTGAGACCATTGTGCAAAAAACTCATCCTTGTCATGGCAGGAGGATAGTGACGGATAGTCTACATTAAGTAGGTAGAAACAAAAAAGATCAGAACAAATGAAGGATGAAATATAATAGTGATGCAAGGAATTCAGTTTTAAAATAGTGATGGGGTTCCTGGAAGCACAGAACAGAATGAGAATTTGTATCTGAAATATTTAAGGCTAGATAATCATTATGTAATTCGTGTCAGAAGGTAACAATGAATACAGAAATACAGGTTATCTATTAAAACCACACAGTAACAAGTGAAATTACAATGAGCTTCTGCAATTCTTACATGCATATAGTTCGTAGTGTCACACAAATAGCAGTTTCTACTCTTGTTCTGCTTGAGGCTGTCTATTTGATGCTAAAATGTTCTTTTATTATCCATCCATTTATTCAATTGCACTTCTTTCAGAAACAAGGGTTAAAGTAAGTACTTTCTTGCATAGAAGTTGGCACTGACAAATTTGGATGATGTGTTTATAATCTTGTTAACCTAGATGCAGCATAACAACTACCACATAGTGGAAGTTGATACTAACAAATGTCCTTTCTCCTTATATTTTCATTATTTTCTACATGCATAGCAACTGCATCGGCAAATGTGGTATTTTACAAGTAAGCAACTGCATATGCAAGCATGTGTAGTGCTGAATTTATTCTTACATAAGATGTCATAAATAATCTTCAAAGAAAATATTAATAGTACCAAGATTGAAACGAAGAAAGAATGGAGTGGTATCCTGTTATTTAGGACACTTACCATATCTGATTCTAAACTGTCACTTGACAACTTTGATCCTTATTTCCAAACTGTGATAATATATCTAAATCATAAGTATATTGGCCTGTGTTCATTGACCAAGCAATCACCATTGATAAGAAATTGTGCAGTTCTATGGGAGTAACAAATCATAAAATCAATAAAAAAAATTAAAATCAATTTTATGACATGCAATCCATTTAAAGAAACTTGCTGTTAACCAAAAGGTTCCTGCAAGTTATAAGTTGGAAAGTGCACACAATTTTAATGGACTTCGAATTGTAATTTAATGTAATACCTGGAAACTTAAAAATATACAAGTACTGAAGATGAAAACTGAGACAAAATCTAGGCACGGTATTCAGGTTGATACCAATGGATAAACTGAAGATGTAAACAATTTAGAAGCATTTTCTTACCAATGGATAAACCTCTTCTATGGGAGTTGCAGGCTTTAGTGCTACACCAGGACGCATGCCCTTTAACTTAATCTTGTGGATTAAATCTATCCAATATTCTGAAATGTAGCATAATTTGATCTAGTTAACATATAGAGTAGGGCTAGCAAAATTGATTAAGATCAACACAAGCATACACCTTTTGCCACCTCCACATGAAAAGTAAATCCAGAAGCACCAGCTTTTGCCAATGGTTCAACATAATCTAGAGGGTTTGTGACCATAAGATGGCAGTCCAGATATGCTCTGAGAGAACAAAGACCAACAGCAACAATGTCCTCTAATTACCTAACAAACTCTACAGTAATTGGCACTAAAGGAACAAGGTTCTGCATGAAAAAAAAATGTTACGTTGTGTGCTTCCTCAAACTCTCAATCACCAGAGCTCCTATGGTTAGATTGGGAACAAAATGTCTGCAAGAAGGAAAAGATGAGAATTAATCAGATCAACAAGGTGCCCATGATGTCAATAATTTTAAGAGCCTAGTTACTAAAGATGAGATATTGAAACCAAATACCATATCCACACTTCCATACAAAGAAAATAACACTAAAATTGTTTAAATACATAGTGGAAGAGAATATAGACCATATTCAGAAACAAGTACTGCTTGTTGATAAATTTACTACAAGCTCATGAGTATTCAAAATGAGACCAAGATATTCATCACTTTGTTGACCAATTAGTGACAAGAGCTTACAAGATTTTCTTCTCTGTAGGAAGTAGTGCTTTGTTTAGGGGCATTTTTGTTATGTTTTATCATTATTTATTCATTAAGTTGATTGCTCTTGGTAGGTTGCTATTTTGTTTCCTTTAGAATGGCAGTTTTGTCCTTATGTAATATTTATCATTTGACCTAGTATAAAAAGAGTTGATGAGGCTTGCTGCATGCTTCCCAAGGCCGCAAGCCCCCACTTGTGTGTATTGGATCGAAATAGAGCTGAGATGTTCTAGAGGCGGGTGAACAGGACTATCTTTGAAACGATCTGCAAATAATAATTAGATCTGAAAATACTCAAGGCGTTGTTAGCAATTAGTGCGATGTATGAAATAAAAATAAGAGTAACGGAAGCAATCAAACACAAAAGACAGAGGATTTATCCTGGTTCGAATCTCCTTTCAAACGGAAGTCCTACGTCCAGTTTCCAAGTAACTCTTGAGATTTTCCACTAACCACCAAGCAACCTTGGTCTTCCCTTCAAAGAGGGGCATACACCACTTGCTCTTAAACAGGTCTTCCCTTCACCAAAAGGACATACAACCTCTTACAACAAGCAGGCCCTCTCTTCTACCAAAGGAAAACAACAGGGAACAAACCCCCTACGGATTACAAACACTAATGGTTGCACAACAAGTGCTGCTCAGAGAATGAGCAAGAACAAACAGAAAGAAAGCTAGGATGATAACAATAGAAGGCACTCTTCTCTTTCTATTTTTTTGTGGACTGGAAGAATAATCTAAGAAGTGCCCACACAGCTGAAGACTAGTTGAAGGCTTGAACAGATGAACTTGGTTACTTCACATGTAATCTCTCTATCATTCGTGTATAGCTCTGCCCATATCCTCTTCTCTTTTTTTTTTTTCCTTTCAAGGGCTTCGACTGCTTTATATAGAGTCTTCAGTCTTCAATATCTTCAGCTATCCGTTTGAATCTAGCCATTAGAAATGTGAACATTTGGTTTTGAGATGATGGCTTGAGAGTAACGTTTACAAGTCTTCTGTCTAACGATCATCTTTGTTTCTGTTTAGAGATAGCCTGGATGCTTCTGTAGTAAGACGTGTTGGATACCTGCATGCATTGAAACCATGCAAAACACTTTCTTCTTCTTGAGGTTAGAAAGGTAGCAGATAATATACTAGACAGAAGGAATAACAAGTAATTCAATAATGACAACTTTTTGTCCCAAAAAAAAGGTATATAACCTTATTGGTTAAGATCTGACACGCATCTAAAAGCAAGGTTCGATGCATCGGGGAATCGGGGCGAATCGGGATTTTCCTGATCCGCCACGATTCACCTGAATCGGGCCGATTCGCATGGGAATCGGATGGGAATCGGTCTGATTCGATGGGAATCGGGCAAATCGGGTTTCTCCTGATTCGATCCGATTCGGCCGAATCAGACCGATTCGATCCGGCATGCCAAACCATGTCTAAAAGTAGATATGGTTTACATTTGACGTGCAAAAGCTATCTACAAAAGACTTTCCCAAAGAGCTAAAAGCCTTGTCAGTTAAAAGATACAATCAGCAGAGATCTTGAACTCATAAGACAAATTAACCTCTGTCTTTTCAATATAATAATATTAGTAGAAAAAAAGAGAGGGAAATGAAAATGTTGAACTTCAAATCTTACTCTCTTTAAGAGAAGTTGAAGACAGACTTCGATTCTCAAACACTTAGAAAAATCAAAGCAATCGATAAAACATTTCGACTGGATAAGAGTCGAAGTGAAAATATAACAGTAATCGAAAGATAACTTAACCTTTGGTCACCAATCGAAAGAATATTGCTCCAATCGATATGATAAGTGAACATTTGGTCGTTAATCGAAACATAATTATGTATAGTTCACTAATCGGAAGATATAACACCAATTGGCATAATAAGTGAACATTTGGTCATTAATCGAAAGAATATAACACTAATCGATAGAAAAAGTGAACAAGTGTTCAGTAATGGGAGTACAACTCAACTTGTTCACCAATCGGAACACAAAAGAATAATTGATGTGTTATAACACTAATCGACATGAAAAATTCTTCATCAATCGGTATGAAACTTTAGTAATCGATTATGTATAACTTCGACTGACACTTCAACTGGCCATGAATCGAAACTTATTCATAAGAACACAAGTCGACATGTAGTCATCATGTGTCGACATGTCTTCAGAAGGAAGACAACATGTGTCGACATGTGGTCATCATGTGTCAACACATCTTCAGAAGGAAGACATCACAAGTCGACATGTGATCATCGCAAGTCAACATTTACATAATAGTAAAAAGTCTTTCACATAGATATGAATTATTTGATTTCATGCAATTCTTTTAATGTTTAATCAGATGAATTTGGTAATTAAATAATATTGGAATATAATTTTGTCATAATCAAAATAATAATAAATATTTTACTTAGAAATGCACAAACAAATGCTCAGCAGTGTGCCTCTTCTTTCTCCTCTCCTTCTCCCTTCCTCCTTTCATCTTCAAATTTACAACATGGTATCAAAACGGCTTGTGGAACAATTGCTTGACTTCTCTCCCAGTGGCCTCTCTCGTGCAGATTTATAGCACAATACAATAGCATCACAGTATTGTAGCACGTTATATCAATATATCATCACATTATTACAGTGCTACAGTAGCACAACAATCTGTTAGAGTATGTCTGACTTCTTCCATGATGGCGTAGAGTTGTATAACCCTGTTTGATCCAAGCCTCACAACGCGCGTAAACACCTGAAACACGCACTAATGGGCCACACATTGGCCACCAAACCCACTAAGCAGGGATCCGCAAAGATCCGAAAAACGCACGATGTTACAGTCCCTATATAGACAGTGTCCCCATGAAATACGCACATATGTACATATATATTTATGGACATATGAATATGCTTTTGGACAGAACCCCTGCTTAGGCAGAGTTTTCTTTAAAAGACATACTCACATGAACATCTATTCGTGAACATATAGATATATTTTCGGCAGAACCTCCGTTTAGGCAGAGTTTCTCTCAGAAACCACACACATATGAACGCAACTTTTTGTGGATATATAGATATGTTTCCGGACAGAACCTCCGCTTGGGCAGAGTTTCCTTTAAGGAAATATATACATATAGGCACAATATTTGTGAATATATGGATATAAATTCGGCAGAACCTTCGCTTGGGCAGAGCTTCCTTTAGAAAATATATACATATAAGCACAGAGTTGTGGACATATGAGTATGTTTTCGGGCAGAAGCTCCGCTTAGACAGAGTTTCCTTAAGAAAATATATACACATGAGCACGAGATTGTGATTATATGGATATGTTCTCGAGCAAAACCTCCGCTTGGGCAAAGTCTCCTCTAAGGAACATATACATATAAGCACAACATTGTGAGCATATGGTATGTCTTTATATAAGACACATACCCATACAAGCACAACACTCACCCATCCCGGAGTCTTGCTCGACGGGCAGGAAAAACATGTGCATCTAAATGCGCATACCCATAGAGTCTTGCTCGATATGGAGGCATTTAGAGCACGAGAACAAAGATATTTAAATACCATATATCCATAGAGTCTTGCTCGATATGGAAGATATTTAAACCCCGAAGGATATTACCCCCACAAAGTCTTGCTCGATGTGGGGGTGTGGACCGTGTTATGATTTCTTTGAGAGGCCCTCCATGGAGGCTAGCTCAGCATGGAGGGGGATGAAGGAGATGTCGATGCCGTATAGGGGTGATCTCCCTTTTCTTTGTGCTTGTTGGATGTCCCGCAGTGAGCGAGGGAAGAACCGATACCTTCACACCGAGCAGAGAATTTGAAGAACAAGTGAGGGGATTTTGGAAGAAAATGCCTTTTCCCTTTTTTCTGAATTTTTGAGGGGGACAACACCTTTTTTTGGAGAGAGGGAGCCAAAAAGGGGACCCAAGGAGGACCTAAGGAGTACCCCTTGCCCCTTGGGGGTGCAAGGGGTTTTATAGGAGTTGGCCCCCTTACATGCACATGGGAGGTGCCCCCCCCCCTTAACCGATGGTACCCCCCATCGGTTAGGGGGGGAGATCCCCTTAACCGATGGTAGTTACCATCGGTTGGGGGATTTTCTCCTCCAACCGATGGTGAGGACTTTACCCCCCAACCGATGGTACCCCCCATCGGTTGGGGGTTTCACCCCTCCAACCAATGGTACCCCCCATCGGTTGGGGGTTTCACCCCTCCAACCAATGGTACCCCCCATCGGTTGGGGGGGTTTTACCCCTCCAACCGATGGACGGTATCGTCAGTTGGGGGAAGATGCCCCTCCAACCGATGGGACTTCCATCAGTTGGGGAAGGCTTGGGGGGTTTGCCTATAAATAGGCCCCCGCATGCCCCATTATAGGGGTGTTGGGCTGCTGGAGTTTTGCTTCTTTTCCTCGGAGTTTTGCTCGGCGAAGAATTGGATTTGCACATCCTTTGAGCTTCCGCTGCGAGCATTCTTTGTACTTGTTCTTCGTACATGGTCTTATAGCCCTTGTGCTGCCGGATTTCTTTCATGTTGTATCTTCTGTGAAGCGTTGTTCTTTCTTGAACTTTGGCTTGCCTGGAGGGCTTGCTACCAATTGAATAACTAGGCTTCCTTCCTTAACTTGGGGGCACTTGGATCCAATATTACTTAAGCAACCATGGGGTTACCTTAAGTAATAACTTTACTTTGCCTTTAAGGCACCCCTTAAAGAGGACTTCATCCTTATTACTTAAGCAACCAAAAATGGGCTACTTAAGTAACTGTTGGACCACTATAAATGGATCCTGGCACTTCTTCTGGTGGATATCCACCACAACTTTAGGGTTCAACACCAGCAAACTCCATAATTTTTGTTGTGCTACCTCACACAGAAAATAGAAAATAATAAAACACATAAGCAGAGAGAATGCAGAAATGAAATAAATGCAGTGGTTAAGCCTTTGTATGCAACTCAGGAAAAATACACACAGAAACTCATGAACAGGTATGAGTTTCATGGATATTGAAGTCAGAAAATCCAGTAAAAAAAAAATAATACATATACCCTGGTTGATGCTGAGGTACGTACCTCTTGCTGATTGACCGTGGAAAGAGAGGAAGAAGGGAGCGGCCACCGCCGGTCACCCCAGCCACCGCAGGCCACCCCAGCCGCCATTGCTGCAGCAGCAGCTCGACTCCAGACCGCCGCCGCGGCCCTGCTCCTTCGTCGGCGCCACCGCCCAGCGCCGCCGCTGCTGCCGGTGCCCACTGGCGCCGTCGCCGCCTCCTCCCTGGCCGCCACGGGCCTCCCCCCGCTCGTCCGTGTCGTGGCTGCCCAGGGTCGCCGCGGGCCCCCCCTGTGGCCACCGCCCTGTTCGGCCGGCCGCCGCCACTGCGGCCCTGCTCCCGCTGCCGTGCTGTTGCTACTGCTGCTGCTGCCGCTGCCTCGTCTCCACCGCCGCCAAGCAGGGACCGGAAGGAGGGAGGAGGTGCGCCGTCACCTCCTCTCCCTGCTCTGCTCCAAACAGGGCAAGCCCAGAGGAGTCCGGGCCAAAGGAGGGAAGGGGAAATAAAAAAAAAAAGAAAAGGAGGGGTTAAGTTGCAAATACGCAAAGTAAAAATTGCGTAAACCCCCTAATTTAATGTGCAGAGCTCCGAGGAGAGCGCAAAACCTTCCGGCCGGGCGTCTTTTGCCCAGCCACTATAAAAGGAGGGGGGCGCCCCAGGCAAAAGGGGAGGATTTTTGGAGGAGAGAAAGCCCGAGCAAGGCTCCGGGCAAAGACTGCAAGGCGGTCAAGAGAAAAGGGTCTGCAAGGCAGCCCTGGAAAAAAAAAATCATCGTGCAAGGCACGATTAGAATATTTCCAAAAAGGTTTATTGGGCTTTCCTTATTGGGTCAATTTCCTTATTGGGCCTAATACTCCTTATTGGGTCAGATTTGTACTGTCACACAATTGACATATTCTGTGCTTATTGGGCCAACAATTGACGGATAGACTTGTGTGATTTATTGGGCCCATTTGGGCTATTTTTAATTCTCCAATGACACGTTATATGAATTATTTCATGTAATCTTACATTTATTTAAAACGTAGCACTATGTAATTTCTTAATCAAAATCAACCAAGTTTTCGACCAACGTTAACGAAATATTTTCCAAACATTATTATTTAATTTTCAATAACATAAAATCAACAAACAAGTTATGTTTCACATCAATTTTAATCCACCTTAAGTTAAACACCTTTTAAATCAAATAAATAAATAAATATGTTAATTTAATTCACATAATCATAATGTAAATAAATAAATAACGAAAATGCTTAAATAAATGAAATTAATAATCCTAAAATACCAAAAAATGAGAAAATGCATTTAAAAATCAATAAAAATGAAATAAATACCAAAAAAATAGATTGCATGTCTGCAACTGTGTTTTCCTTCACGCACAATTCATTTCATGCAAATGTGAGTTATGTTCTTTTTCTAAGGGTTTGTCTGATGGTTAATCAAGAGTATTCGGCCCTTTGCGCTGATATAATTAACACTAACCACGATTAGTGAGGGAGGTCAAATGAACTAAATAAGACCATGTCCTTGTAAATAAATAAAAAACCCAAATAAATCAAATCCAAAGATGAAATTTAAAATTTTTGAAAATGTTAAAAAAAAAATATTCTCACAAAGATGGCGACTCCGCTGGGGACCTCCCTTCCCTTCATCTCTCCATCAGACAATACCCTAACAATAAGATGTACTCACATCATACCTTTTTTGTGCAGGTCTTGCAATGGCGGCCCTTACTCATACTCCGGGCGTGGTCTTCGGCCCACTTGTGGTCCAGGACCACATAAGAAATGGCTACCTCACAACACCAGCCAGATTTGGAGCCTTTCCCCCTGTGGTGGAGTCTCCATACTTCTTGGGCGTGATACCAGCCGTGCTACCTGCTGCTAAAGCCGATGAAACAAGCAAGACAAAGGAAAAGCCTCAAGCTCAGGAGGCTAATTTGGTGCAGATGTTCACTACCTATGCCATCAACTTCACCAACACTCCAACGACGAAAAAGCATAGAAAGCACAAGTATGGCAAGAAGCCCACGACTCGTGGCATTTCAAGCTCTGAAAAGACTGTCCGTATTGGCGCGCTCCGGATCCGCCTGGACGGCAGTGAAACCATGGTGATACCAGAACGACAGGTGGCTACCATTCCGGTAAGGAACAAATTCGGCATACTGCCTAAAGTGCAGCAGCATAAGCCAAGCTTTAAAGTGAAAGAGAAGAAAAAACAATGGGTGAAAGCTGAAACCCAGAACCCTAAACCTGACAAATTTGGCTTCAAGAAATACAAAGCCAATGCTGGAAATGATGAGATATATAGCCCGCCTCGTGTTAAGCAGGTGTTCGTTACCAAAGAAAAAGCTCAAGAACTCAAAAGGACAAGGGCCCTGGAATCCCTTATGGGGCGAAAGAATGTAAGAATGGTCATGGAGCAGGACCCAACAAACTGACAAACCTTCAGGAGAAGAAAAGTCCAAGAAAGGCAAAGGGAGTCTTCCCAAGAGTCTCGAACTAAAGAATGCACCTCTTCTTTACCGGTTGATCTGAAAAGAGGATCTAAAAGGAAAGGGGTATATCAAGAAAGAAGACAAGCAAGCCCGGAGACAAGGCAAAACTTCAAGTCTGAAGAACATAAAGGGGATGATGGTATCCCCAGAAGATCAGTTTTCGAACGCCTGGGTACCACTGTACGCCCTAGGCAGAAGAAGAGAAGAACAATACAAATCATTGAAGAAGACATGCGGATATACACTTGCTATGCCTCCAACATCAACCTGCCTGCAATAGCTGATCAAGCAGAAACTTCAAATATGGAGCAGCATCCCGCGATGTCTAGTCACAAGAGAGAGCAAGCTCGAGCCTGGCTTGACCGGGTAAATGCGGAGGTGGACTCGCCACACCAAAATGAAGGAGGCATGGGGGTTGCTGACATTGCCACCACATCAAATCACCCTCTGGATCAGAGTCGGTTTGCGGAAAACCCTAATATCAGGGTACCCTCATTGCCGAATTTAGAAATGGTAATGCAAGAAAATCAAAAGCTAAAGGCTATGCTGGAAAGCCTCATGCAACAATTGGGAATGGCGGCACCATTGCCACCACAACAATCACCATCAATACAGTCTCCACAGCAGGCACAACAACTATTGCAGCCTCAGCGAGTTCAACAAATAAGCCAGCCAACATTGCCTATAGTGGCACCCCAGCCTGGGAACATGCCACCAAGCACACCCCGGGCAGAATTCATGAATCCAAATTCATGCCATGAAGAAACTCAAGAGGTGCATGTTGCAGAACAAAGGCATGATGCGCCGCAATTGAATACTACATTTGAAAGAACAAGGGTCTCTCAGAGGGCCATGATTGAACAAATGATTGAAGCAAAGATAGCTGAGCAGAATGAGGGGCCTGCCACCTATGACCTATATAGGGTACCATACCCTGTACACCATCTCTTCAAAAAGCTCCCAACAAAACACCCAAAGGTCCCTAAATTTTCAAAATTCAATGGGGATGGGTCACCTCATGAACATATAGCTCATTACATGAGTAGCATGGCAGAACTGGCAACTGAAGAGTCATACCGTTTAAGGTACTTTTCAAACTCACTTACTAGGCCAGCTTTTCAATGGTATGCCCGGTTGAAGCCCGACTCAATAGTTGGTTGGGAAGATATGCAAAGGAAATTCTATGAACACTTCAGAGTGACAGAAAGAAGAGTCACTTTAGCAGAACTTATATCCTTAAAGCAAAACAAAAATGAGTCTGCTCTGGATTTCATCAAAAGATGGCGTGACATGAGCATGAAATGTGAGCAACCACCGGCACATGAAGATGCGGTGAAACTATGCCAAAGAAGTCTAAAGCCAGAGATCAAGGAAAAACTCTTAGGGGCCAATATTCTAACATTTGAATATCTCAACAACACAGTGGCAGAGATAGAAATCTTCTTTGCCGAAAATCTCACTGCTTCATATGGAAGGGGTAAACCTCCTAAAGACGAAAACACCGAGTCACGAGAAGTAAATACCATGGACTTTTCGGCAACCCTGAAGAAAGCTAGGGGCAAGGGAGATACCCCCGCCTCTTTAAATTCAAAGAAAGAAGAAAGGAGATCAGCCCCCACCGTAGGTGAGAGGCTCAACACCCCTTACTCATTTACTAGGGAGCACACCAGAGAGTTGTTGGACATATGTCTCCAAGAAAATCTCATAACACTCCCAGAGCCCAAGCGTCCAGAAGAAGCAGTAATGGTGGACAAGCCCAATTATTGCCCATATCATCGCGTGCTGGGTCACGCTCTAGAAAATTGCTATCTGTTCAAAAATCGGACAGAAAAGCTAATTCAAGCATGAATTATTGACATGGCTGAGCACTTAGTAAATCCACCAAAGCCACATCAACAACCAAAACTTACGTTCTCTACCAACGTGATCCATGTTAAGGCTCAAGCTAGGTCCCAATGAAGGCCAAGCACGAATGGCGCAGACAGGATAGCTAGATGAGCTGTCCAAAGCCGCTGCATATTACTCCTGACGGAGGTAGTGGAAGGTGCTATTCAGGCAACATTCCACCATGAGCAAGAAGAAGCTAGCTGGACCCTAGTGAATACAAACAAGAGGCCAGCCCCTAAGAAACTCCAAAAGAAAGAACAACCTAGAAAGTCATACCGCGGTGGCATCGCCCCACCTAAGGAAATAGCGAAAGAAGCAATCCTCTAAGAATTGGCAGTCTTGAGAAGAAAAAATCAAAAAAAAAATCAAAAGAAGAATGAGAAGAGGAGGAATCTGCTGTTGAAATAAATAAGCCAATGCCCTCAGTGGCAATAAATGAGAAACCATCTCAAACACCAATTAAGGAGGGGACAAAAGGTTTGGTACCCCTCGAGGCTGAACAACTTCCTCTAGAAAAAGAATGAGAGCCGGAAATGGGCGACAATGCGGCAATCCTCCCTCCACCACAGCCATGCAAGGGGTTCAGCAAAAATGATGCCCCCTTAACAAGGCAAACAAAGGCAAAGAAATAGTAGGGGCATCTCCAAAAAGAAAAGGAAAATTCACTGTCAATAAAGAAGCAACAACGACATTGAAGCTCAGCATGCAGCTGAAAGATCCTGAGCGAAGGCCATTACAGCTGCATAGGCCCATTGTCAAGCTTGGAACTAATGCCATCAGTCAAGTAATAGAAGTCGGCATACCACTGTCATTAAATCATATACAAATGACAATCCCTCGGGAGTGTTGGGTTTTCCATATATCATGTTTTTGATGATCACATTAATATCCTTGAACATTGATTTAATGCAAAATTGATGTGCTAACTAACATGAAAAACACCATGAAAGTGATTGAGTTAAACATTGCCAAATCATACAATGTATATCACTAACAATGTATTTGCGTGTAGGTGCACAAGCATGAAAGATGGAGCATTGAAGAGGCATTGAAGAGATGAGCAAATATCACAAAAAACTGTTCAAGAGGTGTATCTGTCGACAGATGCAATATACCTGTCGACAGATTCATACAGTCATTCCAAGACAGAACTCAGGTTTGCATCTCTGAGTGTATCTGTCGACAGATGCAATGAACCTGTCGACAGATTCATACAGTCAACCCAGGATAGAACTCTGTGTTCTATTCCTGAGTGCACCTGTCGACAGATGAAAATTGCCTGTCGACAGATACACTCAGAAATCCAGATGTTCTAAAACCAAGTTCTTAGCCTGAGTCTGCCTGTCGACAGATGCAAGTGCATCTGTCGACAGACGACGGAAACATGAGATTTTGAGTTTCCAAATCCGGCCCCACTTAGGTGTTTCCTTCCTCCACGACCCCCACCTTTACCTAACACTATATAAGCATCCTTTTGGAGCCAAATTCGCAGAGAGCAGCCTCCCATCCAAGAGCCTCCAAGGGACCAAGAGGAAAAGCCCCAAATTGCTGCTCTGCTTCAACCTTCTGCCCAGATCATCGTGAAATCGCCATCCATGCGAAGTTGAAGCCGGATCGTCATCAATTCAACCTTCTACATCGATCAATCTACATCCAATCGAAGTTTGAAGAGCATTTGGACGATCCACGAGAAGAATTCCAACTGGATTTGTTCCCCAACTCTAAATTCTTCTCCATTTCATAATTTCCATTCCATCGTGTGTGTGTGGTTGTGCTTCGAGCATCCCTTGTGCTTGATTCACGAATTTGTAGTTGTTCTGATCGTGTTTCATCAGACAACGTGTGTGTGGTTGAGTTGTTGTGTTGAACTCGCTCATAAGCAGTCGTTTCTGCGTGTGTGTGTGGACAGTGGATGTAGGATACACGAGTTGTGTACTCCGAACCACCTTAAATCATCATGTTCTGTGGTTTGTTCGCGTTTTGCGATAGATGATTGGTAGGCACGGTGTTCATACGCACGTTTGATACCCTGTTCTCAATATATCAACTCAAGCTTTCTTAATCTCAATCAAATTCTAATCAAGTTTTCATTAAGATTGCTGTAGCACCGAAAAGAATCCATCAGTAATTAAAATTTGTGGTAATCTATTCAACCCCCCCTTCTAGATTACCATATCGTGTTATTCCGCGTAACCCTTCAATTGGTATCAGAGCGAGGTTTCTCTGATTTACAGCTTTTCGTAAATTGATCTAGCGATCAGGAGATTTTCGATCTTATCGATTCTAGCAAAGGGTATATGGCCGAGGGACATTCAGTAACCAGGCCACCCTATTTTGATGGCACTGACTACTCTTATTGGAAAAATCGCATGCAGGTATTTTTGAGAGCTCAAAATTACGAGCTGTGGAAGATAGTCAGCAAGGGACCATATGTGTTGCCCGAGGACGAAGACACCTGGACGAAAGACCAAATAGCTAAAGGAACTCTCAATTGGAGCGCACTAAACATGATGCAATGTGCGGTGCATCCAAAGGAATTTTCAAGAGTCTCCACATGCTCAACAGCAAAAGAGATGTGGGACAAACTTGAACTCATTTACGAAGGTACGTCCGAGGTAAGGAAAACTAAAGTTAGCATGTTAGTGTCTGAATATGAAATGTTCAAGATGAAAACTGATGAAACCATATCAGACATGTTTGCAAGATTCATACTAATAGTTAACGGGATAAAAGGTCTTAAGAAGGAATACTCTGAAAGTGACTTAGTAAGAAAGATACTTCGATCTCTTACTTCATCTTGGAATACTAAGGCCACTGTCATTGAGGATTCCAAAGACCTTTCTAAAATGAAATTGGATGAACTAATTGGCTCCTTAATGACATATGAAATCAACATCAAAAGAAAAGAATTAGAAGAAAATCCTAGGAAGTCAATTGCTCTAAAAGCATCCAATAAAACATCAACAAGTTCCAAGAAATCCATTCAACAAGATAGTGATGAGCAAGAAACATCTAGTGAGAGTGATGATGGTGAAATGGCAATGCTCACTAGACAATTCAAGAAATTTCTGAAGTTCAAAAGGAGAGACTCAGGTAACTCCAAATCCTTCAAGAAAAATTTTTCACAGAAATATGAGTCCAACAAAAAATCTGATATTGTTTGTTATGAATACAAGAAACAGGGGCACATGAGAGGAGAATGCCCGAACTCAAGAAGAAGCTGAAGAAGGAAAATTCACCTCCAAGAAAGCCAAAGCAATGTTGGCCACCTGGAGTGATGAAGATGAAGATGAAGATGCACAAGAAACATCCGATGATGAAGAAGTGAAATGCTTAATGGCTAGGAGTGATGACTCCACCGAGGTAAATTTCTCATTTGATGATTTCACTACAAGTGAATGGGAGGAAGCATACACTACTTTATTTGAAAAATTTTGTGAATATAAATCTGAAAATAAAGATTAAAAAAGAAATGCAACTCCCTTGTGCATGATAAGAACAATGATGAACGAATTACATTCCTGACAAAAGAAATAGAAATGATGAAAGTTGATGAAAAGACTCATAATGAAGAGATGGATTGCTTAAAAATGAGATTGCAAGAAACACAAAAAGAAAAAAATTGTTTAAGCCATTCTCTTGAATTCCTTCAAGAAGAACATCTAGAAACAAAGAAAAAGTTGGAACAAACTGAAAAGGAATTGAAAGAGAAATCTGAGGACTTGATGAAATTTGTAAAAGGGAAGCAAAATCTAGACGCGGTTTTGGGTGCTAAAGTTCATGTAACCAAGCATGGGTTAGGATATCAACCTGTCAAACAAAAGAAAATAGGAGAGTCATTGATTACTTCCTTCGTTGATCCTAGCCCAAGCACAAGCAAGCATGTTCCCACAAAGCATAAAACAAGTCAACCTCAGACCAAAGCAATGCAACCCAAACAAAATGTTCCCATCAAACAAAAGAAAAAGCCACCTGTCGACAGATGGAATGGTGCCTGTCGACAGACAAGAACAACTTCAACCAATAAACAGTCTATCAAGCAACAAAAAATTGAAAAGAAAATTCCTTCATGCAATGTGTGTAAAAAGATTGGTCATGATGAAAAACAATGCTGGAACAATCCAAAGAAACAAAAATTCAAACAGGTTTGGATTCCTAAACATCTACTTTGTTGTATGAATGAAATTTTGGAACCCAAAGTAATTTGGGTACCAAAACCTCTTGTCTGATCCACTTATGCAGGAATGCCTAGCAGCCCAACATCAAAACAAATGATACTTGGATAGCGGCTGTTCGAGGCATATGACGGGCGACAAATCTAAATTTTGTTTCCTAGTGGAGAAAGACGGAGGACAAGTCATTTTTGGAGGTAACAACAAAGGCCAAATAATTGGCACAGGTAATGTTGGTAAGTGTTCCTCCAATTCAATTGAAAATGTACTATTGGTTGATGGCCTTAATCACAATTTGCTTAGCATAAGTCAATTATGTGATAGAGGTCACAACGTCATCTTTGAATCAAATTCATGTCAAATTGTTGATAAAGAAACAGGAAGTGTAAAATTTTCTGGAAAAAGAGTGAATAACATTTACTTAGTTGACTTAGATGATCCAGAAAATGATAACTTGTGTCTTGTTGTAAATAGACAGGATGAATTGATCTTGTGGCATCGTAGGCTTGGCCATGCGAGCTACAACGTGTTGCACAAGATCATGAAGCTCAAATTAGTAAGTGGACTTCCTGACATTTCTTTTAATAACAATGAAAGTTTTTGTGATGCATGTGCACAGGGAAAACAAACCCGAAAGTCTTTCAAATCTAAAGCACCGGTAAGCACATCTAAACCATATGAATTGTTGCACATGGACCTTTTTGGACCAACTAGAACTCTAAGTCTCAATGGCAAACGTTTTGGTTTTGTCATTGTAGATGATTTTTCTAGGTTCACATGGGTCAAAAATTCTTAGCACACAAAAGTGAAACACTTACAATCTTCCAAGAATTCTTTAATAAGATTGAGCATGGCAATGTGAATAAAATATGTTCAATCCGCACCGATCACGGGGGAGAATTTGATAACAATGTTTTTTCTGATTTTTGCAGGCACCAAGGGATTGAACATCTGTTCTCTTCCCCAAGGACTCCAGAACAAAATGGAGTAGTGGAGAGGAAAAACAGAACATTGGTGGAAATGGCTCGCACTCTTCTAGTTGAAGGCCAACTCTCCAAAAGCTTTTGGGCAGAAGCGGTGAACACTTCGTGCTACATTCTAAACAGAGCCATAGTAAGACCTGTGATAAAGAAAACCCCCTACCAGTTGTTGAAAGGTAAGAAACCCAACCTTGGGTATTTCCGAGTTTTTGGCTCAAAGGTATTTATTCATAACAATGATAAATCTGATTTAGATAAATTTGAAGCCAAAAGTGATCAAAGTGTTTTTCTAGGCTACTCAGAACACTATAGGGCATATAGGGTGTTTAACAATAAAACACGCACTGTGGAAGAAACTCCACATGTCATTTTTGATGAGACTTATGCCAAATCTAACAGCTTGAATGTTAACAGGGCTGAAAAAGAGGATGAAGGAACATCGCTTAAGGACCTACAAGTCAAAGCAAAAGACAAATCTGAAGAAGATTCCAAGACCAAAGGTGGATATCTTCACAGGGACTACGATGAAGATGATGAAATAGCATTCAGAAAACAAGATGAAACAGTTGAAGAGAATCCATCAGAAAGTGAACCTCCTGAAGAGCGACACTCACAAGATCAAATTCCTCAAGGACAAGATACTCCCGGCCCTTCAACAATCACAAATGTGAGGTATTCCAAAGATCACCCACTTGATGATGTGATAGGTAGTTTAAATGATTCTGTTCAAACGAGGTCTCAAGTAAGAAAAATAATTGAACATGATCTTTTTGCTTTTGTTTCTCAAGTGGAACCCAAAAATGTTGAAGAAGGCTTAAAAGATAACTCATGGATTGATGCTATGCATGAGGAACTTGGTCAATTTCAAAGAAATAATGTATGGAGTTTAGTTCCTAGAACCCCTGAAATTTCTATCATAGGAACTAGATGGGTGTTTAGGAATAAACTTAATGAAGAAGGAAAAGTGGTCAGAAATAAAGCAAGACTCGTAGCAAAAGGATATAGTCAAGAATTTGGTGTAGACTTTGAAGAGTCCTTTGCTCCTGTAGCCAGGTTAGAAGCAGTTAGAATTTTATTGGCATAT
This sequence comes from Colocasia esculenta, assembly GCA_014218235.1. Lineage (NCBI taxonomy): Eukaryota > Viridiplantae > Streptophyta > Magnoliopsida > Alismatales > Araceae > Colocasia > Colocasia esculenta. The sequence goes on from CM024759.1 coordinate 23,113,801, forward strand.
GCATGTTCCCATAAGTTCAAACTCTATCAAATGGATGTTAAAACTGATTTCTTAAATGACTATATCAAAGAAGAAGTCTCTGTCTCTCAACCACCAGGTTTTGAAAATTCTGAAATGCCTAACCATGTGTATAAATTGCACAAAGCTCTTTATGGTTTGAAACAGGCACCTCGAGCTTGGTATGATAGACTAAGCAATTTTCTAGTAAGCAAAAACTACTCAAGAGGTAAAGTGGACCAAACTCTCTTCACTAAGAAAGTTCGCAATCACATAATTGTTGTACAAGTTTATGTGGACGATATCATATTTGGTTCTACTAACCCTTCACTGTGTGAAGAATTTTCTAAACACATCACAGTGAATTTGAGATGAGTCTAATGGGGGAGCTTCAATTCTTTCTTGGTTTGCAGGTGAAACAACATGAAGAAGGCTTCTTCATAAATCAAGAAAAATATGTCAAAGAGCTTCTCAAACGATTTCAATTTGAGCAAGTCAAACCAGCCTCCACCCCAATGAGCACAAGCGTCAAATTGGAAAATGATGAGAAAGGTAAACCGGTAGATGCAAAGCACTTCCGAGGTATGATTGGCTCACTCCTTTATCTTACTGCAAGTAGACCGGATATACAATTAGTGTTTGCCTTTGTGCTAGATATCAATCTAGTCCAAAGGAAAGCCATTTAATTGCAGTCAAGAGAATTTTCCGATATCTCTCAGGCACATACAATTTGGGTTTTTGGTACCCAGCAGGCAGTAGTTTTGATTTGATCTCATATTCTGATGCTGATTATGCAGGATGTAAATTGACAGAAAAAGCACTAGTGGATATTGCCAATTCCTTGGCGGTTGCATGGTTTCGTGGGCATCCAAGAAGCAACACTCAGTTGCACTCTCCACTGCAGAGGCAGAATATGTCGCTGCAGGAAGTTGTGCAGCTCAAGTGTTGTGGATCAAAAGTCAGTTAGCTGACTATAATGTTGAAATTGGATGCACACATATCCTATGTGACAACACAAGTGCTATCAACCTTTCAAAAAACCCTGTCCAACACTCAAGGACTAAACACATTGAAATCCGTCATCATTTCTTGAGAGATGAAGTTGCCAATAAAACCTTGGAACTTAATTTCATTCCCACAGAAAAACAATTGGCTGATATTTTCACCAAACCCTTGTCTGAAGATAGATTCACATCCTTAAGAAGAGAATTGGGTTTGTGTAAAATGCAATGAAACTAACTATCCATATTGGAGTACATGCTCTTTATGTGTGAATGACTATGTGGTATATCAAATGGTGAACTGTGGAAGAACAAGTTCGGCTTGTTTGGAAACTATCATCATGCGTGAGAAATATTCTCCGCCAAGTATCAATAGTCCATTTCATATAAAGGCCCTGTACTTCACATAGGATTTTAGTTGCCTTACATTTTATCATGTTAACTCCATGAAACAATGCTTTTTCTGTGACCATGTGCTTGTGTATGACTTTCCTTTCATGAACATGTTTGTCTTGTATCAAATGCTTGTGTGAATCCTTGCTTAGATGTTGTGTCAACACGTGCCACACACTATGGGGGAGTAAGTGAAGGGTAGATGAGGTTTATTTTTCTTTCATGAGGAAACTCCTCCTACATGTTCTTGTTGAACTCTCACTTCTTTGAACTCAATGTGCAATCAATCTAAAATCAGAAAAATCCAATCTGTTTATATCTGTCGACAGACTCATTCCATCTGTCGACAGGTACACTCAGTTTTGTTCTGACTGAAACTTCAATTCATCAATCTGTGTGCATCTGTCGACAGACATATTCCTTCTGTCGACAGATACACACATTCTTCTTTATTGTTCATTCCTTCTTCATACTTCTCAAGAAAGTGTTCTTGATTGATTTAAAGGTAAACATTAGTTTGTTTGTGTGCAATATAACCCTTCATATCCACTTCATGTCAAAGTCGTGAACCAAGTCGAAATGATGTTTGATGCAACACTTGATTGAGTCTTTTTAGATCATTTTGAACACAATGAGCAAACCAAATGATTTTTAAACATCTCCTTTGAATAACTCCTTGTCGTTTAAACATGAATCTAATGATTTGAAAAATCAGAAAGCTCTTGAATTTAATGTTCTACATTATAACTACCTAAAGAAATCTTGTACTTGACGAAAAAGTAAAAATTAAAAAAAAAAGGAGAAAAGCTACCTATTTCTTCGGTTCAGTCAAAAAATTTCTCTCGTTATGGGATGGAGGTAGAGCAATGATGAAAATGACTAAGTAACCGGGGACATGGGCATCACCAATGTCGGTCTTCGCGTCAAAGGTTGTTTCATTATCTCTATACAATGGCTTGATGGACACTCACATTGAGTAACTGGGGGTATTGGCATCACAAGTGTCTACCTCACATGAAAAAGTGAAAGTGCTCCTCATTGCCACTCTTTTCCATCTTCGTTGTTTAAAGTTTCTAAAATCATACCAGAAATAGAGTGAAGCCTCCGAAAACTTTTTATGTCAAGTCCAATGTGCTTCTTGGGTAAGATATTCTAATGGTCATCTAATTCAAATGTCATCTGACTATCATCTCTTTAGATGCATGTTTTTCTTCAACGGCCTTAATCAAAAGAGTTATTTAATTTCACTGGCTATTGTGAAATGTGTTCTTCGATCTAATTAAAGAACTTCTCTGTCTTAATTCAAACTCATTCTAGAATTGTGTCATGTCTTTATCATAATGGATATGCTTTTTATCTTGCACATACATATTTTGCCTTAAAACAACAAATGAACACTTATCCTTTTGAAAAATATTGTCAAAAATCAAATTTTAACCAAAAAGGGTTATCTGTCGACAGATAGACTGTCATCTGTCGACAGACGACGGCCACAGACCCGTTTTAAAGAAACCCTCGCGCCGGTTCAACTCTATTTGTGGGGCCTCTCTTTTAAACCTTCTAAACATTTCTAAGGCATCCCACGACCACTTCTCACCCTTCCTCTCATTTCCTGCTCCTCCTCTCTAAAACCCCTCTCTTTCCACCTTCAGGGGCTCCAAATCCGCTCCGTCTACGACGATCTGCTGCTCTCGTCTGGGATCCTCCACTCTCCCTTCACACACCATTCTCACCTTCTTCCTGAGATGGCACCCAAATCAAAGCTTCTCGCTCGCCGTCGTCGCGCTCCGACGGACGCCGGAGAAGAAAGTCCAGGGCTCCTTACGAAAGTCGCAGCAAACATCGCGAGGATCGGTTGCCGGAAACTCATCGTTCTCAAGGTCTCCGTCTTTCCGAAGCCCCGGCACCTTCAAGAAAATTGTCCAATCCCGGTATGTGGACTTCGAGTCCTTAGCACCGATGTTCCCTCACTCCTACCTATTTTGACACTCAAGGGTGGACATCCTTCTGTACTCTCACTTGCAATAATCCAAACTTCGTCACAGAGTTCTTCAATAACCTAGGGCTTTCCGATCAGGGAGATCTCTACTCTTCGGTGAAAGGCACTCGTTTTCGCCTCACCGCCAATCTCATCTCAACAGCCCTTGAAATTCCAAACTCAGGAGTTGAAATCTTCAACTGCACTCCCTCTGCTTCTGAGTACTATGAACTTCTCACGTTGCAACCCTATGACTCCACCAAAGAAATTGCTCGTCTTAATGCCAACTCCTTTCCTCCTTTGATCCGGATGATCCATCACATTTCACACCTGATCGTCCCAAAGGATGGTAGCCGAGAGTTAGTCACTGAGGTCCACAAATCCTTGTCATATTCTCTCAAGTGTCAACAAATCAATCTGCCTGAACTCATGATAAGCTCATCCGTCGGTGTTTCTCAAACACAAAAGATCAATGCCATATGCTTGCCCGATCACCTCTCTTCTCATTTTCCTTGGCATTCCTATCCTGCAAGTGAGCTCATCTCATTAAAATCCCGAAGTGCTTTTGATCTCACTGCCGCCAACCGAATGGGCTACAAGATTGTAGACGGTTAGTCTCAAGGACTCTCAAGGAAAGGATCACCAAGGAGCTGAAGAGTCATCCAATGAAGAAGACAATGAAGCTGATGAGCTAATGCAGGCAGTGATGAGACTTCAGGGAAGCAAATGCCTGATAAGCTCAAGAGTTGCTGATGTACATGTGCCTGAGGAACAATCCATTCGTGATTACTTGGCACAAATCCATCAAGAAATGATCTCAGGATTTGCTCAGATGACTTCAAGATTTGATCAAGTGGATGCTCGCCTCAACACTAGATGACCGGCTGACCACCTCTACTCCGAGAGAGATGGATCCCGTCCCCCTCCCTGTTGGACATGACAATGAATAGAGGGTCTCAGGGTCATTAGAGGTCACTAAAATTTAGCTGGGAATTAGTCTTACTTGTTATCATCTTTTGCTTGTCAGGTTATTCCCTTCTTTGATTTTTATTGAGTCATGTAATGATTGTCAATTGTACTGTGAAATTTCAATGATCAAACAATGAAAACTCAGTTCATGGTTATTTGTCTCCAAATGTGCATGACTTGACCTTTTGTATGTTGTCAAAAAGGGGGAGAACATCAATATATGCATCAATGAATGTTTTTGTCATCATCAAAAAGGGGGAGATTGTGGGTTTCCATATATCATGTTTTGATGATCACATTAATATCCTTAACATTGATTTAATGCAAAATTGATGTGCTAACTAACATGAAAAAACACCATGAAATGATTGAGTTAAACATTGCCAAATCATACAATGTATATCACTAACAATGTATTTGCATGTAGGTGCACAAGCATGAAAGATGGAGCATTGAAGAGGCATTGAGAGATGAGCAAATATCACAAAAAACTGTTAAGAGGTGTATCTGTCGACAGATGCACATGTACCTGTCGACAGATTCATACAGTCATTCCAAGACAGAACTCAAGTTTGGCATCTCTGAGTGTATCTGCGACAGATGCAATGAACCTGTCGACAGATTCATACAGTCAACCCAGGACAGAACTCTGTGTTCTATCCTGAGTGCAATGTCGACAGATGAAAATTGCCTGCGACAGATACACTCAGAAATCCAGATGTTCTAAAACCAAGTTCTCAGCCTGAGTCTGCCTGTCGACAGATGCAAGTGCACCTGTCGACAGACGACGGAAAATGAGATTTTGAGTTTCCAAATCCGGCACCACTTAGGTGTTTCCTTCTCACACGACCCCCACCTTACCTAAACACTATAAAGCATCCTTTTGGAGCCAAATTCGCAGAGAGCAGCCTCCCATCCAAGAGCCTCCCAAGGGACCAAGAGGAAAAGCCCCAAATGCTGCTCTGCTTCAACCTTCTGCCCAGATCGTCGTTGAAATCGCCATCCATGCGAAGTTGAAGCCGGATCGTCATCAATTCACCTTCTAACATCGATCAATCTACATCCATCGAAGTTTGAAGAGCATTGGACGATCCACGAGAAGAATTCCAACTGGATTTGTTCCCCAACTCTAAATTCTTCTCCATTTCATAATTTCCATTCCATCGTGTGTGTGTGGTTGTGCTTCGAGCATCCCTTGTGCTTGATTCACGAATTTGTGGTTGTTCTGATCGTGTTTCATCAGACAACGTGTGTGTGGTTGAGTTGTTGTGTGTGAACGCGCATAAGCAGTCGTTTCTGCGTGTGTGTGGGACGGTGGATGTAGGATACACGAATTGTGTACTCCGAACCACCTTAAATCATATGTTCTGTGGTTTGTTCGCGTTTTGCGATAGATGATTGGTAGGCCGGGTGTTCATACGCACGTTTGATACCCTGTTCTCAATATATCACTCAAGCTTTCTTAATCTCAATCAAATTCTAATCAAGTTTTCATTAAGATTGTGTAGCACCGAAAAGAATCCATCAGTAATTAAAATTTATGGTAATCTATTCACCCCCCCTTCTAGATTACCATATCGTGTTATTCCGCGTAAACCCTTCAAGGAGGTCCACACACTGGAGCCTCTGAAAATTCTTTTTGGCTTACCATGCTGAAGGTCAGCCAATGGTGTTCTATAAAGGGAAGCATGCACCCAAACAACCTTCAGATGATTTTTGGCTAAAGATGTCACTTTTAAATTGAATGAAATGGTCAAAGATTTGAAAGACATGCCAGAGCAAATAAAGGCAATATGTCAAAAAACAAAATATTCAAGTTCAAAGTCGAACGAAAGCCAAGCTACATCAAGCAATGTGGTCCCCTACCAAGTCAGGGGGCAACCGCCATTCCCCACAATGACACAAGAGGGTCCCGGATGGGAGACACGAGAAGGTCCCACATTACTATGTTTGTAATATGGTCAACATAAAGCTTCCAATAATTGAAACAAAGTGGGGTGAGCATGACGTCCAGATGGACGAGGATCTCTCCACAAGAAATAAGGGTCGTTCAAAATCCCAAAGAAAATTCAAGAAAAGGCTTATCTTTCGAGAGCAAGAATGGGAGGTATCACCCTACTAAAACTGCCAAAGAAAGGGCCCCATTCATATGGGACGATGAATGTCAGAAAATCCTTGACCAAAATCAATATTTGCTTAATCCTCCTATGCTGGGGGCACTATCAAGGGCAAGCCTTTAATTGCGGCTATGTGTACATCAAGGGGGTATTACTAGCTTAAAAAAAAAAGGAAAAAAGTGAGAAGAAAGAAATGAAAAAAAAGGAAAAGAAGAGAAAAAAAAAGGGGGGGCAACGCATGGCGGAGTGCTTAAAACCCATCCAGCGCCAGAAGATTCCCCTCTGAATACAGAATTGATTGATGGGGGGTGCTCCCTGCTCAAGAAACTTATGAAGCATAAGAAACTCAAGTGAATATTGACAAATATATTTTGATGGGGCAGCACAAGCTTCCTGAAGGCTAAGGGCACATCAACAAATATGGCAGGGGCAGGAATTGTCTTCGTGACCCCAGAAAAAGGGATATTGCACTATTCATGTGCTCTTACAGAATCCCTGACAAATAATGAAGGAATATGAAGCCCTCATAGTTGGCTTGGAAATCGCTCTGGAAATGGGCATAAGATGCATTGAAATGTTTGGCGATTCATTGCTAGTCGTCAAACAAATGGTGGCATTTTTGAAGTCCGAAAAGAAGAATTGAAAGCTATTTTGAGGCAAGCCATAAGACTCAGCGACAAGTTCTACCACTTCAAAGTAGAACATGTCAGAAGAAGTTAAAACTCTCAGGCTGATGCATTGACTGAACTCGCATCTGCCCTTAAAACTTCCTTGGAAGGTGAAATGGGAATTACCATAAAAAATAGAAGATTGCTCTAAGCACCCTAAATCGCCATGATGGTTGACAACCTTGAGGCAAATGAATTGGAAGAAAATGAAAGTCAAGAAGAAGATGATTGAGTATTCCCATTATCAAGATCAAAAAAAAGGTGGGCTACCAGACAAAAGGAGGGCAGCGAGTACAATTGCTGCGAGAGAGTTGCTTCCTCAAATTGATGAATGACACATTACATAAGTTACACCTGAAAAGGACAAGTCGGTATTACTGAGATGTCTCTCCGAAAGAAGCCAAAATGGTCATGCGAACTGTGTGGAGCCCACCAATCTGGCTAAAAAAAGAAATGAAAATCAACATAAAAGCAAAGGCTTTTATTGGCCAACCATGTTTACAAATTGCGAGCGGTTTGCCCAAATCTGCCTCCAATGCTAGGCCTATGGGCCCGTGCCAAGAAAGCCTTCAATAAAACTGTATGCAAGCTCATGGTCAAGTTGGTAAATGGCCAAAAGCGCGATTGGGACGAAAAGATGCATGAAGCTCTATGGGCCTATCGCAACATCTACAAAACTCCTACAGAATGCTCGCCTTTTTCCCTAGTCTAGGGACGAAAGTAGTCATCCCTGTTGAAATCAGCTCCATCTTATAGGGTAGCTCTCCACTACGGGCTCCTTACGGATGAGGAGAGTGAAATTGAAAGACGGCTTGAAGAGCTGTCAAATTGGAAGAAAGTGTTTGGTTGCATACCAACGACTTCAAAATTATCAAGCACGGATGTCCCGCGCTTTGACAAGCCAGTAAAAAAAAAAAGAGCTAAAAAAAATGAGGGGGATCTTGTCTGGTCAAGTAAAAGGACGTCATGGCCTCCAACCCAAAAGCAAATTCATAGCCAATTGGCTGGGCCCATTTGTGGTCGACAAAGTGTTTGAAGGTGGCGCCTACACGGTAGCGACCAAAAAGAAAATGTGAGTTTCGCCTCTAAATGGCAGACACATGAAACTGTACCACACTCCTGAGTGTGAGTACGTCCACACAATGCAACAGATGGAACGACTTAGTACACACTGAAGACATAGAAATGATCTCGTTGCAGATCTTCTAAATGAATGAAAAATAGAAGGAAAAAATAAGAAAGAAAAAAAAAGAAAGGGGCTTAAAAACGAGGTGCCCCGGCAGACTTGATTCATCCCTCTGTTAAAATGATATCAAGGGCAAAAAGGCCTAAAACCAACTGAGGTGAAAACCCGAAAGGGCGCTTCAGGCAAAAAATGGGAAACTCTGCTACATGAAAACACGAGAAAGGGGTGCAGGCAAAAAAAAGAAGGGGCTAATTGTGGTGAAAACCCAAAAGGGCATCACAATTGGTATATCAAAAAAAAAAAATGAAATGATGATGAGGGTACTCTCTCGACCTTTCTTGACGAGATCGAGTTACCCCGCATTCCTTGTAAAAGGAAAGACACAAGAGTTGTCAATGACGAAACAACCCCTAAGTTCATTCAAATGAATAATCAGTCCAGGGGCCTACAACCGAGACAACGATGATTGTGTCCTTCCGCCCTTATGAGAAATGTGGGAAGCTCGAACTCTGCTCGAAGAAAGAGAGAGGGAGAACCCAACACAAAAAAAAAGAAAAGAAAGAAGAAGACCCTCATTCCCAAAAAAAAGGACCATTCAAAAGTCAAATGCCGAGATTCTTTGACTAACAAGTCATCATGGCCAGTCAAGAAGCTCAAAATCCAGACCTCTTGGCTAACAAGCCGTCAAGGCCAGTCAAAGGTCGAAACTCATGTTTTGGCAACAAGCCGTCAAGGCCAGTCAAAATCAAGTCTCGAGCTTCTTTGGCTAACAAGTCGTCAAGGCCAGTCAAAAAGCTCAAAATCCAGACCTCTTGGCTAACAAGCCGTCCAGGCCAGTCAAAGGTTGAAATCCTGTCTTTTGGCTAACAAGTCGTCAAGACCAGTCAAAAGCCAAATCCGAGCTTCTTTGGCTAACAAGCCGTCAAGGCCAGTCAAAAAGCTCAAAATCCAGACTCTTGGCTAACAAGCCGTCAAGGCAGTCAAAGGTCAAAATCCAAGTCTTTTGACTAACAAGCCGTCAAGGCAATCAAAGGTCGAAATCCATGTCTTTTGGCTAACAAGCCGTCAAGGCCAACCAAAAAGTCAAATCTAAAGCTTCTTTGGCTAACAAGCCGTCATGGCCAGTCAAAAAAGCTCAAAATCCAGACAGGGAATCAAAACTCGGCCAACTCGGGATCGGATCGCCCGAGTTGGCTCGGTTTTGGCCCTCCGATCCGAGGGCTGGGCTCGGCGGGATCGCCGAGCCCGGGCCGGTCCGCCGCGGATCGGCCCGGACCGGGCGATCCGCGTCCCAACGGCTAGTTCAGAACTAGCCGTTTTCTAGCCGTTGGGGACTGTTCCCCAACGGCCAGAAACGGCTCTTTGGAGCCTTTGGAGGCCTTGGGGGTCTATATAACCCCCAAAGGCCCCCAATATGTTCTAAACTCAAGTTTTGAGTTCTCCTCCCCTCCTCTCAATATTTTGGGCATTCTCTCTCTCTCTCGGCACTATTTTGCACTATTTGGGAGGCGATCTCATCTTTCACACTCTTGGGATTCTTGTTCGACTATTCGGGCTCTCTCACACACACTCTTGGCCCGAACTCTTGGCTGCGATTCATCTCCCTCTCTCTCATCCGCAAAAAAAAATTATTTATTTTCTGTTTTATTATTATTTAACTTCTTTTTTGTGTTGTAAGTGATGGCCGCCGAAGGTGGTGCTGCTCCGGCTCCCCATTCTTCAAGCAACCTCCTAGCACCGATCCCGCTTGGGCTCATGGTATCGTTGTGGACATGGCTCGAAGGAAGGTCCAATGCAAATATTGTGACCGGGTCTTATCGGGCGGCATATTTCGTTTGAAACAACATCTAGCGGGAATTAAAGGTGAGGTGGCACCATGCTCGAGAGTTCCTCTGCTGAAGTTCGAATGCAATTTTGCCAATATATGAAGGAAAAGAGACATCCAAAGCAAACACTAGTAGAAGACGGCACAAATCCGGGAAGATTTATCTGCCCCTCCTCGAAGGTCCGTAGATTTACCAAGAGGGAGACAATTCTTTGATCTTGATCAAGATGAAGAAGGTTAGTAATTAGTTAACTTACTTTTGAAACATTTATTTTAGTTTAAGGCTTTAAGCACCCTCCGACCCTCATTCTATTTCTATCTCATATTATAGAACAATTTCGTCGGCATCGGAAGCAAGTCGAAGGTCTAATGCGGAAGAGGACTATCTCCGACGTACCGGTCGTCACGTAGGTCAAGGTAGTGGCCATGGGGGTAGCGGACAAGGGAGTTCAAGTGCTGGAATGAGTTCAAATATACCTGAGGTTCCAGTGGATATCCCTAGAGACGGAGATCCTAGAGTGGGACCAATAGACCCATTTCTCACCAGGCGAAGGGAGAAGCAACCATCCATTTCTGCAGCATTCAAGAATTTGAAAATATGCAAGGAGAAGATAGGGAGAGCGACGTCAAGATGGTTCTTCTTCAACAGCATACCGGCTAATGCAGCAAAAGGACCATATTATGAGTCCATGATAGAGACTATTGGTGAAGTGGGCAAAGGGGTGGAAGGCCCTACTTCATATGAAATCTACAACAAATACTTGGATATGGAGGTTGAAGATATGAAGGCATATGTTTCCACATTTGAACGATATGGGATGAATATGGTTGCACGTTAATGTGCGATGGATGGACAGGTATGTACAAGTGTTTGGCTAGTTAACTGTTATTCACTTATTCATTAATAAGACATAGGTTTTAATTTTTCATATGGAATTGTGCAGGCATTACACGAAGAAGTATGATAAACTTCTTAATCTACTGCAAAGCAGGGACTGTTTTTGGAAGTCGGTAGACGCTTCTGGCAAGGTGAAGAATGCGGACTACCTATTTCAGTTGATGGATGAGATGGTGCAGGAGATTGGAGAGAAAAGAATTGTCCAAGTGGTAACCGACAATGCAGCGGCTTTCAAGTTGGCGGGCCAAAAACTAATGGAAAAAAGGGAACACTTATATTGGGTTCCTTGCTCCGCGCACTGCATTGACTTAATGCTAGAAGACATTTGTGAAGATCCAATGGTGGAAAATGTGGTCAACAATGCAAGGTTCGTAACCACTTTCATCTACAACCACACAACATATTGGACATCATGAGGACGCATACACATGGACGGGAGTTGCTTCGGCCAGCACCTACAAGGTTTGCATCCCAATATATTGCATTGGATAGCATAATGGGCAACGTAGCAACCTTATTAGGATGGTAGCATCGGAAGAGTGGGAAAACTATATGTCCCGACATGCTCCTACACGGGTGAGGGAGAATGGAAAGAAGGTGACCGACATTATCCAATCAAAGCCATTTTGGAAGGGGGTCCAAAATGTGTTGAATGTAGTAGAACCGCTTGTTCGAGTGTTAAGGGCGGTAGATGGGGAGAGGAGATCCGAGATGGGTTACTTGTACGAGGCTATGGATCGAGCAAAGGAGCTTATCCAAATGAACAACAAAACAACGTATGCCAAGTGGTGGGAAATCGTAGATCGGCGATGGGAGTACACATTGCATCATGATCTTCATGCTGCAGGTAAGCATAACACTTCAACTATTGTGAATTGTGATTACATATTATTTGCAACTCATGTTTTAACATTTATCTTCTACATGTAGGGCATTTCTTCAACCCCCATACATGTATAGGACTGATGGGAGGAGGGAGAACTATGACAATTCCTCTGAAGTGTTGATTGGGGCCAAAAATGTAATCAAACGGATGCTAGACAATGAGGATAGGGCAATCATAGCATGCAAACAAATGCATGATTATAGACTTCAACTCTACCACTTTGGTACTAGCACGGCACAACGAGCTGCTCAGATTTTGAGTCCAGGTTAGAAGTTACTCATCATATTTATTTGCATGTACAATGAGTTGGTTCTATTTTCTAACACATTATACATGCTTCATTTACAGCGGATTGGTGGTTGGATCATGGAAGAACTTATGGATATGAAGACTTGGCCTATGTAGCTATTCGGTTTTAAGCCAAACAACGTCTGCCACAGGGTGTGAGAGAAACTGGAGCACATTTGGCTTGATCCACACAAAACAAAGAAACCGGTTGAAGTCTGCACGTCTTGAGAAGTTGGTATTTTGCCACTACAACATGAGATTGAAGCTTAAAAACCTCCAATAATCAAGCAAGTTCAAGATAGAGAGAGATATAGATCCTCGGGGCAACAACAAGCTGAAGCAACTCCATCGGAGACAATAGTATAGAAGAAGTTTTTGAGGAGGAACATCCACTACATGCATGGGTAAATGCAAGCACTTCGGTTCAACCAGAGTTCGACCCGCATGATCGTGCATGGGCTGAAGGTAAATGACATTTACAATGTACATGCATCATTTATAAATTATTTATTTCTCATTTTAACATGTTTATGTCTCATTTAGGTGAGCTTGATGATGTGCCTTTGCTTCCGGAGTTCGAAACTCCCCCAGCCCCTAAACGCCAAAAGAAGACAGTGGGTGCAAGAGGAAGGAGCACGAAACATGGCATTAGCATTGCAGACTTGGACACGATCGAGGAAGATATAGATGATGAAACACCGGAGCCAAGCGATAATGTTCAATACCAAACTCTAATGACTCGACATCGAAGACAAGTACTCCTAGTGAGGGATCCGATCATGGAGGAGATGTCCTAGTTGTCAGCAGTGTACCGCCACCGGCACCGCCACCCGACCCTATTGTATTCACCGGAGAGGAAGACTTCACCCATGCTACTCAAGATCAACATCATGGGAGTAGGGAAGGGAGGGAAGCACAAACCTCAAGTCAAAAAATATGCACGAAAGGGGAAGAAAGTGGCATCTCAATTGCAAGGGCAAGGGCAAGGGCAAGGGCAAGGAGCATCCGAAGATTCGGGATACAATCCCAACTTCATTCCGCATAGACGGAATTGGTTAATGAAGAAGAAGAAGATGCAAGAGGAGTGGGAGCGTCAAGAAAAGCTACGGATGGAGTTTGAGACCATGGAGCAAGCGTCAGATACATCATCTTATGCTTCCACTGAAGGATATTACCAAGGGCAGGGAGGCTACTTGGGATATCCTCAATACCCGGATGCATCATATTACACCGGAGGTGGAGCATATGCACAATCCACTGAGTCCGATTCACATTCACATGACTCATATGAGTCATATGGCTCATATCAAGTGCCTGAATACCGGCTACACACCATCACTATCATATATGCGAACACGGATGCCTATAGTCAATATTTGACTCAATATGAGGCATATTACCAACATTATATGTCTTGGACAGATTATGTAAACCTTATGTCCACACAATATAATGTACGATTCCAATAAATACATTTTTTTTATGTATTTCAGTTCATAAATACAATGTTCATATATTTCCTATTTTTTCATATTTTTTCTAATTTTTTTTCAATTTTTTTAAGGGGGGCGATCCACCCCCCTTTTGCTTGGCCAGACCCGGTCGGGCTCGGCCCGGATCGGCCGAGCCGGGCCGGGATCGCCGGGTCGGATCGGTTTTGGGCCGACCGATCCGATCCCGATCCCCGAGATTTTGAACCTTGATCCAGACCTCTTGACTAACAAGCCGTTAAGGCCAGTCAAAGGTCGAAAATATGTCTTTTGGCTAACAAGCCGTCAAGGTCAGCCAAAAGTCAAATCTCAAGCTTCTTTGGCTAACAAGCCGTCAAGGCCAGTCAAAAAGCTCAAAATCCAGACCTCTTGGCTAACAAGCCGCCAAGGCCAGTCAAAGGTCGAAACCCATGTCTTTTGGCTAACAAGCCGTCAAGGCCAGCCAAAAGTCAAATCTCAAGCTTCTTTGGCTAACAAGCCGTCAAGACCAGTCAAAAAATTCAAAATCCAGACCTTTTGGCTAACAAGCCGCCAAGGCCAGTCAGAAGTCAAATTACGAGCCCTAGAGGAGCCTCAATCCTCTAAACATATTCACGGCTCTCAGGGAAGCCTCTAATTCCCTACCATACACAAATCTAACTTCTCAATTCACGGCTCTCAGGGAAGCCTCTAATTCCCTACCATACACAAATCTAGATTCTCATCCATGGCCCACAGGGAAGCCTCTAATTCCCTACCATTCATAACTCAAATTCTCAACCCACGGCTCTCAGGGAAGCCTCTAATTCCCTACCATACATAAATCCAAACTCTAAACCCACGGCTCTCAGAGAAGCCTCTAATTCCTTACCATACATAAATCCAAACTCTAAATCCATGGCTCTTAGGGAAGCCTTTAATTCCCTACCGACTATTGAACCCAAACTTTTGGCCAACACACTGTCAAGGTCGGCCAACCCAATTAAAACCCAAGAAACAAATTCAAATTCCATGGCTCTCAGGGAAGCCCCTAATCCCCTACCATACATAAATCCAAATTCTCAATCCATGGTTCTCAGGGAAGCCTCTAATTCCCTACCATACACAAATCCAAACTCTCAGTCCATGGCTTTCAGGGAAGCCTCTAATTCCCTACCGACTATAAACCCAAGCTTCTGGCCAATACACCATCAAGGTTGACCAACCCAGTTAAAATCCAAATTCAAATCCTACGGCTTTCAGAGAAGCCTTTAATTTCCTACCGCACATAAACCCAAACCCTTGGCCAACACACCATCAAGGTCGGCCAAGTCAGCCAAAATCCAAATCCAAATTCTCACGGCTCTCAGGGAAGCCTTTAATTCTCTACCATACACAAATTCAAATTCTTACGGCTCTCAGGGAAGCCTTTAATTCTTTACAAAAAAAAATAATAATAAATAGGGGCTTAAAAAGGAGATGCCCCGACGGACTTGGTCTACCACTTCATCGTGATGAATCAAGGGCAAAAAGGTCTAAAGCCCGACTGAGGTGAAAACCCGAAAGGGCGCCTCAGGCAAAAATGGGTAAACCCCTCAACGCGAAAACCTGCAAAGGCGTGTTGGAAAAAGCTAGAGGGGGCCAATCTTGGCGAAAACCCGAAAGGGCGCTGAGGTTGGTAATGTGAACAAAAAAGAAGAAAAAAAAAAAAAGAGCAAAATCTGTCAGTCGTACTGTTATGGACATTCCCTATCCATGATGGCCGGCCAAGTCAAAATTTATATCTTTTGGCTAACAAGTCGTCAAGACCAGCCAAAAGTCAAATTACGTGCCCGAGGGAGCCTCAATCCTCTCACCCAAATCACGTGCCCGAGGGAGCCTCAATCCTCTCACCCAAAGTCACGTGCCCGAGGGAGCCTCAATCCTCTCACTCAAATCACGTGCCCGAGGGAGCCTCAATCCTCTCACCCAAATACGTGCCCGAGAGAGCCTCAATCTTCTCACCCAAATCACGTATCCGAGGGAGCCTCAATTCTCTCATTCAAATCATGTGCCCGAGGGAGCCTCAATCCTCTCACCCAAATCATGTGCCCGAGGGAGCCTCAATCCTCTCACCCAAATATGTGTCCGAGAGAGTCTCAATTCTCTCACCCAAGATCATGTGCCTAAGGGAGCCTCATTCCTCTCACTGAAATTATGTGCTCGAGGGAGCCTCAATCCTCTTATCAAAATTATGGCCCTAGAGAAGCCTTAATTCTCTAACTCAAGCATGTCATGGCCCCAGAGGAGCCCTAATCCTCTAAGTGAAATACCTCACGGCTTTTGGGGAAGCCTTAAAACCCCTGTTATCAATAAAGATTACATACTGATGGTGAAACACAGAAGCACGATGTATATAGCAAATAAAAGTCTTGGTCCCAAGACAGGCCCTTGGGATAGCCCAAAAAAGAGAAGTCGGATAGCATGTACTGATGCTAAAAACAACATATCTCAAGTAAGCCTATGCTCCATTGTCGCCTGTCCTCAGAAGGTCAATATGTACAAAAGAATGGCATGAACAACTCTGTCACGCATAAGCAAGGTCGTCATCTCACGCCAATTCATGGCTTGCACGATTCTTGTAAAAGTTATAGCAGCCTCTGCTTGCAAAGCAGCGAGCTGGGTCTCCATGATTTTCGGCTCCGAGTAATCTCCTTCAATGTCATGTACCTGATCCAACTCTGCAAAGTCAAAAAAAAAAAGAAGATCAGATTTTGCTGAAGAAGAATGAGAAAAAGAAAGGATAAAGCAGCATATCAAAAGAAATATTGCAGCAAAGTCAAGATTCTCAATGCATAAAGCAAAATTTGGTATTGTTGTCATGATATGATGGTCATTGATACTGCAAGTCCAAAAGGAATGGAAAATTTACTGCAAGTAGGTCACAAGCTGCGACATCTCAAGTTCACAAATATGACATCTCCACCAAAGATCTTAAGAAAGTCAAAGTGGCTGAAATGAATTGGCAGAGTAAATGAAGTTGACCCTCTAAAGGGCAACATGTGCTAAAATACAACTGGAAAGATTCACACGAGACAGTCGCCCTATGTTTCACTCTCGGACGCCAGTCTCGTGGGGGGCATTTGTTGTGCCATAATTTTTGTTGTGCTACCTCACACAGAAAATAGAAAATAATAAAACACATAAGCAGAGAGAATGCAGAAATGAAATAAATGCAGTGGTTAAGTCTTCGTATGCAACTCAGGAAAAATACACACAGAAACTCATGAACAAGTATGAGTTTCATGGATATTGAAGTCAGAAAATCCAGTAAAAAAAAAAATAATACATATACCCTGGTTGATGCTGAGGTACGTACCTCTTGCTGATTGACCGTGGAAAAAGAGGAAGAAGGGAGCGGCCACCGCCGGTCACCCCAGCCGCCGCTGCTGCAGCAGCAGCTCGACTCCAGACCGCCGCCGCGGCCCTGCTCCTTCGTCGGCGCCACCGCCCAGCGCCGCCGCTGCTGCCGGCGCCCACTGGCGCCGTCGCCGCCTCCTCCCCTGGCCACCGCGGGCCTCCCCCCGCTCGTCCGTGCCATGGCTGCCCAGGGTCGCCGCGGGCCCCTCCTGTGGCCGCCGCCCTGTTCGGCCGGCCGCCGCCACTGCGGCCCTGCTCCCGCTGCCGTGTTGTTGCTGCTGCTGCCGCTGCCTCGTCTCCACCGCCGCCAAGCAGGGACCGGAAGGAGGGAGGAGGTGCGTCGTCACCTCCTCTCCCTACTCTGCTCCAAACAGGGCAAGCCCAGAGGAGTCCGGGCCAAAGGAGGGAAGGGGAAATAAAAAAAAAAAGAAAAGGAGGAGTTAAGTTGCAAATACGCAAAGTAAAAATTGCGTAAAACCCCCTAATTTAATGTGCAGAGCTCCGGGGAGAGCGCAAAACCTTCCGGCCGGACGTCTTTTGCCCAGCCACTATAAAAGGAGGGGGGCGCCCCAGGCAAAAGGGGAGGATTTTTGGAGGAGAGAAAGCCCGAGCAAGACTCCGGGCAAAGACTGCAAGGCGGTCAAGAGAAAAGGGTCTGCAAGGCAGCCCTGGAAAAAAAAAATCATCGTGCAAGGCACGATTAGAATATTTCCAAAAAGGTTTATTGAGCTTTCCTTATTGGGTCAATTTCCTTATTGGGCCAGATTTGTACTGTCACACAATTGACATATTATGTGCTTATTAGACCAACAATTGACGGATAGACTTGTGTGATTTATTGGGCCCATTTGGGCTATTTTTAATTCTCCAATGACACGTTATATGAATTATTTCATGTAATCTTACATTTATTTAAAACGTAGCACTACGTAATTTCTTAATCAAAATCAACCAAGTTTTCGACCAACGTTAACGAAATATTTTCCAAACATTATTATTTAATTTTCAATAACATAAAATCAACAAACAAGTTATGTTTCACATCAATTTTAATCCACCTTAAGTTAAACACCTTTTAAATCAAATAAATAAATAAAAATGTTAATTTAATTCACATAATCATAATGTAAATAAATAAATAACGAAAATGCTTAAATAAATGAAATTAATAATCCTAAAATACCAAAAAAATGAGAAAATGCATTTAAAAATCAATAAAAATGAAATAAATACCCAAAAAATAGATTGCATGTCTGCAACTGTGTTTTCCTTCACGCACAATTCATTTCATGCAAATGTGAGTTATGTTCTTTTTCTAAGGGTTTGTCTGATGGTTAATCAAGGGTATTCAGCCCTTTGCGCTGATATAATTAACACTAACCACGGTTAGTGAGGGAGGTCAAATGAACTAAATAAGACCATATCCTTGTAAATAAATAAAAAACCCAAATAAATCAAATCCAAAGATGAAATTTAAAATTTTTGAAAATGTTAAAAAAAAATATTCTTACAGTAGGCTAAACCAAAACTCAAAATATCAAATCCTGGCCAACAAACCATCAAGGTAGGCCAAATCAAAACTCAAATCTTAGTCAGTAAACCACAAAGGTAGACTAAACCAAAAATCCAAACCTTAGCCAGTAAACCACAAAGGTAAGCTAAACCAAAATCCCAAACCCTAACCAATAAACCACAAAGGTAGGCTAAACCAAAACCCAAAACTCAAACCCTAGCCAACAAACCACAAAGGTAGGCTAAACCAAAACCCAAAAATATCAAACCCTAGCCAGCAAACCATAAAGGTAGGCTAACCAAAATTCCCAAGTTCTGAACTCTGAAACCTTGGCCCCCAAGCCATAAAGGCCAAACGAGTCAAACAACTCCTCAAACCGCACACCCAAATGTCAAAACCTCAAAATCCAAATCATTAGGTATTAAACCACAAAAAATGACCCAAATAACCAAATACCCCAAAAGCCTAAAATCAAATGTCAAATTTAAAAAAAATGGAGCTTAAAATAGAGGTGTCTCGACGAAATTGAGTGCGCAGTTTCTTGTATAAGGGTAAAAAGGTCGAAACTCGGCAAAGGTGAAAACCCGAAAGGGCGCCTCCGGCAAAAATAGGTAATCCCTCGGTGTCAGGGTTTGGCATGGCGAATCGGATCGGCCCGATTCGGCAGAATCGGATCGGATCAAGGGAGATCCGATCCATGATTTAGTTGATCCGATCCGATTCACATGGGTACATACATACATACCCTTTCTTCCCCTTTCTTTTTCATACTTATTTACCTGAATATCACTTAAGTAAATATTAGTATTTATAGTTTCATTTACTTAAGATATTACATGTAAATAAGGAAGTACTCCCCATTTGAATCTAATAAAAATATCAAAAAATTCATATCTCTTACCAATAAAAAGTCAACTCTCCCATCGAAGAAGAAAAATATAATTTCAGTGATTTTAGCGAAATGTTAACTTTCTAATCTCTTATAATTTAGCCTATCTAAAAATTTGATAATTCAAAAAATCACATGGAACACTAAAAATTCAAAGTCTAGTAAAAAAGTCAAACGTGCAAGTGACTTCTCCAAGGGAGCCACTTTTCTACTGACAGTACTTAGTCTGCTTGAGACCTCTCAAGATTTGGTCAACCTAAACTATCATCACCCAAACTCATGAGAATTCACTCTTTCTAATTGAAAAGAAACTAGAAAGTGAATTCTCATGAGTTTGGGTGATGATAGTTTAGGTTTGACTAAATCCTGAGAGGTCTTAAGCAGACTAAGTGATGTCAGTAGGAGAGTAGCTCCCTTGGAGAAGTCACATGCATGTTTGACTTTTTTACCGGACTTTAAATTTTAGTGTTCTATGTGGTTTATTTGAATTATCAAATTTTTAGATAGGCTAACTTATGAGAGATTAGAAAGTTAGTATTTCGCTAAAATCACCAAAATACAATTTTCTTCTTTGATGGGAGAGTTGACTTTTATTGGTAAGAGATATATTTTTTTTAACATTTTTATTAGATTCAAATGGGGGTACTTCCATATTTACATATAATATCTTAAGTAAATGAAACTATAAATACTAACATTTACTTAAATGATATTCAAGTAAATAAATATGAAGAAGAAACCGTGTTTCCCATGGGTAAAATACACATATCTATATATATACATATATTATATGTGTTATATTAAATATATATATAATAATCCTATGTGAATCGGACCGATTCGCTCCGATTCCATGCGAATCGGATCGAATCAGGGCGAACCCGATTCGGTCCGAATCGCCGCTCCAGCAAACCATGCTCGGTGTAAAAACCTGCAAAGGCGCGCCGGAAAAAGCTCAAGGGGGCTACTATTGGTGAAACCCAAAAGGGCACTCATGCTAGTAAAAAGATCAAAAAGAATAAAAGAAGAAGAATGAATGATGAAAATGAAAATGAAAAAATGATGAGAGAATAATAGAAAGAAAAAGAAGAAGATAGCGACTCCACAAATCCCCCAAAGGAATGGGAGTCGTTCTTACTGAAGAAAAACCAGCAAGCAAACGAGCCACCCCTGTCAAGCAATTCAAATACGAAACAGCCGTTGAGCGAAGCCAAGAAGGTCAGCCTCAACAACAGAATTCCACATCGAATCTTGCATAAAGCCAGAAAGACAGGATTTAAGAGGAAGATGTCAAATCAAATCTCGAGAAAAGCCAGGAAGACAAGTCTTGAGAAAAGATACCAAATCAGGTCGAAGGGCAAAGCCGAAAAAGGCAGGCTTTATTGACCAAATGTCAAAGCCAAGATGTGAGCAAAGCCAAGAAGGTCAGTCTCAGCAACAGAATCTCCTACCGAACCCTGAATAAAGCTAGAAAGGCAAGATTCAAGAGGAAGAGGTCAAGTTGAATCCCGAGAAAAGCCAGGAAGGCAAGTCTTAGGAAGAAGGTACAAGATCAGGTCAAAGATCAAAGTTAGAAAGGCAGGCCTCATTGACCTAATGTTAGGTCGTTGAGCGAAGGCAAAAAAACAAGGCTCAATAACCGGACTCCAACCCAACCTTGAGCAAAGTCAGAAACACAAGTTTCAGGAGAAGATCTCAAATCAAGTCGTTGAACAAAGTTAGAAAGACAAGCCTCACCGGTCAAATCTCCAATCAAATCAGATCCTCGAGCGAAGCCTGAAAAGCAAGTCTCGGAAGGAGGATGTCGAGATCAAGTCCCTAAGTAAAGTCAGAAACGCAAGACTCAGACAAAGAAGGCCGAAGTCAGCTCCGAGCAAATCCATGGAGCGGCTCTTCAATGAAACTCACCCATAGAGTTGACTTGGTGAAGCAGGTCCATGTCACTTCTCTGAAGTGATGTGCACTCTCCTAGATCCTCTTTTGGGAACTCCTGAGTTGAAAAAATGTGCAGACAATAGGAGCCAATGGCTCAGCGCAATATGCATCGCAGAATTAGTTGTCGGCCCAAACTGCAACAACAAACTGTTGTCTAAGACTCTAAGTTATTGGCAATACTACACAAATGTAAAAACATATCAACTATTGTTGTGTTTTTCAACCCAATTCCCCACCAAGTCATTAAGACTAAGGGTAACGTTTGAAAATCGCACGGGAAGTCCGTCTTCGTCTTCGGCGCACATCCCGTGGAGGGCATTTGTTGGCACAAAAAAATATTCAACCCAAAAAACCCACAAAAATCAAACCTCCATAAAAAGTCAAAATCCCATAAATTCCATAAAAATCCACCCAAAACACCAAATATTCCCAAACCCAAAAAAAACACCAAAAATTCCCAAACTCCATAAAATCCCCAACTTCCCAAAGAACCCAAAACCCCATAAATATCAAATCCACAAAAACCCCAAAATTCTAAAAATCTAGAAATATCCTCAAATCCCACAAAATACCCAAAATTCCCATAAACTCCACACATTCCAGAAAATACCCAAAATTCCCTGAAATTTCAAAAATCTCCCCAAAATCCTCATAAATTCCGAAATTCCCAAAAATCCCACAAAAAACCCAAAAATATTAAAATCCCCCCCCCCCCAAAAAAGGGCCCAAATACCCCACCTCTAGCTCTGGGTGGGCCAAAATCGAAGGTGGGAGTACCTCCGGTTGGCCAAGCCAACCGGAGGTGGGGGTACCTCCAGTAGCCCAAACTGGAGATACGCCCCCCCTCCGGTCCCTCTCTCATCCAAACCGGAGGAGGGGGGCGGGCTCCGGTTGCCCCCCTCCCAACGGAGGTACCCCCACCTCCGGTCCTCCCCTCTCCAACCAGAGGGGGGGGTACCTCTGGTCCCCCTCTTCACCCCCCTCACTTCTATAAAAGGAGGGGGGGTGTTAGCTTGGAGGGGGTCTTTCACCCTCTCTCCCTCTCTTGAAAGGGATGAAAGCTCTTCTCTTGGCCATCCTTAGGGGCATTTGGCCCATCTCCAAGAGGGTGCCTCCGGTCCAATGGTCCAAACCTCCAACCGAAGGCACCCATCTCCACTAAACATCCAACCGGAGGTACCCCCACCTCCAGTCCAAACCCAACCGAAGATACACCCACCTCCGGTCCAAAAAACCCAATCGGAGCTACCCCACCTCCAAAAACCCATGAAGTGTGCAAAATTGCAGAAAAGACCCTCTACTGTCCAAAAATTACAGAAATACCCCTCATGTCCGAAAAATTGCACAAAAGTCCCCGGCGTGTGGGAAGTCACATAAAGGCCTCGGAAAGAGCAGAAAATTGCAGAAATACCTCCGGGATGGAAAAAATTGCAAAAATACCCCTGTTTGTGGGAAAAGTGCAAAAATGCCTCTGAAGGATTGGAAATCGCAGGAAAGTCCCCGAAGAGTGCAGAAGTGCAAGGAGGTCCCTCTGCTACCCGAAAAATTATAGAAAGACCCCTGAAAGGTGCAGATACTACAGAAATACCCCAGTTATAGGGGAAAATTGCAGAAATGCCTCTGTCGTTGGAAAGATAGCAGAAACACTCCAGTTTAGGGGAAAACTACATGTAAACCCTCATGGAGTTCGACAATTGCATGGAAGCCCTTGGTCGGCCCAGAAAATGGCACGAAGCCCCTGGCAAGCTCCAAAGGCAACAGAGCTCAAAGCAGGAATGTCGTTGGCACGACTCAGTGGAGCGGTACCCACGTCACTTCTCTGAAACGGCGTGCGCTCTCCTGGGTCAAGCCTAGGTTAATCCCACTTGCTAAAGATGCTTGGAAAAGTCAGCTAATGACGAAAATGTCCGAGCATGTCAATCAATGGCGAAGACACCTAAGGAAGTCAATAAATGACCGAAGCACTCAGGGACGCCCAGAAATGGCAGTAATGTCCAGTAAAGTCAACCAATGAGAGAAATACACGGAACCACTCGGAGAAGTCAATAAATAACGGAAATGTTCGAGTATGTCAATCAATGGCGAAATGGCAGAAGCACTCAGGGAAGTCAATCAATGGCGGAAATACATGCAATCGCTCCGGAAAAGCCAAGTAATGGCAGGGATGTCCGAGAAAGCCAAGAAATGGCAGGAACGTCCGAGAAGAGCCAGGAAATGACAGAAATGTCCGCAAATGTCAGGAAATGACAGAAGTATCCAAGTAAGTCAATCAATGACGAAAATACCCAGAACTACTCGGGGGAGTCAAAAAATAACGGAAAGAACCCGAGGATGTCAGCTAATGACAGAAGGTCAAGAAAGGAAATGACAGAAGTACCTGGAAATGATAGTAAATGACAAGGAGCCCCACAATTATGGATATAATATTGTCCATGCCCCCTCCAAGTTTCTTCTTCAAAAGACAACATTGGCCAAGTTTTCAATTCTCTGATCACGGCAACTGATGCGGGAAGAAACACCCTGATAAGGAAGAGTTGCAGAAGTCCCAGAAAGAAGCAGGGAAATGCAGCAAAACTCTTCAAAGGGTGGAAAATTGCCGAAAAGTCTTTGAAAGGCAAGAAAAGTACTGAAAGCTCCTTAAAAGCAAGAAGTTGCAAAAATGTCCCTTCAAAGGGAGGAAACTGCCCGGCTCATGCTGTTTGCATGGCTCGATGGAGCGGTACCCACATCGCTTCTCTGAAGCGGTGTGTGCTCTCCTGGGCCCAGCTTATGGAAGGCCATCATCGGCCTTGGGATCGTCAAGAAATGGCAGGAATTCCCATCAAAGGTCAAGAAATGGCTGAAAAGCCCTGGGACATCAAGAAATGACTGGAAAGCCCCCAAGGAGCCAGGAAATGATAAGTGTACCCCGAGAAGTCACTAAATGACTGAAAAGACCTCGGGATACCGAAAAATGACAGAAACACCAAGAAAGGGCACAAGCTTGCAAAAACCTGGCAAGACCGCTCAAAGGTCCCGTCACAATCAAATAGTGATGGTGACCATGAAGCAAACACAATAGACTGGCAGTGATCATCTTGGCGATCCAACAATCTCATTGTGATGAAATCCAAGTCAACAGTCTGATCATGACTGAAGCAAATTTAGAAGAATCGGATAGTGACCGAATGAAGTGTTGAAGACCCGATTATATAATCGGAACCCCCTTGTACAGGTCTTGAAAGACCAATTGTAATTTAAATTACATGTGTACAAATATTAAAGTTTCCAATTTTCTTTGCAAGAGTGTGTACCCATAAAGGGCGACCATTAAGGTCATTGTTGTCACAACAAACAGAGACAAAAGGCTTTCTTTGACAGAGAATCAAAAGTGTTCGAGTTCGGCTCGATGTAAATTAACACAGACTTCGGTCGGTGGGGAAAAGTCCAGTACACGAAACCCTAATCGCCTGATAAAAATAAATGCGCGGAATAATGTTGTCCAGTAAATGGACATGTAAATCCGCATTAAGTGAAACCCAAATTTGTCTGTTGTATAGACTGGCACGCCCGCTAAAACAAACAAAAAGAAAGAGAATTTTCCGCGTCCGACAACCTCTTACCTTCTCGGCCACCCCAGAAGGTATGTGACCATCATCACTTTCTCTACCATTTTCTGTTTTCTGCTCATTTTCATTCTGACGCTTCCAATCCTCACATCGGCTAAGAGTTTTATTGACTTTTGTTCATTTCCTTTTTGATTTCAGAGAGCTTTTCATCTATGGAGCTCGTGAGGAAGAAGTCAGGCGCGACGCCTCCTAAGAAAAGCAAGCCTGCTGACGATGGCCAGGGGGCGCAGAAGTCGTCTCGTCGTGGTACCGACGAAACTGTTGCAACGGGACTGGGACTGGGACCTGGTAGACCCATACCTTCTATCAACTTGTATTTGCTTTGTCCCCCTCCTCCAGTTAAGGCGTAATTCACCTCCTTTAATTAGGTGAGCTGACGTCGGCACCTCCACCTGCGATGCGGATAGTGACGAGGAGGTTAACATAAAAGTCACTCTCTTGGAGAAGTCCCATCCACGAGTAGGAGAGTCACTCTCTTGGAGAAGTCATATGCACGTTTGACTTTTTCCAACAGGCTTTGGATTTTTAGTATTCTATTAAGTCGCTATTTTGATGGAATCACCAAAATAGCGATTTTCTTCTTGGATAGGAGTTGACTTTTTATTGGTAAGAGATATAATTTTTTTGATATTTTTATTAAATTCAAATAGGGAGTACCTCCTTATTTACATGTAATATAACATTTACTTAAATGATATGAAATGTAAATAAGATATGAGTTCTATGTAATCCCATGTGAATTCTTGAACCCATTCTCATATCTGACATACATATGTTACATATATGCATGCATATGTCTTACATATACATATATATGTAATATATATTCATTATATACATTTATAATATATATTATAGTAAGTATATATTATATATATACATGCGAATCAGATCGAATCAAGATAAACCCAATTTGGTCCGAATCGGCGATCCGACGAACCATGAATGGGATAAGACTCTGATGATGATGATGATGAATTTTGGATAATGAAAACAGAGAGAAACCAATGAAACTAGCAGCCAGGAAGAAAACATCTCCCTCACCAGCTCATGGATGGCAGAGTGGGATCGGGGTGCTGGATCGGACCCAGTCGACCCCGATCCAAGTCGAGTCGGATCGCAGGATTCGCCCGATTTCATGGGAATCTGGCCGATCCTGGATCGGCCAAGTTAAAAAATGAAGAAAAAATGTGAAAAAAATCAGAAAAAATCAGAAGAAAAAAACTCTTAAAAAACATATAATAATATAATATTTTGGGTATATCCATAGTCTAGTTGCACATATGTTCATATTACAATACAGAGCAACGATAATTATGATACCTTATTTACCTGAACATCATTTAAGTAAATGTTATATTTGTAGTTTCATTTATTTAAGATATTATATGTAAATAAAGAAGTACCCTCCATTTGAATCTAATAAAAATATCAGAAAAATTATATCTTTTAAATAAAAAGTCAACTCTCCCATCCAAGAAGAAAATCGCGATTTCGATGGTTCCATCAAAATAGCGACTTTCTAATCTTTCATAATTGACATATAAAAATTTCATAATTCAAATAAACCCAATAGAATACTAAAAATCTAAAGTCCCGTAAAAAAAAGTCAAACGTGCATGACTTCTCCTAGGGAGCCACTTTCCTACTGACAGTAAGTATGCTTGAGACCTCTCAAGATTTGGTCCAACCTAAACTATCATCACTCAAACTCATGAGAATTGTCACTTTCTAGTTTCTTTTCAATTAGAAAGTGAAAAATCTCATGAGTCTAGTTTGGTCAAATCCTAAGATGCCTCAAGCAGACTAAAAGTGCTATCAGTAGGAGAGTGGCTCCCTAGGAGAAGTCATATGGATGTTTGATTTTTTTCACCGGACTTTAGATTTTTAGTATTCTATTGGGCTTATTTGAATTATGAAATTTTTAGATATGCCCAATTATGAAAGATTAGAAAGTCGTTATTTTGATGGAACCACCGAAATTGCGATTTTCTTCTTGGATGGGAGAGTTGACTTTTTATTTGTAAGAGATATGATTTTTCTGATATTTTATTAGATTCAAATGTGAGGTATTTCCTTATTTACATGTAATATCTTAAGTAAATGAAACTACAAGTTTCATTTACTTAAATGATGTTCAGGTAAATAAGGTAAGTGGACGGGATCAGACGTAGCTAAGGTAAGCTGAAGGAATCGGACTACAGCAGATGGAATCGAGGTGGAATCAGATGGAGTCAGACTGGATCGGTCCGATCCAGTCCGATTCCATCCGATTCTGCTCGATCCACCCGATCCCACCTTACATAGTGGGTGGGTCGTCGTTTCTCCCCCCAAATCGGGTCGCCTAGGCCGATTCCGACCTATTCGGCCGATTCCGACCCGGATCGGCGACTTTGCCATCCATGCACTAGCTCAGTATAAAATCAAATAAACATGGAGCTCCCAGCATTAGACTTTGGAAAGGTTATGCATGGAGAAGGGAAAAGACATATCAATCCACAAAATGTTTTCTTCTTGGTCCAACTGTCAAATAAAAGGGTGATTCAACAAAGAAGCCCCTCAATTGTCTTCTAATAGCGAATTGTTTTTCCTTCACTAATATTTTAAAAATATTTACCTGATTAAGAAAAAATAAGCTTACTTACTATTTAAATAACAGAGTAAAACAGACCACTCCTTCAAGTTCCAACTAAGTCTGTCTAAGTCAAACTTGGTGCAATTATGTGGACTCAAAAGACGATGCTTTAGAGTCTAGAGCACTACAGAAGTTAAATGTCCTTACCTATAGGCCCAGCAAAATACCACTTATGAGTGTGGGATGCTATGCATTTAGAAGCACAAAGTGCAAATGGCAATGCATGATAAAGAACAGGCAGTTAAGGTTCAGGCCTTACTACTGACAAAGCGAGTGTCATCACTTACCCATCCTGCAAAATACAAGGAAACACATAGTTCCTTGAGAATTCATTATGAAGATAAATAAACTAAAGCTTAAGGGGGAACATTTCAAAAAAAAAAAAAGCTGAAGGGGGGAAAAAGCTGAAACATAAAATGCAACACAGTCAATAAGGCTTTACTAAAATGCCAAATCCCTCGAGAAACACGATGACCAAATAATGCCATGCAAAAGCGGGGCACTTAAAACATAAGTATTTTCATTATACATGCTATTATCCAATTTCATTCAATTAAATATTATTTTATGATCCCCAAATCAATATTTTCTTCAAATAAAGTTTATTGCACCACCAATTTAATTAAATAACAGAGGCAAAGACTCAAAGGAAGAGAGGGAAGTTCCTCTCTGTCAGCAAAAGAAAAAAAGCTAAGTAACAACTCTGGTGTCAATAAATCATCTCTCTTCTCCAAACACCACAGGTAGGTGCAAAAGAAATCTACACCGGCTATAAAGAAAAGTAACAGCCAAACAAAAAATTTTATGTAAATTTTACTTCCTTGAAAGCTGTAATCGTTTGATTTCCTGTCAAATACTCCAACACAGCATGGGGTAAGACCATAGGAGAGTAAGGATTTGATCCCTTGTAGTTGTTTTTTTTAAGGTCCCTTGTAATTTCTATTTGAACGGAAAGTCCTGCACCATGGCAGCATAGATGATACTTAACAGCAGATTTAGCATTATCATATTAAAGAAGATAGTAGCTAAATAATATTATATTTCAAAGAGGAAATGCATTCCATTTCCCTGAAACAAAAATTGGCAGAGCCTCCAAAAGAAAAAATATATATAGCAAGAATTTCTAGTGTTTTTAGCAAATAACTCCAAACTTTTAATACCAAAAATGCAACAAATTTATGGTAGATGTCTAAAATTGGCTAGCTGAAATAAGTAAATATGGTCACTTTAGGATAAAAATTAGGGTAGTATGATATGTTGAATAGAAGGAACATAATTATATATCACATGATTTTGATGCCTTAAAGTTTGTAATTGTGGAACACTTGGAAATTCCTCCCGGAATAAACAAGAGTGGGTGGGAGTGGTTTGATTTGATGTGTTTCTTTTTTATGTGTGGGTGTACCAGTCTGTTTGACAGACATTTAAAATTTACTTGATGCGGTAAATTTACATGTCCATTTACCGAACGACAGTATCTAGGTTTGGAGTATTTGTTCAGCGCTTTCATTTTGTCAGGCGATTTGGGTTATCGTGTACTGAACCCTTCTCCATCGACAGTAATCAATGTTTATTTACATCGAGGGGGCCTCGGAAACCTTCGATACTATGTGTTTTTTTAGACCTTTGCCAGCTATGGGATTATCGTGACAAAGAGAGCTGAACGATAGCACAGATGAACCTGGCAGCATTCCCTCTGGAGGGGGTAGAGCCGTACTTTCCCTCGTGATGAGGGATTTAGCAGTAATTTCATTTAACTTGAATTGGCCAGTCATCTGCTTCAGTAGAAGACTAGTCCAGCTCGCAACTCAACAGTAAATCGGATCTGCAATTGCCTTAAGATCGCTGGGTTGCTGAACCCGGCATTTCTCCAGGGACTTCTGCATAATTACACAGTGCGTCTAGAGTAATTATAACATTTTTAGCATTTGCACTTTCATTTACAAACATTTATCCCCAACAAGTAAATCGGATCTGCAATTGCCTTAGATCAGGGGTTGCTGAACCGGCATTTCTCCAGGGACTTCTGCATAATTACACAGTGCGTCTAGAGTAATTATAACATTTTTAGCATTTGCACTTTCATTACAAACATTTATCCCCATCATTTTAGGGGTAGATCATCTGTACAATTGTTCTTTTCCATGGTCATTACAAGAAGATACACATGACTTGCCGTGTGTATTCAACTTACAAAATAACCAACTTCAGGAGTTTATTAAAAAAAACCAGCCTTTAAAAAGATCTGCACAGTGGGAGAAAGCCTCCTCTTCCTCAACTTGGACAGCACAAACTTCAGGAGCTCTCAAGCTTGAAGCAGGAGTCTGGACTTCAGATCTTCTCCTCTCCACTTCAAATGATCCTTGGCCTCTTATTTATAGGGGTTGGAGGCAGGGACGAACGCAGAGATTTTATTCAGTGGGGTCACTCGGATTTATTTTTTAATATTTTATATATTATATATAATATAAATAAATAATTTAAATATATATTTAAAATAAAAAATTATTTCAATAAAAATATGACAATTCATTACAATCATTTTTTTCTTCAATTGTCTGCGAAGATCCGACGAAAAGGTCCGCGACGGTCGGGCGGCCGACGACTGTGCGAGGTCGGCGATGCGGAGTGAGCTCGACGACGACTGCACATGCGAGGTCCAATGCTAGCGCTGCCGCTTCCTCCTTCCTCACGGCTCACGGAGCAGGGGCATAGGGAAGAATGGGAAAGATTAGGGCCAAAAAAATTGGAATTTTAAGGTCTTAGATCAGGCATGGTTCGTTGTACCGCACGAATCGACCGTGCCGCATTCTCCATGACACGGTACCGTATCGTACCGTACCGCTAAGATATGATGGGAAATGGGCTAGTTTTTGGGATAATTTCACTTGATAAAAAATTAAACTAAAATTATCATAATTTATATCTTCTCTTAATTAGCTTATGCTTAAAATTATATCAATTAGACATCATTTAGACCCCTTAGATGTGTCGGATATGGGGAAGGAAAATTTTAAAAAAAGAGTAGGTAACCGACCGTGGCACGGTATAGGTCGACCATACTGCCATGGTACGTGGCGGTACGAATCGACTGTACCGCCATGATATGCGGCAGTACAATCAACCCTGATTTCTACACGACTTTGATTGTGTGCACCTCGATAGGACGTCATTTAATTTTAAAAATAAAGTCAATTTTGAAGTCAGCGTTTCTGAGAATTCTTGGTATGCTCAGCCTTAAGCCAAATTCAGGAGAGCACATGTCGCTTCAGGGAAGTGGCGTGGGTCCCGCTCCGCCGAACCATGCAAAAGGCATGAGCCTTGAGGCTATTTCTACCATTTTCTCCGACACGGGGACTTGTCCTTTGGATGGTTCTTCTGCAATTTCTCACTTTTTGGAGGCTTTTCTACAATTTTCCAAGGACTGGGAATCTCTTTGTAATTTTCCGCCCCTCAATTGCAACTTCTATCTTTTTAAAGGGGCTTTTCTGCAATCTTCTGTCCTTTAGAGGACATCTCTGCAATTTTACACTTTTAAGGACTTTTTTGCAATATCTTATCTTTTCCAGGACTTTTCTGTAATTTCCAAACTTCCAAGGGACTTTTCTGCAATTTCCCTCAAATAGGGGCTTCTTGGTAATTACCTTGGACAAGACATGTTTGTAATTCAACATACACAATTTTAGGTCCTCAGGAAGGGTTTGTGTATTTGTATACACAAACTCCAAGCTCTCAGGGGCTTCTATGTAATTTCACATCACACAAAAACCCTCTGGGCCTTCATGCCTTAGAAGCCACAACCAACAATCCCCCAAAGGGGGTCTTCTGGAGGGCCAAACCTCCAAGTCTTCAAACCATCCCCCCCCCCAGCCATCCTTTGTCTTGGGCCCTTGGCCCTTGCCCTCCTTTTATAGGAGTTGAAAAGAGGGAAGGGCCATCGGCCCATAGCCGGAAGTGGCTAAACCCCACCGAGGGTGGGTCCTCTCAGTGGGGATTGCCCGCCTTTTGGTGGGAAACCCACCAAGGGGGGGATGCGCCGCCAAGCCCCAACTATGGGGGGCTCCCTCGGTGGGGTTTGCCCGCCCAAGGGCCATTGGCCAGGTTTACCCATCGGTGGGTTCTTTTCCATTTTTTAAATGCATGAGAGGGAGAAGTGGGCCGAGTGGCTTAGCTGCAGTGGCCAAAACCCACCAAGGGTGGGTCCCCTCGGTGGGGTTTGGCCGCCTCAAGGTGGGAACCCCACCGAGGGTGTCCCATGGAGAAACCCCACTGGGGTGGGGTACCCTCGGTGGGGTTTGCCCGCCTAGGTGGGGAAACCCACCGAGCACCCCCCCCCCCCCCCGAAGGGAAACCCCACCGAGGGGGGTCTTCTTGGTGGGTTTTTGCCACCCTCGGCTGGTTCTTTTTGGGGCAATTTTGTTGGGGGTTTTCTTTGTGTTTTTTTTTTGGTGTCAAACAGTACACTACCCCCCCCCCCGAAGGGAAACCCCACCGAGGGGGGTCTTCTTGGTGGGTTTTGCCCACCCTCGGCTGGTTCTTTTTGGGGCAATTTTGTTGGGGGTTTTTTTGTGTTTTTTTTTTTTGGTGTCAACAGTACACTACCCCAAATTGGATCTATTGTCATCTTGACAACTTGCCTAATCAGCATCAGGAAAGCTGTCTATACTCAAGTAACCTTCTTGTGAAAACCTTTTCCTAAACTGGTCTTAACATATCTCAAGAATTTTGTCCACTTAACTATTAGATAACCAAGTCATCTGCATTCAGTTTGGTGTCAGACTGGATAGCAGATCTGGATCGGGTTTTGGGACTCCAATCCAAGCCTGATACGCAAATCTTCCTTCCTTGATTGTTATTATTCACTATTTAGCATTCCTCATTGCTTCTGATGACTAGTATCCACTGCACTGCTTACTCTTACCATTATTCTACCACTTTAATTGTCACCTTCACCACTACTATTTATCCGTAGCACACTGCACAGTAGCCTTGGCATAGTGGCAAAAGGAGGCTAAGAATTCTTTGGGAATCACTGCCACTCAATAGCTGTGTAGAAGGTTCATATTGCCAGTACGGTGGTTCCATCCAAGACAACAGTTGAAGATTTTGGAGCAGTGTACGAACCCTGAAGGCTCATTTTTCTTTCGAAGTGGAGTTTATCATGTTTTTTAATAAATGAGAGAGTACACAAGAAAGAAAAGATATGTACCAAAAAAATATCCCCAAACTGTCAACCATCATCCACAATTCTAACTCCAGAAAGTAAGCCCACAAACCAAGGAAGCCACGAAGAAGAAGAAACTACTGAAGGAGTGTCTCACTTGGTTAAGGGACACCACTGTACACCAGGAGGTCAAGGGTTCACGTCCCATGAGGGGGCCAGGTTTAAAAGGAGAATTTGCAAAAAAAAAAAAATTAATAGGCTTTAACAGTTAGGTATGTCTTTCAGCCAAAAAAAGGACTGTTTATGCACAAAGGAGAACCAAAAGAGAATGGTTAAAATTCACCCTACCCAAAGCAACATTCCAACACACAATTGAATCAAAAATAAGAGAGAAGCTGGTCCCCAATCCTGCTCTTGCTGTGGAATACATGAATATGTCCATTAGCATATATCCCATGCTGTCACATGCAATGTCAACCACCAATATATCTGTCAGTTAGGTGCCAAGACCTGTTCCAGGAAACCTGGCCTCTTGTATCTCAATAATAGCACCAGATCCTCATGACTTCCAGGAAACCTTCCATCCTGTTACAATTAGCCTAGCTTTGAGGATAGTTATTACAGCTAGTATTTCTAAATTCCTAGTCACAATTCCCAACCCAGTCAAATATTTTAGTGTAACTATATCCCTAGCCACAAGTCATTGTAGGTGGTATTCAAGTAAGATTTAGTAATTTTAACAGAATTTAGTAGAGGAATCAGAAACCATAATATGCCCAGACATTAAGTACTCAGTTGGTGAAAAGCCATTATATCTTAGAAATGACTACACAACTAACATCGCTGAGGAGTGTAGAAGAGAATGATAGCCAAATTTCCTTTTCCATGGAGATGAAGATGCAAGAGATAGTAAGTTAGCAAGTGAATTTTAATAAACTGGCACAAAAATACAGTGAATATAAGTTGATCTATTTTTTTCTTCTTTGGAACGTGTATAAACAGTTTGTTCATGGTGTGGTTACTAGGACCATTGAACTCCCCTCTTGTACTATAGTTGGGAGATGAATGTTTCCCAGAAACACAGCTTCAGTAGTGTGATAGGCATATTTTTTATGTAATTTCCTATCGCATATCTAACCCAAGTAGGGGAGGCTCAGGTGTGGCCAAGGCCGTCTCCTTCCCTTTCTCCGGTCCTCGTCAGCGGGGTCTTCTTCATCCGCAGACGAGGCTAGGGAGTGGCAGGTGCTTGTCCCGTAAGTGCAGGTCCCGCTCGAGGAAGCGAATAAGGCATCGCAAAGTTCTCTTGCACGGGCACAGCCACAGTATCAGACCCTTCTGCGGAGACCCCTGTGGTTCCCCCAGAGCAGCTTGGAAAGCTATCAGTGGAGGATGGGCGCATGGACAGAGGTGCATGGAATTCCGAATAGGATCGGGTCTAGGATCGGGATCGGACCCCCCCCCCATCCCGATCCGGAATTGAATCGGATCGGCCAGGATCGTGGGAATGGATCGAGGGGATCCTAGGAATTAATCGACCAGAATCGGCCCAGAACCGGCGGAGATCGGTCGATCCAGCAGGGCCCCAACCCCGAATCCGGAGTTGCATATTGCTTATTCCCAACCCCGAATAGGATTGGGACCCCCCAATTCCGATCCGAATCGGCTGATTTTGCATTCCATGCAGAGGTGGTGGCTCCGGCGTCGGCAAGGGAGATGGAGGTGGGAGTAGGTGCTACCTTTTCTGTAAATTCAGATGGGCAACTCCGGGAAGCTCCGGTGCTTTGCCTTCCTTCACTTGTCCCTCCACCAGATGGCACTGATGGGTCTAAGGTGGAGGTAGAGGCCACCCACCCAGAGGTTTTAGCCCTCCCTGCCCCGTCCTCAGTGTCCGAAGATTTGTGCTGAGGAAGCCCTCAAAGGGGAGGAGTTAGCTAGTGTGGAAAATGGAAATCTCTCCAAGGGGGAGGTAATGGATATCTTGTCCCACGTTGAGAACTTCATGGAGACACAAGCGAGAGAAACTGCGAGGTTGATTGGTGTCTCTAATGCAGGCGTGGATAAAGGCTTGAAGTCCACCCTACGTTTGATCAAACATAGTGGCTGGTGGACATTGCTAAAAAAGCGAAGACTAATGAAGCCACCAAGAGAGAAGTTTTGCAGCAGTTGAAGCATAGGTGGTAGTTGGAGCGAAGAGAGCTTTTGTGGTCCTACTGCTGTTCTTTTTAGGAGGTTTTTTGGAAGGTGCATGTTGAAGGTGGGGCTATGAAAGCCAGAACGTTTTTGGGGATGTTGGGTGTGCTTGGAGGAGGGCTCACTGACTAAGTGTTCTACTATCTTTTTTCTCTTTGCTCCTGCGACAGGCTGTGACTTGCCGTCTTTTGTTAGGGGGCGTTATTTGGGAGCTCTCCCCCCTTCTCATGTATACTTTTTCCTTTTATAATACCAGTGGTACTATCCACATTCAAAAAAAAAAAAAGGTAGTAGTCTCTATAAGGGCCAAATCCCAGTGTGGTTATGTCTTGAGTAACAGATCATCACATTGAGGAAGATTAAAGGTGTTGTTTCAACAACTTGCTAGAAAAGCATGGTCACAGACTAGACTAGAGTGAAACATGGAAGAATTAGAGACGGAAGAAAACATTGCAAACTTGGATGGGACCACCCTAAATTTCTTCCCCTGTTAATTTTCCTCTTTCCTTCTTTATTCTCCAATGACTAACCTTGTCTTCCTCAGCAAATATGGAGCCAGCACTCTTTAGAGGTCAACACCAAAGTAAGGATCATACAACATTGGAAAATATGGGTTAGTCATTCAGTATGTAAAAATCTTAAGAACCACTTGGCAGCTATGCATTCATTCATCAGCCATGACAAATTAGATCCTTTAGTCATTTTGATGTTCCCTATGTGAAAGTTTACCATGGGATAAGAAAAGGCAAACATCATAGTGCTTTCTTGATTAAATCTCTCTCAAGACAGGTGTATTTTTACTTCATCCTTCTAAAGGTGTCTCACCATTGCGCAACACCTCAGATGATTTATCTGATACAGCCCCATTAACATAGATTCTGCCTCAATTTATTATCAACTTCGTATGCTTTTATAATCAAGAGTCAAAAAGGTTCATGAAAAGTTGTATCCAACTGATCAATTCCAGGAGATCAGTCTAGATTCCATTGTTGTCAAACATAGACTGGGTGTCCTATGTAAAAGACTTGATAATATTAAGAAAATAATTTTGTAGTTGGCAAAGTTCTATAGAAACTGTCTTGACAGAAGCAATCCAGCGCTTAACTTCAAGAGAATACAAGATGAGATGTGACACAATGTATGGAAGCCTCGGAAATACTGTCTTGTTATAAATAGGTGTGTCTATAATTTTGTCATGTTTTATAATTTTTTATCTAACCACCAATTTTAACCCAGTAAATAATATATAAGCTTGAACAATCTGTACCCGAGACCATAAGAAACAGAAGGTCTGTCTCCTTGTATCCTTTAGAAAGTAATGTTTTGGGAAAGCCAACATATCAAGCGGAGGAAGCCAACCCAAGCATTCCCTTTCAAACCTTCGTATTGATAAGATATACCCTATAAGCAAATTGAACAGCAATTCCCATACTAGTATTGACTGTGATATAGATGGTGGGACAGCAAGCCCTGTCTAACAACATAAGCCACCTTTCTTTACTAAACACTCATATTCTGGTATTCCAGCAATATGTCTCAAAGCACACAGTGAATGTTCCACAATGAACACTTTGGCGGGGTTCACACGCCTCAGTTGATTAGGGAAACATGCCCAATTGCTCGGTCACCAGCTTCCATTTTGCCAATAGGAATCCCTTTAGATGTTGATAAGAGCGGATTACAAAAAGAAAGAAGAAGAGGCAACCATAAATATCATAAGAACGGATGCCACTGTATCCTCGTGTCCACTATTTTCCAACAGATTGTCTTCTAGCAGTTTAAGAACGAATCCAATCCACGATTCACGAAGAAGCCAGGTTTTCCGCAAGACTCGATAGTAACAGAAGAGGACGCAATTTCGAAATTTGTGAAGAATATTTCCAACCACAGCGATCAAACGTATAACAAAAAAGACACAGATAGAGCTGATGAAAGAGGAAGGGAATTACATTACCAAACGTACCATGATATCCATATGGAGCCAATCCGCCCCGCAGCGGAGCATCCGTTCTGCCTCCGATGCCAGGTTCGCAAAATCTGAAGACAGCATCGACGGGGCGATCTTCGCCTTTACGCCCGCCATCTCTCTCTCTCTCTCTCTCTGTGTGGAGATGATATGGAGAAGAAAAGGGAAAGACCACTGCCACGCGAGGGGGAGATAGGAGTTTGGAGCGGGGGACAGGCGCAGGGTAGCCCTTCCTTCAAGGACATAAATAGTTCGTTCCCATGCTCTGCAGAAACTCTCGGTTGATCCCTTTATCGTGTGGCCGTCAGCCTACAATGGCCTATGTTCCATCGTCTGAATCCGTATCCGCGGGACATCGTAAAAGGTCACATACCCATTTCGCGTACACGATGGTCTGCGTCGGGTCTACACCCGGGGGTCGTAAATTCGAGCACATCCAATCGGTGGAGGCCTGATGGATGG
Source organism: Colocasia esculenta (assembly GCA_014218235.1). Classification (NCBI taxonomy): domain Eukaryota; kingdom Viridiplantae; phylum Streptophyta; class Magnoliopsida; order Alismatales; family Araceae; genus Colocasia; species Colocasia esculenta. Next base: position 23,151,216 of record CM024759.1, read on the forward strand.
ATGAGTCAACATCATACTGTAACCACCCGAAAATCAATAGCCAGTAAGAGTCCTAAAAAGGACAAACTTACAACTTCTTAAAGATTAAAGTTAAAAAAATAAAATAAAAATTAAAAAATATATTAAAAGATAAAAAAGTCAAGTCACTTAACAAGGAATTAGTAAACTATGGCAATAAAATACATGAGCAATGCTAGGCGCCTGGCTGGCGCCCCCCTCATTGGGCGTTGCCTGGGCATGGGGCTCAGACAGCAAAGCATTGCCCAATGGGAGGCGTGCCAGTCGAGTATCCGGACAAATCATTTGTCCGAGCACCCGGACATTAAGTATTTCCCAAAATACATATTAATAAACCTAATTAGATAATCCTTGGTTAATAATTTGGACAACTTAAACCATAGTAAATGTAGAATTTGAACAACTTAACCATGTAAATGTAGATTGCCACAATCTTGTTATTTCATCATCAAGATGATGTGTTGGATCCTAAGTCATACTCTCAACAAGATTGGCCATAGTGTGCGGATCGACCGTGTCACATTTTTCGTGGCACAGTACCGTACCGTACCATACCGTACAACTAAGATACGGTGGAAAAGAGATCTGTTTGATTTTTTTATTTTTAACTTGATTAATATCTAAAATGAGTAAACTTTAAAAGAAAATGAGCAAAACATAAGAACATCACATAAAGAAGTTGAAAATTGTAAGAAACTCTATTTAATCATTGAAGTCAACCCAACACAATCATCTAGTATTCATCTAACATTACATATAAATATGTAAAATCATGATATATACATACACAAAAAACATTGAGGATGCAATCATCAATTCTTATAAACCAAATACAATACTCATATCGTCATTCTCACGTTCCTCATCTTAGCCATCTACAAGAATAATTAAGAACAAACCCTCGTAGAGGGGGTATTACTTCTATCTCCGAACAATTTCACATTATATATGTTCTCCAAAAAAATACAAATAATCAGCATAAGACATATAATTCTTATACATATTTTTATACATACGTTGGTATTATATATCATTGTGTGTTCTTTGTCGCACTATTGTAGATACTGGAGGTGGAATGATCAGAATCTGCATGTACGAACCATCATCACCATATTGGTATCTAGAGACATAATAACCACCATACCCATGATGTTGTCCATATGGATCTAGCTCTATATGTCCTAAAAAGAAACTGTGACCCTCACTGGCAGCCTCAAATGATGTCTCCTCCTATGTGCTCAATCTCTCAAAATCGGATACAATCTCTCGATAGTTGTTACTATTTTGCAGACCTTCTATGCTTCCATTTGTCATTTGTTTTCCACATTCTTTTGTGTGCTTAGTGGAGCAGCGTGATCTATGTCGTCCTAGGTAGCATGCGTGAACTCAGACTCTAATATAAAGTGCATGCTCCCACCACCACCACCATTGCCGCCACCTCCACTACCACCTGTACCAGATGGAAAAGAAGAAATTGAAGAGTCATCTCCCATGCAAAGTCTCTAAGATGGCTCAGATGTCGAATGAGTCACATCTAAATCATCCACTGTGGTGGCATCTGCAATGTCAAGACGATCTTCATGCTGCGTGTTTTTTTTTTTTTTGGAACTAAAAATCTTCATAGTCCATTCAAATTTCTTGGTGGTCCTCCCTGTGAAGTATCCTTCTTCCTTCCTTGTTTCGAACCATCTGGCCAACCAACAGATGTCTGTGAGAGTAGTATGTCATTACAAGTAACATAAACAAATAAAATGTATGAGGTATTACAAATTAACCTGTAACACTTGGGTCTAAGATGAACCATTATCTGTCACCATAGAAGACGAGGTCTGTGATAAAGTCTATGATAAAACTCTAATTGCAATACTCTAAGTGTCGGTGCACTTCTTCCATAACTAAGCCACCACTCTCTTGCCACAAGGAAAGACGAGGATTAGTTACAACTTATTCCATATATTCTTGGCCTTTCATAAGTCAATTGTACAAACCTGGATCAAACTTTTGTCGAGATGCAATCACTATAGCGCCACCAAAGGAACCAACTCCATCCCGAAAATATTTTAACTGCAGCGAAAAAGGCAATGTAAAACTATGAATGGCATATTTCACATGAAAGATTCTTCAATTTGTAAAGTACGACTAAAATTTGTACCTCATTAAGGGCGGTGTAGACGCGAGATTTGGCCCATCTTCGCGTGGTTTATGGCCCAATAAGGCCTAGTTTGATCACTTATTGACTTGCCTTGGATTCCATGTAGACGGCAACATCGACTGTCGCTGACCTCTGGTTGGCAGCACACACCCTGGACGTCGATTCATCTTAGCGTCGCAATCCATATGTTTAAGTGTGTTTTCTCACACTTAAGCATCCTAGGCTTCCTAGCTCCGACCCCACTGCCTATATAGGTCACTCCTTGGCCTTCTAAGTGGGGGAGGAGATGCTGGACGCCCTGTTGGGTTGAGTGTGTTTGGAATTTTTCTAAAGTTGTATTTAATGATCACCAATAAACATCACTCACACCTTGATTTTGATGATGACATATTGTGGTTTGATGATGACATATTGTGGTTTTGATGATGACTTGTGTGATTTTCTACTTAATGGTTGAACATGTTACATACATCATTTATGTAATAACAATGCTCAAAAAGCATGTTTCAAATACTTTACACCTCATACTTTGATGATAATACCTTGTACTAATGTCTTATGTGTTAAATTCTCAGGGATATACAGGTTTTATCATGGTAATGTCGACACTGTGTCGACACTGAGTCATAGTCCCTGAAGCTTTTTCATGAAGACAGGGTCAAGTGTGTCAACACAGTCTATGGTCGTGTCGACACTAGACCCAGCTTCCAGGAGATCCATTTGTCTGACTGGGACAGTGTGTCGACACAGTCAGTGGTCGTGTCGACACTAGACCCAGTTTCTAGAAGACTCTTTTTGCGCAAATGGGACAGTGTGTCGACACACTCAGTGGTAGTGTCGACACACTCTGGCTGAAATTTCAACTTATGATTTTCTAGACACGTGATGCTTGGGGATCAAGGGAATCTGCTAGGTTTTGTGCCCACACACCCCAAGCACCTTATGGACTATGGGGGCTATAAATACCCCAATCCTTGTACTCCAAAGGAGAACTACGAGGGACAGCCCACACACTTCCAGAAGAAGCTTTTGGCGGCCAAAAAAGGGGCTTTCCAGATCTTGCTCCATCTCCAGAAGTTGCAGGCCATCCTTTCAAGAGGAGGACGTGGGAATCAAGGGAAATCTCTGGAGAGAAGCTTGCTGTGCTAGGAAAGGGAGCAGATCAAATGAAGAGGCGTAGGAGAAGAAGGACTTCTGGCATTTCAGATGCCATCAAAGCAGCATCGCCTATTGAGGAGAATCTCCATCGATTTCCATCAAGGCTCCTCAATTCAAGTGTCTGCAAGGCCTCTTCATCGAAGAAACTCATTCTACATACATTTCTCTCACTTCAGAGTTTGTTCTTTCTTATTTCGTCTATGAGATTGTGCATGAAGTTCTGCACAAATTTCTGTGTACGAAACTGCCTGAATCAGATCATTGCTAGAGGATCGATCTCTTTTGTGTTTGATCTAGCTTTTGTACTGTGAGCCGTCGAGCTCTGGTTTTGAGTCGTCGCACTCACTGTGTGGTTTGAGCTGTCGTGCTCAATTTGGAGTCGTCGTGTTCCGGTTGTTGTTTGAGTCGTCGTACTCAGTTTGTTAAGCCATCGTGCTCAAGGTTGTTTGGAGTCGTCGTGCTCCAGTGTGTGTTGTACTCAAGGTTTTGAGTAGTGTGGCCTCACTGTGTGAGGGGTGGACGTAGGAGTCACTGGAGGTGATTTCCGAACCCACCTAAAAATCCTCTGTGCAGTGGTTTGAATGTGGTTGACTTTGTATTGCGCTAGATGCATGCATAGGGATTTCGTTCACACTTCTAATCGATTTAATTGATCTCTGATTCGAAGTAATTTAGAATTGCTTAAGCTTCCGCATTAATTGGTGTTAGATCTATTCAACCCCCCTTCTAGATCTGATCCATCCACCTATTCGATCCTACAATTGGTATCAGAGTAGGTTAATATCTGTTTCTGATCTGATTTGATTGCTTCTGTTTGATCTCTGTGTTAATTGCTTGAATTGTTTGCTTGCTCTTTCACCATCTCATTTTAATTGATGATTCTCAAGGATTTGTAGCTGAGGGTCATTCCATTAATGGACCACCATTCGATGGGTCTGATTATCCATACTGGAAAAATCGCATGCAAGTTTTTCTTAGGGCTCAAACTATGAAATCTGGAGGATAGTTGAAGTGGGTCCTTATGAAAATCATGAAGATGAGAGAATTAGATTAGAGAGCAAATTAGGAAAGCTACTCTTAATTACAGTGCCATGAATATGCTTCAATGTGTTTTCCATCCTAAAGAATATTCAAGAATATCAATGTGTAAATCTCTCAAAGAATGTGGGATAAACTTGATTAATGTATGAGGGAACATCTCAATTAGGGAAATCAAGCAACATACTTATTTTTCTGAATATGAATTGTTTTATGATGAATCTGACGAATCAATTTCTGAAATGTTTGCTAGGTTTATGACAATTGTCAATGGACTGAAGGCACTAGGTAGGAATATATTGATCTGATCTGGTAAGAAAAATCATGCACTCTCTATCATCTGTTTGGCACACAAGGCTACAGTGATTGAAGATTCTAAGGATTTATCCAAATTTCTTTGGATGAACTCATAGATCTTTAATAACTTATGAAATATCTAAAAAGAAGTGAAGAACATTTGCTTAAAGCTAAACCAGTAGCACTTAAGTTTCATTCAAGCAATAAAAAAGAAATGTCAAGAAAAATCAAGTTCTGAAGAGTCTGAGTCTAATGAGGATGAACTTGCCCTCATGACTAGCAATTCATAAATTTTTAAAATCAAGAAGAGGAAAAATCATGGAAGAAAGAATATTCTTCTAGTAAAAGAAATGCTTCTTCTGTCAAATTTTAATGCTAGCAGAATCAAAAAATTGATGAAGATATTGTTTGCTACAGTGCAACAAAACAGGACACATGAAGGATGACTGTCCTGAGATCAAAAGGATAAATACAAGAAGAACACAAATGAAGAAGCCAAAAGCCATGATAGCAACTTGTCAGATGAAGACCAAGTGAGGATGAAGAAGAGAACTCCTTAAGTCAGCAAATGAGGAGTTATGCTTTATGGTCAATAGCAGTGATGGAAAGGATTCACAAAGAAAAGAGCAGAAGAAATTCACAAGTGCTTAATGGCAAGAAAGCTTCAATGAATCCAGAAAATCAACAATTCAAAAAACTTTGGCTCTAACAACACATTCCATGAGTTCAGAGCATTCTTCATCCTCTTCAGAACACAAGAGTTCCAATGGGTCTACAAGTCAGGTAATCAATTCCAGACCCATTTATGTATTTTAATTCTGATTCTGATGCAGATGAAGGCATGTCTTATGCTGAATTGATTGAATTCTGTGAAAGATGCAAATCTTAATGCAAAGCTGAACACTAAAAATAAAGATTTGAAAAAACTTTAAAACATTGCCACAAAGATAGTGAAAATTTTAAAAATAACTTGAATTGCTCCAGAACAATGATAACTCCTTCACAAGAAAATGAGAATTTGAAAATTGAAGTTCAGAAACTGAATTCTGAAAAAGAAAGTCTGAAAGATAAAATCAAAATCAAAATTTGTGAAAACTGAAAATTTAAAAAATAAACTTGAATTGCTCCAGAACAATGATAACATCCTTCACAAGAAAATGAGAATTTGAAAATTGAAGTTCAGAACTGAATTCTGAAAAAGAAAGTCTGAAAGATAAATCAAAATCAAAATTTGTGAAAACAAGTTGTCAAGTTAAAAGAAGATCATGATCAGTTGGAATTTGAAAATCTTGATTTGAAAGATGAAAATGAAAAATTGATTGATCTTAATGAAAACTTCAATTTGATATGATCAATTAAATAAACAGATTTCTAACATGGCTCATGATCATCAAATAAATAAAAGATGCAAACAACTTGTTGAAGAAAATAGTCATCTAAAAAGGAAGATTGAATGCTTGTTGCATGACAAACCGTTGGACAATGATGGTAGCAATTTGAGTAATAAAATTGCTGATTTGGAAAAACAAATTGCTCAATTTGAAAATGAAAAGAACAAGATGAAAATTGGTTTGGATGTCATGCTAAATAAACTTCAAATCTCAGAAAAAGAAGTTGTTGCATTAAAAGCAGAAAAATAGAAGTTTCAACATGAATTGAAGAATACTAAATACACAAGTCTTGTTTCTGTGAGAGATAAGAAAAATGAAAATAAATCAAAATTAACATTTGTTAAAGCTGCTGCGAATAAGAACTCTGCTAATTCTAATGAAAAACTTATGAAAGTTCTTGTTCAGAAACAGACAATGAAAAAGAAAAATGTTACTGTCAAGAAGATTCATCTACTTCCTCCATCAGTCCAAAAAGCTCCAAAGAAAGTTCAATATTCACATCATGTCAAGAGCCACCAAAGGTACCTCCTTCTCCTCATGGTAAGCTCCTCACATGAAAAGGAGAGTCCAGCAAATGCATACATGCCAAGGTAGTACCAGGTAAGAAATGATCTCATTTGCTTTAATCAACATCTCCATAAATATGCCAATCAGTCCAGTGCTTCACATGTCATAAATTTGGGCATACTTCTAGGGAATGTTGCATAGAATTGATAATCTTGTGCATGCTCCCATGTTTCATGTTAATGTACATAAGAATAAAGATCATGTTCATGCTGAAAACACTCAGAAATTCTATGTACATGAAAAAGGAACTGTTGCACAAAAGATCTCTTCTGAATTTCATGCTAAAAATCTCAATGATAAAAATCTAAAAAATAGAAAACAAATTGTTCAGTATGTCAGTGGTGCATTCTATACCAATAACTCTAAGATTAGAAATCAAGATTCTAGTGTTTCTAGTCTTCAGAAAAATGCACCTAATATCAAATCCTTTTGGATTTAAAAATCATTGTTGCAGATTCATGGAAGATCCTTAGGACCCAAACAAGTTTGGGTTCTGAAATGTGCTGCTTGAATGTAGGATGTAGGGATCCTTGTAGTCAATTTCAAGATGAAGGCTTCATGACTAAGGCTACAAGGAAAGTAAGTAAAGAGAATGAAAGAAAATGAAAATCTCACCAGGTAAATACTTCTGCGAGATTCTCTGCTAAATAAAAACTGAAATCAATTGAGACTCTTATACAAAGATCAATTGGTATATCAAATGGTGAACTGTGGAAGGACAAGTCAGGCTTGTCTGAAAACTATCATTATGTGTGAGGAATAACCTCCCCAAAGTACTAATGATCTTTCTTGTGTAAGAGTCATTAATTAAAAAAAAATGGTTGTGATTGAAACATGACTGCTTGTTTACTTCATTTCTTCCATGATGATTTTTGCTTGAATTACTTGCCAAAGTTTTCACATCATGCACATGTAACTAAGAATCATGATTTTGTTGAAAATGCTCAGAAACTCCATGTAAATATAAATTGAACATTTCATGAAAAACATAGATGCATTAAACAAAGAATAATTATGTTATGGAACTAATGTTGCTCATAGTTCCATTAATGACAAAAGTGCATCTACACTAAAAAGAAAATTATCTTGGATTCAAAAAGGTTCATTGTTGCAATCTAACTCTTGCTTCATTGTAGGACCCAAGAAAGTAAGGGTCCTAAAGCCAATTTGATCAGCAAGTTGATGAGCCTTGTAGCCATACCTTTCCATTTGAAATCAAGACAATGGCTATGCAAGGCAAGAAAAATTGGAAACCACAGGTAAAATCAAATGAAGACTGTTCAGGTAAAACCTCATATCACTTTTAGATTGAACTGTTTAAGTTAAAGAAAATTCTTAGAGTCTTATCTGAACAATGAAGAGTGTTTTGATGTTGCTCCTAACAATAACTTTGTGTCATAACAATTGGAATCATATTTGTATTATCATGCTTGCTTACTGTGCCCATGATTCTATGTGCATATCAACTACTTTGACTTTTTGGTATATCAAATGATGACATGTGGGAAAAATAAGTTATGCTTGTTTGGAAGCTATCATTATGCGTGAGTAAAATACTCCACCAAGTACCAGAAGTCATGTTATGCTAAAGCTAATTGTGTGCATAATCATGTGTGAATTGCTTGCTAGCTTTTTTTTCATGCACATATTAAGGGGGAGTAAATTTGAAAAAGTGCAAAAATGTTCTTGAAAATGCAATGAATTTCATGCTAAAACTAAAGAATAATGACCTTTTGCAGTGATATGTGGTATATCAAATGGTGTGAAATGTGAAAGGACAGGTAGGCTTGTCTGGAAACTCTCATCATGCGTGAGAAAAATTATCCGCCAAGTATCAATAGTCTTTTTTTGCATACAGGTCAACAAGAAAAATGAAAATCTCAAAAATCTTATTTAAGTCTTTGAAACACTTTTGGGGTTTTTGAAAAACTTTTCTCCTTCAATAATTGCCTGTTGATGTATGCTTGATGTTCATACTTTTCTGTGCAAATGCTGGAATGAACATATCTAAATTGCTTAAATGATCATTTCATCATGCATATCTTATGGGGGAGTAAATCAAAAGAATCTTTGAGTGAAATGCTGGAGAAATATTCTTTCATATCTGATTTATCAACAACTCCCATTCAGTTAGTTGTCAAATGTTCTTGCAAAGTTTGCAAATAAAAGTCTCCTATTCTTGCAAATAAATTCTCACTCTCACATTGCATTGGCATTCTGGTATATCAAATGGTGATTTGAAGAAAGACAGTCAGGCTTGTCTGAACACTTTCACTATGTGTGAGTATGTCTCCGCCAAATATTAAGAGTCTTGTATGCAATTGTTGAGGGGGAGTCCTTGTCTTTCAATAAAACATTCTTGCTCATTCTATTTTCACTTCATTTCATTCCTATTTCTTCAATAATCCTCATGTTCACTTGTGAAGGGGAGATACATGAAAGGGGGAGTTATTGTTACATTCCTGACTTTACTTGTTTATCTTGAACCCCAAAATCATCAGAATTTTGAGTCATTGTGCTATTTTCTTATGAGAGAATTAAGACATTGAAACTAACTCATTGTGCATTTAGTTTAATTTCAAAGATTCATTATCATTTCAAGGTTAAGCAATCTTAATACTGAATGTCTTTAAAATGACTTGCAAAACACTTGTAGGCACATGAGTGGCTTTATTATTTAACATGTACATATTTAAGCTTCATTTTTACCACATGTTAAGAATAATTTTTCTAAATTCGTAGTCATGACTTTTCTGGTCAAAGCAAACATATTCCTGTAAAACATCAAAACAAGATGATCAACAATATGGAAAGATACAAACAGAGCAATGCAAATTCTTGAACCACTGAATAACCGGGCCATTTCACCTACAAAATGATTTGTTTCGCGTTAAAAAGTGGAAATCAATTTTCAACTCTGTATAAGATAATGAAAGTTAAACACTGAGTAATCAGGAGGTCTTGCATCTGATCAATGTGATCTCTTGCACTGAAAAGTGAGATTTACTAATTATTCTTATATTTTTTCCCAACTAAAATTGAAAGAAAATCAAAAGGACAGGATAGAAATGCTTAAGACCTTAATAAAGTTCATGTTTACTGAGTTTAGACCTATATTCTACATTGTGTTACAATTAAAGCTCCTAACATCCTTGTTAAATATTTCTGCTCACTCATATAGGTCACTTTACTTCACATTTGCATCATTATTTTAACTACATTCAGATCATTATATTTGCTACACTTTGTGTTAGTGTGTCTTTGTGATTAAACTTTATACACAATACAAAAAAAAAAACATAATAATTTCTCATATGTAAATATCACTTTGCCTTACTTATTTTGATTCTTCCTACACTTTCCTTTTAACAACTGGAATTCTTCATCTCCTACCATTCTTTGCTTCTTTCTCTCATCTATCTTTTTAATGATGTCAAAAAGGGGGAGAAAGTTCCTTAAAAGGGGGAGAAAGTTTTTTAAAAAAAGAGGAGAAAGTTTCTTATGGAAGAAAATTCAAAAAGGGGAGATTTGAGTCAGGCTATTGGGAGATTGTGCATATGTTTTGTCATCATCAAAAAAGAGGATATTATTGGGTTGAGTGTGTTTTGGAATTTTCTAAAGTTGTATTTTAATGATCACCAATAAACATCACTCACACCTTGATTTTGATGATGACATATTGTGGTTTTGATGATGACATATTGTGGTTTTGATGATGACTTGTGTGATTTTGTACTTAATGGGTTGAACATGTTACATACATAATTTATGTAATAACAATGCTCAAAAAGCATGTTTCAAATACTTTACACCTCATACTTTGATGATAATACCTTGTACTAATGTCTTATGTGTTAAATTCTCAGGGATATACATGTTTTATCTGGTATTGTCGACACACCCATTGATGGTGTCAACACTGAGTCATAGTCCCTGAAGCTTTTTCATGAAGACAGGGTCAAGTGTGTCGACACAGTCCATGGTCGTGTCGACACTAGACCCAGCTTCCAGGAGATCCATTTGTCTGACTGGGATAGTGTGTCGACACAGTCAGCGGTCGTGTCGACACTAGACCCAGTTTCTAGAAGACCCTTTTTATGCAAATGGGACAGTGTGTCGACACACTCAGTGGTAGTGTTGACACACTCCGGCTGAAATTTCAACTTATGATTTTTATGGACATGTGGATGCTTGGGGATCAAGGGAATCTGCCTAGGTTTTTGTGCCCACGCACCCCAAGTCACCTTATGGACATATGGGGCTATAAATACCCCCAATCCTTGTACTCCAAAGGAGAACCTACGAGGGACAGCCCACACACTTCCAGAAGAAGTTTTTTGGCGGCAAAAGGGGCTTTCCATATCTTGCTCCATCTCCAGAAGTTGCAGGCCATCCTTTCAAGAGGAAGGACGTGGGAATTAAGGGAAATCTCTGGAGAGAAGCTTGTTGTGCTAGGCAAGGGAGCAGATCCAACTGAAGAGGCGCAGGAGAAGAAGGACTTCTGGCATTTCAGATGCCATCAAAGCAGAGCATCGCCTATTGAGGAGAATATCCATCGATTTCCATCAAGACTCCTCAATTCAAGTGTCTGCAAGGCCTCTTCATCGAAGAACACTCATTCTACATACATTTCTCTCACTTTAGAGTTTGTTCTTTCTTATTTCGTCTATGAGATTTGTGCATGAAGTTCTACACAAATTTCTGTGTACGAAACTGTCTTAAATCAGATCATTGCTAGAGGATCTAATCTCTTTTGTGTTTGATCTAGCTTTTGTACTGTGAGCCGTCGAGCTTTGGTTTGTGAGTCGTCACATCACTGTGTGGTTTGAGCTGTCGTGCTCAATTTGGAGTCGTCGTGTTCCGGTTGTTGTTGAGCCGTCGTGCTCAGTTTGTGAGCCATCGTGCTCAAGGTTGTTGGAGTCGTCATGCTCAAGTGTGTTGTACTCAAGGTTTTGAGTAGTGTGGCCTCACTGTGTGAGGGGTGGACATAGGAGTCACTTCAGATCCGTAATTTGTTTGTCTGAATTGATCTCTGATTCGAATTAATTTTAGAATTGCTTAAGCTTCTGCATTAATTGGTGTTAGATCTATTCAACCCCCCCTTCTAGATTTGATCCATCCACCTATTCGATCCTACATGCCCAAGCTTTGTTTCTTGAGAGAAGAGAGAGAAAGTGCACCCTACCTTCCACTCTTGTTCTCCCTCTTTCTCTCAACATCTGGAGCATCCAGGAGGCTTCACCCCGAGCTGGAGGAGCCCACCAAAGCTGCTGCCAACCACTGCAATGAGGATCATCTCCCTCCTCTTCCTCTCTTTCACTTTCCTCTCTCTTTAGCTTTACATGTTACACACACACCCACACACATCCTAAGCACGTAGGGCACCTTCCTACACACCTAAAAGGGGTTTTCCAAACCAAAAACGGAGGGAAGAAAGGTGGTCATAGCACTTGGCCACCACTCTTCTCAAGTCCGCAACCGGTACGAGGCTCTCCTTTTAGGCCTTCTCTTTTCATTTTGGACGTTTACTACACTGCATCTAGGTCTATAGAGTCTTTTCTTTTGGCAGGAACACCCAAGCAAGACCGTGGAGCTTCTTCTCTTTGGCCGGCCGAAGAGAGGAAAGTTTGGATCCATCATCTACCGCAGCGCGAGGCACGTCAACGCGCGATCATAGTACCTCTTGGGCACAGGTAAGGCCCTAGCGATCACATCCTACTCATTACCTTGTTGGTTTTTCTTCTTTCTCTCCTGGTCAACTTGGTCAAATCAGGGTCAAAGAAGTCAACCCGCCATCATCCAACGCCCCAACGAGGGAGCGGCAATGTTCGGGAACCTCCGGAGATGGCAAGTGCTCGCGGGGGGCGCGGAACGGAGCGTCCACAGGCGGCTGTAGTTTTCTCATGAGTTCGTGACATCCTATCCACCACTGATGTCACTGCACCCAATAAATCATCCTGATAAGCAAGCTCATGCTCATGTTGGAATCTAGGATGGAGATAATATGCTGCAAATTAGTCATAAGAATGTCAATACATGATAAATGTAGAATATTATACACATAGGTTGATATTTATTTATCTGTCATATGTAAGTCTCTACTCATTTGGCGATCCCAACTATCTTCAACAATGTTAATGAACATATGAGCATACTTGGATGATGCTGCAAGTATTCGTTTCTTAGTAGCCTCCTGTTTTGCATACACCAACCTCATTGTTGGTGTTCTATCACCATCCACAAGTCTTAGGACCTCATAAAAGAGGCTCAATTATCTGCACAATCTTGCTGACCCTCAACCAAAAGTTGGAGCCGTTCAACAAGCTCTCCACCTCCTGGCCATCGCGTGAAGTAAAAAATGGAGGATAGCCATTGGTCACTTTTGAATATTGTTGGATAGATGGAGGTAGAGCTTTTCACCTAGAGGGGGTGTGAATAGGTGTTTTTCATTGTGGAAGCTAAATTAAAACAAACTCATTAACGCACGTTAGTTATGTTAATCCTGGTTTGGATCTTCCTTCCAATGGAAGTCCTACATCCAGTCCCTAAACCAATAGCTTAGGATTTCACTATCTTTCTCAAAGATACAACACTCCGGTTTTCACCGGTCTTCCCTTCAACATAAGGGGAAAGGCAAACCGCCAGTTGCAACTAGCCTTTCCTTTTCAAAGGGGAATCAACTATCATAACTACTTTGGTCTTCCCTTTTTCAAATGGGTAAACACCCTGCTCAGTAGGTCTTCCCTTCACAAAAGGGTATACTTACTTGTGATGAGCTTTTGTATGGAGTACAAGACTCAGTAGGATTCCAAACTAGAAGAATATAACAGAATAATTTTAGTTTGAAGAATGACTACTAAGTCTGAGGAGAGAACCTTCACTAGGTGAGATTCCAATATTTGCATCAAGGCATTGATAGGCAAAGCTTCAACATAGCAACCTTGCTAGAATCTATGGGAAGGAAGCATTGCGTTGCACACTTGCACTCTTTCACTTTTTCTCGTGTATGTGTTTATCTCTCATTTGCTTTCTTGTATATCACTGCTTGTCTCCTTTTTTTTCTTTTTGAAATGTCTTCCTTTTATAGGCTTCATTTTTGTAGCTATTAGTTCGGTCCGTTTGAATATATCTGTTGGAGGGATAATCGTTGCATGACTACTTTTGAGGGTGACGTGCATGTCTTTTACGTTCACACGATCAGATGGTCTTGCTATTGATCATTTTTGTCTTTTTTGAAATGTGACAAGTTCCAAAAGATACACTAGACTGGGTCTAGTACATTAGCTATGGGGACGATCATAGGTATTTGTGAGATATTTCAAATATTGGCATATACTCTTTACGTGCTATCAATTAATGCTCTACAGAAAACGTTCTACACAAGTTCACATACATATCATAGAATATGCAGTAGGTAGAGAACGTGATGTGTAGTTCTTAGAGGTGAACACGCACGGGTCGGTTCAGTCTGGGTTGGTTCATTTTTTGGCCAACCCGAACTGAACCGAATCTTAAGGTCAAACTAAACTGAACCAGTTCAGTTCTATTTACATTGAAGTCTAATACCTTTTATAACAGAAGCGTACGCTTGCCTTGGTGGCTAAGGCGTTGATGCTTCAACATGGAGGTGTAGGTTCAAATCTCAGCTTTGCCATGTTTTTTTGACAAAAATTCACATTTGTAACACTTTTTCACAAAAAAACTTTTGGAAGATAGGAGTTTCGAACTCACGACGCGCCTGCAGTTCATGCGCTAGCCAACTGCACTACATTTCCTTTGAATAATTAATACACACACATATATATATAATATATTCGGTTTACTCGGTTTCAGAAAATGAAACCAAACTGAACTGCGTAGGGGCCCAAACCGAACCGAACTGGTTGGTCTGGTTCGGTTTGAACCGAATTCTGAATAGCCCTAGCTGTTGTGACAGAAGACAAATGGATATTTGCAGTAAGTGTTAGAAGATTTTTTCACAGAGTTTGACTAAAGAATTAAGATATAGACATTTCTAGATTTATGAGGCAAAGCAATATGATATTTTATTTATGAAAGATTTGAAAAGAGTGAACATAATATTATCATAGAATAGTTTGATTTTAAACAGTTATGTATCTGTATGAAAACTTTTTCTTCAAGGTATCTTTAGAATAAGAATTATATCATGAGTAGAAGTTCAATCATGAATTACATTATACGTTAATATTATATTTTCAATTATGAAAAATGTTGTGAAGTGATGAACAAATGTTAATGATATGACAGGTAAATATATATTATATATTATATATATATACAAATTGTGGGTGTACTTACAACTGGTCAAGATATAATGTTGTCAGTCGAAATGGTACTTCAGATATGACGAAGTGGACATTGAATATGATGAAGTAAATTTCGAATATGACAAAGTGGAATTCGAATAGAATGATTATAACGTTGTCAGTTAAAGTGGTGTAATGCCCCGCTCTAGCCCGGTACGACCATACCTACCCATGTCGGACAAGAGGGAGATGCTACTGGGAAAAAGACCCCAACAATGTCGAACATCAGGGTGGAATATCTCATGATGAATGAAAAATAGAATGAGCGGAAGCAATATTACCATCAACTTTTACATTCACGTCTCATAATCATAAGAACATATAAAGACAAATATATAATAAATAAACATTGTCCATATTAGAGCCAACACAATTACATAAGGTTCAACATTACATTTCTTCTTCCTAGTTATAAATCATCAATTTATAAAACCCAAGCAATCTCTACTTCTCGCAATCCGAACCAAGTCTCGCCAATTCTTCTTCTGGAACCTTAGCTTCACCTGAATATTAGCAAGAGTGAGTGTATATAATAGACTCAGCAAGTAAATAGAAATTCCAAATTCACAACCTACACTATAGCATATTTTGAAAATAAGCATGGTAATATACATATATAGATGGTGGTAGAATCAATAGCGATAAAGTAACGGTAATAGGAATAGAATAGTATATAATATATAAAAATAATATTTGTATACTATATATTACATAATAATAATAATATAATTATATATAATAATAATATATAATAATAATAGAGTAATAATAGTATTGGTAACAATGATGATAATAGTCAGTAATAATAGTAGAAACAATGGTAGTAATAATAGTGGTAATGTCACAATAGTAGTAATAGAAATGGCGGTAGAATCAATGGTAGGAAACAGTAGTAATATGTAGAAATAGATCAACGGTGGTAACAGTAATGGTAATGGTAATGGTAACAATGACGATAATAGTAATATCAGTAATAATGGTAGAATCAATGGTAGTAATAATAGTGGTAATGGTCACAATAGTAGTAGTAGAAATGGCGGTAGAATCAATGGTAGGAAACAGTAATAACGGTAGGAATAGAAACAACAGTGGTAATGGTAATGGTAACAGTGACAGAAACAATGGTAGTGGCGATAGTAGTGGCGGTGTCAGTAGCAGTGGCGATAGCAGTATTAATGACAGTAGCAGTGGCAGTGACAGTAACAGTGACAGTAGCAGTAGCAATGGCAGTAACAGTAACAATAGCAGTAGCAGTGGCAGTGGCAGTAACAGTAACAGTAACAGTAGTAGTAACAATGGCAGTGGCAGTAGTAGTGTTAAGCCAGACACATTGCCTTAACTATGAATAGAAGGCCAGTCAGTCAGTACATTACACTATCACCTAGGCAAATGAGTGATAGGTCTTGGTTGCTACGTAGAACCGGGAGAAGCTCTCTCCACCATATACCAATGGTACTTGTCCGCCTCCAAGATTTCACCCCATTGCCCTCGAGGCCTTGTACAGTAGTGAACTTTCCTGTAGGGACATTTCTACAGTACGGTTCCATCACTTCCTATGACGGCAATGTCTATTTTAAATGAAACACAATGCCCAAACCATAGTAGGACGTCAGTAAACAATATGAGCTTTCCCGTAGGGGCATTTCTATAGTACGGCTCCAGTAGAAGCCCTATGATAGCAGTGTCCATTTGGCTAACAACAACAATGATGGCAGTAACGGTATCGATAATAGGAATGATAACAGTGATGGTAAACAATAACAGTAGCAATGAAGGTAAAAATAACGATAACGGTGATGGTAGACAGTAACTTAACAAAGGCGGTAACATAATTAGTAGGCCAGACTTACTTTTATATGTGCAAAACTTATAAAAGTTAATAAAATAGAAAATATGATTGTTAATCAAAAAGTACTAATCACTTACCTCTTGCATGCCAAATGAATAACGAATTAAGTTGAAGCCCGCCTTCGATATAATGCGCTTCTTCGATTAGATCACCATGGCTTGACGAATGCCTCCTGAGCGCGGCTCCTATGAGCAAAACCTCCTTCAAAGCATGAAGATGAGAACCTCATTCTCTCCCTTCTAGCTCTTGGCCGCCCCCTCTCTTTCTATGGATGGTGGAATGGTGGGAAGAGAGGGAAGCTCCCCTTTTAAGGCCTCTAAGGCCCCTAGGATTATGCCACCTTGTCACCTTCCAATGGCCAAGATGGTGACACTTGTCACCATCTCCTCCAAGCATATTCAAGAGGCCACCAACCCCACACTTGTCAACATCCTAGCCATCCACATCTCATCATCTAAGCCTCCCACTTGTCAACACCCCATACATACACATTTCATCATCTAAGCTTCCCACTTGTCAACACCCCCATGCATACACATCTTGCCTATATGAAGACACCTTTCCTTATTTTAGAAGCCACCTCACCTCTACACTTGTCACCCTCTCATTCACCCTTTTATCCAATAACCCATTAAACCTTCTTTAAAAATTAATTACTTACATGCCCAATTTGTATGCATATATACCCATTCCATCCCATATGAGGGTAATTCCCAAAATGGCCTCCAATTGAGGATCTGAAAGTAGTTTTGGAACTTATAAAATTTAAGCTAAGGCCCTATGACATTCATTAATGATTTCTTAAACACTAACTTTTCATAATTATGTTCATACCCTTTTCTATTATAGACATACACAATTATTACATTTATACTTTATTGGTATTTACATATATACTTTTTATCAAAAAATTAGAAGTTAACTAAATACATTATGGTGAGAAATGTACGATTTTACCGCAACGATGAAAATCCTGAACGATGAGTACGGTGATGCCGATAGAAGGCAAAAAGTATTCATGCAAAATTGCATACGAAAATTTGGGGCATCACATCCTCCCCCCTTAAAAAGAACTTCGTCCTCGAAGTTCACTCTAACTCCTACTGAATAAGAGCAAGAACTTATCTAATGCCACTACATTTGACTCCTTGATAGCTACATTATGCTTCCACTGCGCCACTCTCATACTATATCCCACAACACTATCACTACTGCACTAACCCATTTTACTTAACCTAACCATTTTATCATTAATTAACTAGCTCGTCTCATGACTTTGAGATGTGAATTAAGTTGATGGATCTCATGAAGTATTCCAACCTAAAGAATGCTCTGATACCATTTGTAACCCCCTGCTCCAGCTCGGTACGACCATACCGACCCACGTCGGACAAGAGCGAGACGCTACTGAGGAAAACACCCCAATAGTGTCGAACATCAAGGTGGAATATCTCATGACAAATGGAAATAGAATGAGCGGAAGTAATATTACCATCAACTTTTACATTCACGTCTCATAATCATAAGAATAGATAAAGACAAGTATATACTAAAATAAACATTGTCCATATCAGAGCCAACACAATTACATAAGGTTCAACATTACATTTCTTCTTTCTAGTTATAATATCATCAATTTATAAAACCCAAGCAATCTCTACTTCTCACAATCCGAACCAAGTCTCGCCAATTCCTCTTCTGGAACCTTAGCTTCACCTGAATATTAGCAAGAGTGAGTGTATAGAATAGACTCAGCAAGTAACTAGAAATTCCAAATTCACAACCTACACTATAGCATATTTTTAAAATAAGCATGGTAATATACATATATAGACAGTGGTAGAATCAGTAGCGGTAAAGGTAATAGTAATAGGAATAGTAATAGTTATAATAACGGAAATAGTATTGGTAACATTGATGATAATAGTAATAGAAGTAATAATAGTAGAAACAATGGTAGTATAATAGTGGTAATGGTCACAATAGGAGTAATAGAAATGATGGTAGAATCAATGGTAGGAAACAGTAATAACTGTAGGAATAGAACAACGGTGGTAACGATAATGGCAATGGTAATGGTAACAATGACGATAATAGTAATATCAGTAATAATGGTAGAATTAATGGCAGTAATAATAGTGGTAATGGTCACAATAGTAGTAGTAGAAATGGCGATAGAATCAATGGTAGGAAACAATAATAACGGTAGGAATAGAAACAACGGTGGTAACGGTAACGGTAATGGTAATGGTAACAGTGACAGAAACAATGGTAGTGGCGATAGTAGTGGCAGTGTCAGTAGTAGTGGCAATAGCAGTAGTAATGACAGTAGCAGTGGCAGTGACAATAATAGTGACAGTAGCAGTAGCAGTGGCAGTGGCAATAACAATAACAATAGCAGTAGCAGTAACAGTGGTAGTAACAGTAACAATAGCAGTAACAGTGGCAGTGGCAGTAGTAGTGTTAAGCCAGACACATTGCCCTAACTATCAATAGAAGGCCAGTCAGTCAGTACAGTACACTATCACCTAGGCAAATGAATGATAGGTTTTGGTTGCTGCGCAGAACCGGGAGAAGCTTTCTCCACCATATACCAGTGGTACTTATCCACCTCCAGAATTTCACCCTGTTGCCCTCAGGGCCTTGTACAATAGTGAACTTTCCTGTAGGGACATTTCTATAGCACGGTTCCAGTCACTTCCTATGACGACAATGTCTGTTTTAAATCAGACATAGTGCCCAATCCGTAGGAGGAAATCAGTAAACAATATGAGCTTTCCCATAGGGGCATTTCTATAGTACGGCTCCAATAGAACCCCTATGATAGCAGTGTCTATTTGGCTAACAACAACAATGATGGCAGTAATGGTATCGATAATAGGAATGATAACGGTGATGGTAAACAATAATAATAGCAATGAAGGTAACAATAACGGAAACAGTGAAGGTAGACAGTAACATTAACAAAGGCAATAACATAATTAGTAGGCCAGACTTACTTTTATATGTGCAAAACTTATAAAAGTCAATAAAATAGAAAATATGATTGTTAATCAAAAAGTACTAATCACTTGCCTCTTGCATGCCAAACCAATAACGAATTAAATTGAAGCCCGCCTTCGATATAATGCACTTCTTCGATTAGATCACCATGATACACCTTGACGAATGCCTCCTGAGCGTGGCTCCTATGAGCAAAACCTCCTTCGAAACCCTCTCTTCTTCCCTCTCTCTTTCTATGGATGGTGGAATAGTGGGAAGAGAGGGAAGCTCCCCTTTTATAGGCCTCCATGGCCCCTAGGATTATGCCACCTTGTCACCTTCCAATGCCCAAGATGGTGACACTTGTCACCATCTCCTCCAAGCATATTCAAGAGGCCACCAACCCCACACTTGTCAACATCCTAGCCATCCACATCTCATCATCTAAGCCTCCCACTTGTCAACACCCCATACATACACATTTCATCATCTAAGCTTCCCACTTGTCAACACCCCCATGCATACACATCTTGCCTATATGAAGACACCTTTCCTTATTTTAGAAGCCACCTCACCTCTACACTTGTCACCCTCTCATTCACCCTTTTATCCGATAAGCCATTAAACCTTCTTTAAAAATTAATTACTTACATGCCCAATTTGTATGCATATATACCCATTCCATCCCATATGAGGGTAATTCCCAAAATGGCCTCCAATTGAGGATCCGAAAGTAGTTTTGGGAACTTATAAAATTTAAGCTAAGGCCCTATGAAATTGGTTAATGATTTCTTAAACACTAACTTTTCATAATTATGTGCATACCCTTTTCTATTGTAGACATACACAATTATTACATTTATACTTTCTTGGTATTTACATATATACTTTTTATCAAAAAATTAGAAGTTAACTAAATATATTATGGTGAGAAATGTACGATTTTACCACAACGATGAAAATCCTTAACGATGAGTATGGTGATGCCGATAGAAGGCAAAAAGAATTCATGCAAAATTGCATACGAAAATCCAGGGCATCACATCCTCCTCCTTAAAAAGAACTTCGTCCTCGAAGTTCACTCTAACTCCTATTGAATAAGAGCAAGAACTTATCTAATGCCACTACATTTGACACCTTGGTAGCAACATTATGCTTCCACTGCGCCACTCTCATACTATATCCCACAACACTATCACTACCGCACTAACCCATTTTACTTAACCTAACCATTTTATCATTAATTAACTAGCTCATCTCATGACTTTGAGATGTGAATTAAGTTGATGGATCTCATGAAGTATTCCAGCCTAAAGAATGCTCTGATACCATTTGTAACGCCCCGCTCCAGCCCGGTACGACCATATTGACCCACGTCGGACAAGAGCGAGACGCTACTGGGGAAAAGACCCCAACAGTGTCGAACATCAGGGTGGAATATCTCATGACAAATAGAAATAGAATGAGCAGAAGCAATATTACCATCAACTTTTACAATCACATCTCATAATCATAAGAACAAATAAAGACAAGTATATACTAAACGGTCCATATCGGAGCCAACACAATTACATAAGGTTCAACATTACATTTCTTCTTCCTAGTTATAATATCATTAATTTATAAAACCCAAGCAATCTCTACTTCTCACAATCCGAACCAAGTCTCGTCAATTCCTCCTCTGGAACCTTAGCTTCACCTGAATATTAGCAAGAGTGAGTGTATAGAATAGACTCAACATGTAACTAGAAATTCCAAATTCACAACCTACACTATAGCATATTTTGAAAATAAGCATGGTAATATACATATATAGATGGTGTTAGAATTAGTAGCGATAAAGGTAACAGTAATAGGAATAGTAATAGTTATAATAACGGAAATAGTATTGGTAACATTGATGATAATAGTAATGTTGCCCAGATAGCAAGCCCAGAGGGGGGGTGAATGGATTGCTGAAATTTTCTTATAGAATATTCCTGAAAATAAAATACTTGACAGAAGACACTAAGTTTGATGGTTAGAGTTAGTGTTAAATAAGGACAAAGAGAACAATCACACAGACAACATGAAATTTTATCTTGGTTCAGATCTCCTATCACAAGGAGTCCAACATCCAGCCCCCAAGCAACACCTTGGAATTTCACTAAGCAAGGGTACAGTCTCCCTTAAGGACACTTACACATTCAACAACAATTGGCCTTCTCTTCTCTACCCGAAGAGGAACTAAAGCACTTGATGCAACAGGTCTTCCTTCTTTCCGAAGGGAACAACCACCCACTCAAGCAGGTCTTCTCTTCACACCCGAAGAGGAACACTCATAGAAAATGAGTAAGAAGTGGATGGCCCCTGGACCAAGCTTATACAAACTGCTTGATCTGAGGCAATGTCTGAGAGATAAAGAATATTGACAAAGAACTCTCTCTCAGATCTACTCAGGCTCTCAAAGGCTAAGCAATTTGCCGTGGAGAGCTAAGAGCTACAGAAGATTTAAATAGATGAATGAACTCTTCTTTTCTTGCAGATGACTGAGATCTTCAAGCTTTTTGAAAGTTGTTCAAGAGTTGAAGAGTTAAGCTTCATGGAGTCACCAATCTTCTATTTATCTTCTTTGAATGATTTTGACCGTTGAAGTATCTGTTGTCTCACATCTTCATGAACGTTGGAGTGTCTGGTCCGAAGTGTGGAGCAAGAGAGCCTGCAGCCATTAATACTGGGGTAGACATTCACACACAAAGGAAGATTGTCTGAATCTCTTCTAGCTTTAGTCAGGATGACAGGTCCAACTTGGCAACGTGCGCTTCTACCACAAACCCTGCACACAATAAATGCTGACACATTGACAACTTATCTTTGTCTAAACTGTCAGTCAACATTAGTAGTCGTGCTATATGAAGATACACCAAAAAGAAAATGCCATTCTGTCATCATATAAAGCGAGACTAAATGTGACATAAGTGAGATAAGCAAAGATATATCGTGCAGAGATATTGTTCCATCATAATAAATGTTGAAGACCACATGATACATCATGATACGTGGGAAGACTTAAAATCTACAGAGATTTGAAAATATATTTGAATATCATGTGGAATGTTTCTTAAAAGGAATTTAAATAAGAATATTCAACAGATGTCTAAAACATAATCATTAATAAAAGAGAGTTGATGTTTTGGAGACAGTCTGTGCGCAGAGAGAGTGATGTTGATATGAAATCGATGATATAATCATAATCCATGAGAGAATGTAATCCATGTTGAAACCAAGTCGATGTGAACATAATCCATATATGAAATCGATGTTCTGTACAAAGTCGTTGTTTAACTGAAGTCGTTGTTGTACTGAAATTGATGTGCGGATGAAATCATTGTTTGAAACGAAGTCGTTGTTTCTTATGAAATTGATGTTCTACCAAAATTGATGTTTAAGTGAAATCGTTATAGAAACAAAGTTGTTGTTTCATATGAAGTCATTGTTACTTATGAAATTGATGTTTAAGTGAAATCATTGTAGAAACGAAGTCGTTGTTTCATATGAAGTCGATGTTCTATCGAAATCGATGTTTAAGTGAAGCGAAGTCGTTATAGAACCAAAATTGATGTTCTACTGAAGAAATTGCTGTTTAAGTGGAGTCAATGTAGAACCGAAATCAATGTTCTAAATATGAAGTCGATACTTAAGTGAAATCGATGTTTTCTATGAAATCGATATTCTACTAAGGAAGTCGTTGTTTAAGTGAATCAGTAACCATTCTGAGCTTTTACAAAGAAGTCGATGTATACTTAGACAAAATATATGCAATGAGCTTCAAATGGTAGTGAGTGTAGACAACTTACAAATTTTGTTTGAATAGTGCCTGTGGATAAACCTCAGAAAATATTGTTAGATAATACTTAGAGTTTTGTTAATCACCAAAAATACATATAATTAATAATAAATTATATGGAGATAGACTGATCATTAATCTCCCCCTTTTTGGTGATGACAAAACAAAAAGAATTGCATACATATAAAAGACTGAAATAAATTTTTGAAAAATTTTAAAGTATGTATTTCAGAATATTTTTCTCCCCCTTTTTGTCATTAAGCAAAAAGAAATAGATATGCAGAGAAAGAAGTAGAAAGAGGAAAAGATAAATGGGAGCCAAGGCGGGAAATTTTATTCATTAGTAGGGGCAGACATGTAGAAGGCAGGTGACAGACTGGAAGCTTGGCGAGTAATAAGCTGCCAAGCTTTGACTTCCTGCTCTTCAAAAAGATCTCTAAAGACACCCCAACTAATATTATATGATGGCCCCATCTCTGTACTTAGTCGCTTGATGTGGAGTAGTCTCTGCTCTTCAATGAAGTGAGTATACTCCTGATTGCTAAGAGATGACTTATAGGGACCAGCAGTTCCAAAACTGGCATGCTAAAGGAATTTGTCAATGGAGAGAGGGTAGTGAAGATTGTGAGCAAGCAGATCCTTCCGCAGAGCTACATAAACCATGTATCTTTCAATCCAAATTGAAAAAGGATCTGAGACCAGGTTGATGGAGTTGAGATCCATGAACTTCTCTGGTAGAATGAGCTGATTGGACTGTGCTAAGGAGGTGTTCAGCCTCTCAAGCTGAAGGGCTGACTCATGATAGACTCTACACCAGTCAGAATTGACAAATCTTTCAGACTCTGCTAGCAGTGGAGCTAAAACTGAAGACTTGATAAACCCTCTCTGATATTCCCTGAAGAGGAATCTTTGAAATGCAAGAGGAGCTCCCTTCTGAACAAAAATTTGTGCCATAACTCTGGCAAATCTCTCAATAATGATAGGACCCACATTAGAGTCCATAAGAAGAAGGTGGAGCTTAGGGAGAAAAACAACCTCAAGCATCTGCAAGGTGGCAAAGTTAACCTGAAGAGGGGTATTGACTGGATTCTCAGTATGGAGCTGAGCAATGGCTGCCCTGAACTGGCCAAGCTGAACTTCTGGCAGGCGATTTACAAAGCAATAATCTTAATACATCTGAAATTGCCTAACTAGTTTGATCTCCTTCTGAATGAAGGAACCCTAGGTTGATTTGTGCTGGCAGACAAATCACTCAGACAGGGTGAGAGGGTGGTCCGAGGGTGGAAAGATGTTGAACCTGGCAACTTCAAATTTTTTGTAAGGCCCTCGAACTTTGTTCATTTTACTTGAACTTTGTTCATGTTATGTTTGTATATGTATATATATGCATAGGATATTCGTTGTAAGTAGCTTGTTATTCATTTATTTATGTACATACATGTTTAATTCTGTACATGTTGTTTTATTTAATTCTGTACATATTATATTTAAATAATATTGTGTATAATATATGTACTTAATGTGTGAATGCATGTTTATTTATTTCTGTGTTCTGGCCAAAATGCCAGTTGACGTCAATATCCCTTGACGTAGAGGTCTGGTTGACAGCAACCGGTGTGCAGTTGACTCAATGTCGACGTCTAGATCGATGGACGCCTATTTCCTGTAAACGGAAGCAAAGTGGCCATCTACTTCTCCATTTCTGTTGCAATTTTAGATCTGGAAATGGCTGCATTTTCCCCAGTTTTGGATTTGGAAACTACCCTCCAACGGTAGGAAATCCTATGTAATGCATACCCCGACCCCTCTTGCCTATAAAACACTTAGCTTTGAGCGAGATTAGGTCTTTTGGCTCTTGAGAAAACCTAGGGCTTTTTGTGGGAAAAATCGATCTTTGCAAGGCTCGATCTGGCGATTTGGGAGTTCTTTCGGTGATCTGCATCGACTGGGAGGTGCTCTCATCATTGGTGAATCTTCCTCGACTCAGGTGAGCAACCTACATCAACACAAGGACTGGATCCGGGAGGAGTTTGGGCATCTTCATGGCTTGGCCGAGGAGAGCTTCTTTGACCTAATTAATCCATTAGACATTTTTTCATAGGCAAGTAATCGAGGGATTTCATCCCTGCACATGTCCTTTAGGTCCTAGGATTTTTATGGATTTTTCCTCGTGTCTTGGAACCCCCAATTTGTCAAGTTATGTGCGGTCTGTCTGCACTTTCTGCAGATAGGAACTTGACGGCAAGCTTGCTGTCGTCAAGATCTTGAGTTGGCGGCAACATCGTGTGCCGTTAACCCCGGTTGGTGGCAACCCCTTTGCCGCCAAGTTCTTCAGGTTTTTAGGAATGTGGATTTGATCTATGTGCTATGATTTTCGGACTTATGGTTGTCTGTGCATGCTGTGTAATTTATGTCTGGTCAAGTACATTCAGTAGGTCATGTCATGAGGATATGTCAAATTTCTGTACAAAGGTTTATTTATTAAAATTTCTGTAATTGGACAATGAGCATGATCTGACCATGATAAATTATGAATAGATAGATCCGTTGTATATTAGGGTGCCAAAATTTTTCCATATTCCTATGATGACTGTTTTTAGGTTTTAGCACTGTGAGCACCAACTGTGATGCTGTGAACCATGCTTAAGTACTGAATTCCTTAATAAATCTACATGAAGCCTGTTTAATTGTTAAAATTAGTTTTATAACTTCGAAAAAACTAAAAGTTTAGGTATGTGATATATAACTTGTGTGAAGTCTGTGATAAAAATTTCATACTGATTTGACAACAGTAGGTACTGCCATTGATTTAACAAGGGCAATGGACCATGATGAGCATGTTTAAGTTTAATCATGTGGTATTCAATGATTAGCAGCATGATTAGGACTTTGTTATGAGTTAATTATCACTGTGAATAGTAACATCATGTTCTGTAAACTGAAACATGTGTAATTATTTAAAAGTGTGTGTAAATGTGTTAAATAATGCATATGAATGATGTAAGTGAATGTGATAAAGTGATAATGTGTAATTGTGCCGATATTGACACTACTACCATAGAGGGCTGTGGAGCCGTACTGTAGTAAAGTCCCTATGGGAAGGCTCAATGTGTTGTGATATCCTATGGGCATTAGGATGAAATCCTAGAGGTGGTCAAGTACCACTGGTTAGGGTGGAGAGGGCTTTTCCCAATTCTGCGCAGTTAGCCAAGATTCGTCACTGTGTTGCCTAGGTGATGGGTATGTGTATGTGATGTGTGTCCTTCTTATGGTGGTTTGGACAATGTGTCACGACAATTAAGTGTAAAAAGTGTGAATATGTGAATGTGAATATGTGAATTGTGCAAATGTGAAATATGAGCATGTGATAGTGTAATGTGAATGTGTTAGCACGTAAAAAGATGTGAGCTTGTGTAAATGTGATTTATTTATATTAAAACAACAAGCTAAACATGTGATTAAGTGTAGTGAATGCATGTGAAAATGATTAGATATCATGCTAGGTGTGTTATTTACTTTGTGCATATTTCCATATTCTAAAATTTTAGAATTTGCAATGATATGAATAGAGTTTAAACTATGAATCATGTTACATGTTATGTGTAGAAAGCATGTGTAGGTTGTTTATGATTATTGTAAATTGTTATAAGCATGTACCATATATTCTTCCTTATTGTTAAAAGATAGCATGTGTATGTGATATGTGTACGGGTGTATCTTTGGTTTGCTTGCTGAGTCTTTTTAGAAGACTCATACTTGCTTTGGCATACAGGTGAGACAGGTGTCCCCGTTCTTGAGGAGGACATAGCTAGGAGCGACTCCGAGCACGAGGAGTAGCTCTACTTGTGGACTTGCTACACATTTGCTTTTCTTTCATTAGTATGTAAACAATGCAATTGTATATTTCATATGGACAATGTATTTCTTTTGGACATGTAATAAGGTGGACTTTATTATTTCTTTTATTGCTATATAGACTGTGGATTATGTGATGATGATGGAATGAGAATATTTATTTATTTCCGTTGTACTCTTTTGATATTTGTGTACATCTCAATCTATTATATAGTGTTGGGTAAATGTCCCACTATGACGGCGCCCTTTGTATCGACGTGGATTAGTATAATCATACCGGTATAAAGAGGGTCATTATAGAGATTGGTATCAGAGAGCCAAGGTTGAGATTGCACATGAATATACCATCATCTTGACAATATGCTAAGTCTTTATAGAATTTGTCTATACATGTAGAAAATATCTAAAAATGAATGAAAGATAGTTAAGAAAATGGTTAGGACTAAATAACTTAGTTTCTAACTAGATTAATTTGTTTTGCAGGCTATGGCTACCCGTGGTAGGCATGGTGCTCAGGCTCGAGATGACGAGCAGAGGCGTGAGGACAAGGGTGAGCAGCAGGCCCCAGCACCCTAGGGTCCTACTGTACTTCCTCCACCACCGCCTGTGGACTATGGTGTATTCATGCAAGGTCTGGTTCAGGCGATGCAGACCCAGGCGCACACTCAGGCGGCACTGCAGGCTCAACTGTAGGCTCAGGTTAGAATTGTTAAATAGGAGTAACCTGTTTTTATTAAATGTATGATTCCTATGTTGCTTATATATATTGCTTGTTGTCTCAGGCTCCGGCTCTAGTTCCAGTTGCCCAGGAGCATGGCCATGGTGGTCCTTCCATCATGGAGAGGTTCAAGAGGATGACTCCGCCCTCTTTTAAGGGGGAGAGTCAACCACTTTTAGTAGAGAGTTGGATGCGGGAGGTAGAGAAGATCTTCTGAGCCATTAGGTGTGCCGAGGAGGATAAAGTTAGCTTGGCCACCTATATGCTACATGTACTTAATTTATATATGCTTGTACTTGTGTAAGTTTAGGTTTTGTTTAGATGGTGCTTATGGGTTGTGTCTTGCAGAAGAGAGCCGATGTGTGGTGGGCCTCCTTACTTTGCACCAGGTTCGAGGATGGCGATATTGAGGTGTCTTGGGATGAGTTCACGAGGCTTTTCCGAGCCAAGTTCATCCCTGAGCATATCCAAGACAAGATGGAGCAAAAGTTCCTTTCTCTCACTCAAGGATCTATGACGGTGTTGGAGTATGAGGCCAGGTTTGCTGAATTGTCTAAATATGCTCCACATATAGTTGCTGATGAGCACAGGAAGGCGAAGAAGTTCGTGATGGGACTTAAGCTATCACTGAGGTCGAGACTTGTGGCGTTTGACCACCGTACGCTAGATGAGGCTCTCAGCGCAGCATGCAGGCAGGAGAGCGAGATGGATCAGTATCTCGAGGAGAAGAAGGCATCGCAGAAGAGGTCCGTACCACCTTTCCAGCAGCAGGACAGGAAGAAGGCTGTGTACCAGTCACCGCAGCGTCCAGCGGCATCCAGTTAGCAGGCAGTTGCACTGCGGTCCCCCGGCGTCAGGTCCAGCGATAAGAAGATATGTCCTCACTGCGGAAGAGCGCACGACGGTGTTGCCTAGCTAGCTAGCCCAGAGGGGGAGGGGGGGGGGGTGAATGGGATATTAAAATTTTGATCACTTTAAAACCTGTCCACAAAAACAATCACACAAAACACACTTCGATAGATGTTAGTGTTAGTGAGAGTTAACAACAAACACACATAAAGCAATCACACTACACAAGGATTTATCCTGGTTCAGATCTTCTCTCCACAGGAGTCCTACGTCCAGTCCCTGAGCAATACCTCAGGATTTCACTACCCAAGGGTACAGTCCCCCTTAAGGACACTTACACACCCAGCCGCAGCTGGTCTTCTCTTCACAACCTGAAGAGGAAATAGAACACCCTGGATCTCACCAGGTCTTCCTTCAACACGAAGGGAAATAAACACCCTAGAATCCTCAGGTCTTCCTTCAACACGAAGGGAAATAAACACCCTGGAATCCCCAGGTCTTCCTTCAACATGAAGGGAAATAAACACAAGAATGTGTTCAGGAAGACAAGCCCCTGGATCAAGCTAACATCACAATACTTGATCCGAAGCGAATACTGAGAGGAAGAAAATGAGCAGAAATGAACTCTCTCAGTACACAAAAATGCTCTCTCTCAGATCTACACTCGATGTAGAAAGCTAAGAGCTAGACAAGCAAAGGAGTGAAGCTTCGCTCTTTCAGATGCTCGCATAAAGCTTGTAAAAGATTGTCATGAGTGTTCTATCAGTTTCTGGAGCTTTAGTCTTCTATATATGTCTTTCATTTGAAAATTGAACGTTGAAGTGTCCATTATCTCTAAGCTTTTGTTTACGTTAGACTGCATGGCACTGTAGAGCTTTCAATCAATCGGTCGTTAGCTTTTCATGCACACAAAGAGAGAGAATCCTCTTTGATATCCTTTGGCTTCTATTGTGTCCAACGTTGCATAGAGATGTGCTGTCAGAGACCTGCCCACATTAAAAGCTTAAACGATAGATAGCTAAGCTGTCTCTCGGTGTCAGTCAACGTTAAAAAAGGTTTTATACTGAAATAGAAATTCCATTCTGTTCTTCTAAAAAGATGTTTACAGTATAAGCATGGAAATAGAAGATATCGTTTGCATGCAGTGCAGTGATATCTTCAGTCATAATAAATGCATGGATGTGAGAGAAAAGCGAGAGAAGACTTTGACTTACAATCTATTTAAATATTAAGTCGTTATGAACCAAGGAATTGTTGTGAGCATGACTTATAAAAATCGTTGTGCAAATGAGTCGTTATCTATGCAAATCGTTGCACATTCATAAACAAATCGATGCATATATAAATCATTATACAATCATAACCAAATCGTTGTAAAGAGAAATCGTTATGATAGTATAAGCAAATCGTTATGAGCAAGTCATCATAATCAAATCGTTATAAACAAATCGTTGTGAAATATTGTTATAAGCAAATATTTGTTTCACTTATCGAGTCGATGTAGTGAGCAAATCATTGTTTGCTGTATCGAATTGTTACGGCGATCAAGTCGTTGTTGTAACTTATTGAATCGTTATGAAAGATCAAATCGATATGTGACTTAAAGAATCATTATAAAAACCAAATCGATGTGAGAGCAAGTTGTTGTTCTCACTTATCAAATCGTTATAAAAAGCAAATCATTATGCTTGAGCAAATCTTTGCGAATATAAGCAAATCGATGTGAGAGAATCGTTGTTCTCACTTATCAAATCGTTATGAAGGCAAATCATTATGCTTTCTTAGCGAATCGTTGTGAGAGCAAATTGTTGTTCTCACTTATCAAATCGTTATAAAAAGCAAATCGTTATGCTTGAGCAAATCTTTGCGAATATAAGCAAATTGATGTGAGAGAATCGTTGTTCTCACTTATCGAATCGTTATGAGATAAAAATCAAAATAAATTGGAATGACTTATGAAATCGTTATGAAATCACAAAATCGTTACAACACATAGAAAATCGATGTGTACTTAGATAAATTTTGTGCTTTGAACTTAAAAGCTACAGGATGATAAAACACTTACTGATTTTGCTTGTACTTCCTTGATTTATTTCCTGTGCTCAAATCTCATAGAAAAACTTGTAAGTTTAAACTATATCTGAGTTTTGTTAATCACCAAAATAGATATGTAATTTATTTAAATTACATGGAGATAAACTGATCATCAGGCGGCACCGAATGTTGGAAGCTAGCAGGAAAGTGTCTCAAGTGTGGCAGCACCGAGCATCAGATTCGAGATTGTCCCAGATTTCAGCAGGGTGTTCAACGTGGAGCGCCAGCCCCAGCAGCGGCAGCAACACCAGTCACAGGAAGACCAGGAAGGCCTCGAGCCCAAGCTCGAGTGTTTTCCCTTGCACAAGAGGATGCAGAGCAGGCAGGGAACGTCACGGAAGGTATGGTTTTAGTCATGGGTGTGCACGTTCAGGTTTTATTTGATACGGGTGCCACACACTCGTTCATTTCCGAGCGATTTGCGAAGCAGTTAGCATTAGAGTCTGGATTAGAGGCTGAGGAGTTAGAGGTCCCTTTGTCTGTGCACACACCAGCAGAAACGGTATCGACTAGGAAGTGTTTTCCGTGTTTACCTGTGTGCATTGAGGACCGAGGCTTATTTAGGTGCTTCTATTTTCTCAAGATGAAGGATTATGATGCAATTCTAGGTCTAGATTGGCTTGAGGAGCATTATGCCTTGGTGGATTGTAGGGGGAAGAAGATTACTTTCTGTATTCCTGGTAAGGATGAGTTCTCACATCCGTTTCCAAGGAACTTAGTAGGAAGGTTTGTGATCTCCGCCATGAAGGCGATGAGGATGGTGAACAAGGGGTATGACGCTTTTCTTGCCAGCATGGTCTTAGTGCTAAAGGTTGATCAGTCACCAACCCTTGAGGAGATTGAAGTAGTGCAGGAATTTCCAGACGTGTTTCCTGATGATTTGTCTAGTTTGCCACTGGCTTGGGAGATAGAGTTCACTATAGAGTTGCTTCCAGGCACCTCTCCTATCTCTAAGGCTCCATATCGGATGACACCTACTGAATTAGCTGAGCTGAGGAAGCAGTTGCAGGATTTACTAGACAGGGATTTATTCGCCCTAGTGTGTCACCATGGGGCACACCTATATTGTTTGTGAAGAAGAAGGATGGATCACTCAGATTGTGCATTGATTATAGAAAGCTCAACTAGGTGACTGTGAAGAACAGGTATCCCTTACCGTGGATTGATGATTTATTTGATCAGTTGTAGAATGCATCAGTGTTCTCTAAGATTGATCTGCGGTCTGACTATCATCAGTTGAGGATTAGGAGTGAAGATGTGTCCAAGACGGCGTTCAGGACTCGTTATGGACATTATGAGTTTTTGGTACTTCCATTTGGTCTGACCAACACCCCTGCAGTGTTCATGGATCTCATGAACATGGTGTTTAGACCTTATTTGGATAGCTTTGTAGTGGTGTTCATTGACGATGTGCTAGTCTATTCTCTAGATGAGGCTACACACCGTGAGCATTTAAAGGTTGCTCTGGAGGTTCTCTGAAAGCACAAGCTGTATGCCAAGTTCAGCAAGTGCGATTTCTGGATGCGCGAGGTTCATTTCCTTGGGCATGTTATCTCAGGCGCTGGAGTAGCAGTGGATCCAGTGAAGATCCAACAGTGTTAGATTGGGAGACTCCAAGGACCCCATCGGATATTCAGAGTTTTCTTGGTTTAGCGGGCTATTATAGGCGATTTATTAAGGGTTTTGCATCTATCGCCACACCGTTGACTAGGCTAACTAGGAAGGGTGTGAAGTTTGTGTGGTCTGAGGATTGCGAGAGTAGTTTTTAGTTGTTGAAGAGGAAGCTTACATCTGCACCTGTGTTGATTTTGCCGAGTGGTGTAGAGGGTTTTATTATCTACTCAGATGCATCTCAGATCGATCTTGGCTGTGTGTTGATGTAGCATGGCAGGGTAGTGGCGTATTCTTCTCGCCAGTTAAAGGAGCACGAACGTAACTATCCGACTCATGATTTGGAGCTTGCGACAGTGGTTCATGTACTGAAGATCTGGAGACACTATCTTTATGGTGTCCAGTTCGAGGTGTTCACTGACCACAAGAGTCTGAGGTATCTCTTTTCTTAGAAGGAGTTGAATCTGCGGTAGAGGAGATGGATTGAGTTCCTTAAGGACTACGACTTCGAGCTTCAGTATCATCTCGAGAAGGTGAATGTCGTAGCAGATGCTCTCAGCAGGAAGAGATCGTTGCCTCAGCAGGATTGGAAGATGTTAGAAGATGCAGCCTGTGCGATGACTAAGTTAGAGCCTCAGTTGTGTCAGGCTTTCGTGGCTCAGTTGGCTATCCGATCTATAGTTTTGGATGAGGTGATTGAACAGTAGAAGGCTGATCCTAGGCTTCAGGAGATGGTGGGCAAGGCAGGCATTGCTCGAGATGAATACGGTGTCATTAGATTTCAGCACCGAGTTTGTGTTCCTGATGTTGTGGATGTCCGTGAGCATGTTCTAGCAGAAGCTCATAGGTCGAGGTTCTCCATTCATCCAGGAAACACTAAGATGTACCAGGATTTGAAGAGATCTTTCTAGTGGTCTGGCATGAAGAAGGATGTGGCCGAGTTTGTGTCCAGGTATTTGGTATGCCAGTAAGTAAAGGCCGAGCGTCAGCGACCATCGGGCCTTATGCAGAAGATGGAGATACCAATATGGAAGTGGGAAGCAATCACTATGGATTTTGTGACAGGTTTGCCCAGATCAGTGAAGGGCAATGACTCGATTTGGGTGATTATAGACTATTTCTCCAAGACTGCACATTTCTTAGCTATGAAGAAGAAGCAGTCCGTGGAAAGTTTGGCTAGGCTTTATGTCGGTAGCATTGTGAGGTTGCATGGTGTACTGAAGTCGATTATTTCTGACCGAGACCCGAGGTTTACTTCGAGGCTGTGGCAGGGTCTTCAGAAGGCATTAGGTTCTCAACTAAAGCTTAGTTCGACGTTCCATCCCCAGACTGATGGCCACTCCGAGAGAACTATCCAGACGCTCGAGGATATGTTGAGAGTGTGCGTGCTGTACTGGAAGGGTGATTGGGAGCGTCATCTACCTCTTGTGGAGTTTGCCTACAACAACAGTTTTCATGAGACATTGGCATGGCTCCGTTTGAGGCTTTGTATGGGTGGCCCTGTAGATCTCCTTTGTGTTGGGAGGAGACAGGCGATAGGCAGTTGATTGGTCCGGAGTTGGTGCAAGAAACTTCAGATAAGATTCAGCTTATCAAGCAGAGGCTTGTTGTGGCGCAGGATAGGCAGAAGAGTTACGCCGACAACAAAAGGAGGATTTTGAGTTCGAGGTTGGCGAGCATGTTTTTCTAAAGGTTTCGCCTACCCGAGGCGTTGTTAGGTTTGGCAGGCATAGCAAGTTGAGTCCTAGATTCATTGGCCCATTTAAGATTCTTAGGTGGATGGGCAGCGTGGCTTATGAGCTAGCTTTACCCCCAGCGTTAGCTAGTGTTCACCCAGTTTTCCATGTATCTATGCTTAGAAGGTATGAGCGTGATTCGTCGCACATTATTAGTCACGAGCCAGTGGAGATTCTGCCAGACTTGTCGTATGTAGAGCAACCTATAGCTATCCTTGATCGAAAGGTCCAACACCTTAGGAACAAGTGTATTGCGTCCGTCAAGGTGCTTTGGCAAAATTTCTCGCGAGAGGAGGCTACATGGGAGCTTGAGGATGCAATGAAGAAGAAGTATCCCCATTTGTTTGGTTAGTATGTCATTCTAACTTCGAGGATGAATTTTTTTTTAGGGGGAGAGGGTGTAAGGCCCTCGAACTTTGTTCATTTTACTTGAACTTTGTTCATGTTATGTTTGTATATGTATATATATGCATAGGATATTCATTGTAAGTAGCATGTTATTCATTTATTTATGTACATACATGTTTAATTCTATACATGTTGTTTTATTTAATTCTATACATATTATATTTAAATAATATTGTGTATATTGTATGTACTTAATGTGTGAATGCATGTTTATTTATTTCTGTGTTCTGGCCAAAATGCCAGTTGACGTCAATATCCATTGACGTTGAGGTTGGGTTGACGGAAACCAGTGTGTCATTGACTCAGTGTCGACGCCCAGATCGATGGACGCCTATTTCCTGTAAACGGTAGCAAAGTGGCCGTCTAATTCTTCGTTTCTATTGCGATTTCAGATATGGAAACAACTGCATTTTCCCCCGTTCTAGATTTGGAAACTACCCTCCAATGGTAGGAAATTCTATGTAATGCGTACCCCAACCCCTCTAGACTATAAAACACTTAGCTTTGGCCAAGATTATGTCTTTTGGCTCTTGAGAAAACCTAGGGCTTTTTGTGGGAAAAATTGATCTTTGCAAGGCTCGATCTGGCGATTTGGGAGTTCTTCCAGCGATCTGCATCAACTGGGAGGTGCTCTCATCATTGGTGAATCTTCCTCGACTCCAGTGAGCGCCCTACAACAACACAAGGACCGGATCTGGGAGGAGTTTGGGCATCTTCTTGGCTTGGTCGAGGAGAGCTTCTTCGACCTAATTAATCCATTAGACAATTTTTCACAGGCAAGTAATCGAGGGATTTTATCCCTGCACATGTCCTTTAGGTCCTAGGATTTTTATGAATTTTTCCTCGTGTCTTGGAACCCCCAATTCGTCAAGTTATGTGCGGTCTATCTGCACTTTCTGCCGATAGGAACTCGACAGCAAGCTTGCTGCCGTCAAGATCTTGTTTGGCGGCAACATTGTGTGCCGTTAACTCCGGTTGGCGGCAACCCCTTTGCCATCAAGTTCTTCAGGTTTTCAGGAATGTGGATTTGATCTATGTGCTGTGATTTTTGGACTTATGGTTGTTTGTGCATGCTGTGTAATTTATGTCTGGTCAAGTACAGTCAGTAGGTCATGTCATGAGGATATGTCAAATTTATGTACAAAGTTTTATTTATTAAAATTTCTGTAATTGGACAATGAGCATGATCTGACCATGATAAATTATGCATAAATAGATCCGTTGTATATTAGAGTGTCAAAAATTTTCCATATTCCTATGATAATTGTTTTTAGGTTTTAGCACTGTGAGCACCGACTGTGATGCTGTGAACCATGCTTAAGTGAATTTCTTAATAAATCTACATGAAGCCTGTTTAATTGTTAAAGTTAGTTTTATAACTGCGAAATCTAAAAATTTAGGTATGTGATATATAACCTGTGTGAAGCATGTGATAAAAATTTCATACTGATTTGACAATAGTAGGTACTGTCATTGATTTAACAAGGGCAATGGACCATGATGAACATGTTTAAGTTTAATCATGTGGAATTCAATGATTAGCAGTATGATCAGGACTTTGTTATGAGTTAATTATCACTGTGAACAGTAACATCATGTTCTATAAACTGAAACATGTGTAATTATTTAAAAGTGTGTGTAAATGTGTTAAATAATGCATATGAATGATGTAAGTGAATGTGATAAAGTGATAATGTATAATTGTGCCGATATTGACACTACTACCATAGAGGGTTGTGGAGCCGTACTGTAGTAAAGTCCCTATGGGAATGCTTAATGTGTTGTGATATCCTATGGGCATTAGGATGAAATCCTGGAGGTGGTCAAGTACCACTGGTTAGGGTGGAGAGGGGTTTTCCCAGTTCTGCGCAGTTAACCAAGATTCGCCACTGTGTTGCCTAGGTGATGGGTATGTGTATGTGATGTGTGTCCTTCTTATGGTGGTTTGGACTATGTGTCAGGGCAATTAAGTGTAAAAAGTGTGAATATGTGAGTGCAAATGTGAAATATGAGCATGTGATAGTGTAATGTGAATATGTTAGCACGTAAAAAGATGTGAGCTTGTGTAAATGTGATTTATTTATATTAAAATAGCAGGCTAAACATGTGATTAAGTGTAGTGAATGCATGTGAAAATGATTAGATATCATGCTAGGTGTGTTATTTACTTTGTGCATATTTCCATATTCTAAAATTTTAGAATTTGCAATGATATGAATAGAGTTTAAACTATGAATCATGTTACATGTTATGTGTAGAAAGCATGTGTAGGTTGTTTATGGTTATTGTAAATTGTTATAAGCATGTACCATGTATTCTTCTTTATTGTTAAAAGATAGCATGTGTATGTGATATGTGTACGGGTGTATCTTTGGATTGCTTGCTGAGTCTTTTTAGAAGACTCATACTTGCTTTGGCATATAGGTGAGACAAGTGTCCCCGTTCTTGAGGAGGACATAGCTAGGAGCGACTCCGAGCGCGAGGAGTAGCTCTACTTGTGGACTTGCTACACATTTGCTTTTCTTTCATTAGTATGTAAACAATGCGATTGTATATTTCATATGGACAATGTATTTCTTTTGGACATGTAATAAGGTGGACTTTATTATTTCTTTTATTGCTATATAGACTGTGGATTATGTGATGATGATGGAATGAGAATGAGAATATTTATTTATTTCCACTGTACTCTTTTGATATTTGTGTACATCTTAATCTATTGTATAGTGTTGGGTTAATGTCCCACTGTGACGGCGCCCTTTGTACCGACGTGGATTGGTATAATCGTACTGGTATAAAGAGGGTTGTTACATTTTTTGTAGATAGCTTTGTTAGCCCTGGCCCACTGATCCTCAGTCTTTGACTCAGCAGAAGAGAGATTTTTTGCTTGGTCAGGCTTGGGTATTAGAGAAATGGGAAGAATGATATTGAGATGTTCAGATAGATTTAGGTAGGGGAGGCCAAAAGTGGCAACAAAGGTGCACTTTTGGATATATTCAACATATAAAGTTTTTCTTCTATGGACAACAGAAAGAGAATACCATAGAGGAGGAAAGAGAATTTGATTGGAAGGGAAAACAAGAGCTATAGATGTCTTCCTTTTCTTGGAGGCAGGATTGGAAGAAGGTTGAGATTCAGTCCTGTGGATATGGGCAGAGTTAGAAAGAACTGTGCATAGGATGGCTTCTTCAAACTCATCCTTGATGTCTTGCACAGTATGACGAACAATATTGGCCCCCTCAGGAATGATAGTGATGAAGGAGGGTGGAGTAGGTGGATGAAGAGAGACAAAAGATGAAGTAGGAGGAGGTTGTGTAGATGGTCTAGCAGAGGAGGGACCAGCGGAAGAGGGACCAGCAGAAGAGGAGGAGGCAGGAGTGTTGAGCAACTACCTCTAAGAAATTTAATGACTTTCTTAGTTTTTATAAAACTATGTTTTTGCTATGACAAATCTTTAAATATATATTTTATACCACAAAGTTTTTTTTAGGTAACAGTATCCTCAAAAATTTCTAAGGCCACAACTATCTCTCAGCATGCTGAATCCGACTGCCATATTCGACTCCTTCAGAATAGCAGTCAAAAGTCATCGAATTTTTTTTAAGTCCACATCGTTTACTTACCATTCGACTGATGACTTCGACTCTTACAGTCGAATGTCTCTCTGTAATTCGACGACTTTTACAGACGAAAGTCTTTTCTCTGTATTCGACTGATACCTTCAACTGTCTCAATCGAATACCTTAGAAATCCTCACAGAACTATTGTAGTCGAATCACCTTGATCACTCATGAGTTAAATTACTCTTACTCCTTCAATCAACTCATCTGTTCACATTCAAATACACTGAATTATGTACTTGTACCTTTTATACTTGTCAGCTCTATATTTTCTGAACTATATGAAGATCATCAAATCTAGTTTGTTTATCTTAAGCAAATTTGATAGGAGGATTGTTGTATGCAAACTTCGAAGATTATTATTATATTTCTGACAGGATTTGACATGTCAGCTTCTAAATTAATTATCCTGTGCTAAACATGTTCTGAAAAGTCTCCTTGAAATCCTCAGTCATGATGTCCTACCTTGCCTTATTGTTAGCTTCACAAGACACATAGCATTTATGTAAAACTCAGACGCATGGCATCTGACCATCTCACCTACCACTGACAGACCCATACTTTAACTTTTTGTCTATCTGTCTGCTGTCTCTAATACTTGTGGGATACTAGGTTCCATGCCTTGTACTGAATGTTTCTGACCCACCTACCACAAGGGTATGGAAATGCGTTTTCTCTTTTGTCTTGTCCTTGCAACAGGCATTTATTGAGCATGTGTTCAGCATGCCTCTCCCTCAGCTACTTGCTACAAGAGCTTATCTTCTAGCTGTTAACAAAATGAAGACCTCGGGAGGAAGCATACTTAAAGGCCTGTTGGACAATCTCTTCAAGACTCAAAGGATCCCAGAATTCCTCCTCAAACAGCTATATTGCAAACGGCCACAAAGCTCCAACGGTCATCCTCTCAAACGGTCATATTTTTGAAGATTATAAAAGGAGCTCAAGAGGATCAGATAGATAAAAAAATATACAGATAGATCATCCTTGAAGTGAGAATCCACAAAGTGCACTCAAGTCTCATTCTCCTGAAAGAGCCATTTGAATTCCGCAAGCTCCCTCTGAAGTCTTCATGCTTGACTTCCCCTGAGAGCTTCCTTGTGTTCAGAAAATTCTGTGGAAAATTTCTGTTTGTGGGTGGCAATTGTACTCAGTTTCAATTCTCTTTAGTCCACCCCTTTTACTTCAGATAGGATTTAGAGTCAATTCTATATCTGTTGTATCCATCTGAAGTCTGTGTGTTTTGTGCTCAATTTTGAGGCAAACACACCTCTGTCGAATTTCCTTGTATTTGTGCAGAAATCTGTCTCTGCACTTTGCCCCTCTTGTGTAGGGAAGGCCTTGGTGAAAAGGCATTGCTGTACCCCTGTATAGGGAAGACTTGCTTGGGAGCAAGTGGGTTTGTAATTCCTCTCAAGGGTGAGAGAAGGCCAAATTCATTGGCAGATTAGTGAAATCTCAAGTGGTTGGCTTGAGGACTGGATGTAGGACTTCCATGTGGGAAGGGCCGAACCAGGATAAAATCTGTGTCCAATTTCTTTGTGTGATTGTTTCCGCCAAGTCTACACTTGAATCACACACATCACTTTGAGTACTAACTTGTTTATTTAGTGCTGTGATTTTCAGAAGAAATTTTAAAAGGTCAAAAGTCCTATTCACCCCCCTCTAGGACTATTTTGCTTGCCATTTCGATCCAACAAGTGGTATCAGAGCGAGGTCTTCTCAGAAGAATCCCAAAAAGATTTGAGAAGAAATGACATCTGAAGCTCACAACTATGAAGGCCAATCGGTTACAAGGCCACCATTCTTTGATGATGAAGATTATCAATATTGGAAGATGAGGATGGAATGCTTCATCAGAGGTACTGATTTCGACCTCTGGCAGGTAATAGAACAAGGTGATTATCAAATGATGCGAGAATCCTCTTCTGGTGATCTTTCTATTGCTGACAAAAGAAATATGTCTTTAAATTATAAAGCAAAAAATTATCTATGTTGTACTTTATCTAAAAGAGAGTTTAATAGATTATCAGCCTGTAAAACAGCAAAAGAAATATGGGATAAGCTACAAGTTACATATGAAGGTACAGATAGGGTTAAACAAACTAGAATAGACATACTTGT
Source organism: Colocasia esculenta (assembly GCA_014218235.1). Taxonomy (NCBI): domain Eukaryota; kingdom Viridiplantae; phylum Streptophyta; class Magnoliopsida; order Alismatales; family Araceae; genus Colocasia; species Colocasia esculenta. Next base: position 23,191,833 of record CM024759.1, read on the forward strand.
ATCTCAGTATGAACAATTCAAAATGCTTCCAAATGAGAATATTACTCAAATGTACAATAGATTTTCAAATATAATTGTAAGTTTGAGTGCTTTATGGAAAAATCTAACAAATGAAGAAAATGTCAGAAAGATATTAAGATCCCTAACCAATGTTTAGACTCCTAAAGTCACAGCCATAGAGGAAGCACATGATTTAACACAATTGACCATTGATAAGTTAATAGGATCCCTTATGGCACATGAAATAAACATGGAAAGGTTCTCTGAAAATTCTTCGAAAAAGAAAATTTCAAATGCTTTGAAGATTGCAGATTCCTCTTCATCTGAAGACTTTAAAGAGAAACTAGATGACAGTGATGATGAGGCTATGCTCTCAAGGAAGCTGCAAAGAATCTTGGCTAAGAAGAAGAAATTTGGGTCAAGGAAATTCTTTAAGAAAGACAAGAAGAAGGAACCTACATGTTATGAATGCAATCAGCCAGGGCATTACAAATCTGAATGTCCTAGACTCAAGAAGAAGGACCAAGTGGACAAATCAGATAAGAAGAAAGGAAAAGAAAAGAAGTTCAGAAGATTCAAGAAGAAGGCTATGGCAGCAACTTGGGATAATGAAGATGCTACCAGCTCAGAATCTTCCAGCTCGGAATCTGAGGAAGAAGAAAAGACAAATCTAGCCCTCATGGCAGGACTAGAATAGGTAAATTCAGAAACATCTTTTACCTCTTGTTCTGAATCTGATTCTGATAACATTGAAGATGCATTTAATGAACTTTATGAAAAATACAAATCAGTGGTAAAACAAATAAAGATAGTTAAGCTAAATTTAATAAACCAAGAAAAGAGCAATACCTTTCTTAAAAAGGAAGCAGAAAGGTTGAACCAAAATCTAAATGAAACCAAAAGAGCTAATGAGTTACTCTGTGAAGATTTGAAAAATAAAAATAGCAAAATTCTAGAATTAGAATCAAATCTAAACTTACTCAAGAATGAAGAAAAATTAGTGGAAGAAAACAACTATCTGAAAGCTACCATTAAAAAAATTTCTAATTGTAAAACCTCACTATTTATTAGAATTAAAGGTTCTAGGTCTGGTAAAAAGAAATATGGATTATGATACACACCTCCACATAATGAAGAAGAAATTATTTATCCTGAAGTATATCCAACACCTAAATTTGTAGCAGAAAAGATGTAAGGCCCTTGATTTTCACCTTGTTTGTTAAGTATAAGTATGTGTGTATAAGTGTATACTATTGATGTATGATTATTGTGTATAAGTATTTATTGATATAAATTGTATGAATTAGTATTATTGAAATGTACATAGTATATTCAAGTACATATATGTATGTATGTATATATATATATATATATATATTTGGTGTGTAGTATTATAAATTTTTGCATAATTAAAGTGAGTTTTGTCGACCAGTCGGCGTCCACATGGGTTGACGCTGACAAGGGGTAGGCGGCAACATCGATGGACGCCCATTTCTGCATAGGCGACCATGGATATGGACGCCAATATCCCAGATCTGTTACGTTTTCAGATCCGGAAACGCCTCCGGAAATTTAGCCTCTTGTTTGGGAAACCCTTCCCAACGGCTCTGAGACTTGCCCTTTAACCGATCCGACCCCCAACCCTTTATAATATCCAATTTTCGGCCAGATCCATCCCTTTGGCTCTTGGGTCAAAAACCTATCTTCTCTAAGCAAAAACCCTAACTTGAACCTGAAAGATCCAGCTTCGGGAGGCTTCGTCTGGCGATCTGCATCAACTGGTGTCGACCTTGAACATCTGGGAACGACTCCCCACGCTGGTGTGCTGTGAAGATCAGCAGAAGATCCGAAGAAGGAGGGATTTGGAGACTCTTTGGCACAGGCCGAGGAGGGCTTCTCCGGCTTAAATCGTCGTTGGTAGATTTTACAGAAGGCAAGTACCCCATACACATTAACCCTACATGTGTCTAGTATGTCCCAGGATTTTCTCAGATTTTCTCGTGTCCTGGAACCACCCTTTCAAGTGATTTATTGGCTTTCAGTCTGTGTTCTGCAGACAGGATATTAACGGCAAGATCCCTTGCCGCTAATATCTTGTGTTGGCGGCATCATCTAATGCCGTTAACCTATAGACGGCCACCCCTTGCCGTCGAGTTCTTCAGACTGCAACAGTGAGCAAGTCTGTCCTTATATGAACTAGTTTTCGAGTTTTTCCGCATGAGGATATACGGTAAATTTTATATAATATGTGAATATATATGTTCGGATGTACTGTAAGTTATTGTGCATTTTTGAATTTTTCACTAATTATTAGAATTTTTGGAATATGTTACCAATAGAATGTTAATCTTGGAAAATGTCGTTTATGAAATATGTGTAGAAATTAACTGTCATAGATTTTCTGTACATTGTTCATAATATCTAGTGCATGATATAAAAATTTGAGTAATTTATATAATCTGTGTAATTTATTAAGTTTTCTGAACCGAAAAATAGTTAATATGTATGCTCAATGTAGAAAAGTTAAGAATCCATGCGAAACTAGTTAAATCCCTGAAATTTGTGATAAAATTTGTACTGTCAGTATTCAGGTATGAATTAAATTATGAACCCGAATAATGAAAAATTGTATCAGTTTGACTATTTTTACAGTTGATATCATCACTGTTAGAATTTTCATAAAATATGTGTAACTCAGAAAAATGCAAATTTTGGTATGCATGATGATTAAACTGTGATAGATTTCTGGTTAAATTTCTGTACTGAACAGATGATAGTAGCTATATAAACCTGTTTTATGTTAGATATTAATAATTAATACATGCTAATATGATAAATGTTTAATTTTGCAAAAATTTCAGCATGATTAGGATTGTTGTAAAAATCTGATTAATACTGAAAACAGTAGTATCATGCTAGGTAATACTGAAGAAGGAAAATGTGTGAACATGAGATGAATGCGTGATTATTTTGTGTTTAGAATGTGTTGAAATTGAGAAAATGTTAATGTGCCAATGTGTGACACTGCTACCTTAGAGGGCTGTGGAACTGTACTGTGGTAAAGTCCCCACGGGAAGGTTCAAAGTGTGTGATGTCCCATGGGCATTGGGATTAAATTCTGGAGGCAAACAAGTATCGCTGGTTAGGGTGGAGACTGTTAGAATTTTCATAAAATATGTGTAACTCAGAAAAATGCGAATTTTGGTATGCATGATGGTTAAACTGTGATAGATTTCTGGTTAAATTTCTGTACTGAACAGATGACAGTAGCTATATAAACCTGTTTATGTTAGATATTAATAATTAATACATGCTAATATGATAAATGTTTAATTTTGCAAAAATTTCAACATGATTAGGATTGTTGTAAAAATCTGATTAATACTGAAAACAATAGTATCATGCTAGGTAATACTGAAGAAGGAAAATGTGTGAACATGAGATGAATGCGTGATTATTTTGTGTTTAGAATGTGTTGAAATTGAGAAAATGTTAATGTGCCAATGTGTGACACTGCTACCTTAGAGGGCTGTGGAACTGTACTGTGTTAAAGTCCCCACGGGAAGGTTCAAAGTGTGTGATGTCCCATGGGCATTGGGATTAAATCCTGGAGGCGAACAAGTATCGCTGGTTAGGGTGGAGAGTGCTTCTCCCGGTTCTGCGCAGTAACTAAGATTGATCACTGGAATGCCTAGGTGATTGATATGTGATGTGATCAGTGTGTGTCCTTCTAAAGTGGTTTGGGCTATGTGTCACGGCATTAAGTGAAAGTGAAATTGTGTTTAAGTGAAAGTGAAAATGTGTAAATTGTGAACCTGTGTAAGTGAATATGTATTCATAAAATTTTATGAAAGCATGCAAAATGATAAGTTTCTTATGAATGTGACATGATAGTAGTAAAACAACGAGCTTTTCACTAATATGAATATGTTATCTATGTGTACAATTGCCTTAGAATTCATGTTAAATTAATTGTTATGAAATGTGTAAATATTGTGTAAAATGACCAACATGTGGCTTATGAATGAAATCAGTTTAGCATAGTGAAAAGTGTAGAAATCATGTGATAGGATTTGCTTATTGTATATAAAAACCAAATCCTCTGTGAAAAATGTGTAGAAATCATGAATAGACTTTTATTTGAGAAATTGTCACTTCCATGCATTATGTGTAAATGATGTAGCTTAAGAGTATGGATATTACTCGATGCATGTATGTTTAGTGTGCTGGTGTTACTTGTTGAGTTCTTTTGAACTCATTCTTGCTTCGGCGTACAGGTGCAGACGTTTCTACTTCTTCCGAGGAGATCGTTAGGAGCGACTCGGAGCGAGAGTAGGAGAGAGTGTTGTGGAGTTAGCATTGTACTTTTCCATTAATTCATAGTATGTAATAAAGACTCTGCGTAGTCTCATGTGGACAATGTATTTGTTGTATTTCAGTTATGAATAGTTAGCTCTCTTTCCTTCTATACGGACTGTGAATAGAATGTGGATGATGGAATAAAATTTCTTTTCAGTTCTTTAAATTCCGCTGTCATGAGATATACTATATTTGTGTATGTTTCAGCCTATCGTACTAGTGTTGGGTAAATGTCCCACTGTAGTGATACCTTTTATATCGACGTGGGTTGGTGGAACCGTACCGATATGAGAGGGTCGTTACAGAGATTGGTATCAGAGCATCAGGCTGAAATTGTACATAACTATGCATATACCATCATCTTCATTGTATACTAAGTCAGTGTAGAATGTCCACATAGATAAGTAATTAGTTAGAATTTAGATAGTTCTAAATGGTGATTAATCCGTTCTACAGGTTATGGCTTCGTGTGGTAGGCGTGGTGTTCCTGCTCGTGATGGCGAGCAGAGGAGAGATGAGCCTCGGCGTGAGGATCAGGGTGAGCAGCAGGCCCCTGCACCTCAGGGTCCTGTACTTCCTCCACCGCCACCAGTAGACTATGGAGTTTTCATGCAGGGTTTGGTGCAGGCCATGCAAACGCAGGCCCACACTCAGGCTGCACTCCAGGCCCAGTTGGAGGCTCAGGTTAGAATAATAATATAAAGTAGTCTGTATTTTAATTGCATGAATGTTATGTTATATATGTTATATTTGTCGCTTGTTGTAGCAGGCTCAGGTACCAGTTCCCCAGGCTGACCATGGTGGACCCTCCATCATGGAAAGGTTCAAGAGGATGTCACCACCTCCTTTTAAGGGGGAGAGCGATCCGTTATTAGCTGAGAACTGGATGAGGGAGATTGAGAAGATCTTCCGGGCCATTAGGTGCGCTGAGGACGACAAGGTCACTTTAGCCACCTATATGCTACAGGTATGTGTAATCTAAGCTAGTGGCTATTACTTTAAGTATAAATTATGTTGGTTAGCTCTTATGGATGGTTTTGGCAGGAGCGAGCCGATGTATGGTGGTCCTCGTTGTTATGTACTCGGTTCGAGGATGGTGCCGTGGAAGTCGGATGGGACGAGTTCGTGAGGCTCTTCCGAGCCAAGTTTGTTCCGGAGCACATCCAGGACAAGATGGAGCAAGAGTTTCTCTCGTTGACTCAGGGTTCCATGACGGTGTTGGAGTACGAGGCCAGGTTTGCCGAGCTATCAAAGTACGCCCCTCATATTGTAGCTGATGAGCGCAGGAAGGTGAAGAAATTCGTGATGGGTCTGAAACCATCACTGAGGACGAGGTTAGTGGCTTTCGACCATCGTACTCTCGAGCAGGCGCTCAGCGCGGCATGTCGTCAGGAAGGGGAGATGGAGCAGTACCTGGAAGAGAAGAAGGCTTCTCAAAAGAGGCCAGCAGCTCCTTTCCAGAGGCAGGAGAGGAAGAAGGCTACTTTCCAGTCACCGCAGCGTCCTGTGGCATCAGGCAGTGGTCAGGTATCCTCTCAACGTTCCCCTAGTGGTAAGAAGGAGTGTCCTCATTGCGGGAGGGCACATGGCGGTTCGGAGTGTTGGCTGGTAGCAGGAAAGTGCTTAAAGTGTGGGAGCAGTGATCATAAGATTAAGGATTGTCCGAGGCTTCAGCAGGGAGCCCAGCGGGGGCCAGCCCCAGTAGCAGCAGCAGCAGCGCCAGCGACAGGACGACCAGGGAGACCTCGAGCCCCAGCTCGAGTGTTTGCGTTGGCTCGTGAGGATGCCGAGCAGGCAGATCATGTCACCGAAGGTACAGTTTTGTTCTTAGGTGTGCATGCTCGGGTTTTGTTCGATACGGGTGCTACTCACTCGTTCATTTCCGAGCGTTTTGCTAGGCAGTTAGCTTTAGAGTCAGGGTTAGAGTCTGAGGATTTAGAAGTCCCTTTGTCTGTGCATACACCTGCGGGTACGGTATCGACTAGGAAGTGTATTCCGTCTTTACCAGTGTGCATTGAGGATAGAGTCCTAGAAGGGTGTTTCTTCTTGCTTAAGATGAAAGACTATGATGCTATTCTTGGTCTGGATTGGCTAGAGGAGCACTATGCTTTGGTAGATTGCCGTGGGAAGAAGATTGTTTTCCGCATTCCTGGGGAGGATGAATTTTCTCATCCTTTGCCGAGGAACTTAGCAGGAAAGTTCGTCATCTCGGCCATGAGGGCAATGAGAATGGTGAACAAGGGTTGTGACGCTTTTCTTGCCAGTGTGGTTTTAATACCCAAGGCTGATGAGTCACTTACTCTTGCCGAGATAGATGTAGTGCAGGATTTTCCAGATGTTTTCCTGATGATTTATCTGGATTGCCACCAGCTAGAGAGATAGAGTTCACTCTAGAGTTGCTTCCGGGCATCTCTCCTATCTCGAAGGCACCTTATCGGATGGCACCTGCGGAATTAGCTGAGTTAAGGAAGCAGTTGCAGGATTTGTTAGATAAGGGATTTATTCGCCCTAGCGTTTCCCCTTGGGGCGCACCTGTCTTATTCGTGAAGAAGAAGGATGGGTCACTTCGGTTATGCATTGATTATAGAAAGCTAAACCAGGTGACGGTAAAGAACAGGTATCCCTTACCTCGGATTGATGATTTGTTTGACCAGCTACAGAATGCATCGGTCTTTTCTAAGATTGATTTGCGTTCTGGCTATCATCAGTTGAGGATTAGGAGTGAGGATGTGTCCAAGACGGCATTTAGAACCCGTTATGGACATTATGAGTTTTTGGTCCTTCCGTTTGGTCTAACCAACGCCCCTGCAGCGTTCATGGATCTCATGAACAGGGTGTTTAGACCCTATCTAGATAGTTTTGTTGTAGTCTTCATTGATGACGTGCTGGTCTACTCTCCAGATGAGGCCACACATCGTCAGCATTTGAGGATAGTGTTAGAGTTCTCCGTGAGCACAAGCTGTATGCAAAATTCAGCAAGTGCGATTTTTGGATGCGCGAGGTTCATTTCCTTGGGCATGTTATCTCCGGTGCTGGTGTAGCAGTGGACCCAGCGAAAGTCCAAGCTGTTATGGATTGGGAGAGTCCCAAGACTCCTTCGGAGATTCGGAGTTTTCTTGGTCTGGCGGGTTACTATCGGCGTTTTATTGAGGGATTTTCATCCATCGCCGCTCCATTGACTCAGCTGACCAGAAAGGGAGTGAAGTTTGTCTGGTCCGAGGAGTGTGAGAGTAGTTTTCAATTATTGAAGACTAAACTCACATCGGCCCCTGTGTTAGTTCTACCGAGCGGTGTAGAGGATTTTGCTATCTACACGGATGCATCTCGGATTGGTCTTGGCTGTGTGTTGATGCAGCAAGGAAGGGTAGTAGCATATGCTTCGAGACAATTGAAGGAGCATGAGCGAAACTATCCAACTCATGATCTTGAGCTTGCGGCAGTGGTTCATGCACTGAAGATCTGGAGACACTATCTTTATGGTGTCAGATTTGAGGTGTTCACTGATCACAAGAGCCTAAAGTATCTTTTCTCCCAAAAAGAATTAAACCTTAGGCAGAGAAGATGGATTGAGTTCCTGAAGGACTATGACTTCGATCTCCAGTATCATCCTGGAAAGGCGAATGTCGTAGCAGATGCCCTTAGTAGAAAGAGATCGTCTCTCCAGCAGAACTGGAAGATGTTGGAGGATGCAGCGTGTTCGATGACCGAGTTGGAGCCATTATTATGCCGAGCTTTTGTGGCTCAGCTGTCCATTAGGTCATCAGTGTTAGATGAAGTGATAGAGCATCAGAAAGCCGACCCTAGACTCCAAGAGTTAGTGGGCAAAGCGGGTATTGCTCGTGATGAGGATGGTGTGATTAGATTCCATCATCGTGTCTGTGTTCCAGATATTGTAGGTGTTCGTGAGCATGTTTTATCAGAAGCTCATAGATCTAGATTCTCTATTCATCCGGGTAACACTAAGATGTACCAGGATTTAAAGAGATCGTTTTGGTGGTCTGGCATGAAGAAGGATGTAGCCGAGTTTGTGTCTAGATGTCTAGTATGCCAGCAAGTGAAGGCCGAGCGGCAGCGACCATCTGGTCTTATGCAGAAGATGGAGATCCCAGTTTGGAAGTGGGAAGCTGTCACTATGGATTTTGTTACGGGTTTGCCTCGGTCTAGACGAGGAATGACTCGATTTGGGTAGTGATAGATCGATTCTCGAAGACTGCGCATTTCTTGCCTATGAAGAAGAAGCAGTCAGTAGAGAGTTTAGCTAGACTGTATGTTAGTAGTATTATTAGATTGCATGGAGTACCGAAGTCTATTATTTCGGATCGAGATCCGAGATTTACTTCGAGGCTGTGGAAGGGTCTTCAGGATGCGTTAGGTTCGGAGCTGAAGCTCAGTTCAGCATTTCATCCCCAGACAGATGGACAGTCCGAGAGGACTATCCAGACGCTTGAGGATATGTTGAGGGCTTGTGTGCTGGATTGGAAGGATGATTGGGAGCGCCATTTACCTCTAGTGGAGTTTGCATATAACAACAGTTTTCATGCGAGTATTGGCATGGCTCCATTTGAGGCTTTATATGGTAGGCCTTGCAGATCTCCTTTGTGTTGGGAGGAGACCGGTGATAGGCAGTTGATCGGTCCGGAGTTAGTTCAGGAGACTTCGGATAAGGTCCAGCTCATTAGGAAGAGACTTGTTGCGGCACAGGATAGGCAAAGAGTTATGCCGACAACAGGAGGAAGGATCTAGAGTTCGAGGTAGGTGAGCATGTCTTTTTGAAGATTTCGCCTACGCGAGGTGTAGTTAGATTTGGCAGGCATAGTAAGTTGAGCCCTAGGTTCATTGGCCCGTATGAGATTCTCCGACGATTGGGCAACGTGGCATATGAGCTAGCTTTACCTCCAGCTTTGGCTAGCGTTCATCCTGTTTTTCACGTATCTATGCTCAGGAAGTATGTCAGAGATCCGTCTCATGTTATTAGCCATGAGCCAGTGGAGATCCAGCCAGATCTTTCTTATGTAGAGCAACCAGTAGCTATTCTTGATCGGAAGGTTCAACATCTCCGAAACAAGAGCATTGCGTCAGTAAAGGTCTTATGGCGTAACTTCTCGCGAGAGGAGGCTACTTGGGAACTTGAGGATGCAATGAAAAAGAAATATCCTCAGTTGTTTGAGTAGTGTCAGTCTAACTTCGAGGACGAAGTTTCTTTAAGGGGGAGAGGGTGTAAGGCCCTTGATTTTCACCTTGTTTGTTAAGTATATGTATGTGTGTATAAGTGTATACTATTGATGTATGATTATTGTGTATAAGTATTTATTGATATAAATTGTATGAATTAGTATTATTGAAATGTACATAGTATATTCAAGTACATATATGTATGTATATATATATATATATTTGGTGTGTAGTATTATAAAATTTTGCATAATTAAAGTGAGTTTTGTCGGCCAGTCGGCGTCCACATGGCTGACGCTGACAAGGGGTAGGCGGCAACATCGATGGACGCCCATTTTGGATAGGCGACCATGGATATGGACGCCAATATCCCAGATCTGTTACGTTTTCAGATCCGGAAACGCCTCCGGAAATTTAGCCTCTTGTTTGGGAAACCCTTCCCAACGGCTCTGAGACTTGCCCTTTAACCGATCCGACCCCCAACCCTTTATAATATCCAATTTTCGGCCAGATCCATCCCTTTGGCTCTTGGGTCAAAAACCTATCTTCTCTAAGCAAAAACCCTAACTTGAATCTGAAAGATCCGGCTTCGGGAGGCTTCGTCTGGCGATCTGCATCAACTGGTGTCAACCTTGAACATCCGGGAACGACTCCCCACGCTGGTGTGCTGTGAAGATCATCAGAAGATCCGAAGAAGGAGGGATTTGGAGACTCTTTGGCACAGGCCGAGGAGGGCTTCTCCGGCTTAAATCGTCGTTGGTAGATTTTACAGAAGGCAAGTACCCCATACACATTAACCCTACATGTGTCTAGTATGTCCCAGGATTTTCTCAGATTTTTCTCGTGTCCTGGAACCCCCTTTCAAGTGATTTATTGGCTTTCAGTCTGTGTTCTGCAGACAGGATATTAACGGCAAGATCCCTTGCCGCTAATATCTTGTGTTGGCGGCATCATCTAATGCCGTTAACCTATAGACGGCCACCCCTTGCCGTCGAGTTCTTCAGACTGCAACAGTGAGCAAGTCTGTCCTTATATGAACTAGTTTTCGAGTTTTTCCGCATGAGGATATACGGTAAATTTTATATAATATGTGAATATATATGTTCGGATGTACTGTAAGTTATTGTGCATTTTTGAATTTTTCACTAATTATTAGAATTTTTGGAATATGTTACCAATAGAATGTTAATCTTGGAAAATGTCGTTTATGAAATATGTGTAGAAATTAACTGTCATAGATTTTCTGTACATTGTTCATAATATCTAGTGCATGATATAAAAATTTGAGTAATTTATATAATCTGTGTAATTTATTAATTTTCTGAACCGAAAAATAGTTAATATGTATGCTCAATGTAGAAAAGTTAAGAATCCATGCGAAACTAGTTAAATCCCTGAAATTTGTGATAAAATTTGTACTGTCAGTATTCAGGTATGAATTAAATTATGAACCCGAATAATGAAAAATTGTATCAGTTTGACTATTTTTACAGTTGATATCATCACTGTTAGAATTTTCAGAAAATATGTGTAACTCAGAAAAATGCGAATTTTGGTATGCATGATGGTTAAACTGTGATAGATTTCTGGTTAAATTTCTGTACTGAACAGATGACAGTAGCTATATAAACCTGTTTTATGTTAGATATTAATAATTAATACATGCTAATATGATAAATGTTTAATTTTGCAAAAATTTCAGCATGATTAGGATTGTTGTAAAAATCTGATTAATACTGAAAACAGTAGTATCATGCTAGGTAATACTGAAGAAGGAAATGTGTGAACATGAGATGAATGCGTGATTATTTTGTGTTTAGAATGTGTTGAAATTGAGAAAATGTTAATGTGCCAATGTGTGACACTGCTACCTTAGAGGGCTGTGGAACTGTACTGTGGTAAAGTCCCCACGGGAAGGTTCAAAGTGTGTGATGTCCCATGGGCATTGGGATTAAATCCTGGAGGCGAACAAGTATCGCTGGTTAGGGTGGAGAGTGCTTCTCCCGGTTCTGCGCAGTAACTAAGATTGATCACTGGAATGCCTAGGTGATTGATATGTGATGTGATCAGTGTGTGTCCTTCTAAAGTGGTTTGGGCTATGTGTCACGGCATTAAGTGAAAGTGAAATTGTGTTTAAGTGAAAGTGAAAATGTGTAAATTGTGAACCTGTGTAAGTGAATATGTGTTCATAAAATTTTTATGAAAGCATGCAAAATGATAAGTTTCTTATGAATGTGACATGATAGTAGTAAAACAGCGAGCTTTTCACTAATATGAATATGTTATCTATGTGTACAATTGCCTTAGAATTCATGTTAAATTAATTGTTATGAAATGTGTAAATATTGTGTAAAATGACCAACATGTGGCTTATGAATGAAATCAGTTTAGCATAGTGAAAAGTGTAGAAATCATGTGATAGGATTTGCTTATTGTATATAAAAACCAAATCCTCTGTGAAAAATGTGTAGAAATCATGAATAGACTTTATTTGAGAAATTGTCACTTCCATGCATTATGTGTAAATGATGTAGCTTAAGAGTATGGATATTACTCGATGCATGTATGTTTAGTGTGCTGGTGTTACTTGTTGAGTTCTTTTGAACTCATTCTTGCTTCGGCGTACAGGTGCAGACGTTTCTACTTCTTCCGAGGAGATCGTTAGGAGCGACTCGGAGCGAGAGTAGGAGAGAGTGTTGTGGAGTTAGCATTGTACTTTTCCATTAATTCATAGTATGTAATAAAGACTCTGCGTAGTCTCATGTGGACAATGTATTTGTTGTATTTCAGTTATGAATAGTTAGCTCTCTTTCCTTCTATACGGACTGTGAATAGAATGTGGATGATGGAATAAAATTTCTTTTCAGTTCTTTAAATTCCGCTGTCATGAGATATACTATATTTGTGTATGTTTCAGCCTATCGTACTAGTGTTGGGTAAATGTCCCACTATAGTGATACCTTTTATATCGATGTGGGTTGGTGGAACCGTACCGATATGAGAGGGTCGTTACAAAAGAACATAAAAAATTCCAAAAAGGTAAATCAGCATAACTACAAATCGAAACAGAAGTTCAGCAACAATGTACAGAAGAAAAATGCTTTCAATTTGTGTTGTACTCATTGCAATCAATTAGGACACACTGTTAGCACATGCACCACTAGACATTTAAGATGGATTCCTAAAACTAACCATCATGGACCCAAGAAAATTTGGGTACCAAAAGTTACAACTTAGCCTATTTTGTAAGGTCGGCTGAGGGCATCCAAATGGTATTTGGATAGTGGATGCTCAAGGCATATGACAGGAGATAGGAAGCTTTTCACCAGTTTTAGAGAATAATCCGGTCAAGTAACTTATGGAGATAATGGAAAAGGAAAAGTACTAGGATGTGGAACAATTGGTACTAAAGAAAAGAACCTAATTGAAGATGTTATGTATGTAGAAGGTTTGAAGCACAATCTGATCAGTATTAGTCAACTATGTGATAAAGGGCACTTAGTAAGTTTTCAGAATGACAAGTGTATAATTCAGAAGGATAACAAGATTGTTTTTGAAGCACAAAGAGTGAAGAATTTGTACACATTGCAACTAGCAGAGTTAAAAGAAGTAAATCTGTGTCTAGCCACTACCAAAAGTAATGAGTATGATCTATGGCACAGAAGACTTGGTCATGCTAGCACTTCAGTAATCAAGAAATTGATAAGGCATGATTTGGTTGAAGGACTTCCCAAATTGAAGCTCAGAAAACATGGAATATGTTCAGCCTGTGCAAAGGGAAAGCAGACCAAGACCTCTTTTGTAAGGCCCTCGAATTTCCGTCGCATTATTTGTATTTATGAGTGTATATTTGTGCTTGTGTATGTATGTACATATTTACGTACGTATTAATTAGTACGAGTATGTGTGCATGTGTTTATATTAAATATAAATAATGTATGTATTGCATGGTGATATTATGGATATAATACCGTATACATATTTCATGTATATATGCATGGTATGCTTGGTTTTCTGCATATTTCAGAGTTCTGGCCGAAGGCCATCTTGGCGTCAACCCCAGGCCGTTTAGCTGGTGTCAGCGTCCAGACATGGACGCTAACACTCATCCTGGCGTCCAGCGATATTGACGCCAATCTCTCTGGCCTGCATGCGCAGCAGAGCTGCAAGCTTCTGAAACAAGAAAGCTCAGCCATTGGGGGTTCTCCCCAACGGCTCTGAGGGCTGTCATATCACCCAAGGTGTGGGTGAGGGGTCTCTCCTTAGGTCTAAAACCGGAGCTCCCTTCCCCCAGCCTCTTTTCACCCTTGCAAGAGGAGAAAAATAGGAAGAAAAACCCTAGGAGAAAACTGTGAGAAAAACCCACTTTGCCACCCAAAAATCCGACCCCCTGGAGCTTGATCCGACGTTCCACTGCTTCAAGGAGGTTGCTGGACCGACGAGGAAGGCTTCCCCGACCTCGGCTTGCTGTGGATCTCGCTCAAGAACCCGGAGGAGAGATCATTTGGAGGGAGTTCTGCACTTCTTGGGACAGCCCAAGGAGAGCTTCACCGAGCCCTAGATCCTTTGGAGGAATTTTTAAAAGGCAAGTGACCTATCCATGATGTCCCCGTATGAGTCTAGGTTGGTTTTGCAATTTTTGTACATTTTCCCTCGAGTCCTAGACCCTCCCATTCACCAAATATTGAGAGGTCGGGTCTGTGTTTCTGCACAGACCTGCATTGACGGCATGGTCCCTAGACGCCGATATCATGCTTGGCGTCCATCGGCCATGCCGCTGACCCTGAGTCAGCAGCCAGAGACCGCCGCCAAGTTCCTCTGGACAGAACAGTGAACTGTTCTGCCCTTCCTTTACATTAATTTCGGTATGGTTTCCGTGATGAGGATATATGGTAATCCTATACTCTATGTATATAGTCAATTGTGGTGTGTGGATGAATATGGTGTGTGATGGTGAATGTAGGAAATATTGTATCCCTTAAACTTGTGAGCATGACTTGTTGAAAATCTTGCAAATCCATGTTTCATGATTAGGATTAGTATGAATGCCTTGGTTTTGTCTGATCATGAAGATTAGTGGGTCAGTATATGTGTATGCAATTTTGATAAATTATCCATGCTTGTATAAATTGCCAATAAATCTGGTTCAGTAAGTAAAAAGACATACAAGAAAGATTGTGATGATTAATCTATAGATGTATGATTTAGGGAAATCTTGTATTCTCAAATCATGCGTATGTTAGTAGCCTCTGTTTAAACAGTAAGTGGCAAATTGCAAGATGTGTTAAACTCCATGTTAACTTAAGTTGTGAATGACATGCAAAAAAATAGGTATTTGATTTTCTGTAAATTATATTTAGCTCAGAAAAATCTGAAAATTTGAGTGTATGATCTTGAACCCGAAAGCAGCATGTGGTTAAAATTTCAGGTCATTTGGATCAGTAAATAAGAAGTTATGTATTTTCATGTAAAATGTGATAATCTACGTATATTATCGTAATGTGATTTGTTATTGTCTAAAACCAACTTGATTAGTGAAAATTCCTGTGTGTTAAACTCCTGAAATTCTGTAGTACCATGTTAGGAAAAACAGAGATATTCATGTGAGTGAGGAAGTGAATGTGATGAAAAGTGTGAAGTGTAAAACCATGTGTAAAACGGTAAATGTGTAAATGTGTAACTGTGCCAATGTGACACTGCTTCCGTAGAGGGCAGTGGAGCTGTATCAGGGAAAAGTCCCCCTGAGAAAGTTCAATGTGTATGTGACCCTAAGGGCATTAGGGGGAAATCCTGGAGGTGGACAAGTACCACTGGTTAGGGTGGAGACTTGTTCTCCCGGTCTGCGCAGTCCAAGAGTCGCCATTGGAATGCCTAGTGGCGTCTATGTGTAATGTGATGTGTATATGTCCTTCTTTGGTGGTTTGGACTATGTGTCACGGCACCTAAAATGTGTAATGTGAAATGTGTAATGTGTATGTGTCCATGTGTAAATGTGTAAGTGACAATGTGAATGTGTATGTGTAAAGTGAACCATGTGAAAGAGGAAACTTGTGTAAAGAAAATGTGAAACTAAAGATGTGAAAATATGCTATTGAAAATCATGTGAGACAAATCTGAAATCATGTGAAATCAGTGAATTTATGTTATTATCATCATGTTATTATGTGCAAAGATGTCTAGAATCCATGTTAGGGATAATTGGTGAAAACGGGTACAAGATAGCATGATTGTTTGATCACATGATATGTTTTATGCAATATTGTAGCTTTCATGTATAGGTTTACAGCCGTTAAGCCATGTGAAATCAGTAACCTAAAGCATGTAAAAAGGGTTATGTATGTACTTAAGGACATGTGAAATCCATGCTAGTTGTGTTCCCCTTTCATGTATGTAAAATGTTCATGTTGGTAGCTCTCGTGTCTTAGCTCTTTAAAGATTAAAGTTTCATGAGTAAATTGAATAGAGAGCATGTGATAGGTGAATTTTATTCTTAGAAATCTGAAAGCATGATCCATGTATAAAATTGTAAAACTTTCATGATAGGTTGAAACTTGAATTGACTAGCATGCCATGTGTTGCAAATTGTAAATGTGCATGTAGAAACCACTAGGACTTGTACGTGTATGTTATGAGTAGTGTTGCTTGCTGAGTCCTTGGACTCACTCCTTGCTTCGGCGTACAGGTATAGTTGGTGACACGGCACCGTTGGAGGAGACGGTGGAGACGGACTCCGAGCGCGGAGACTAGCTTTGGAGTTTCTTGAGATTTGTGTATTTCATAAGTATGTAATTTGAACATTGTATTAGAGTATTATGAAAAGGATGTATAAATGTGGACAATTTGTGGTTCTATTTCAGCAGTTTAAATTATGTGGACCTTTAGTTCTCTTATGTTAATTGCGAATTGCATGTATGTTTAATGTGGATGATGAATGAATGGAGACAATTGTCTTTTACTTCCGCTACTCTGTTGTATATTCGCGTGTATCTCAGCTGTGTGTATCGTTTGGGTAAATGTCCCACTGTGAGGACTCTTGCTATACCGACGGGGGTTGGTATAACCGTACCGGTATAATGAGGGCCGTCACAGAGATTGGTATCAGAGCGACCGGTTGAGATAACACATGAATATACCTAAGTCATCATCCCCATTGCATGCTAAGTATGTCCACATGTGTAGAAAACACTAATAAGAAGTGAAAGATAGATAAGAAAATGGTTAGAGAACCTAGTAACCTAGCTCTAATGGTGGCTGAAATTTTTATTACAGCCATGGCTTCCCGTGGATGACGTGGAGGTGTGCCAGCTCGCGACGACGAGCAGAGGCGTGAGGAGCGGGCGGAGCAGCAGGCCCCGGCCCCACAGGGTCCTGTGCTTCCCCCACCACCGCCTGTGGACTACGGAGTATTCATGCAAGGTCTGGTGCAAGCCATGCAGACGCAGGCTCATACCCAGGCAGCACTCCAGGCCCAGTTGGAGGCCCAGGTAGAATAATGAAACAACCTAGTAGTTTGCTATTTAAATTGCATGATATTGTGTTTATTGTGTATTGTTATTGTTTAATGTAGCAGGCTCAGGCCCCAGCTCAGAACCATGGTGGACCTTCCATCATGGAGCGATTCAAGAGGATGACCCCACCCTCTTTTAAGGGGGAGAGTGATCTGCTAATGGCGGAAAGCTGGATGAGGGAGACGGAGAAAATCTTCCGAGCGATCAGGTGTCCTGATGAGGATAAGGTGACATTAGCCACCTATATGCTACAGGTATGTTTTAGTTTATGCTTGTATGTTGGTTGTCAAGTTAGAATTTGTTAGTTAGTGCTTATGAAGGTGTATTGCAGGAGAGAGCTGATGTATGGTGGTCCTCCCTACTACGTACACGCTTCGAGGACGGAGCAGTAGACGTGGCGTGGGACGCGTTTGTGAGGCTATTTCGAGCCAAGTTCGTCCCAGAGCATATCCAGGACAAGATGGAGCAAGAATTCCTTTCCCTGACGCAAGGATCAATGACCGTCCTGGAATACAAGGCAAGGTTTTCTGAACTTTCTAAATATGCACCGCATATCGTAGAGGATGAGCGCAGGAAGACCAAGAAGTTCGTGATGGGACTCAAGCCATCACTGCGGACGAGACTCGTGGCGTTTGACCACCGCACGCTAGACGAGGCCCTTAGCGCTGCCTGTAGACAGGAGGGAGAAATGGAACAATATCTGGAGGAGAAGAAGGCTTCGCAGAAGAGGCCGGCAGTGACATTCCAGCGGCAGGATAAGAGGAAAACGGTGTACCAGACACCGCAGAAACTAGTGGCAGTCAGCAACTCTCAGGTACCTTCTGTACGTTCCCCTGGTGTGAAGAAGGAGTGTCCCCATTGCGGGAAGACCCATGGAGGTTCCGAGTGTTGGTTAGTAGCGGGTAGATGCTTAAAGTGTGGGAGCAGCGACCACAAGATCAAAGAGTGCCCAAGACTTCAGCAAGGAGCTCAGCGTGGAGCGCCAGCACCAGCAGTAGCGGCAGCCGCGCCAGCTACAGGAAGACCAGGAAGGCCTCGAGCCCCAGCTCGAGTGTTTGCTTTAGCTCGCGAGGACGCCGAGCAGGCGGAGCATGTCACCGAAGGTACAATTTTGCTTTTCGGTGTGCACGCTCGGGTTTTGTTTGATACGGGTGCTACTCACTCGTTCATTTCCGAGCGGTTCGCTAGGCAGTTAGCCCTAGAGTCAGGCATAGAGTCTGAGGAGTTAGAGGTCCCTTTGTCTGTGCACACCCCTGCGGGTACGGTATCGACTAGGAAGTGCATTCCGTCGTTACCTGTGTGCATTGAGGATAGATTCTAGATGGGTGTTTCTTCTTGCTAAAGATGAAGGACTATGATTGTATCCTTGGTCTGGATTGGCTAGAGGAGCACTATGCGTTAGTGGATTGTCGTCGGAAGAAGATTGTTTTCCGCATTCTGGTGAGGACGAGTTCTCTCATCCCTTGCCAAAGAACTTAGCAGGAAAGTTAGTTATCTCTGCCATGAAGGCGATGCGCATGGTGAACAAGGGTTGTGACGCATTTCTTGCCAGCGTTATGCTAGTACCCGATGCTAGTTCGTCACTGACTCTTGCAGAGATTGATGTGGTGCAGGAATTTCCAGATGTCTTTCCCGATGACTTGTCTAGATTTCCACCGGATAGGGAGATAGAGTTCACTATAGAGTTGCTTCCAGGCACCTCTCCTATCTCGAAGGCCCCATATCGGATGGCCCCTGCAGAATTAGCCGAGTTGAGGAAGCAATTGCAAGAATTGCTCGATAAGGGATTTATTCGCCCTAGTGTTTCCCCTTGGGGCGCACCTGTATTATTCGTCAAGAAGAAAGACGGGTCACTTAGGTTGTGCATCGATTATAGGAAGTTGAACCAAGTGACTGTGAAGAACAGGTATCCCTTACCTCGGATTGATGATCTGTTTGACCAGTTGCGAGAGGCATCAGTCTTTTCCAAGATTGACTTGCGATCTGGTTATCATCAGTTGAGAATTCGGAGTGAGGATGTGTCCAAGACGGCATTTAGATCCCGTTATGGACATTATGAGTTTTTGGTTCTTCCTTTCGGATTGACCAACGCCCCTGCAGCGTTCATGGATCTCATGAACCGGGTGTTTAGTCCGTATTTAGATAGCTTTGTCGTAGTGTTTATTGATGACGTGTTGGTCTATTCTCCGGATGAGGCCACACATCATCAGCATTTGAGGTTAGTCTTAGAGGTTCTCCGTGAGCACAAGCTGTATGCGAAGTTCAGCAAGTGCGAGTTCTGGTTGCGCGAGGTTCACTTTCTCGGGCATGTTATCTCCGGCGCTGGTGTTGCAGTTGATCCAGCAAAGGTCCAGGCAGTTATGGATTGGGAGATTCCCCAGACTCCTTCGGAGATTCGTAGTTTCCTTGGGTTAGCTGGTTACTATCGGCGATTCATTGAGGGTTTCTCATCCATCGCCGCCCCTTTGACAAAGCTGACCAGAAAGGGTGAGAAGTTCGTATGGTCTGAGGCATGTGAGCGTAGCTTTCAGCTATTGAAGGCTAAGCTTACTTCTGCTCCGGTATTGGTATTGCCTAGTGGTCTAGAGGGCTTTGCCATTTATACAGTTGCATCTCAGATTGGTTTAGGCTGTGTACTCATGCAGCGAGAGAGGGTAGTGGCTTATGCTTCTCGACAGTTGAAGGAGCATGAGAGGAACTATCCGACTCATGACTTGGAGCTCGCAGCAGTGGTTCATGCACTAAAGATCTGGAGGCACTATCTTTATGGTGTTAGATTTGAGGTGTTTACCGACCACAAGAGCTTGAAGTATCTTTTCTCCCAAAAGGAATTAAACCTGAGGCAGAGAAGATGGATTGAGTTCTTGAAGGACTATGACTTCGACCTTCAGTATCACCCTGGAAAGGCGAATGTCGTAGCGGATGCTCTTAGTAGGAAGAGGTCTTCGCTCCAGCAGGATTGGAAGATGTTGGAGGATGCAGCGTGCTCTATGACCGAGTTAGAGCCATCGTTGTGTCAGGCTTTTGTAGCTCAGCTATCCCTTAGATCCGTGATCATAGATCGCGATTCTCTATTCATCCGGGTAACACTAAGATGTATCAAGACCTGAAGAGATCATTTTGGTGGTCCGGCATGAAGAAGGATGTTGCGGATTATGTGTCTAGATGTCTAGTATGTCAGCAAGTGAAAGCCGAGCGGCAGCGACCATCCGGCCTTATGCAGAGGATGGATATCCCCGTATGGAAGTGGGAAGCTGTCACTATGGATTTCGTATCGGGTTTGCCTCGATCTAGAAGGGGCAATGACTCGATTTGGGTAGTTGTAGATAGATTCTCGAAGACTGCTCATTTCTTGCCTATGAAGAAGAAGCAGTCAGTAGAGAGTTTAGCTAGACTGTATGTTAGCGGTATCATTAGATTGCATGGTGTGCCGAAGTCGATCATTTCGGATCGAGATCCGAGATTTACTTCGAGATTGTGGAAAGGTCTTCAGGATGCGTTAGGTTCGGAGCTGAAGCTCAGTTCGGCGTTTCATCCCCAGACCGATGGACAGTCCGAGAGGACTATCCAGACGCTCGAGGATATGTTGAGAGCGTGTGTTCTGGATTGGAAGGATGATTGGGAGCGTCATTTACCTCTTGTGGAGTTCGCATACAACAACAGCTTTCATGCTAGTATTGGTATGGCTCCATTCGAGGCGTTGTATGGTAGGCCTGCAGATCTCCTTTATGTTGGGAGGAGACTGGTGATAGGCAGTTGATCGGACCGGAGTTAGTTCAGGAAACTTCGGATAAGATTCAGCTTATCAGGAAAAGGCTTGTTGCGGCACAGGATAGGCAGAAGAGTTATGCCGACAACAGAAGAAAGGATTTGGAGTTCAAGGTTGGCGATCATGTCTTCTTGAAGATATCGCCTACTCGAGGTGTTGTTAGATTGGCAGGCATAGCAAGCTAAGCCCTAGATTCATTGGCCCATATGAGATTCTCAGACGTTTGGGCAGCGTGGCGTACGAGCTAGCATTACCCCCAGCTTTGGCTAGCGTTCACCCGGTATTCCACGTATCTATGCTCAGGAAGTATGTCGAGATCCGTCTCATGTGATTAGTCATGAGCCAGTGGAGATCCAGCCAGATCTTTCGTATGTCGAGCAACCAGTAGCCATTCTTGACCGGAAGGTTCAGCATCTCCGGAACAAGAGTATCGCGTCGGTGAAAGTTCTATGGCGGAACTTCTCACGTGAGGAGGCTACGTGGGAGCTTGAGGATGCGATGAGAAAAAGTATCCCCTTTTGTTTGAGTAGTGTCGTTCTAACTTCGAGGACGAAGTTTCTTTAAGGGGGAGAGGGTGTAAGGCCCTCGAATTTCTGTCGCATTATTTGTATTTATGAGTGTATATTTGTGCTTGTGTATGTATGTACATATTTACGTACGTATTAATTAGTACGAGTATGTGTGCATGTGTTTATATTAAATATAAATAATGTATGTATTGCATGGTGATAGTATGGATATAATACCGTATACATATTTCATGTATATATGCATGGTATGCTTGGTTTTCTGCATATTTCAGAGTTCTGGCCGAAGGCCATCTTGGCGTCAACCCCAGGCCGTTTAGCTGGTGTCAGCGTCCAGACATGGACGCCAACACTCATCCTGGCGTCCAGCGATATTAACGCCAATCTCTCTGGCCTGCATGCGCAGTAGAGCTGCAAGCTTCTGAAACAAGAAAGCCCAGCCATTGGAGGTTCTCCCCAATGGCTCTGAGGGCTGTCATATCACCCAAGGTGTGGGTGAGGGGTCTCTCCTTAGGTCTAAAACCGGAGCTCCCTTCCCCCAGCCTCTTTTCACCCTTGCAAGAGGAGAAAAATAGGAAGAAAAACCCTAGGAGAAAACTGTGAGAAAAACCCACTTTGCCACCCAAAAATCCGCCCCCCTGGAGCTTGATCCGGCGTTCCACTGCTTCAAGGAGGTTGCTGGACCGACG
This sequence comes from Colocasia esculenta, assembly GCA_014218235.1. Lineage (NCBI taxonomy): Eukaryota > Viridiplantae > Streptophyta > Magnoliopsida > Alismatales > Araceae > Colocasia > Colocasia esculenta. Next base: position 23,213,857 of record CM024759.1, read on the forward strand.
AGGAAGGCTTCCCCGACCTCGGCTTGCTGTGGATCACGCTCAAGAACCCGGAGGAGAGATCATTTGGAGGGAGTTCTGCACTTCTTGGGACAGCCCAAGGAGAGCTTCACCGAGCCCTAGATCCTTTGGAGGAATTTTTAAAAGGCAAGTGACCTATCCATGATGTCCCCGTATGAGTCTAGGTTGGTTTTGCAATTTTTGTACATTTTCCCTGAGTCCTAGACCCTCCCATTCACCAAATCGTTGAGAGGTCGGGTCTGTGTTTCTGCACAGACCTGCATTGACGGCAAGGTCCCTGGACACGATATCATGCTTGATATGCATGAGTCTTGGCGTCCATCGGCCATGCCGCTGACCTGAGTCAGCGGCCAGAGACCGCCGCCAAGTTCCTCTGGACAGAACAGTGAACTGTTCTGCCCTTCCTTTACATTAATTTCGGTATGGTTTCCATGATGAGGATATATGGTAATCCTATACTCTATGTATATAGTCAATTGTGTGGTGGATGAATATGGTGTGTGATGGTGAATGTAGGAATATTGTATCCCTTAAACTTGTGAGCATGACTTGTTGAAAATCTTACAAATCCATGTTTCATGATTAGGATTAGTATGAATGCCTTGGTTTTGTCTGATCGTGAAGATTAGTGGGTCAGTATACGTGTATGCAATTTTGATAAATTATCCATGCTTGTATAATTGCCAATAAATCCGGTTCGGTAAGTAAAAAGACATACAAGAAAGATTGTGATGATTATCTATAGATGTATGATTTAGGGAAATCTTGTATTCTCAAATCATGCGTATGTTAGTAGCCTCTGTTTAAACAGTAAGTGGCAAATTGCAAGATGTGTTAAACTCCATGTTAACTTAAGTTGTGAATGACATGCAAAAAAATAGGTATTTGATTTTCTGTAAATTATATTTAGCTCAGAAAAATCTGAAAATTTGAGTGTATGATCTTGAACCTGAAAACAGCATGTGGTTAAAATTTCAGGTCATTTTGGATCAGTAAATAAGAAGTTATGTATTTTCATGTAAATATGATAATCTACGTATATTATCGTAATGTGATTGTTATTGTCTAAAACCAACTTGATTAGTGAAAATTCCTGTGTGTTAAACTCCTGAAATTCTGTAGTACCATGTTAGGAAAAACAGAGATATTCATGTGAGTGAGGAAGTGAATGTGATGAAAAGTGTGAAGTGTAAAACCATGTGTAAAACGGTAAATGTGTAAATGTGTAACTGTGCCAATGTGACACTGCTTCCGTAGAGGGCAGTGGAGATGTATCAGGGAAAAGTCCCCCTGAGAAAGTTCAATGTGTAAGTGACCCTAAGGGCATTAGGGGGAATCCTGGAGGTGGACAAGTACCACTGGTTAGGGTGGAGACTTGTTCTCCCGGTCTGCGCAGTCCAAGAGTCGCCATTGGAATGCCTAGATGGCGTCTATGTGTAATGTGATGTGTATATGTCCTTCTTTGGTGGTTTGGACTATGTGTCACGGCACCTAAAATGTGTAATGTGAAATGTGTAATGTGTATGTGTCCATGTGTAATGTGTAATGACAATGTGAATGTGTATGTGTAAAGTGAACCATGTGAAAGAGGAAACTTGTGTAAAGAAAATGTGAAACTAAAGATGTGAAAATATGCTATTGAAACCATGTGAGACAAATCTAAAATCTTGTGAAATCAGTGAATTTATGTTATTATCATCATGTTATTATGTGCAAAGATGTCTAGAATCCATGTTAGGGATAATTGTGAAAACGGGTACAAGATAGCATGATTGTTTGATCACATGATATGTGTTATGCAATATTGTAGCTTTCATGTATAGGTTTACAGCCGTTAAGCCATGTGAAATCAGTAACCTAAAGCATGTAAAAAGGGTTATGTATGTACTTAAGGACATGTGAAATCCATGCTAGTTGTGTTCCCCTTTCATGTATGTAAAATGTTCATGTTGGTAGCTCTCGTGTCTTAGCTCTTTAAAGATTAAAGTTTCATGAGTAAATTGAATAGAGAGCATGTGATAGGTGAATTTTATTCTTAGAAATCTGAAAGTATGATCCATGTATAAAATTGTAAAACTTTCATGATAGGTTGAAACTTGAATTGACTAGCATGCCATGTGTTGCAAATTGTAAATGTGCATGTAGAAACCACTAGGACTTGTACGTGTATGTTATGAGTAGTGTTGCTTGCTGAGTCCTTGGACTCACTCCTTGCTTCGGCGTACAGGTATAGTTGGTGACACGGCACCGTTGGAGGAGACGGTGGAGACGGACTCCGAGCGCGGAGACTAGCTTTGGAGTTTCTTGAGATTTGTGTATTTCATAAGTATGTAATTTGAACATTGTATTAGAGTATTATGAAAAGGATGTATAAATGTGGACAATTTGTGGTTCTATTTCAGCAATTTAAATTATGTGGACCTTTAGTTCTCTTATGTTAATTGCGAATTGCATGTATGTTTAATGTGGATGATGAATGAATGGAGACAGTTGTCTTTTACTTCCGCTACTCTGTTGTATATTCGCGTGTATCTCAGCTGTGTGTATCGTTTGGGTAAATGTCCCTCTGTGAGGACTCTTGCTATACCGACGGGGGTTGGTATAACCGTACCGGTATAATGAGGGCCGTCACATCTTTTCAGTCTAAAACAATTGTTACAACTTCCAAGCCATTGGAACTAATTCACATGGATTTGTTTGGACCAATGAGGACAATCAGTCTTGGTGGAAAATTATATGGTTATGTGCTTGTTGATGATTATTCAAGGTATACTTGGGTATCATTTTTAGAAGCCAAATCTGAAGCTTTTCAAGCATTTCTGAAATTCAGTAAAATAGTTCAGAAAAATCAGAAATTTCAGATCACAAGTCTCAGGTCAGATCATGGTGGTGAATTCAAAAAATAAAGAATTTATGGAGTTCTGTGAAGAGAATGGAATTGAACACAACTTCTCCGCTCCAAGAACACCCCGACAGAATAGAGTAGCAGAAAGAAAGAACAGAACACTGTTGGATATGGCCAGAACAATGCTAAATGAGTATAATATACCAAAATACTTCTGGGCAGAAGCAGTAAATACAGCTTGCTACATCATCAACAGATGCATGATCAGACCCATTCTGAAGAAAACACCATATGAGCTATACAAGGATAAGAAGCCAAATATCAGCCATCTCAGACCCTTTGGTTGTAAGTGTTTTATTCTAAATAATGGTAAGGATAATCTAGGAAAATTAGATGCTAAAAGTGATGAAGGTTTTTTGTTAGGATATGTTTCAAAACCTAGAGGCTATAAGGTATTTAATAGAAAAACTTTAACAATAGAACAATCAGTTCATGTATTATTTGATGAAACTAACCCTTCCATCAAAAAGATAGAAGGAGAAGAAGAAGAATGTGTTGATGATCTCTGTAGGAATCTTGAGAAGACTTCCTTTGAAGAAGGAAAAGAAGAAGAATTAGAAGATCCTCCATTAGAAGATCAACAACAACAACAAGAAGAATCACAAGAAAGACTACCTAGAGAATTGAGGTACCATCGGGACCATCATAGAGAAAACATAATAGGTGATCCTCAATCCAGGATAAGAACAAGAGGTATGCAAATTCCTTGTGACTTCTCTGCCTTAGTTTCACAAATTGAGCCTAAGACAATCAATGATGCACTGGTTGATGAATCTTGGATCCTTTCTATGCAAGAAGAACTTAATCAGTTCAAACGTAGTGAAGTTTGGACCCTTGTGCCTAGACCTACTGATCATCCAGTTATTGGAACTAGATGGGTTTTCAGAAATAAAATAGATGAATCAGGGGTAATAACTAGGAACAAAGCTAGACTTGTAGCTCAAGGATATTCCCAAGAGGAAGGCATAGACTTTGATGAAACCTATGCTCCAGTAGCTAGATTAGAGGCAATCATAATTTTATTGGCTTATGCTTGCTCTCTTAATATCAATTTATTTCAGATGGATGTTAAAAGTGCTTTTCTGAATGGTTTTATTAAAGAAGAAGTATATGTTGAGCAACCACTTGGTTTTGAAGATAGTAAGTATCCTGATCGTGTTTTCCGTTTAAAGAAAGCACTATATGGTCTGAAACAAGCACCAAGAGCTTGGTATGAAAGATTAAGTGCTTATCTTATATCACATGATTTTATAAGAGGAAAAGTAGATAGCACCCTATTTATAAAGAAATTTTCAGATGGAATCTTAATTGTACAAATCTATGTTGATGACATTATCTTTGGCTCTACTAATGAATCACTTTGCAAATTCTTTGAAAATTTGATGCAAAGTGAGTTTGAAATGGGCATGATGGGTGAACTTAATTATTTTCGTGGATTGCAAATCAAGCAAACCAAAGAAGGAACTCACATCTGTCAAACCAAATACATTTCAGATCTACTGACTAAGTATGGCTTTGACAAATGTAAGCCCTTAGGAATACCCATGAGCTCAGACACTAAGTTAGACAGTGATCCTCTTGGCAAAAAGGTAGACCAAAAGACCTATAGAGGAATGATAGGATCACTGCTCTATCTCACTGCAAGTAGACCAGATATAATGTTTAGTGTTTGTCTTTGTGCAAGATTCCAAGCTGATCCAAAAGAATCTCATGTTCTTGCAGTAAAAAGAATTTTCAGATATCTTATTAATACTAGTAACTTAGGTCTATGGTATCCTAGATGTTCTGATTTCAAGTTGATTGGTTATAGTGATGCTGACTATGCTGGATGCAAATTGGATAGAAAAAGCACCAGTGGTACATGTCAAATTCTTGCAGGTTGTTTGATATCTTGGTCTTCTAGAAAGCAGAATTCAGTGGCTTTATCCACTACAGAAGCTAAATATATTACAGCTGGAAGTTGCTGTACTCAACTCTTGTGGATCAAGCATTAATTAGAAGACTATGGTCATCAGCTTCAAGATATTCCAATGCTTTGCGACAACACAAGTGCTATAAATTTAACAAAGAATCCAATCCAGCACTCAAGAGCCAAGCATATTGAGGTTAGACATCATTTCATCAGGGACCATGTAAGCAATGGAAATATTTCTCTTGAATTTGTTTCTACAGAAAATCAATTAGCAGATATTTTTACAAAACCTCTCCCTGCAGATAGGTTTACTTCAATAAGAAGAGAAATAGGTATGTGCAACCCTGATTAAACTCCTAAAGTAGTGTTTGAATTGCATTGATAAGAATTTCTTTGAACTGTTTGTGGAAAAACTATCTTGAAAAATCGCTAAGTCCTACATTTGACTTATGCATTCGATTCATGAAGAACTGATGCATTTGATTCATGTTATAATGATGTATTCAACTGATGCAGTCAAATACCTAATTCGATTCATTAAGATATTTTAAAACGACGCTTACTATTCATAATTTGTTATTTGAGGTAACTGACACCTCATTAAGGCGCGTCCCTTCGTAATTAAACGGTCAAATCAATCATCGCGTCCGTTCATCCTGAAATCAAGCGCCAGTTACTTTTTCCTTCTCTATATAAGTAAACCCCTTCTACCTTTTAAAAACCCGTTTGAAATCCTCTTTCGACTCACTTGTCTTCTTGCGTTCTTCGCGCCTTCACTGTACTCCGGCGAAGGACCTTCCAGGAACCATCTGAAACCTCACCTCTCCTGAAGAAAGGTAGGATCTTTCATCTCTACTGATCATTTCTTTCTCTCCTTTGAAGGTTTCCTGAGTCCCTTTTGTTTCTATCGTCTAGATGGCTTCCCTTAGGGCACAAGAGTCTGTCAAGTTGACCCCAGACCAACTCCAACGCCTTGCTAAGATTCCCATTTGCTCTGGAAAGGCTGTTGAGTTCTCTCACTTATCTGGAAATCTGTCTTGGGTAGAAGAGACTTTGAATGCTATGGGTTGGACCAAAATTTGTCAGATTTCTAAGCCATTTGTTGCCGATGCAGTCAGATCTTTTTATGCTTCATGCTTCAAAGTAGCATCAAAATCACAATTTCTGAAGAGCTTTTGGTCGAATTGCTGGATTGTCCCAACTCAGGGCATAAGCTTAGTGAGTTCATCCCCTTGGAAAAGCAAAAATTAGGGATTATTGGCAGCCTAGGGTCCCTCAGCAAATGAGGACTTCAAGTTAATGAGTTGTCTGCTAAGAAAAGATTGATTCATTATGTAATTACTAATATCTTAACCCCTAGAGCAGGAACTCATTCCTCCATTACTGCTAGAGATGGAAATTTGTTATTTTGGGCAGTTCAGAGGCATAAGGTGAATCTGCCAGCAGTAATTTTGGAGAAGATGATTGCTTCAAAGGATCTACAAGAATCCCTTCCATATGGATCTCTACTTACTCTTATCTTCAAGAAATTTTCAGTAGATCTATCTGGAGAGATGTTTGTTGGAAACAAAGAGAAGATAGGCATTTTTACTTTGAAAAGAAGCAAGTACTCCTTAGTTGGAAAGAAGCAAAATCTATGGTATAAAAGTTCTGTCCCAGAGTGTGAACATGAGATCTATCCTGATGAATCTTAGGTTTCTCTACTCATACATGAAGCCCCAGCATCCGAAGTTCAGCATGAACCTCCTACAATTTAGATTAGATCTGAAGACTCAATTCCTGTGCAAGAAGATGTTCCTCCATTCATTCCAATTCATGATGCTCTAGAGGACAACATTAATGATGTCCTAAGAGATCTCAGAGGCAAGAAAGTTATTTCTGAAGATATCCCTGCCTCTTCCCCCCTTGATCACCTCTTTGAAGAAAGAGAGCCTCACCACTCTCCTTCTCAGTTTGAGACCCGGCCAAGGTCTCAGGGGGAGAGCAGCAACAGCCTCAATGACATCCTGGATTTGGTTAGAAGCCAGCATGAGAACATGTCAGTTTTCCACATGCAAGTTATTTTGTTAGATGCTAAATTTGATGGTCTGTCTGATGAGGTCAAGCAGATTAAAGATCTTCTACTTCAGTTGATGTGCCAACTGGGGACCTCTAGGCCATCAGGGCCTGCTTCCTCATAGCAGCAAGAAGAGACTGTGCCAGCTCAAGAGCAAGAACACCAAGCAGAACCTCAAGTACCTGTACCTGAGGAACCAGTCCTTGAGCAATCTGTCAAAGAACCAGAAGTTCAGGCTGAGGAGTAGCCTATTTCAGTTGAATCTCAGCAACAGCTAGATGAGCAGACCACTGAGCAGCAGGCTCAGTTAGCAGTTGTTGGGTTGAGTGTGAAAACAAGTCATTTCCCCTCATATTTTGATGATGACAAGCTGTGATTTTAATGCATAAAAATTGGAACATGTAAAATACATCACCTGAATTACCAATATTCAAAAAGCATGTTTCCAAGCACATTAATCATTTATATTCATGATAGTACATTTATCTAATGATTTATGTGTTTATTTTCTCAGGGACAAACATTTCTTGCAAAGGTAGTGTCGACACAACCATCAATGGTGTCGACACAATGGTTCAGAACAAAGGCAGAAATGTGTAGAAAAGATTATCTAGTGTCGACACTAGTCCAGGGCAGGTCGACACTAGAGACAGATTCCAGAGAAACAAGACAACATGCTTCAATCTCAGGTCGACACCAAAGGCAGGTAGGTCGACACTAGAGAGCCTTCCCAGAAGGCATGTTTTGCTGTCTGGGACAGTAGGTCGACACTGAATCATCTCAGGTCGACACTAGAGACCTCTCCTAGGGATTTGATTTGCCAGTCTGGGACAGTGTGTCGACACACCTCATGGGCAGGTCGACACACTCTAGAATCTCTGTGACTTAAACTTCCTCCTAGACATGTGGCACCCTTGAGAGATGATGGATCAATCTTAGATCTTGTGCCTACGTACCCTAAGGGTACCTTTAGGCTATTTAGGGTATAAATACCCTCCTATTGGCCATCCATCATAGAAGAACCTTCTCAGAGCCTCCAGAAATTGGTCTTGGCGGCAAGAAGAGTTCATCTCCCTGCTCCTGCTCTAGTGGTGTTCCCTGAAGCCAATTCTCATCTGCTCAATTATGAGAAGTGGAGATTGATCGTTGAAGAAGCACCTCAAGGAGGCAGAGCAAGTAGAAGCCGACTCTTGTGAAGAATTCAAGGAAGACCCTGAAGATCAAATTGCAGAGCATCGTCCAAGAACTTCCAGAGATCAAAGCACTTCACAATTCAACCTTCTACAAGGGAGTACATATGAAGAGAAAAGCTATCAATACAATTCTCATTTTCCTTTTCTCTTCTGAGTGATTCTGAGATTGTGCATGGGTTGTTGCATGAGTCTCATAAATTAACTCTGGTTGGACTAGATCTGTTGCTAGAGGATCTAAGTCTTGTGTTTTTCTAGCAAGTTGTTTGTGAGCCTGTGTGCTCAGGAGTTTGTGAGTCGTCGTACTCACTGTGTGGTTTGAGCCTTCGTGCTCAATTTGGAGTTGTCGTACTTTGGTTGTTGTTTGAGCCGTCGTGCTCAGTTTGGAGTCGCCGTGCTCCAGGTGTTTCTTGAGTCGTCGTGCTCAGGGTGTTTGGAGTCGTCGTGCTCTAGGTGTTTGGAGTCGTCGTGCTCCTGTGTGAGTTGTACTCAGAGTTTTTGAGTAGTGTGACCTCACTATGTGAGGGGTGGATGTAGGAGTCACTGGAGGTGATTTCCGAACCACCTAAAAAATCCTCTGTGCATTGGTTTGATTTGTGGTTTGCTTATGTATCTCGCTAGATGCATGCATAGGGATTTCGTTCACACTACTAATTAATTGACTCACACTCAAATCACACTTTAGATCAGTAAATTGATTGGGTGATTTAATCTCTGATTAGAAGTAATTTTAAATTGCTTAAGCTTCCGCGTTAATTGGTATTAGATCTATTCAACCCCCCCTTCTAGATCTGATCCATCCACCCATCCGTTCCTAACAATTGGTATCAGAGCGGGTTAATGTATGTTACTGATATGATTTGATTGCTTCTGGATGATCTCTGTGTTAATTGCTTGATCTGTGTGCTTAATCGCTCTGATTCCTCCTTTTGGCATTAGAGCAGATTAACCACTCTAATTGTTAGATCTAATTCCTTGTCACATTGATTCACTGTGATTAGATCTAATAGTCTTTTGTGAGTCTTGGTATAATGGCAAATCTATTTAATCTGCATGAATCTCCTGTTATAATTTCAGAGAAATCACCAGGCTCACCTTCATCAAGCTTTTCAAAGGAAGCACAAAGAAAAGGAGCAAAAGAAATTCACAAGTACCTTATGGCAAATAGGAGCCTCAATGAATCCAGAAAATCAACCATTCATAAGGTTTTGGCTCTAACAGCACATTCTAAGAGCTCAGAGCATTCTTCATCCTCTTCAGAACACAAGAGTTCAAATGGGTCTAAAAGGTCAGGTAAATCAACTCCAGATCCATTTATGTATTCTAATTCTGATTCTGATGAAGATGAAGGTATGTCTTATGCTGAGTTGATTAAGTTCTGTGAAAAGATACAAAGTCTTAATTTACAACTGAACACTAAAAATAAAGACTTGAAAAAGAACTTAAAACATTGCCATAAAGAAAGTGAAAACTTGATAAATACACTTGAATTGCACCAGAATAATGATAAGAATCTTTCAGAAGAAAATGATAATTTGAAAAATGAAGTTGAAAAATTAAATTCTGAAAAAGAGAATTTGGAAGATGAACTCCAAATCTGTGAAAATAAACTGAATGGATTGAAAGAAAACCATGAGCTATTGAAATCAAAAGTCATTGATATGGAAAATGAAAAAGAAGAATTGATTGATCTCAATAACAATTTCAAATTTGATAATGATCAATTAAACAAACAAATCTCTAATATGGCTCATGATCATCAAATAAATGAAAGATGCAAACAACTTGTTGAAGAAAATCATCACTTAAAAAGGAAGATTGAATGCTTGTACCATGACAAACCATTGGACAATGAATGCAGCAATTTGAGTAATAAAATCGCCGATTTGGAAAAATAAATTGCTCAATTTGAAAATGAAAAGAACAAGATGAAAAATGGTTTGGATGTCATGCTAAACAAGCTTCAAATTTCAGAAATGGAAGTAATTGCATTAAAATCTGAAAAACAGAAGCTTCAAAATGAATTGAAGAACACAAGTCTTGCTTCTGTTAAAGATAAGAAAAATAAGAACAAAACAAAATTAACAGTTGTTAAATCTGCTGCAAACAAGAACTCTTCTAAGTCTAATGAAAAGCTAGTGCAAGTTCTTGTTCAGAAACAGGCAGGGAAAGAGAGGAATGCTACTGTCAAGAGAACTCATCTACTTCCTCCATCAATCCAAAAAACTCCAAGGCATATTCCAAATTCACATCATGCCAAGAGTTACAAAAAGGCACCTCCTTCATCTCATGGTAAGCCTCCTCACATAAAAAGGAGATTTCAGCAAATGCATACATGCCAAGGTAAGTACCAGGTAAGAAAACCTCTCATTTGCTTTAGTTGTAATAAACCTAATCATCTTACCAAACATTGTTAGAATAAAGAGCAACATTTCAATAAACATACAAAATCAGTCCAATGCTTTTATTGTCATAAATTTGGGCATATTTCTAGGGAATGTTGGCATAGAATTGATAATCTTGTGCATACTCCCATGTTTCATGTTAATGTACATAAGAATAAAGATCATGTTCATGCTGAAAACACTTAGAAATTCTATGTTCATGAAAAAGGAACTATTGCACAAAAGATCTCTTCTAAATTCCATGCTAAAAATCTCCATGATAAAAATCTGAAAAATAGAAAACAAAATGTTCAGAATGTCAGTGGTGCATTCTATACCAATAACTCTAAGATTAGAAACCAAGATTCCAGTGTTTCTAGTCTTCAGCAAAATGCACCCAAAATAAAATCATTTTGGATTCAGAAATCTTTGTTGCAATCTAACATTGATTTCATTGCAGGACCCAAGCAAGTGTGGGTCCCAAAACCAGCTTGATCAGCAAGCTGAGAAGTCTTGCAGCCATACATTGTAAATGGATTCAAGATATTGGCTGTGCAAGACTAGAAATAGGAAAAGTCCTTGAGAAAGAAATGAAGACTGTTCAGGTAAAATTTCTTTATCATTTCAAACTTGAATTGCTTGAATTGGAATGAATGTTTAATTTTTATCTGAACAATGAGAAATGTGTTTCAATGCTACTCCCTACTTTGAACTTTATGTCATAACAATTGGAATCATGTTTATGTTATCATGTATGCTTAACTGTTCCCATGAGTTTGTGTGCATACTAACTGCTTTGACTTCTTGGTATATCAAATGATGACATGTGGAAAAACAAGTTATGCTTGTTTGGAAACTATCATTATGCGTGAGTAAAATACTCCGCCAAGTACCAAAAGTCATATTATGCTTAAAGCTAATTGTACTCATAATCATGTGTGAATTGCATGCTACCTTTTCATTCCATGCACAAATTAAGGGGAGTAATTTGAAAAGTGCAAAAAATGATTTTTTTAATAAATTGCCTGTTAATGCATGCTTGATCATGTTCATATTCTTTCGGTGTAAACTACTTTGAATGAACATATCCGAATTGCTTGTATGATCATTTCAAATTATGTATATCTTATGGGAAGTGAGCCAAAAGAATCTTTGAGTGAAATGCTGGAGAAATATTCCTTCATGTCTGATTTATCATTTCTTGAGAAATGAGGTAGCAAAGAAATCCTTTGAACTCCACTTCATAGAAACTGAAAAACAAATTACTGACATCTTCACAAAACCCTTTCCTGATAGTAGATTCTCATCTTTAAGGAGAGAACTTGGTCTTTGTAAATGTCCATTGGGATTGGGTTGAGTGTTAGGCATCTTCTGAGGGGGAGTTCTTTGCATCATCATATTCATTTGCTTCCTTGATTCATACTGATCATATCTCTCTCCATTTCACTTCTATTTCTTTTTGACAATGAACTCTTCAACTCACATTGTGTTGAACTTCTTGGTATATCAAATGGTGATTTGAAGAAGGACAAGTTCTGCTTGTCTGGACACTTTCACTATGCGAGAGTATATGTCTCCGCCAAGTACCAAGAAATGAATATGCAATTGTTGATGGAAAGTTTTTGTTGCTCAAAGAGAATTATTTCTGATTTCAAAAACTTGCATATCCTTATTCTGATGAAAAGTGGTTGAAATCCTCATCTCAGGGGGAGCTAGAACATTCACAAGTCATATCTTTTGAAAAATTCAAAAACTTTTTTTGCATTACATCAATTTCCTTGCATGATGTCATCATTCAGGTGTCTAGAGTCTCAAAATGATCCTTTGAGGGATCTACTATATTCATTTGTCAACTCTCACCTATATTCTTCAAAACTATAGAAATTCAGATTTCTTTCAAAGACTGAAGGATAATGTGTGCCTTGAATCTAAACATATTTTTGTTTGCAATTTATGTTGGATATAGATGATGTCTTTTTTGTCAAAAATCTCCAAAATTTGTCAATTCAACAAAGCAATGGCACATGTGCTGAGAAACTGCACACCTTCACAATGAATGAAGTGCCATGTATGTCATGAAGCTCTAATGCTATCTCTGTTCAAAGGGGTTCAAAATAAAAATCATATGAAAAGCAAAATAAATATGTCCTATTCCTTTTTGATGATGACTGAGTAACTGGAAATATTGGCGTCTAAAAAATGTATATTTTCATGTCAAAAGGTCATCATTTACCCCTTTGAGACTTGATAATGGATAACTCTTTAGTATCCAGGGACTATAGTGTGTGCAAAGCATTAGTCCTTGAGTGAACAAGATGTATCTCATTTGATAGTTTGTTTTCAAACACAAAATGTGTATATCACTGGAGAATTGTTTTAAAAGAATCACTCTTATCCATCATCAAGTTGTTCTTAAACATTGTTTACTTTCAACACACTTGATTTCAGTCTGAAAGATTTTTTTTATTTCTTTGGACTTGAAGAATATGGTAGTGTATAGTTGATTTATTAAATGTATTATATCTCTCAAATCATCATTTTAATGACTCAAGTCACTGAATGCTCATATCCTGTTGGATATTGTGTAAAACTTGAATTGTGTTGAATTTTTTGCAAAATTTAACAAATGAATTTTTTAGTCTCTTAAATATCCTTGAAATGACTATTCCACCCATTTCTTATCATTATAAAGATGTCCCAAAGCTCACTAATTTTTCCCACACTCAAATCTTAATTTTGTCATCAGGCCAGGTCGACACTACTCCATCTCGTGTCGACACACTTTCACTCAGGTCGACACTCACCTCCTCTAGTGTCGACACTGACCCCCTGCCAGACTCTTTTTCGCCATGGGCGCCGATTAAGGATTTGCTGTTCCTGCGGGGTAGGTTATCCTAAAACCCCCCTTTTTTTCTTCTCCAGGTCGACCCGACAGTCGTCTTCTTCCTGGAATCCGGTAGGTTTTGAACCATCTCCACCTCTTCCCTCCTCCATTCCATCTCCATCCGTCTTCTCTCATTCCTCTCTATCTATCATCTTCTATTCCACTCCACCTTGCTCCCATGGCACCCAAGCAGGCCCCTCGCCATGGAGCAAAATCAAGGGCTACGGCAAGGCCCATTCCGGCGGATGTTGATCCTCCTACTGAAAGGAGAACCAAGAGGCGCCATGACCCTGCAGAGCAGCCAGAGTCTCCCTCTGCATCCCCATCACCTGCTAAGAGAGGTAGGGCTTCATCTTCTGGGCGAGGTAGAGGGTCTGCCTACCCTAGGAGGAAAATTCTGGATTTCTCTCCTGAAGTTTCTGAGCAGTCATGCTCATCATCATCTTCATCATCCTCAGAGTCTTCCCAACCTTCTAAGAGGACTCTCTCTAAACCACCTAGTGCCAGGAAGACAATTTTGAAACCCAGAGCAGTGGAGTTAGAAGATAGTGAATTGATTGCTGTCTTTCCTGAAGTCCTAGATTTCTTTAAATTTCAGTCTTGGCAACCCTTTATCTCAGAATTTCGCATCATCTACCCTAGACTTGTCCAGGAGTTCTATATGCATTTGGAATGCACAGATGAGGGCTACAAGTCAAAAGTCAAAGGGATTGCAATTGATATGCCTACAGACATAGCAGCTACCATTTTCAAAATTCCAGATGAAGGAGCAGACTACCGTAACTTTGAGTTCAATCTTCATGAAGCATATACCATTTTGACTGGATTGCAGGCAGATGAGACTGATCTCAAGCAAACCCATGTCACCAAATTCAAGACCAACACTTTTCCTCCAGTGTTGAGGCTTACCCATCACATCCTCACCACTATCATAACACCTCAAGGTGGTGGGAGAGACAGACTCACAGACATCCAAAGGTTTGTGCTATTCTGTATGAGCAAGAACATAAAGATCAACCTTCATGTAATTATGTACCGGATCATGTCAGAGACCACTAGGGCAGATTTACATAGATCACTTCCATATGCAGCCCATTTGACTCAAGTGTTTAAACACTTTGGTGTGTCTCTTGAGAATGAGAAGTCTGAGAAAATTCCTAAGACCGATATTTATTGCTTTAAGCATGTTCAAAAATTCATGGGCTTTAGGATTGTGGGTGATCAAGTTAGGAGAGGGCCAGCTGCTGTAGAGGCCCCTATGGTTCATGAGGATCAGCCTCCAGTGCACGAGGACCAGCCTCCAGTGCATGAGGACCAGCCTCAAGTGCATGAGGACCAGCCTCCCATACATGAGGATCAGCCTCATGTGGCAGCTCAAGTTGATGAACCATTTATTGCCCCTCATTCACCTCAACTTCAACCCTCCTCCTCCATGAACCTTGAACATGAAATTCCATCCTTTTCTCCACAACCTCCAGTTCATGCATCCTCTTCCTTTGGTGGACCTTCTGTTCCACCAGAGTTATACACCTTTTTGAATGACAAATTTGATGCTTTGAACACCTCTATTCAGACTATGTCAGCAAATTTTGAGTTGAGGATTCAGAGGTTGGAGAACATTGTGTCAGCCAAGTTTATTGAACAAAAAGCAGCTTCTGACCATGCAACTCAAAGGTTCAACATGCTGATTGGCACATTGGGAGATGCTTCTATTGAACTAAAAGAGCATCAAAAGGAGTTGGAAATAGTTCTTAAGGGAATTTTGGCAAATTCCCAAGCTGATGTCTTCAACACCAAGGAGACACTCTCTCAAATTTCTAAGACAAGGCTGTCTTTTGCACATCTGGTTGATAACTTGGAGAGTATGAAGAATTTGTCTACTCATATTGATGAAGAGATGTCTGCACTTAAAAAGGAATTCAAAGTTTTGAATAGACCTGCTTGGTCAGCTGGTTCCTCCTCATCTTCATAGCCAAGGTCAACTGAACTCAGTGCCCTTCAAGCTACAATGTCAGAGAATTTAGAGAGAATGGAAAATCTGTTGCATACAAGACTTTCCACTATCCAAGCACAAATGAAGTTCAGTCTGGCTTCAATGGAAAAGAGACTGACAGATGTTGAGACCATTTTAATACCCATTCCTCCTCCTCCTCCTCCTCCTTCCACTTAATGTCATTTCTTTTGATGATGTCAAAGGGGGAGAAGATAGATTGTAATGTTGTGTTTTTGAAGATTGTAATGCTCATATCTTTAATGAAATGAATAGAAATATCTGTGTCTTCAATGTGATTGAAAACTTTTTTGAATGAATGTGAATGTGATGATTGCTTGTCAAGCTGCTTGACCTCTTTGTGCAAATAACTCACTTCTAGTAACATTGTGTCTTTCATGTGTGTGATCTTCAAATGTTACTAAAAAAATGTTCAAAGGTCTTCGACAAGTTTGAATAAACAGAAATAAAACATCACTCAGTCACAATCAATGCCTTTCTAACTGAGTGTTAAATAACCAAAGGTGCTTAAAATCACTTTTCATCAAAACTTCACTTCTATATAGTTTTAAGGTTGCCATCATCAAAAAGGGGGAGATTGTTGGGTTGAGTGTGAAAACAAGTCATTTCCCCTCATATTTTGATGATGACAAGCTGTGATTTTAATGCATAAAAATTGGAACATGTAAAATACATCACCTGAATTACCAATATTCAAAAAGCATGTTTCCAAGCACATTAATCATTTATATTCATGATAGTACATTTATCTAATGATTTATGTGTTTATTTTCTCAGGGACAAACATTTCTTGCAAAGGTAGTGTCGACACAACCATCAATGGTGTCGACACAATGGTTCAGAACAAAGGCAAAAATGTGTAGAAAAGATCATCTAGTGTCGACACTAGTCCAGGGCAGGTCGACACTAGAGACAGATTCCAGAGAAACAAGACAACATGCTTCAATCTCAGGTCGACACCAAAGGCAGGCAGGTCGACACTAGAGAGCCTTCCCAGAAGGCATGTTTTGCTGTCTGGGACAGCAGGTCGACACTGAATCATCTCAGGTCGACACTAGAGACCTCTCCCAGGGATTTGATTTGCCAGTCTGGGACAGTGTGTTAACACACCTCATGGGCAGGTCGACACACTCCGGAATCTCTGTGACTTAAACTTCCTCTTGGACACGTGGCACTCTTGGGAAATGATGGATCAATCTTGGATCCTGTGCCCACGTACCCTAAGGGTACCTTTGGGCTATTTAGGGTATAAATACCCTCCTATTGGCCATCCATCATAGAAGAACCTTCTCAGAGCCTCCAGAAATTGGTCTTGGCGGCAAGAAGAGTTCATCTCCCTGCTCCTGCTCTCGTGGTGTTCCCTGAAGCCAATTCTCATTTGCTCAAGTATGAGAAGTGGAGATTGATCGTTGAAGAAGCACCTCAAGGAGGCAGAGCAAGTAGAAGCCGACTCTTGTGAAGAATTCAAGGAAGACCTTGAAGATCAAATTGCAGAGCATCGTCCAGGAACTTCCAGAGATCAAAGCACTTCACAATTCGACCTTCTACAAGGGAGTACATCTAAAGAGAAAAGCTATCAATACAATTCTCATTTTCCTTTTCTCTTCTGAGTGATTCTGAGATTATGCATGGGTTGTTGCATGAGTCTCATGAATTAACTCTGGTTGGACTAGATCTGTTGCTAGAGGATCTAAGTCTTGTGTTTTTCTAGCAAGTTGTTTGTGAGCCTGTGTGCTCAGGAGTTTGTGAGTCGTCGTACTCACTGTGTGGTTTGAGCCGTCGTGCTCAGTTTGGAGTCGTCGTGCTCCAGGTGTTTCTTGAGTCGTCGTGCTCAAGGGTGTTTGGAGTCGTCGTGCTCCAGGTGTTTGGAATCGTCGTGCTCCTGTGTGAGTTGTACTCAGAGTTTTTGAGTAGTGTGGCCTCACTATGTGAGGGGTGGACGTAGGAGTCACTGGAGGTGATTTCCGAACCACCTAAAAAATCCTCTGTGCATTGGTTTGATTTTTGGTTTGCTTCTGTATCTCGCTAGATGCATGCATAGGGATTTCGTTCACACTACTAATTAATTGACTCACACTCAAATCACACTTTAGATCAGTAAATTGATTGGGTGATTTAATCTCTGATTAGAAGTAATTTTAAATTGCTTAAGCTTCCGCGTTAATTGGTATTAGATCTATTCAACCCCCCCTTCTAGATCTGATCCATCCACCCATCCGTTCCTAACAGCAGTAGTTGTTTTTGAACCCAGTGTTGAGTAGCAGCATGTAGCAGCCAAGAGACCTCTCGAGCCCTCTCAGGATTTCCAGACATTTAAGAGAAAGGTGAAGAGGAGATTAGTCAAGAATGGTGTACCTGTCAGACCTGTTCTTCCCTCTCCTTCTTCTAGGGCCACATCTCCAACTGCTACACCAGCTCCATCAACACCTACTCCAGAACCTCAATCTCCTGCTCCCTCATCATCAGCACAACCATCTCCACATTCCTCTCTGGATCTACTTCCAGTCGTCACTCCTTTCTATAAGGATGTTAAATTTTCTATCTACCCCTTGAAGTATCAAGTTAAACCACTTGAAGAGTTCACCATGACTCTTTACACTCAACCTCCTCACTTCTATTCCTCTCTTCCCACTGCCTCAAAGTCTGACTCCAAGAAAATTCTCATGCATTTAGTTGAGATACTTCCTAGTATCCAACTGTTAACTGCCAGTGGACCCAAATTGGGAGATAAACCTTCCTCTCTACTTCCTCCTTTTTGGTATGCCTTCACCCACCACTCTGAACAAAACATGAATTTGTTCAGAGAATATCTTGCTATTAGAGCATTTCTGGAAGTTCATGGGTTGCCAGATTTCACGTTTGAACATTGGCTTCCTATTTTGATACAAACCTCCCAACTTTCTATTTCTGATCTTCAACTCATCTCTCAGAAGAGCCACTGCCTCACACCTCAAGAATTTGTTGATCTCTACCCTGAAGAGGCAGCTAGGTTTCTAGAAAATCAATCCAGAACCCATTACTTGACAACTGCTCAACATCTTTCTCTTAGATTCCATGCCCTTTTTGCAGAGCATCTCAGGGCCTCTCAGGCCAAGTATCTTGAAATGAGATCTTTCAACCATGAAAGGTTCAAACTGGGATTGCATGATGTTTCCAAAGGGTAGTATGAGAATTTGCTCAGAGGGCAAAGAGAAATTGTTCCTTCCATGACAGTGGCATTACCATCAGGTCTTCATCCTCCACTGGTAGGAGCAGTTTCCTACAGAATAGCCTTTGCTGAAACAATCTTCAACAGATTCCTTTGGATTTCTGCCAGATTCAAAATCAAGTACAAATCCAAGATAAGTTTCCAAAGGTTCATATTTCTTCAGTTATCCAAGAAAGACAAGCATCTTCTTGATATCCAGTTAAGTTTTACTGAATCCGAAAGATTCACCCCTGAGCAATGGGAAGCAGCCTATCCATCCTATCACTCTCAGTGTTTGACGATGAAACTTAACCTCAATCAATTTCACTCCAAGTGTCTTATGGATTTTCATAAGAGTGTTACTCACCGATGGGCTGAAAGGTACCTTGTGTACTATCAAGCTAAGGATGCAGCCATCTCCAATGGTCTCTACTGGAATCTGACCTTCAATGAATTCAAACAGTTCGTTCCTCTCAGAATCAGGATGGACATTGACAAATATCATTACAGAATTGGTTGGTACAGGAGGCGCCACATCAAGTCTATCAAGAAATTACCCTCCACCAACCCTGCCTACAATATTGATGATGCTTTGTTTGAACATTCCTTTAACAAGAATGAGGAAAAACTCTGGGAGTTCATCCAACCATTCTTAACCTTACTCCCTGCTTCTCTGTTGTTATCCCGTTCAGTTAGAATCTGAACTTTGTAGTTGTATTTCTTTCTTAGTATTGTTTGCTACTATGTACCGTTTGCCACTTCATAGATGCAATTTCTTCCTACTTGTGCATTTCTCTGAGTTTTATCCTTTCTGTTAATGTCACAAAGGGGGAGAAAAAGGTATAAAAATAGTGTATGATACATTATCTATTTAAAGATTTTTTTTGTCATTAACAAAAAGGGGGAGAATTGTTGAGCAACTACCTCTAAGAAATTTAATGACTTTCTTAGTTTTTATAAAACTATGTTTTTGCTATGACAAATCTTTAAATATATATTTTATACCACAAAGTTTTTTTAGGTAATAGTATCCTCAAAAATTTCTAAGGCCACAACTATCTCTCAGCATACTGAATCCGACTGCCATATTGGACTCCTTCAGAATAGCAGTCAGAAGTCATCGATTTTTTTTTAAGTCCACATCGTTTACATACCATTCGACTGATGACTTCGACTCTTACAGTCGAATGTCTTTTTCTTTTTAATTCGACTGATGACTTCGACTCTTAGAGTCAAATGTCTTTTTCTTTGTAATTCGACTGATGGCTTCGACTCTTACAGTCGAATGTCTCTCTGTAATTCGACGACTTTTACACAAGAATGTCTTTTCTCTGTATTCGACTGATACCTTCAACTGTCTCAATCGAATACCTTAGAAATCCTCACAGAACTATTGTAGTCGAATCACCTTGATCACTCATGAGTCGAATTACTCTTACTCCTTCAATCGACTCATCTGTTCACATTCAAATACACTGAATTCTGTACTTGTACCTTTTATACTTGTCAGCTCTATATTTTCTGAACTATATGAAGATCATCAAATCTAGTTTGTTTATCTTAAGCAAATTTGATAGGAGGATTGTTGTATGCAAACTTCGAAGATTATTATTATATTTTTGACAGGATTTGACATGTCAGCTTCTAAATTAATTATCCTGTGCTAAACATGTTCTAAAAAGTGTCTCCTTGAAATCCTCAGTCCTGATGTCCTACCTTGCCTTATTGTTAGCTTCACAAGACACATAGCATTTATGTAAAACTCAGACGCATGGCATCTGACCATCTCACCTACCACTGACAGACCCATACTTTAACTTTTTGTCTATTTGTCTGCTGTCTGTAATACTTGTGGGATACTAGGTTCCATGCCTTGTACTGAATTTTTCTGACCCACCTACCACAAGGGTATGGAAATGCGTTTTCTCTTTTGTCTTGTCCTTGCAACAGGCATTTATTGAGCATGTGTTCAGCATGCCTCTCCCTCAGCTACTTGCTACAAGAGCTTATCTTCTAGCTGTTAACAAAATGAAGACCTATGGAAGAAGCATACTTGAAGGCCTGTTGGACAATCTCTTCAAGACTCAAAGGATCCTAGAATTCCTCCTCAAACAGCTATATTGCAAACGACCACAAAGCTCCAACGGTCATCCTCTCAAACAGTCATATTTTTGAAGATTATAAAAGGAGCTCAAGAGGAACAGATAGATAAAAAAATATACAGATAGATCATCCTTGAAGTGAGAATCCACAAAGTGCACTCAAGTCTCATTCTCCTGAAAGAGCCATTCGAATTCCTCAAGCTCCCTCTGAAGTCTTCATGCTTGACTTCCTCTAAGAGCTTCCTTGTGTTCAGAAAATTCTGTGGAAAATTTCTGTTTGTGGGTGGCAATTGTACTCAGTTTCAATTCTCTTTAGTCCACCCCTTTTACTTTAGATAGGATTTAGAGTCAATTCTATATCTATTGTATCCATTTGAAGTCTGTATGTTTTGTGCTCAATTTTGAGGCAAACACACCTCTGTCGAATTTCCTTGTATTTGTGTAGAAATCTGTCTCTGCACTTTGCCCCTCTTGTGTAGGGAAGGCCTTGGTGAAAAGGCATTGTTGTACCCCTGTATAGGGAAGTCTTGCTTGGGAGCAAGTGGGTTTGTAATTCTTCTCAAGGGTGAGAGAAGGCCAAATTCATTGGCAGATTAGTGAAATCTCAAGTGGTTGGCTTGAGGACTAGATGTAGGACTTCCATGTGGGAAGGGCCGAACCAGGATAAAATCTGTGTCCAATTTCTTTGTGTGATTGTTTCCGCCAAGTCTACACTTGAATCACACGCATCACTTTGAGTACTAACTTGTTTATTTAGTGCTGTGATTTTCAGAAGAAATTTTAAAAGGTCAAAAGTCCTATTCACCCCCCTCTAGGACTGTTTTGCTTGCCATTTCGATCCAACAAGGAGGTGCCTCAGAAATTGTATGAGGAATGGAAGAGGAAGGGATAGGTGAGGAAGAGGAGGCAGTAGGGAAGGGAGTAGGAGAAGAGATGTGTTTTGGAAGGGATTTCTTAGAGGGTTCAGGAGCAGGTGGGGCAGTGAAGGAAGTAGGTGGAGAGGAAGGGGCTGGAGTCTGAAGACTAGGAGGGTCAGAAGGCTCTTGGGGCACAACAACTTCCTCTACTGAAACTTGAGGCCCGGTTGGCCCTGCCACTAATGCCACTTGCTCTGATGGCCCTGATGGCCCAGCTCCAACTTCTTCAACTACATATGGCCCTGACTCTTTCACTGATGGCCCTACAACTTCCACAGATGGCCCTGGTGGCCTTGATTCCTCAAGAGATGGCCTTGATGGCTAAGGGTGTTCACTATTCAGTTCAAACCGAAAAACCAAACCGAACTGAGCAATTTGGTTTGGTTTGGTTTGGTTTGAACATGGAAAAAATTTGGTTTGGTTCCAAACCAAACCGAAAAAGAAAATTCGGTTTGGTTCAGTTTCTAACCTCTAGAAACCAAACCAAACCGATTAAACTGAATTACAATAATAAATTTTAATTTGTATATATCTATCAAGTTTTTTCAATATATTTACGTAAAAATACATATTATGGAGGTTAATATGGTCATCAACATTTAATACTTCATTTCAAATATTATTTGATAGTGATTTATTGGAGAAACAAGTGATTAAAATCTTATTTAAGACTAAGAGAATCTAAAGGTCCATTTATTTTCAAGTTAAACCGAACCAAACCGAATTTAATTTGGTTTGGTTTCAAGGGACTTCAGTTTGGTTTGGTTCGGGTTGAGTTCGAATTTGGTTTGGTTTGGTTTCCTAAAAATCTCCTATAAACCAAACCAAACCAAACCATGAACACCCCTACTGATGGCCCTGCAACATTCTCCACTGGTACTGACTGAGTTGGAACAGAAGGGGCTTGAGTTGTTAAATGCACCCTCACAAAATCTGATAAATCTGACATTGATTTCTTCAAACTACCCAACTCACTTCTCATCTCTTGGAGCTCAGACTTGACTGCTCCAATGTCTTTGACTTCTGTGCTCTGGCTAAGAAATATGGAAGTGACATCCGACTGCAAAGAGCACAAGATCTCTCCTTGAGCATTCAGTCTAGCAATGATTGGCTCCAGATGCACATGAATCTTCTTCTTCCTGGATATGTGGTGTGCCTTTCTGGTGAGTAAGGGAATTCCTGTGGCAATACCCTTACCTTTTGCTCCTGAGCCTACAACTGGCTCATCATCCTCATCTGAAGTGTCTTCAACCAGACCTTCTTGAAACTGATCTGCAGGGGCACTAGCAGTAGGCTTCCTCTGAACATCTTGCTCCCCCTGAGCAGGAGCATCTTCCACTTGAACATCCCCAATGTGGCCTGGAGCCACAACCTCTAGAATTTTGTCTACATGGCTTTCCTCCATAGCAATTTCCACTTCAGGAGTACTGGGGGTTACCTCAATCTGAATATCTTCATGCTCCCCATCAGTGTAAGCAGCACCTTCAGCAACAGATTTTTCAATAATAGCAGGTGCAGAGACTATAGGAGGGATCACTTCTTCAGTAGTTTCCCCAACTGGCACAATAGATTCTGGTTCAATATCTTCAATCCTCCTTTCAGGAGTAGGAGGCTCTTCTTCTCTGACAACAGCTTCTTCCTCTTGAACGAGTGGAGATTCAGAAGCATCTCCAATGATGGCTTCTCCTTCTGCCACCGAGGTCTTAGTCCATACATTTCCTACCAGTGAAAAGCCACTCTTCTTCAAATTTCTAGACCGAATGGGCTGACCCATCTTCTCCATCAATTCTCCCTTCAAATCAATCTCAAGGTGACTGAAAATCCTTGTAAGTAAGTGGGCATAGGGCAGGGATACTGCCAACTTGTTCTTCCTGTCCCAGATGACTTTAGCAGCAGACTTCATTCTTTCAATAATAATATGAGCCATATTGATATCTTGTTTCTGAACGACCCAGAACATCATATCGGCATCTCCCTTAGTGCATGAGGAAAAGGTAGCACTCCACGGCACCAAAACCTAACAAACTATGAAATGCAAAATTCTGTTGAAGGCGTTGAATTGGTTGATGTCAATCTTCCCATCCTTCAGTTTATACTCTGTTCCAATAATACCTAGCCCTTTGGCATGAATATCTACTGAATCCACTAGACTGTGCCCTACAACAAAGACTCCAAACAACCTCTCCAACAGGTCATGAGTGATGTGTATTGATTTACCTTTGACCATGGAGGTGAGAGACCCATCTTCTTATGACTTCAAACAGGTGTAGAATGCCTTCGCCAGGTGCGGATAGCTTGGTTCTGAAACTGTGCAAATTCCTATCCACTTCAGCCTCTGAAGAGCTTCGACCACATTGTGCATACCATGCTTCTCCAGATCTTCTAGGTCCACTGCCTTGTTCCCACAAAGCTTGATCTTCACTGCTGAGTAACGCTTCAGTTGATCTGCCATGAGGAAGGCGGCGCTGTAGCCACCCACACTGTCGAAACTCCCAGAAGCGGCCATGGAATCGAGCAAGGGAGGGTTCTGGAGGATCGTGGGAGAAGAAGGAACAGAACCCCTCAAGAAATTTGAGTGGGAAGTGAGAGTTTCTTCGAAGGCACAGAGAGTGATGCCGGAGTCGATGAGGGTTTTACAGGATTTTGAGTCGAAAGAGATAAGAGAGAGAGAGAAAGCGAATCGGTGAGGGAAAGATTCCCGTCGTAACGGAAGGGCATAAAGTCACTTTTTGAAACGACAGAGCAACAAATGCGGATAACGAAAAAATAGGAGAAGATAACGCAAAAAGGAAATGGATTTACTTAAATCTAGCGGGGAAGGATAATTCTTATTCTGAAAATTTTTATTATTTTTCAGTTACGTACAGATATATCCGTTACAAATTACACATGCCTAGTTCTCTTCTAAGAGATGTAAATCTCTCTTCAGGTAAGGTTTTTGTAAAGATATCTGCTAACTGGTTTTGAGTATCTACAAATGAAATATTAATGTTACCATTAGCTACATGATCTCTAATAAAATGATATCTGACCTCTATATGTTTCGTCCTGGAGTGCTGTACTGGATTTTTTGTGAGATTTATTGCACTTGTGTTGTCACACATCAACAGAATGGTCTTGATGTGCAGTCCATAGTCTTCAAGCTGTTGTTTGATCCATAAGAGTTGAGTGCAACAGCTCCCAGTAGCTACATATTCAGCTTCAGCTGTTGATAGTGCCACTGAATTTTGCTTCTTTGAAGACCAGGAGATCAAGCATCCTGCAAGAAATTGACACCCACCACTGGTGCTTTTTCTATCTACTTTGCATCCAGCATAATCAGCATATGAATATCCAATTAAACTAGTTTCACAGGATTTTGGATACTATAGTCCTAAGTTATGAGTCTTAGCTAAATATCTAAAGATCATTTTAACAGAAATTAAATGATCATTTTAACAGAAATTAAATGGGATTCCTTAGGATCAGATTGATATCTTGCACACATGCATACACTAAATAAAATATCAGGCCTACTAGCTGTTATATAAAGCAATGAACCAATCATACCTCTATAAAGTTTTTGATCTACTTTCTTACCTTCTGGATCACTGTCTAACCTAGTGGATGTGCTCATGAGAGTAGACAGTGGTTTGACATTCTCAAATCCAAATTTCTTCAACAGTTCCTTGGTGTATTTTGCTTGACAAATGTGAGTTCCTTCATTGCTTTGCTTGATTTATAATCTAAGGAAGTAGTTGAGTTCTTCCATCATGCTCATCTCAAATTCTCCCTGCATGAGCTTTTCAAAATACTTGCACAAAGATTCATCAGTAGATTCGAAAATAATATCATCTACATAGATTTGCACAAGTAATATATTTTTGGCGTTTGATTTAATGAACAATGTGCTATCTACCTGTCCTCTAGAAAAACCATGATTTAGTAAAAATGCACTAAGTCTTTCATACCATGCTCTAGGTGCTTGTTTTAAACGATATAATGCTTTATGAAATTTGAAAACATGATTTGGAAAATATGAATCATCAAAACTAGGAGCCTGTTCCACATAAACTTCCTCCTTTATAAAACCATTTAAAAATACTGATTTTACATCCATTTGAAAATTTTTTAAATCTAAAGCAGATGCATAAGCAAGTAATATTCGAATAGCCTCTAGTATAGCTACTGGTGCATATGTTTCATCGAAATCTATGCCTTCCTCTTGAGAATAGCCTTGAGCAACCAGTCTAGCCTTGTTTCTAGTGATCACACCAGCTTCATCCAGTTTGTTCCTGAACACCCATTTGGTCCCAATAACAGGATGATCTGATGGTCTCAGAACAAGGGACCAAACCTGATTTCTCCTGAACTGATTAAGTTCATCTTGCATGGCTAAAATCCAAGATTCATCAGACAATGCTTCATTGACTGTCTTTGGCTTTATTTGGGATACAAATGCTAAATAATCACATGGAATAATATTACCTTTAGTTCTTACCCCAACTGATGGATCTCCAATGATATTGTCTATTGGGTGATCCTTTTTGTACCTCCATTCCTTTGGAAGATCATCATGAATGATATCCTTCTGTTGTAGTTCTTCCAAGGGTGGATCTTCATCATCTTTGATGGTTGTTTCTTTCAACTTCTTGGATAGGTTTTCTGCATCTTCATCATCACTACCAATATCCTTTCTCAGAGAAGGGTTAGACTCATCAAAAATAACATGCACAGTTTGTTCAATTAATAAACTTCTTTTATTAAAAACTCTATAGCCTTTAGGTTTAGAAGTGTACCCCATAAAAATACCTTCATCAGATTTGGGATCCAACTTACCAATGTCTCTCTTACCATTGTTGTGAATGAAGCAAGGACATCCAAAAGTTCTGAGATGGCTGATCTTGGGCTTCCTTTGCTTGTACAGCTTGTATGTAGTCTTCTTCAGAATTGGTCTAATCATTACTCTATTAATGATGTAGCAAGCAGTGTTAATGGCTTCTGCCCAGAAATATCTTGGAAGATTGTACTCAAATAGCATTGTTCTAGCCATATCCAAAAGTGTTCTATTTTTCCTCTCAGCTACTCCATTTTGCTGTAGCGTTCTTGGTGCTAAGAAATTATGTTTAATTCCCAGATCATCACAAAATTTTGCAAACATGTCATTCTCCTCCATGATCTGATCAGATACTGATGATGTTGTACTTCTTATCTTTCTGAACAAGTTTACTGAACTTCACAAAACTCTCAAATGTGTCATCTTTATGCTCAAGAAATGATACCCATGTAAATCTGGAATAATCATCCACTATAACAAATCCGAAATTCTTTCCTCTCAAGCTGGTTGTTCTCATTGGTCCAAACAAGTCCATATGAAGTAGTTCTAGTGGTTTGGAGGTGGTGACTACTGTCTTGGATTTGAAAGAAGATTTTGCATGCTTTCCTTTTACACACGGTTCACAGATGTTGTCTAGTTTTGAGTTCATCTTCGGTAGACCTTCCACTAGATCATGTTTGTGGAGTTTTCTTATTCCATCCAAGCTGCAATGACCTAATCTTCTGTGCCACGGTTTAGCATTCTACTTTTTACTTGTTGCTAGATAGATGTCTTGATCCTTTAACTCTTCTAGATGTAGTACATATAGATTCTTTTCTCTGCTCGCTTCAAAAATAGTTGAACCATCCTTGATGATCAAACACTTAGATTCCTAAAATTTGATCTGATGACCCTTGTCGCACAGTTGACTGATGCTGATAAGGTTGTGCTTGAGTCCTTTGACGCATAGAACATCTTTTATCAGGATTCTATCTTGGCTTCCAATGGATCCGCAACCAATTATTGACCCTTTTCCATTATCACCATAGGTTACTGTACCTTCTTCATCTTTGATATGCAAGAATAGTTTCTTGTTACCTGTCATATGCCTTGAGCACCCGCTGTCCAGGTACCACTTTGATGCTCTAAGGCTTCCCTGCAATAAATCAATGAGATTTAGGTACCCAAGTTCTTTTGGGTCCTGGTTGGTTAGCTTCTTCACAATTTCTTTTCGGAATCTATTTTAAGTGTTTGGTTGTACATGTTAATTTAGTGTGAACTAATTTATTACAATGAGTACAACAAGGAATATTGTTTATTATCTTGTTTGGTTTATGGTTTTTATTGTTATTTGATTTATAGTTAGGATTTTGTTCAGCTATGAATTTTGGCGTTGGATAGATTTTAGGATGAATGACAGTTTCTTCATTATCTGGTGAAGTATATCCTAAACCATATTTCTTCTTACTTGATCTTCTTACTCCTTTTAATATTAAGGAAGATTTTCTATTTGTGAATTTCTCAATTATAGCGTTTAAATATTCATTATCTTTTGTTAGTGTGTTAATTTCACTTTTAAGTTTGCTTGTGGTTTCCTAATTTTCTAAGTTTGATATCTTTTCATTTTTAGTTTTCACATCTTCGCATAACAGTTCATTCCTTCTTTTTAGTTCAGAAATTTGTTTTTCTAATTGTCCAGTTTCATATTTTAGATCTGAGTTAGTTATTTCAAGGCATGCATAATTTTTCTTAGTTATTTTCAATAGCTTACAGACGTCTTTATACTTACTATATAGTTCATTGAAAGCATCTTCTGAGCTATCAGAATCAGATTCATTGCAAGATTTAAAAGATGAGTCAGAAGTTACCTTGTCATCGATATTTGCCATGAAGGCTAGGTTGGCCTTTTCTTCTTCTTCTTCACTGGACCTAGACTCACTGTCTGAGTCACTCTCATTGTTCCATGCAGCAGCCATGGCTTTTTTCTTGTACTTCTTGAATTTCTTCATGTTGTCCTTTTTCTTGAACTCTGTCTTCTTCAGTTTTAGACACTCAGCCTTGATGTGTCCAGGCTTCTTGCACTCATAACATATGGGTTCAGGTTTCTTGACTTCTTTGCCTTCAGATTTTTTGAATTCTCTACCGTTTTTAAAATACCCTCTTCCAGACTGATATTTCTTCTTGGCTAAAATACACTGCAGTCGTCTGGAGAGAAAGGCTTCTTCATCTTCACTGCTCTCATTACTCTTATCACTTTCTGATTTGCCCTCAGAGGTGTCTTCTGTGGCTTTGAGAGCATTGCTGTGCTTCTTCTTGGTGGAGGATTCTCCTAGACTTTCTATGTTTATCTCATGGGCCATTAAGGACCCAATGAGTTTTTCAAGGGACATTCTTCTGAGATCACTGGCTTCTTCTATTGCTGTTACCTTTGGAGTCCATGAGATTGGTAGAGATCTCAGTATCTTTCTTACCATGTCTCTAGTCTCATAAGTCTTTCCAAGCCCAGCCAGTCCTTTGGTGATGTCTATGAAATGACTGTACATCTGGGAGATGGACTCTCCAGACTGCATTTGAAACTATTGAGCTACTAATATGTCAATTCTTGTTTCCTTTACCTTGTCAGTTCCATCATGTGTGAGCCTTAGCTTGTCCCACATTTCTTTGGATGACTTACAGGCTGATATCCTGTTGAATTCTTTCTTACTCAGTGAGCAACATAGTATACTTTTAGCTTTACTGTTTTGAGATAGCTTCTTCTTGTCTTCATCTGTCCATTTGTCTTTACTGTTGGTTACCTTGAGATCTCCTTCTTCGATAGTTGTCCAAAGCTCGAAATCGAGACCTTGAAGGAAGAACTCCATTCTTGTCTTCTAGTAGTTGTAGTCTTCACCATCGAATAGAGGAGGTCTGTTGACTGACTGTCCTTCTGCATGACCTTGAGCTGCCATTTGTCTTTGCTCTTCAGATCATGAGATCTACTTACACGAAGAGACTTAGCTCTGATGCCACTTGTTGCCTGAACGCAACATTGTTGACTGTATACTTTCGTTGTCTAGAGTTCTTTGCACATGTAAAAATGTCTCACAAATTTAAAATAGTGAACTAGCAAAGTGGTGATAACAAGTCATTTCCACAGGGAGACTGAGTAAAGTTTGACTTGAGAAACTGCTTTTTTGAAACAACTCTAACTAACACTTTTTCACCAAAATAACATTGCATTATAATCAATTCTATAAACAACTCCAATCAAATCCCTCACAACTCGATAGATCAACATAATGAAAGAACAAGCAGAATTGAAATTAAAAGAAAATTGGTATCACTGTACCCTCACAATTGAGGGATCTAACAGATAGACAGAAATCTAAACTAAAAATTCTCAAATGACTGAATGAACAGATCGAATAGAAGCTAAACAAAGAACACTTTCACCTCTCTAATTGCTTAATCCATAATTGAAAATTACACACATATGCAACCTCTAATTTTGTAACAAATTGGAACTCAAAAGAGATAAGAAAAATGGCAGAGCCAGAATCTCAACAAAAAATTACCGAACCAATGTACCCCTACAGCTCAGGGGATGAATAATCAGTAAAAGTAACTCTCCACAACACTGAATCATTACCCTCACAACTTAAGAATCAAACAGAAAATAAGAATAGGAGTTATTGTTGCAAAATCAGAATCCTCATGTTATTACTGAAGAACAGGAATAAGAACACAATTAATGACTAAAACAAACACTAGATGAACGCTTCAATTACTCAAAGAAATAACTAGAATATGAAATCTATCACAATTTTACTGCCACTAAAAGATCGGGTTGAGACAGTGAAGAATTCAAAGAACTCAATCTGAGATTTGCACTGAGAACAATATGAAATAAAGGAAAATTGAGATCACTATACCCTCACAGCTCGAGGGATGAAGAACAAAGGGAGACAGAATGCAATAAACTTCAGTACATTAAGAAGAGACACAGTAGATCTCGTCTCCCTTACAGTCTGATGAATCAGTAAGAAAATAACAAAAGAAATATAAACTGCAATGTCAAACTCCGGATCTGTCCAGAGGAAAGAATAAGAACACCATAGAAATCTCAAGAAAAACAGCAAGAGAAACCCAGCTCTCGGATATCTCAAATCCTATTTGCTCTCTGCTACCTCTGGGAGCTCCACAATGCACAGACCTCCGATGGTTCTAATCCCAGATGCCTAGCAATCTCTGCAGTGCACACCTCTCCAGATCATCCTCTTGTGCAGTCGCCCTTCAGAAGAACAGAAGAAACCCACTGGATCGATTTCCCTAATGCAGAAAAAAGGAAGAACTCCACTGGATTGATCTCACTAGACACAGCAGAAATGGAAAATAAATTGCCCCTCCCAACAACCCAACAACTAGAAGAGAGGAAGAAACCCTTAAAAAAAATTACAGTAGTCCACCAGAACACAGAAGAAATAAGAGAAAAATCCCCCAAATGCTGAACAACCAGAAGAAAGGAAGACTAGAAACCCGTCGACCTCCTCCAACCCTTTACAGAAGAAAGAAGAAGGGAGCACTCGATCCCCCTCACAATAGCAGCCCTCCTTACAGAAGAAAGAAAAAATATTCTAACTCTCCCACCCAACAACTGCCAAATCCCCTGCCTCTGAGGACTTTGGGGGTCACTTTGGGGGTCCTTATATAGGCACAATCGAACCTTCCAGGCGCAGGCTCCTCTTCCCACCTCCGCAGCCCTCCCTGCACGATCCGAGCTCCTCTTCAGCTTCACACGCGAGCTCCAGCCGCTGCCGGTCCGCCACGCACCACCTCACACGAGCTTCGTCGCATACGAGCTCCACGCGCGCCTAGCTCCATCGCCCGACCAGCCTTACACCCGCCCGGCTTGCCCCAGATTGCTAGCCGCACGGCTTCTGCATGCCAGCAGCCCGCACTGCCTCCACCGTGCACGAGCTCCTCTTCCGAGCTCCGCACGCTCCGATCTCCTCACGCGGAAGCCCGCATGCACGAGCTCCGCACCGCCTCCAACTTCATGCGCACCGCCTCCAGCTTCATGCACACCGCCTCCAGCTGCTCGTGCCCAGGCTCTGCACGCACCGCCTCCTCACGCACAGGAGCTGCTCACACACAGCTCCAGCTCCATCCGCGCCTGAGTCTCTCATCTGTTGGGGAGATGGTGGAAGAATCGAAGTCTTTGCCCCATCTTCTGATTTTGCCAGCTAAATTTGAGGCCCGAGGTGGTCAGGGTGGCAGGCGATAAGATGGCGGGCTGGTATGCATGCCATGTGCATGTGAGGGTTTTGCCACTTGCTGGGAGGAGTGCGAAAATTCTGGGAATGGGGGTCGTGGCACACTGTGGTTAAAAGTATGATCTAACAAATAACTTTATTTATTTACACACTGCTCTTTATTTAAAACTAAAAACTATAATGTCTCAAAATTATTTATGTACAGAATTTATTTGCAAAAGTCTTCATTTCCAAAGTGTACCTATGAAAGAAAATGAACCTGATTAGTCAATCTGAAAAAAATAGTGACTTATTGAATGAAAATCTAACATGTGTATTTTAACCCAATATCAACTAATATGTTCAAAAACCTATTCATGGATGAAATGAAAATTAAAATCAAAATTCACATTATTTATAGACAAAGAATGTTAAAAATCAACTATATGTATGCAATTTAACACAAAAATCTTTGTAGTTATCATTACCCAGATAGCAAGCCCAAAGGGGAGGGGGGTGAATGGATTGCTGAAAATTTCTTATAGAATATTCCTGTAAATAAAATGCTTGACAGAAGACACTAAGTTCGATGGTTAAAGTTACTGTTAAAAAGACAAAGAGAACAATCACACAGATAACATGAAATTTTATCCTGGTTCGGATCTCCTGTCACAAGGAGTCCTACGTCCAGTCCCCAAGCAACACCTTGGGATTTCACTAAGAAAGGGTACAGTCCCCCTTAAGGACACTTACACATCCAACAACAGTTGGCCTTCTCTTCTCTACCCAAAAAGGAGCTAAAGCACCTAATGCAACAGGTCTTCCTTCTTGCCGAAGGGAACAACCACCCACTCAAGCAGGTCTTCTCTTCACACCCGAAGAGGAACACTCAGAGAAAATGAGTAAGAAGTGGATGGCCCCTAGACCAAGCTTATACAAACTGCTTGATCTGAGGCAATGTTTAAGAGACAAAGAATATTGACAAAGAACTCTCTCTCAGATCTACTCAGGCTCTCAAAGGTTAAGCAATTTGCTGTGGAGAGCTAAGAGCTACAGAAGGTTTGAATGGATGAATGAGCTCTTCTTTTCTTGTAGGTGACTGAGATCTTCAAGCTTTTTGAAAGTTGTTCAAGAGTTGAAGAGTTAAGCTTCATGGAGTCACTAGTCTTCTATTTATCTTATTTGAAAGATTTTGATCGTTGAAGTATCCGTTGTCTCACATCTTCATGCACGTTGGAGTGTCTAGTCCGAAGTGTGGAGCAAGAGAGCTTGCAGCCATTAATGCTGGGGTAGACATTCACACACAAAGGAAGATTGTCTGAATCTCTTCTAGCTTCAGTCAGGATGACAGGTCCAACTTGGCAATGTGCGCTTCTACCGGAAACCCTGCACACTATAAATGCTGACACATAAACAACTTATCTTTGTCTAAACTGTCAGTCAACATTAGTGGTCGTGCTATATGAAGATACACCAAAAAGGAAATGCCATTCTGTCATCATATAAAGCGAGACTAAATGTGACATAAGTGAGATAAGCAAAGATATATTGTGCAGAGATATTGTTCCATCATAATAAATGTTGAAGACCACAGGATACAACATGATATGCGGGAAGACATGAAATCCACGGAGATTTGAAAATATATTTGAATATCATGTGGAATGTTTCTTAAAAGAAATTTAAATAAGAATATTCAACAACTTTCTAAAACATAATCGTTAATAAAAGAGAGTTGATGTTTTGGAGATAGTCTGTGTGCAGAGAGAGTTGATGTTGATATGAAATTGATGATATAATCATAATCCATGAGAGAATGTAATCCATGTTGAAACCAAGTTGATGTGAACATAATCCATATATGAAATCGATGTTCTGTACAAAGTTGTTGTTTAACTGAAGTCGTTGTTGTACTAAAATCGATGTGCAGATAAAATCGTTGTTTGAAACAAAGTCGTTATTCAAGTAAAGTCGTTGTTTCTTATGAAATTGATGTTCTACCGAAATCGATGTTTAAGTGAAATCATTGTAGAAACGAAGTTGTTGTTTCATATGAAGTCGATGTTCTATCAAAATCGTTGTTTAAGTAAAAAAAGTCGTTATAGAACCAAAATCGATGTTCTACTGAAGAAATCGTTGTTTAAGTGAAGTTCATGTAGAACCAAAATCGATGTTCCAAATATGAAGTCGATACTTAAGTGAAATCGATGTTTTCTATGAAATCGATGTTCTACTGAGGAAGTCGTTGTTTAAGTGAAGCAGTAATCGTTCTGAGCTTTTACAAAGAAGTCGATGTATACTTAGACAAAATATATGCATTGAGCTTCAAATGGCAGTGAGTGTAGACAACTTACAGATTTTTTTTGAATTACTGCATGTGGATAAACTACAAAAAATGTTGTTAGATAATACTCAGAGTTTTGTTAATCACCAAAAATACATATAATTAATAATAAAATATATGGAGATGGACTGATCATCAAGTAATAGAAGTAATAATAGTAGAAACAATGGTAGTAATAATAGTGGTAATGGTCACAATAGTAGTAATAGAAATGATGGTAGAATCAATGGTAGGAAACAATAATAACGGTAGGAATAGAAACAACGATGGTAATGGTAATGGCAATGATAATAGTAACAGTGATGATAATAGTAATATCAATAATAATGGTAGAATCAATGGTAGTAATAATAGTGGTAATGGTCACAATAGTAGTAGTAGAAATGGCGATAGAATCAATGGTTGGAACAATAATAACGGTAGGAATAGAAACAACGGTAGTAACAATAATGGTAATGGTAATAGTGACAGAAACAATGGTAGTGGTGATAGTAGTGGCAGTGTCAGTAGCAGTAGCAGTTGCAATAGCAGTAGTAATGACAGTAGCAGTGGCAGTGGCAGTAATAGTGACAGTAGCAGTAGCAATGGCAGTGGCAGTAACAGTAACAGTAGCAGTAGCAGAGGCAGTAACAGTAACAGTAACAGTAACAGTAACAGTAGTAGTAACAGTGGCTGTGACAGTAGTAGTGTTAAGCCAGACACATTGCCCTAACTATCAATAGAAGGCCAGTCAGTCAGTACAATACACTATCACCTAGGCAAATGAGTGATAGGTCTTGGTTACTGCGCAGAACTGGGAGAAGCTCTCTTCACCATATACCAATGGTACTTATCCACCTCCAGGATTTCACCCCGTTGCCCTCGAGGCCCTGTATAGTATTGAACTTTCTTATAGGGACATTTCTACAGTGTGGTTCCAGTCACTTCCTATGATGGCAATGTCTGTTTTAAATCAGACATAGTGCCCAAACCATAGTAGGAAGTTAGTAAACAATATGAGCTTTCCCATAGGGGCATTTCTATAGTACGGCTCCAGTAGAACCCCTATGATAGCAGTGTCCATTTGGCTAACAACAACAATGATGGCAGTAACGTATCGATAATAGGAATGATAACATTGATGGTAAACAATAACAGTAGCAATGAAGGTAACAATAACGGTAACAGTGATGGTAGACAGTAACATTAACAAAGGCGATAACATAATTAGTAGGCCAGACTTACTTTTATACGTGCAAAACTTATAAAAGTCAATAAAATAGAAAATATGATTGTTAATCAAAAAGTACTAATCACTTGCCTCTTACATACCAAACCAATAACGAATTAAGTTGAAGTCCGCCTTCGATATAATGCGCTTCTTCGATTAGATCACCATGATACACCTTGACGAATGCCTTCTGAGCACGACTCCTATGAGAAAAACCTATTTCAAAGCGTGAAGAGGAGAACCTCATTCTTTCCCTTCTAGCTCTTGGCCGCCCCTCTTTCTTTCCTCTCTCTTGCTATGGATGGTGGAATGGTGGGAAGAGAGGGAAGCCCCCTTTTATAGGCCTCCAAGGCCCCTAGGATTATGCCACCTTGTCATCTTCCAATGGCTAAGATGGTAACACTTGTCACCATCTTCTCCAAGCATATTCAAGAGGCCACCAACCTCACACTTGTCAACACCTAGCCATCTGCATCTCATCATCTAAGCCTCCCACTTGTCAACACCCCATACATACACATTTCATCATCTAAGCTTCTCACTTGTCAACACCCCCATGCATACACATCTTGCCTATCCTATGAAGACACCTCTCCTTATTTTAGAAGCCACCTCACCTCTACACTTGTCACCCTCTCATTCACCTTTTTATCCAATAAGCCATTAAACCTTCTTTAAAATTAATTACTTACATGCCCAATTTGTATGCATATATACCTGTTCCATCCCATATGAGAGTAATTCCCAAAATGGCCTCCAACCGAGGATCTGAAAGTAGTTTTGGGAACTTATAAAATTTAAGCTAAGGCGCAATGAAATTGTTTAATGATTTCTTAAACACTAACTTTTCATAATTATGTGCATACCCTTTTTTATTATTGATATACACAATTATTACATTTATACTATTTTTGTATTTACGTATATACTTTTTCTAAAAAAATAGAAGTTAACTAATTATATTATGGTGAGATACGTACGGTTTTACCGCATCGATGAAAATCCTGAACGATGAGTATGGTGATGTCGATAGACGACAAAAAGAATTGATGCAAAATTGCATACGAAAATCTGGAGCATCACAATTCACACGTGGACTTTGGATATGATGAAATGGACTTTGTATATGTCAAAGTGGCTTTTGTATATGATGAAGTAATCTTCGAATAGAATGATTATAACGTGGTCAGTTGAAGTGAGACTTCGTGTTTAACTTCCCACATGACGAAGTGGACTTTAGATATGACGAAGTGGACTTAGTATATAACGAAGTAAAGGTCGACTGTGACGGAAGTGAGCTTGTATATAACATAGTTCATTGATGCTATACTTAGGATATCTGAGATGAAAACTTGTATGACTTTAAGATTTTACTATGTGATATGTAAGAGAAAAATGTATTGATTGACATGATTGGTTACAATAAACATCTGCTTATTTGTTATCTTCAAAATATATATCTCATGGTTTGAATTGTGAGGATGTTAAGTATAGTTGAGTAGTGGTTCAACAAACTCCCCCTTTTTGTTGGTGACAAAATACAGATATGAAAATTAAAATAAATGCAATAACATAATAAATTCATCACCCATAAGAGACATGGAGTTGCATATATTGAGTTATCTCCCCTTTCATATATAATTTGTCTCCCTTTTCACATTACAGAGTTGCATTTACATCTCTCCCCCTTTTTGTCAGTTCAACGAAAAGGGAGTGACAATCATCATCAGTCAGGTACAATTCAGAGGGAAAAGACTCATAATAGGGAAGGAGTAATTTGTGAAGGTTAACTTCAGTACTTTGCAAGCATCTTTCAAATAAGGAGAAGTCCATATGAGTGTCTAGACATAGGGTTTGTTTGAGAAATGCGAGATGCCTTTTATAAAGGGTTGTGATAGTGGTGTGGGTTTGATTTTGGAAATGAAATCTGATGAACAGAAGTTGTTGATTTTTGCACTGAAGAAGAAGAAGGAAAGGTCATAGCCCATAAGAAGCATTCTGCCTTTGCATCAAGCTTGGCTTTATAGTATAGGTTAAATTTCTTAGTCTAAATGTAAGTGTGATTGCCTCCTAGTATGCCAATTTTTTGGGCAAAGAAGGCATTAATGTCACCCACAAAGGAAGTGTATTCATCAGTAAGGCATAATAGCATTGGGACCATTCATATAGAGATAGTCTCTCTACTTAAGCCAAAATGAGTTGAATGGAATGAGCAAGAGAAGAATATTTTCTGGCAATAAGAATGAGACATTTGAAAAGGGAGAGAGGTTTGGTATTTGACTAGCTTTCCACATTGAGTTCTAATTGCTAGATTGAGACTCGTAGAAGGATTGGGGCTAGCTGCAATAGCTCCAATAAGGGAGGGATATTTGTCACTATCAGGAACATGGGAAGTGGAGGGATCAAGATGAGCATGAAATGTCAGAAGACATTCATACTGATAATAGGAGAGTCGTGGTAGGTTAAGAGCCAACCGTTGTTTGTTAAACTTGAGTAGGCGGTCATAGAAGGTTGAAGTTTGATCAAGCAGTTCAGCTCCGACATTGGAAGCTTGTTGCACAAACCATTGGTCCAAAGTGAGTTTTTGTCTACCTGTTTTGACTTTGTTGTCATTAATTCTTAAAAAGGATTTGGTAGAATTGAGATTTTGGCGGAGCCATTGGTTGCGAGTTAGATGCTCTGTGTTGTCCAGAATGACTTGAAGTTCCTTACCATCAAGTTGTTTCAAATCAACTAGTAGAAGAAGCCAGTCCTTAGGTCCAATTATGGTGGTCTAAGAGTCAGGTGATATTCCAATTTTGAGATACTGTCGGAAAATTTGTTGGCTTGGATGGTGAATAAAGTGGTAGGACAGTGGGGGGTACTTAGGTTCACTATCTTCATGCTATTTTCTCTTGAATTTGTGCTGCTTTGGGATGAGGCTTGAGGACCCAGTGGAGCATCAAATAGAATGTCTTCAAGTTTGATTTTGGTTTGAGGCAGAGTGGAGGAGGTTGGTTGAGATGATGGCTAAGGAGAAGTTATTGGTGATGAAGCTAGTGAGTTTTGAGGTGCAGAGGTTGGTGGTGGTGAGGGCTTAGTGGCTAGTGGTTGTGATGACGCACTGGTGGTTTTGATGGTTCAGTGGCTGGTGGTGGTGGTGGTTTATAAGTTTTTGGATCTGCAGGGGAAGAGATATTAGGAAGTGGTGAAGATGGCTCACCATGCTCCCTACTTCTTCTAGCCTTTTTTTTGTAGTAGATTTCTTTCTGGTAAATGGCTTGGGCATAGGAGGTGAGGGTAGAGTAGAGAAAAAAGAGCTTCTCTGACAAGATTTGTGAGAGTTCTCATGTCAGTTGTAGCTGCCCATTTCTGTGTAGAGTTCTGATCTCATAGAGTCCATTTGATTTCCAATTCTATTGACGTCAACATTGATCTATGCAATATCCTTTTTCCAAAGTTTCGGGGTGTATGACTCATTAGTCCTGATTTGTTCATGTGTGGCGGCCTGAGCTCTGTCTGACTTATCAGACATCAATCCTTCTTCAGTTTCCTAATGTGGCTCCCCCTGAGATGTGGAGAGGTCTTCAAGTGGGGGTTGTTATGAGCCTTCAGGTGCTTCTTGAGTGGGTGTTTCTGTGGGTATCTGCTTCTGATGTCTGCTGGGCTCCCCCTGAGGGGCAGAATCCGATGCGAAGGTAGAAAAGGCTTATGAAATTAGTTGTGATATTTTTTGAAATCTTTGTGAGGGGATGTCTTCCTCAGTAGTCAAGTGAGCAACTGTGTCATCAGTTGGGGTTTCAATGGGTACTTTAGCTGATGATTCAACTGGTGCCTCATTATACATGGTAGCTAGAGCTGCAGTGTTGTCTTCAATTGGGGCTTCACTGGGCACTTCAGCTGATGGTTTCACTGGGGCCTCATTTGACATTATTGCTGGGGCTGCAATGTTTCTTCAGTTGGGGTATCGACTGAACCTTCAACTGGGTGTTCTATTTCGGTTTGATCCTCAAAGATTTGATGTGAGCATGGGAGAATGCTCTCCTTGGTCCAGTGCCTATTTACTATTTTGAACTGACTTCTTCTCAGATTTGAGATCCCTATGGGCTGAATTTGAGGGACAAAGGCCTCAATATCTAAAGCTATCTCAAAATGCCTAAAAATTGTGGTAAGCATTGGACCATAAGGTAGGGTTGTAGCTAGTTGTGTAACACCCCGGCCCCCTTGGGCCCTTGGCCCCGTCCTCTGGGTCGCGGCAGGGCGACTGTCGCGACGTGGTTCTGACCGCGTTGGTGTCTGGTTCTGTTTGGGATTGCGACATGGGGTATGTCGCCTTCTTGAAGGCGACATGGCCTATGTCGCCTTCCCATCGCGTCGCCCCAGACGCAGTCTGGCAGACGTGACAAGCGTCCTTTGTGTCAGTACGGCTCTGGCGGTGTCAGTGTGAACGCGACGAGATGGCTGTCGCCTTCACTTTTTCGAATTCCGAGATTTGACCGTTGTCAGCGGAATTGCGACAGGGGTATGTCGCCTTCTTGAAGGCGACACACCCACTGTCGCCTTCTCGTTCCTGTGGCGAAGGGTGGTATGTCGCCTTCACAGGATCCGGGCTTAAAGACCGGGCGCCGAGCCCTTCCCTCTCTCTCGCGCCTCTCCTTCCCCCTCTCTTTCTCTCGCCCTCTCGGAGCTTCCGGCGGTTTTGGGGTGCCTCCCCCGGTTGAGGCGGCCGTGCTGAGGAGGGTGTCGCTCCGTCCGTGCAGGGGTCGCGTTGTGCCATGCGGTGCGAGGAGGGACGTTTTTCAACCTACGAGAAGGCCCCAACGGGTTGCGTTCTTCGCGTGGAGGTAGGGACGCCCGATCTCTCGCCCTAAGCATGCTCCCCTTCCCCTTCGTGACGTAGTTTTTCTTGTGGTTTGGGGTTGGGCGTGTGAGAACTCCATGCTCGTGTGAGTGAGGTTTCCTCCGAGCGTAGAATCCATGTTCTTGGGTATTCGAGGGTGGTTTGTATGTTTAATGGCTTTCTAGCATGATAAGCATGCTCCCCTCCCCGTGTGTAGTGTTTCCCGTTTCGGGGAGGTTCCCAGAGAAGAATGCCCGGAAACCCCGACTGGCTTGAAGGCGACACACCCTATGTCGCCACTTGTCTGGTAAGGCGACGCATCCTGGGTCGCCTTCTGACTGGTAAAGCGACAGGGCATATGTCGCCTTCTTGAAGGCGACAGGGCCTATGTCCGCCTTCTTAGTCCAGAGGCAGGGTGTGCTTCCGCCGCTTCCGTTTTCGCTTTACTGTACCCGTGGCACCTGTGCTAGTTCCCTAGTACGGTCTCACAATAGTCGTTCGCCCGGGTGCGCGGCACTTGAGGGCTTGTCCCGTGCGAGAGGTTGTTACCGTACCTGGGACCCCCGTCCTCGGGAGCCTGTTGAGGGAGTACTCGGGCTATGAGTGTGCTCGAGTTGGCAGCCACCTGGCGGACTCTGGAGCTGAGGGGAAAACGGTGGTTAGGACAGTGGCGTGTGAGTCGCTTGCAGAGCTCTCGTGGTTGGTTTGGGACGCCGAGGACAGTTTGGAGTTCTACCCGGCGCAGGACAGCCAGTCCTTCTTCTCACTGCCTCACTCCTCACGGCCCGGAACCGTTTGGAGAGGTCAGGCGTGGGGACCGTAGTCCGTCCAGACTACGGCAGTTACTGTTGTGTTGCTTGTGTCCTACCTTGCTCTGACGAGATGCGAGGGCCAGGACCTAGGTCGAGGATAAACGTCGGTGGAGCGCCTGACCGTTTGACTAGTGTGGTGCTTTCCGTAGCTAGTGTTCTCTGTCCAGGCGTAGTCCCCTCCGTCTGTGTTTACTAGCCGTGTGGTGGTCACGAAGAGCAGTCGTACGGGTTTCCGACCGAGAGTACTTTCCGTACCGAGTTAGCTTTTAGCTTCGCTCCGCACTTCCTTTTTGTAGGTAGAAATATATAAAACTGCGTCTTCCTTTATTAATAATTGTATTTATTCCTCTGCCTGTTTAGAGCCAGTAGGAGTGGTAGTCCCTACTGAGCTTCTGTTGTGAAGCTCATCCCTCTGTTTTCAGGTGAGTCTTCCTCAGCAGCGGCGGGGCGCGGCGTCGGGCGGAGGAGACGGGGCGGTAGTCGTGGTCCCCGTAGCTAGCAAGGCCCTCTCAGTGTACGCGTCAACCCTCGGGGTATGCCCCTAAGGGCTTGTCTCTCCCCTTTCCTTACTTGTACTAGTGTGCGTGCGTTGGGACTGTACTTAGAGCGGTACGCAGTGGTCTCGCTCTACTTTCCTGTTTTCGCTTGTAGCTTCTAGCCAGCAGTGACGTTTACTTCCGTTACATATTGTCAGCCGTGTTATAGCCCTTCCGGTCCCCCGGATCCTGTGGGCGGCGATCGCGAAAATCGGGTCCTCGGCATGGGCCGAGGGTCGGGTTCTCGGGTCGTTAAGTTGGTATCAGAGCTTGGTCTGACAGGACTTGTAGGGATCTAAACTGCAACAGTAAGTCCCAACAATAGTACAAGTACACTGCTAGCCGCCCGAGAGGATTTGTAACTTTGTCAGCTGTGTTGCCGTGTAGGTTATGGCTCCGCGTAGGCACAGTCAGGCTAGGCAGCTGGTTGAGCAGCAGGATGAGTCCGACATTCCCGCTCAGGGGCAGGTTTCAGGAGGAGGTGGTCCGTGGAGGAGTCAGTGGCACAGCCTCAGGTGCACAGGCAGGCAGAGCGAGGCAGCCAGTGTAGCAGGTGGGGCAGTAGCAGCAGGAGTACCACCCTCAGCCTCAGTAGTATGCAGACTGGTTTCCCATGCCGAGCAGTTTTCAGAGCTATGTACCAGGGAGCTGGCAGCCGGGTAGGCAGCAACAGGTGGTCAATTTCCAGTACCTCCCCCAGCGTACCAGCAGCAGTAGGAGGTGGAGCCAGAGGTGGAACAGCCAGTCCGCCAGCAGCGGTCAGGTAAGGGAGTACCCGGTCCGGTCAGCGGAGGGCAGCAGTGTCGGAGGCGAGAGGACGCTCTTCTTGAGAGGTTCCTGCGTCTTGTCCTCCGATGTTCCACGGTGAGTATGATCCAGATAAGGCAGAGAGTGGACCATGAGTTGGAGCGCATCTTCGAGACTATGGATTGCGCTGAGGAGGATCAGGTTCATTTGGCAGTATACCAGCTCAAGGGAGCAGCCCATGAGTGGTGGAGAGTTCAGAGGCAGACTCACTTCCAGGGGAGCGGTTGACCAGATCACTTGGCAGCGGTTTTTGGAGGTCTTCCACGGCGAGTACTTCCTCGACTACGCTCGACGTGAGAGGCGAGACCAGTTTCACGAGTGGTGCGGGCGACCTCACAGTTCTCAGTACCACCAGAGGTTCGTCCGGTTGTTGAGGCATGTGCCTCATGTAGCAGGCAGTGACCAGCTTGTGCAGAGAGGTTTATAGCAGGGTGAGACCAGACCTGAGGTGGGGGTGTGACGGCACACATGTGTACCACCTTGGGAGGCCGTGGCGAAGGCCACCGCCTTGGATAGGGAGGCTTGGCAGCCTCAGCAGCAACAGCAGCAGCAGCAGGAGGAGCCTCTTCCAGGTCCTCGCCATACCAGCGTCCAGCAGGCAGCCGC
The DNA here is from genome assembly GCA_014218235.1 of Colocasia esculenta. NCBI lineage: Eukaryota > Viridiplantae > Streptophyta > Magnoliopsida > Alismatales > Araceae > Colocasia > Colocasia esculenta. The sequence continues at coordinate 23,256,583 of CM024759.1, forward strand.
GGTAGTGTGACTTCCTCTTCCTCAAGCTCGGGCAGTTCTGGTAGCTCTGGAATTCGCTCGCAGTTCAGGAAGTTGTCTACTCGCGGGGGTGGACGGAGCCGTCAGAAGGCGTCAGTCCAGGTTTGCAGAGCAGTCAGTACAGTAGGGTGCTGAGCAGGGCAGTCAGGAGCCAGTGTGCTACACTTGTGGCGTGCCAGGCCACTTTAGGAGGGATTGCCCTAGGGGGCAAGCTCCGCAGCAGCAGCAGCCAGTACAGTAGCGCAGCAGCCACCTCAGTACCAGTACCCTCCCCAGCAGCAGGCACCGCGTCCAGCAGCAGAGAGGGCAGTACCAGCAGCAGGTCCAGCAGTTCCGCAGCCGCAACAGTACCAGCCGTACCAGCAGCAGCAGCAGTTTCCTCAGCAGCAGTCGCCGCAGAGCAGCAGGCAGCGCGCAGCGTGGACATGGTCGTGGTCGCGTGATGGCGCTCACCGAGAGCAGGCAGAGGCATCGAACCTGGTGATAGGTACTCTACCTATCCCTGGCAGAGCTGCTGTGTTGGTTGATCCCGGTGCTCCTTGTGTTTTTGCTTCCGAGGAGTTTTTACGAGTCCCTTGCTTGTCACACACCGAGAGGCAGTGTGACGTATTGGTCGATCTCCCGTCCGGTGATTGCATGCGTTCCTTCGGTTACCTGGGTGTGACAGTCGAGGTTGAGGGCACCAGTTGCCGGCCAGGTTGTACGCGTTGCAGCTTTGCGACTTCGACGTCATCCTGGGCATGGACTGGTTGGAGGCTCACTCAGCCGTGGTTGATTGTCAGAGGAGACCGTTCGGTTCGAGATACCTGGAGCACCTGTTCTCTGCTTTCGAGGTATCCGTCTACCCACGGCAGTTCATTTTCTTCTGTAAGGCTCGTCGTTTGATCCGTGATGGCTGCGTTGCTTACCTTGCTTCGGTTTGTTCCTTGGAGCCTAGGGGCTTGAGTTTTTGATGTGCCAGTGTTCTAAGTTTTCTGATGTGTTTCCGGAGGATCTACTGGTGTTGCGCTGAGCGAGAGGTAGAGTTCTCCATCGAGCTTTTGCCTGGTACGATGCCCTTGTCTAAGGCACATTACCGGATGGCCCCGGCGGAGCTGCGTGAGTTGAAGCGCCAGCTGCAAGAGTTGCTTGAGTTGGGCTTCATTCCGAGCCGTTCGCCGTGGGGTCGCCTGTTTTGTTCGTAAGGAAGAAGGATGGTAGTCTTTGTTTGTGTATCGATTATCGGCAGTTGAACCAGGTCACTGTGAAGAACAGGTACCCGTTGCCGAGAATTGATGATTTGTTTGATCAGTTGCAATCGGCCCGAGTTTTCTCGAAGATCGACTTGAGATCCGGCTACTATCAGTTGCGGATCAGAGAGTCAGATGTTGGTTGACGCTTTCCATTCCAGGTACGGTCACTTTGAGTTCGTCGTGATGCCGTTTGGGCTGACGAAGCACCTGCAGCATTCATGGATCTGATGCATAGGGTGTTCAGTGAGTACCTAGACGCTTTGTTGTTGTTTTGTTGATGATATTCTGGTCTACTCATCTTCTGAAGAGGAGCACGAGGAGCACCTGAGGATCGTGCTGGAGACCCTGCAGAGTCACCGTCTTTAGCCAAGTTTCGACAAGTGCGAATTTTGGCTGAGCGAGGTGCGCTTCCTCGGGCACGTGATCTTGGTTCTGGTGTGGCAGTGGATCCGGCCAAGGTTGAGGCAGGTGTTGTGTGGAGCAGCCCACATCAGTTGCAGAGGTCCATAGTTTTCTGGGTCTGGCAGGTACTACCGGAGGTTCATTCAAGATTTCGCAAGATTGCAGCACCTTTGACCTCGTTTGACGAGGCAGGACACCAGGGTTGTTGGACAGAGGACTGTGAGCAGAGTTTCTGGAGCTGAAGACGAGGTTGACTTCGGCGCAGTGTTGGTCTTGCCGTCGGGCACCGGTGGGTTCGTGGGTTTACCGATGATGCGTCGAGGACAGGTTTGGGTGCCGTGTGATGCAGCATGGTGGGGTCGTTGCCTATGCTTCTCGGAAGCTCAAGAAGCATGAGGAGAACTATCCCACCCACGACTTGGAGCTGGCAGCAGTGGTGCACGCTCTCAAGTTGTGGAGGCACTACCTGTATGGCGAGGCTTTTCAGATCACCGATCACCGAGTTTGCAGTACATCTTCACCCAGAGGGATTTGAACTTGAGGCAGCGCCGATGGATGGAGTATTTGAAGGACTATGAACCTAACCTTTTCTATCATCCAGGAAAGGCTAACGTTGTAGCCGATGCTTTGAGTAGGCGTGTGCGCTTGAGTTCGTGATGGTCAGAGAGTGGAGGCTGTTCGAGGAGCTGTCCCAGGGAGTGTTTGTTCCGTCGGGACCAGAGACCGTGCAGTGGCTTCCAGTTTGTCAGTTTGGCCATCACTGTTCAGGCAGGTGTTGCAGGCGCAGCGAGCAGATGCAGAGTTTAGCAGACATTTTGCGGATGCCGGACGTTGAGGCTCAGCGAAGACAGCAAGGGCAGATTCAGAGGCCGCTTGTACGTTCCAGAGGGTTGTGAGGGCAGTGTTGTCAGAGGCTCACAGGTCGAGTACGTCGTTCATCCCCGGCTCCACCAAGATGTTACATTTTTGAGGAGGTCATTCGGTGGCCAGGATGAAGAAGAGGGCGTGGCAGAGTTTGTTGCTCGGTGCCTTACCTGTCAACATGTGAAGGCTGAGCACCAGCGTCCTGGTGGTGAGTTGCAGCTGTTGCCCATTCTGTGTGGAAGTGGGACGACATCAACATGGACTTTGTGGTTGGTTTGCCCCGTACCCGCAGAGGCATGATGGTATTTGGGTGATTGTGGATCGTTTGACCAAGGCAGCGCATTTCCTTCCGATCAGGATGTCGTGGTCAGTGGACAGGTTAGCCAGGCTGTACGTGGACAGAGTTGTTTCGTTGCACGGGATCCCAGTTTCAGTCATTTTAGACAGAGATCTGAGGTTCACGTCAGGGGTTTTGGCGCAGTCTTCAGAGAGAGCACTGGGTACAGAGTTGAGGTTCAGCACAGCGTACCACCCAGACAGATGGTCAGTCAGAGCGGACCATTCAGACAGGAGGGGACATGCTGAGAGCGTGCTGTTTAGATTGGAGCGGCACTTGGGAGTCTCACCTTCCGATGGTAGAGTTCGCATATAACAAAATTATCACTCGAGCATCGGAATGGCGCCATATGAGGCTTTGTATGGTCGCCGTGCAGACTCGCTTCACTGGTTCGAGGTGGTGAGAGGCAGCTTTTGGGGCCAGAGTTAGTGCAGCAGTGTGCAGAGACAGTCAGTTTTGGTCAGGCAGAGGCTTCGGGCAGCGCAGAGTCGGCAGAAGAGTTATTGCAGGACGTACGCAGGAGACCGTTGCAGTTCAGCGTTGGTGACCTTGTTTTCTTGCGGGTCTCGCCGACCAAGGGCGTCATGAGATTTGGCAGAAGGGAAAAGCTCAGTCCCAGATATATTGGGCCATTCCCCATTTCTGAGAGGGTTGGCGAGGTAGCTTACAAACTGAGTCTTCCGGCAGAGCTAGCAGGTGTGCACAACGTCTTCCACGTTTCGCAGCTCAGGAGGTACGTCGCAGATCCTTCGCACGTGTTGGACTACTCGCAGCTAGAGGTAGCGCCAGACTTGTCAGTGCCAGAGTACCCAGTTAGAGTGATCGACCGCAGAGTTCAGCAGTTGCGCAGGAAGCAGATTCCGCTGGTTAAGGTCGTTTGGCAGAACCGCGTAGGTGGCGAGGCCACCTGGGAGCGCGAGGATGAGATGCTGGAGCAGTTTCCTTACTTGTTTGATTGATCGGTATGTGGTGATCTTCCCTTTTTGTCGTCTTCCGGGTTGAGACCGAGTTGTTTTCATTTCGAGGACGAAATGTCTTAAGGAGGGAGGGTTGTAACACCCCAGCCCCCTTGGGCCCTTGGCCCCGTCCTCTGGGTCGCGGCAGGGCGACTGTCGCGACGTGGTTCCGACCGCGTTGGTGTCTGGTTCTGTTTGGGATTGCGACATGGGGTATGTCGCCTTCCCATCGCGCCGCCCCAGACGCAGTCTGGCAGACGTGACAGGCGTCCTTTGTGTCAGTACGGCTCTGGCGGTGTCGGGTGAACGCGACGAGATGGCTGTCGCCTTCACTTTTTCGAATTCCGAGATTTGACCGTTGTCAGCGGAATTGCGATAGGGGGTATGTCGCCTTCTTGAAGGCGACACACCCACTGTCGCCTTCTCGTTCCTGTGGCGACAGGGTGGTATGTCGCCTTCACAGGATCCGGGCTTAAAGCCCGGGCGCCCGAGCCCTTCCCTCTCTCTCACGCCTCTCCTTTCCCCCTCTCTTTCTCTCGCCCTCTCGGAGCTTCCGGCGGTTTTGGGGTGCCTCCCCCGCGTTGAGGCGGCCGTGCTGAGGAGGGTGTCGCTCCGTCCGTGCAGGGGTCGCGTTCGTGCCATGCGGTGCGAGGAGGAGACGTTTCAACCCACGAGAAGGCCCCAACGGGTGCGTTCTTCGCGTGGAGGTAGGGACGCCCGATCTTCTCGCCCTAAGCATGCTCCCCTTCCCCTTCGTGACGTAGTTTTTCTTGTGGTTTGGGGTTGGAGTGTGAGAACTCCATGCTCGTGTGAGTGAGGTTTCCTCCGAGCGTAGAATCCATGTTCTTGGGGTATTCGAGGGTGGTTTGTATGTTTAATGGCTTTCTAGCATCATAAGCATGCTCCCCTCCCCCGTGTGTAGTGTTTTCCCCGTTTCGGGGAGGTTCCCGGAAGAAGAATGCTCGGAACCCCCGACTGGCTTGAAGGCGACACACCCTGTGTCGCCACCTGTCTGGTAAGGCGACGCATCCTGTGTCGCCTTCTGACTGGTAAAGCGACAGGGCATATGTCGCCTTTTTGAAGGCGACAGGGCCTATGTCTCCTTCTCAGTCCAGAGGCAGGTTGTGCTTCTGCCGCTTCCGTTTTTGCTTTACTGTACCCGTGGCACCTGTGCTAGTTCCCTAGTACGGTCTCACACTAGTCGTTCGCCCGGTGCATGGCACTTGAGGGCTTGTCCCGTGCGAGAGGTTGTTACCGTTACCTGGGACCCCCGTCCTCGGGAGCCTGTTGAGGGAGTACTCCGGGCTATGAGTGTGCTCGAGTTGGCAGCCACCTGGGCGGACTCTGGAGCTGAGGGGAAAACGGTGGTTAGGACAGTGGCGTGTGAGTCACTTGCAGAGCTCTCGTGGTTGGTCTGGGACGCCGAGGACAGTTTGGAGTTCTACCCAGCGCAGGCCAGCCAGTCCTTCTTCTCACTGCCTCGCTCCTCACGGCCCCGGAACCGTTTGGAGAGGTCAGGCGTAGGACCGTAGTCCGGCCAGACTACGACAGTTACTGTTGTGTTGCTTGTGTCCTACCTCGCTCTGACGAGATGCGAGGGCCAGGACCTAGGTCGAGGATAAGACGTCGGTGGACGCGCCTGACCGTTTGACTAGTGGTGGTGCTTTCCGTAGCTAGTGTTCTCTGTCCAGGCGGAGTCCCTCCGTCTGTGTTTACTAGCCGTGTGGTGGTCACGACGAGCAGTCGTACGGAGTTTCCGACCGAGAGTACTTTCCGTACCGAGTTAGCTTTAGCTTCGCTTCCGCACTTCCTTTTGTAGGTAGAAATATAAATATAACCGTCTTTCCTTTATTAATAATTGTATTTGTTCCTCTGCCTATTTAGAGCCAGTAGGAGATTGGTAGTCCCTACTGAGCTTCTGTTGTGAAGCTCATCCCTCTGTTTTCCAGGTGAGTCTTCTCAGCAGCGGTAGGGCGCGCGTCGGGCGGAGGAGACGGGGCGGTAGTCGTGGTCCCCGTAGCTAGCAGTGGTTCCCCCTCTCAGTGTACGTCACCCTCGGGGTATGCCCCTAAGGGACTTGTCTCTCCCCTTTCCTTACTTGTACTAGTGTGCGTGCGTTGGGACTGTACTTAGAGCGGTACGCAGCGGTCTCGCTCTACTTTCCTGTTTCCGCTTGTACGCTTCTAGCTCAGCAGTTGACGTTTACTTCCGTTACATATCCTGTCAGACGCGTGTTATAGCCCTTCCGGGTCCCCCGGATCCGTGGGCGGCGATCGCAAAAATCGGGTCCTCGGCATGGGCCGAGGGTCGGGTTCTCGGGTCGTTACAAGTTGTGCAGCGGCTTGCATCTTCTCAATAATAAAGGAGGCAAAATTGACTTGATGCCCTTGTAGTACCCAAAATAGTAGACTCCCATCCTACTAAGTGATTATAGCATGATTGCCTTGTTGAGGGAGTAGGATGTGGCTAATCATTAGGTGAATTAGATGTTTAGCAGTCGTAAGCTGATTAACATCTATTGTCCCTCTTTTCATATAGCACAGAGGACCAATAATACCTAATTTTTGATGCTCTTCTGAGACAACTTCAGAAACAGTGTGACCAGTGGTGGAAATACCGAAGCAGTCTTCTAACAAGGACAGAGTAATTCTGACTCTAGTCCCCTTGACCTTTCCAATGAGACTATTTGGGTTGGAAGAATCTACCTTCAAGGTTGTGTAGAAGGCTTTCACGACATTTGGGTATAGAGATTGCTGATTTGAGCAAACAGCCAACCATTTCATCTAACGAGCGATGTCTTCAACCTCTTTTAGATGATGCTGTCTCACCTCGACGAATTTGGCATACTTACAACCATTGTAGCTGACAGGAGTTTCTTCAAAGAGTTTATACTATTAGCATAAGAAAAATTTAGGGTTTAAGGCTTCCGAACCGACCATCGCTGAGTTCGTAGGAAGAAAGTAATGATTTGAGAGAAGTATTAAGAGAGAGATGATGTGAGGATAAAAAAATGAGGTGACTCCTACTTGAGATGTGGAAATGTCCTTGTCGAAGATGCGAAGCACAGGGCAAGAGATGAGTGCGGGAAGAGGAACAGTCAGGTTTGAGAGAGAAGTGGTAGGGTCTTTGACTTTTCAAGTTTATATAAAAGGTAGGGGAAGATTTAAAGAGAATATTTTATATTCCGAAAAGTGGACTTTGACCATCAACCACAAGACATATCAGATGTCTTGATTGAGATGACTAAGCTGTTAACTTCGACTAGGACAAGGAGTGATATCGTATGACGAAGCTAATAATTTGACAAAATACTTCGATTAAAATGAATATTGACTTTAGTTGTTCAAGAGAGAGCTTCAACTGTTGTGTAGTGTAATGTTAAATGTTTTAATTATATATTACACATACCAATTTCTCTATGAATTGTTGAAAATCTTTCTTCAGTTAAGGGTTTAGTAAAAATATTTGTTAATTGATGTAAAGTGTCAACAAAATTAATAACAATATTACCAGGATTTACATGATCTATGATGAAGTGATGTCTAACCTCATTGTGTTTGGTGCGTGAGTGCTGAATAAGATTTTTTCTTAAGTTGATGGCGCTTGTGTTGTCATACATCAATGGGATGTTTTTGAGTTGATATTAGTAATCTTCTAGTTTTTTTGGTACACCTCGGCGTGGTGGTTTAAACCACCACCCTAATCAACGAAAACCCTGCAGACCCAAGGTTCGAAACCTGGGTACGCCCCACCCCGCCCCAACGCATGTCCACTCCACTACCAGGTTGTATCCACAAGAGTTGTGCACAACAACTTCCTGCGGCCACTTACTCAGCTTCTGCCGAGGATAAAGCTACTGAATTTTATTTTATGGAAGACCATGAAATTAGACATCCTGCAAGAAATTGACATGTTCCACTGGTGCTTTTTCTATCCAACTTGCACCCAGCATAGTCAACATCACTATAACCAACCAGATTAAGATCAGAATATTTACGAAACCAAAGACCTAGGCTACATGTACCAGATAAATATATGAAAATACAATTTACTGCATTTAAATGAGATTCTTTAGGATTTGCTTGAAATTTAGCACATAGGCATACACTGAATATAATATCTGGTCTACTTACATTAAGATAAAGTAGGTACCCAATCATACCTCTAAAGAACTTTTGATCAACAGGTTGTCCAAGGGGATCACTATCTATCTTAATTGATGAGCTCATGGGTGTGCTTAAGGCCTTACATTTATCAAAACCAAATCTTTTGAGTAATTCTTTTGTATATTTGGCTTGACAAATATGAGTTCCATCCTCAGTTTGACTTACTTGAAGTCTAAGGAAGTAGGTGATTTCACTCATCATACTCATTTCAAATTCACTTTGCATCAATGTTTCAAATCTTTACAAAGGACTTCATCGGTAGCACCGAATATTATGTCATCAATATATACTTGAATGATAATTATATTATTGTTGACCGATTTAGTGAATAATGTTTTATCTACTTTGCCTCTTACAAAATCATGTGATAGAAGGTAAGCACTTAGTCTATGGTACCAAGCTCGTGGAGTTGTTTTAGACCATATAGTGTCTTATTTAATTTAAAAACATGATGAGGGTATTCTATATTTTCAAAACCAAGAGGTTGATTTACATAAACTTCTTCCTCGATAATACTATTTAGAAATGCACTTTTGACATCCATTTGAAAAAGCTTGATATTACGGGATGCAACAAAGGCAAGTAGTATTCTAATAGCCTCAAGTCTTACCACTGGTATAAGTCTCATCATAGTCAATTCCTTCTTCTTGTGAGTAACCTTGAGCCACAAGCCGGATTTTGTTCCTTACAATATTTCCAGATTCATCTAGTTTATTTCTGAATACCTATTTGGTACCACCGTACCAATAATTGGATGATCATGAGTTTTAGGAACCAAAGTCCAGACTTGGTTGCAGTTGAACTGGTTTAGTTCTTCCTACATGGCCATAATCCAAGACTCATCACTAAGGGATTCATTAACTAATTTTGGCTCTATTTGAGAAATAAGTGCACTATATTCATAAGACTTTAACATATCTCTTGTCCTTACCTTGTCTTATGGATTCCCTACAATATTATCTTGAGGATGATCTTTGAGAAATCTCCATTCTTTGGGTAGATCATCACGAGTTGTCCTTTTCTATTGTAGATCTTCTAATTGTGTTATATCTTCATCATCCAAGGATACTCCTTTGAGTTCTTTGCTTAGATTTTCTGCATCACTATCACACTCCTTTTCTTCCTTATTAGAGGGGTTAGTTTCATCGAAGACTATATGGACAGTTTGTTCTATGTAAGAGTTTGTTTATTTAAAACTCTAAAGCCTGTTAGTTTAGAAACATATCCTAAGAATATATTGTAGCGGTCCTCGTCGCTCAGACCCATTGACCTAATAATGAGTCTGATCCGACTTCGCCTCCCACGAACAGGCCGAAGTCTCGCAAGGGATACCATCACAAAAGTCCGTGGAAATATAAAAGGAACACATTAAACATATATAAGATCGCACATTTCATACAATCTCACACATATTTACATGAGGTTTACATAGCCAGTTCCCAACCACAGTCACAGAACAAAGTACAACAACCTGGGGCATACCCCGAAGTGCAACAGAAAGTAAATTACACTGCTAGTGGAGCAGACCCGACTCTGCTATAGTGTGGCTCCGAACTAGACAAGGGACGGGAACTCTACTGCTCTCTTTCACCTAAAAGGAGTAGGGGTGAGCCTCACAAGTCACTGGCTCAGTAGGAAAACTCCCTCAAAAGTCGAAAGAACACCAATCTCACGAGAATCAGGTATAAAGAATTAAATTAAACAGTTAACAGAGCTACCTAAGCATGGATCTACAACTGTAATCAATAAACAATTATGTATTGATAATATGGCATTAATAAATAAATGACAAACCACGTTCAAGTATACGAGCTAGAGAAGGGTAATGCCACACCCAAGTCACGAAACTTGGTTCACGACACCAGCTACTGACCCGGACAAACCACACAAGACTACCTCTCAGTCTCGCAGCCACGAATGAAAAGTCCAGCTGCCGCTCCATCTCTACAGTGACAACAAGCTGTAGAGACCAACCAACACCACACCTGCAGCGACACACACTGCAGACCCATGCCTGACACACCTCTAAGAGTTCTAGAACCCTTAGAGTGAGGCTGTGGAACACGGGCTAGCTGAGGACCAGTACATCTACCGGTGTTCGTCCCCTAACCACGAGCGCGCTACAAGCGACCGAACTAAGAACCAACACACCACAAGTCGCTGCCCCACTGCCATCTTTCCCTTAGCGAGACGTACAACTCGACAAATGAGTGAGGGTGTCTAGGAAGATGACACAAACCTTTGGGGTACACACAGTACCGTGACAAACCCCTAGCACTAACGTGCATGGCTTACAGAGAATCTGGGGTACCTAACTCGAAAGGTAACCACGGAAGGTGTCGTACTACCGCACTTGCCACATACGCACAAACCATGCAACTGTGACATCCTTTAATCTCGACACGTGCCAAAGCACCGCCACAATACTTTAAATACATAAAACAACATAACATGATACTCACATAAACAAAAATATGCCCACAACCCTCGAAAGCTAGAACGCGATAGGGCAATCTGTCGCGTTCAGAACACGACGCCTCGATATGATGCATTTTGAATGTGAACGCGATGGGTCGGGCTGTCATGTTCAGAACGGGACATCCAGGGCCGTCGCTTTCACAGACAGAGCCCCAAGTCAGAAGTACCACTTCCGGAAATGTTCATGTAAAATAATTACAACTAGTCTAACAACTATACTAACATGCCATCTACCAATTAGAACTTCTTCCCTACATCAAACATGAAAAATACACCATCCACAACAAGAAATGAGCAGAATCTCCCTACCTACGCGAAGAACAACCACAAATCAGTGTTTCCCATGCTTCGAGCAATGTCCTCGCGTCGAGAGCACGCCAAATCACGTACTAAACATCCGAATCGCCACAAATCTTACACCAAAACCTCCTAGCCAAATAGAGCTTCCTTTTCTCTGTTTGGCCGACCTAAGGTTCTTAACTCCTCAGAGTTAAGAACATGACGCACTAGCTATTACGTCAAGAATGCAATGGTTTAGGCTGGCGCCTTCTCAACACCGACGCCATGCCTGCAGCCCTGAATGTGCCACGAGTCGAGCATGCAGCTTAACACCCCGAACTGTGGCAAAGAGAATGCGACACCCTTGTCTATCATGTTAAGACTGCGACACACACCCCACGTCGCGTTCACAGATAGTGAACCAGAAGGTGCATTGAGCCTAGATTTTCAGCCCACTTCACCCACACGATCTGAGAAAACACCAAACACCACTTATTGGCCCACAAACCAATCAAACCACGATCTGAACTGCCATGACGTTACATTACTATCACCTAAAAAAAAATTTCATCCTCGAAATTTAGAAAGAAATCTTAGCACAAAATTCACAATTAATTATGCATGGAACTATCACATAAAAAGAATTAAAAGCTTACTCAAACAAGTATGGATACGCTTTATGCATTTGCTTTGCCAATTCCCAAGTGTCTTCTCCTCCTTGTCTATTTTCCCATTTGATTTTCTCTAACTCTATTTCTTTATTTCTCAATTTTTGTGTTCTTTGTCTTATGATTTAAATTGGATATTTTGGCATAGACATGTCTGGCCTCAAATCATCTCTAGTGTAACTGACTATTTGTGAAGGATCCCGGATGTATTTTCTTAACATAGAGACATGGAATACATCATGTGCATCTGTGGAATCTGCTGAAAGCTCTATTCTATAAACTATTTCTCTAATTCTTTCTGAAATTCGAAAGGGACCTACATATCTTGGACTCAATTTATCTTTCTTGCTGAATCTTAAAACACCTTTAGTGGGAGAAACCTTTAAAAATACATAATTACCAACTTCAAACTGCAATGGCCTACGCCTTGTATTTGAATAACTTTTCTGACAACGTTGAGCTGTCTGAAGTTTTTCCTTTATAAACTTGACCATTTCTGAACATTGTTGAATTAATTATGGTCCCATAACCTGCCTTTCTTCTGCCTCATGCTAATTCAAGGGTGTCCTACATAGTCTACCATATAAAGCTTCATACGGTGCCATTCCAATGCTTGCATGATAACTATTCTTGTAAGCGAATTCCACCATTCCTAAGTGATGCTCCCAACTACCTCCCCATGCTAAACAAGAAGCTCACAACATATCCTCTATTGTCTAAATTGTCCTTTCTATTTGTCCATATGTTTGTGGATGATAAGCTGAACTGTACCTTAACTGGGTGCCAATCACTCGTTGCAAACTCCTCCAGAAACAGATGTTGTGACGGCCTAGGATATTTATGCCCAATAAGGCTCCATATCCAGATCCGCCTCCCACGAACGGACCGAAGTCTCGTAAGGGATATCTCACACTCGTGTCCAGTAAGAATATAAAAGACAACAACTACAGTATAAGACACAAGGAAGTGCATGTGCTCATATCTTTAAACCACATTGTACAATTGTCCCAATACATTATTACATGTCCAATTAAAAAGTACAACTACCTGGGGCATACCCCGAGGGAGCACAAGCTCACACAACTCGACTACAACACAACTGCTGGTGGTACAAGTCTGCCACACGTCTCCACATGCCACATAAACGGCAAGCCCTGAAAAGAACTGTAGGGAGTGAGCCTCAACAAGTCACAGGCTCAATAGGGAACCACCCAAAAACTACACACAACACCGAAGAACCTCAACCCCAGAGGGTCTCATTGGCAACACTAAAAGCCAAACCATGGCATGCTCACAACATTTATAATAAACAACAGTTTAAACAATAATTCATACAGAAATACATAATCCTCGGAAAGAAAGAGAAACTAGGACTAGCACAGCACCACTAGTCCGCCCAACAATAGAAATGCCTAGGCCCTAAGCCTCACAGGCACTCTACCTCAATATCGGGTCGCCTAAGCTACAAGCCACATAGGCAAACTACTGACCAAGCTACAAGCTTCACAAGCGGACCTCTAACACATGGGTAACAGGACTGCTAACCAAGAGCTAGTCCTTTATACCCCTACACCCCGATATATTGAATGTCACACATAGGGTAGTAGGACTGGCTACAACGACCAATCCTTCACACACTAAAACCATAATCACAAGCTTACCTGAAGAAGGGTAGAACAAAACGGGCGAAAGATCTCACCACACGACCTTCACCTCAACAACCGAAAAGACTGGTACACAACGTACCACCACAAAGCATTACCCACACTGGGTACAAGTACCTACTACCACGAGGTACCACCACAGAAACCACAACCAAACTAGTGCCATCACAAGGCACTCCACCACGGGCAAAACCTTAACACATGTGCCAACGTCAGGCACACCACTTGGATCAAACCACAACTAGTGAGTCTCTGCTCACTAATTACAACAACAACTGTGCCAACACCAGGGCACACCTCAACGGGTATAACCACAACCAATGAGCCACTGCTCACAAGCCACGACCACTGACAAAGCACGAGTCAGAAAGGAACGATGCCACCACATGGGAACGGACTACTGGCTTATCAAACTAGTATCCAACCTGGACAACACAACACAAGAACTACCTCTCAGTCTCATAGCCATGGACCCTCAGTCCAGCTACGACTCCACAAACTCACAAGTCAAGCAACTAACTGTGGAGACTAACAAACACCACCACCACCTGTAGTCTCACACACTGCAGGCCCATGCCTAGCACCTTTAGGGACTCAGGTCCGAGCTCCCTAAAGTGAGGCATTGGTAACAGGACTAGCTGGGGCCCAGTATGTCTACTGGTGTCCGTACCCCCAACCACGAGCGCGCTACAAGCGACCAAACACAAAACCAGCTCAACACAAGTCACTGCCCTCTGTCGTCTTTCCCTCAGTCAGACGTACAACTCAAACTCAGAAGTGAGGGTGTTCAGGAAGATGACACAGACCTCAACGGTACCACACTGTACCGGGACAAACCCTGAGCACAACACATGTGCCTGGCTCACACAGAACCTGGGGTACCCGACTGCAGAGGTATTTTGGAACAGGCGCCGGACCACCAAACTCGGCAAGCTCAAACCACGATACTTACATATACAATCTTTATTACAAATTACGACACAATTGTAAGGAATAACTTAACCTGGTCACTCCGTGACCCACAAGCTAACCTACACAGATATAACCACGAATCACATTAAACATTAACACTCAGCCTATCATCGGTCATACCATGACCTCCATGCCACATTAAACTCAATACACAATAATCATTTGATGACCACACTCATACTTTACTAATTAACCACTTTACTTAACCTATAATAGACATTAGAAAGCCAGGGCTAGGTTCACATGGAAACCTCATCGCCCGGCTACCACAAACCAACCTTTATAACATTATTCAAATCATGCAAACCATACACATTATACATTAACCACGTAAACCACACATTCATGATACAAACAACACGCCACAAGCGAGCTAAAAGAGTGTTACAGGTGCCAATGCACCACTCAGGCTAACCATGCACGTAAAACACCAATAATCGGATAACCGTACCATTTAAACCATGCATAAAGGACCTCTCGGCTGAGGTCGCCACGTGGGATTGTGTCGCCTTCAAAACGCGATGCCCTGATGTGTCGCGTTAGCAAACCCTAACGCGACGGGTTATACTATCGCGACCAAGTCGCGACAGAAGAGTCTGTCGTTTTCAAATCTCAACACCCCAAAGTGTCGCGTTAGAAAACCCTAATGCGACGGGTCGGCCTGTCGCGACCTTGTCGCGATAGGGGGTTCCATCGCCTTCATAGGCAGGAACCCTAATCCGGGATCCTCTCCTCGGATTACCCCCACAGACCATGTAAAACACATTTAATTTCCATTTTTCATCCTTTAATGATTGCCCTAGCATGATATCTATGGTTTATAAACTGAAAAACACACCATTCACACCACACGCATGATCCAAGCATCAAAACGAGGAGGGATCTCCCTACCTCCGCGAAGTACGCGAAAACCGTCCACGGCACGGCGTATCCCCCACTCCACGCGACGTCCTCGCGGTGAGAGCGCGCCACAAACACCTCCAGAACCTTGGATCATCCGGAAAACCGCCATAGCGGCCTCCTATGGCCGAGCAGTGCTCGCCCCAGCTCTGTCCGGCCGAAGCAAAAACTCCTAGCGGTTGGGATCACTATGTACCTCCCCGTCGCGACCTTATCATGACGGACTAGGGCGTCGCCTTCCCACTGCCAACGTTAGCATGCCCTGCCCCGCGCGCAACACATGGCGCGCATGCAGACGTCGACTCCAAGAGCGGCAACATGAACGCGACCAACAAGGCTGTCGCGTTCAGAATGTGACACAGGCCTCTGTCGCGTTCACAGGCACAAGACCTGTGAACGCTTTGGGCTCAACTGTCGGCCCACCAAGCCTCACAATCATGCGCAAACACCTGAAACATAGGCTAATGGGCCACACATTGGCCACTAGACCCGCTAAACAAGGATCCACGAGGATCCGAAAAACACGTGACGTTACAGATGTAAACCTTGGATCTTTATCTGAAACTATAGTCACTGGAATGCCATGCAATGGTACTATCCTATCCACATATAATATAGCCAATCTATCAACTGTCCAAGACATGATTATAGCTACTAACCTGCATACTTTTGTCAATCGATCAACAAAAACCCAAATTTCATTATGACCTGATGCTATTCTTGGCAATTCTACCACAAAATCCATGGCAATATCATCCCATTTCCACTATGAAATCAGCAATGGCTACAACAATCCTCCTGGTCTCTGATGCTCTACTTTCACTTGCTGACAAATCAAACATCTTGTTATAAATTCTACTATTTCCTCCTTCATATTTGGCCACCAAAAGTGTTTCTTTAAGTCTTGATACATCTTTGTACTGCCTGGGTGAATTGAATATCTGGACCAGTGTGCTTCTTCCAATATTTTTTGTTTTATCTCTACTTCTACTAGAACATACAATCGGCCTCTAAGCATAATCACATAATCATTGTCAATAGTAACATCCTCCATCTTCATAATCTCAGCTAAATTCTCATCTATTCTTTGGGCTTCCGCTATCTGCCAATATAATGAAGGTTCTACTGCATTACTGGTCAATACTGCTCGCTACTGATTATTTGGAATAAACAGAGAATTCTCTGTTATATCCTCATATAACTTCCACTCCTTTATCATCATTTGACTCAAAACTGCTTTCCTACTTAATGCATTTGCAACTACATTAGCCTTACCTGGGTGATATGCCAAACTGAAATCATAATCTTTCAAATATTCCATCCATCTACTCTGCCTGAGATTCAAATCTTTTTGAGATAAAATATACTTTAGACTCTTATGATTTGTGAAATTTTCAAACCTTTCCCCATACAAATAATGTGTAGCAACATGAATTTTTGAGAAAAATAAAAATTTAAATAATAAATTAAAAACTCAAGGGATATTCAATGAAAAGAGCATTAAATAAAACCCATTAAATAGAAAAGAGCAATGGACTTTGCTTAATGGATCCTCTAGAACTTATTGGGTCAAAAATATGAATTTACAAAGGGAGAATAATAAGAAAATACCCTAAATTCGGAGTTTAATTATCTCCTAATTGGAAAGGGGTTATTAAAGCAATAAAAGTGGCAATTATAGTTGGAATTGGATTCCTAAACCTACCCCATATAGTCTAGCATGAATTTAGATCCCATCCTAACCTAAATAGAGGTTGGAAAGCAAGAAAGGAAGGTTGGAGTTAGGAAATCTCGTAATTAAGAGAAATTTGAGTAGTAGTAGGAATATGAACTTGTATTTATATAAATACACCTCTTAAACCCTCTTGGCCGACCCTAGCTCGTTGCCAAAGGTTGTTGGACGTAGAGAAGAGGCCAAGGAGGAGAGAATCTCATGGGGAGAAGGAGTTCTTAGAGCTTCTTCCTCGTTCTTGGAATTCTAAGCCCTAGAAGATAAATCGAGTCAAAGGTAGGCATTCTCACGAGCAAAATTAAATTAAACTCGTCTGTAGGTAGTTCCAATCACCAGGAACAAAAGCCCTCTTGTTTCATAATTTTTCATCGAGCCAATCTTTTGTTCTTGATTTTAGAAGATCTACAAACATGACAACCCCGAGACATCATGTTTAATTCAAATCTCTATGAATACTTGATCCCATGCTACGAAATTCTTGCTGTAGATACTCCATGTTGTTAGAGATCTTTTGCCACTAAAAGCCCTAAATTTCATCAAGCATGCTGATCGAATTTAATCAATCTTTATCTCTGTGCCATGTTTTGAATAACTCGTTCTTGCTCATGTTCAAACCCTATATGAACCATGCTCTCTCTCTAATTCCAATTTACTGGAAGTACCCTTACATGTCTACTTTAATTTGCAACTTGTTTCGTGATTTTTCATCGACTATGTAATTAGTTATGATTTTTCAAAGTGTCCTGTGTCCAAACAAGTCAAGTTGGCACACAATCCGATGTAGAACCTTTTTCCCGCTCGAACCCAGGTGAAGTACCTGAGAACACGATGGCTCGACACGCCGCGTTCTCAGAGCCGTTGCGACCAACATCTTGTCGCGTTCTGAACGCGACAGGAGACCCCGTCGCGTTCTGGCCGCCTGTGCAGACAGCCCTGTCGCGACCCGTATAGGACCCTGTCGCGTTCTATCATGACCCTGTCGCGACCCTTACATGGGTACGTCGCGATCACAGGATTTTGCATGAAAACCCATAAAATTTATTGCTCTCACTTTCTAAAATATTCTTACGCCTTTTTATCAGTCACACACGCAGTAAAAACACCTGTTTTAAAATAGAGCCATATTGAATGCTTTAAAATACATATTCACGACTTCTTTTCTATCTATGATTTCTCTTACACATGCACACACATGAACCATCCATATATGGCTGAAATATGGCATAAAATAACTCATAGTGTATCTGGTAATTTATTGCAATTAAGTATATTAATTGCCCTATTTTAAAGGACTTGTATTCGTTTCTTGCGTGGTTTATATACCGATATCGACGCTCCACTGTTCTAGAATTCCTCTAGAACGTCGAGCACCTATTTTATATACACACTTTACTTGGCTTGTGGTGAACTCTCTGTCGGATATTCCTTTCGCCGGACTAGTGAACCCTTGCACAAGGCCTCCGTAAGTCTCCTCTGATCATGGATTCCCACATGGTCGACGAGCCGGTTGTACCCTAACACCCATTACACCTTTAGGGATCGATATGATCCAAACAGCTATTAGAAGTTCGCTCTTACCTTGAATCACGTCGGACCTCTGGACTTGTGCATAACATGGCCAGCGGGAAGATCGTGAATTCCACCTGACTGCCAATACGACGTGCGCGTGTTGTGCAACTGTTACTATCGCCTGTTACTCGTCGCATTACGTGCAATGTCCATTAGCTCTCATCTATACTCTACTCGCTCATCTATTCACGTTCTCTCTACTATCTCGTCTATTCATCTAGTGCTCTTAACTATTCTTGGTACTCTGTATTGGCCATTGACTGATTGTCTAAAGATACAATATAACCAATGCCTGGCAATATATAAAGGGCCCGATCTGGTCCTGGGATGTGCGCCCAAAAGTGCTAGTGCCCATGGGAGTTAAATGATCAGAGTGTTTGGCATTACACTCAAGTGCTATCTATCTCGACTATCTATATGACAATCAAAACAAAAAACGTGCTATACTTTCTCGATGTCTAGAATGACAAACAAGTGCTATACTCGTCGTGCTATTATTATACTTGTGCTAGTTGTGCTATGGCCATCCTGCTATTCGTGCTATACTCGATACTTGTGCTATTTTTGGAAACTATACTCGATCTCATGCTAATGTGCTATCATGTTACCTGTTGTGCTATCCCTTGCTATATTTTGACTCTCTTGCACTTGCTATCTTTAGATACTCTGCCATTAAATGCGTTAACTATTTTAAGCCTGCTTGAGCCTGAGATTTAAGTCCTACTGGGCGTTATCGCTCACCCTACGTTATTTGATGTTGTGTTCTCAGGTGAGACCGAGGATGACACATACACTCACGAGGAAGGGAATGACCAAGAGTGAAGCCAGGAGTACCCTCGAGTCATTATGTTATCTTAGAGTTGTAATTAGTTATTTCCTTTTATTGCAATGTAATTGGGCCCTATAGAATGGCTCTGATATTAGTGGTTGTAACTAGACATTTGAAAAGTTATTAATGAGAATGATTTACTTTAGTATTATTCAATGTGCAATGGTTTGATGTCTAGTATTCGCTCTATACCTTGTTCTTGCAACTGCCTTCGCGCTCCGATATTCCGCGTCGGGGCGTGACATAATGCTTCCATAACTTTAAAGCAAATACTACTACTGCTAATTCTAAATCATGTACTGAATAATTTTCTTCATGACACTTTAACTGCCTCGATGCATATGCTACAACTTTCCCATGCTGAATCAACACTGCTCCGAGCCCCCTCTTAGAAGCATTTGTATATAATACAAAATCCTCCACTGCCTAATGATAATTCCAATATAGGTGCTGAAGTGAGTCTTCTCTTCAATTCCATGAAACTCTGACGACAATCTGCTGACCATACAAATGACACTCCTTTCCTAGTTAACTTTGTCATAGGGGCTGCAATTTTTGAGAAATCTTGAATGGAACGCCTATAATATCCTGCCAAATCTAGAAAACTTCTTATTTCTGATACCGTTTTTGGCTCTTCCCATTTCATAACTGCTTCAACTTTGGCTGGATCCACAACAACTCCTTCTCCAGAAATTATATGACCCAGAAATTGAATCTATCATAACCAAAACTCACACTTACTGAACTTGGCATACAATTGATGCTCTCACAAAGTCTGCAAAGTGATCCTTAAATGTGTTGCATGCTCCTCCTCTGATGTCGAATACACCAATATATCATCTATAAATACCACAATGAACTTGTCTAAATACAGGTGAAATATCCTGTTCATCAAATTCATAAAACCTGCTGGTGCATTTGTTAACCCAAATGACATAACCACAAACTCATAATGACCATACCTTGTCCTAAAAGCTATTTTATCAATGTACTCCTCTTTGATTCTCAACTGGTGATACCCTGACCTCAAATCAATCTTAGAGAATACCTTAGTTGACTGCAATTGATCAAACAAATCATCTATTCTTGGAAGCAGGTACTTGTTCTTAATAGTAACTTTGTTCAACTGGCAATAATCTATACACATTTTGAAACTACCATCTTTCTTTCTAACAAACAACACGGGTGCACCCCACGGTGAATGACTAGGTCTAATGAAACCTTTTTCTAACAATTCTTGCAACTGCTTCTTCAATTCTTTCAATTCAGCTGGTGCCATTCTGTATGGTGCCTTTGAAATCGGCAAACTTGTAAAATCAACCTCTCTATGCGGAGCTAACCCTAGTAAATTCTCTGGAAACACATCTGCAAATTCTTTGACTACTAGAACCATTTTCATAGACTTGTCTGACCCAACTAGACTTATCGAAGCTAAATATGCTACACATCCCGCATTAATTAACCTTCTAGCTCTAAGTGCAGAAATAATAAATTTGGGAGTATAAAATGATGTACCTTGAAATTCAAATACTGTTCCATTAGGATGACAAAATCTGACTTTCTTCTTCCTACAATATGCTATTTCTCCATAGGCCTCTAACCAATCCATCCCCAAAATCATATCATATTCCTTCAATTATAATGCATACAACCTGATTGGCAACTGATTTCCCTAAATCACTATTGGAACTTCATCTAAATAACTAGAGGTAAACATATAGCCACTTGAAGGGACTTCCATAATCAACTGACACTGCTTCTTTCCTAAAAGATGAACCATACTATCCATAAAATCTTCAGAAATAAAAGAATGCGATGCACCTGGGTCTATCAACACTCTTGTAGAAAATTCAAAGACAAGTAATATACCTTCAATTAAATTGGATGCCTCTGCCTGCGCTTTGGTGATAGCCATAACTCGTCCTCGACCCCTCTAGAAAGGCAAACTTCTACCTCAATTTGTCCATGGCTGTTGGGGTTACTATTGCTGCTGTGGTGCTGCTCTACTATAACTGTACTCTCTGGGATAAGAACAATTCCTGATTAAATATCCTAGTTGACCACAATTGTAACACTTGTAACTTGGAGGAACCATGGGCTGCCTAGTTGTACTTTGCTGAGACTTCTCTAACTCTAGCCTGAAGCCTCGACCTTGCTGGAATGTCTGCTGTCTTCCACCTCCTCGACCTCTGAATATCTTCTTTAACTTGGAACCCCACTTAGTAAACCCTGATGAAGATGCTCTAGATGGCGCCTTGCCCTTACTAACACTTGGAAAATACTGTGAAAGCCAAAAACTACCTGACTTTCTTGTTTGTATGCCCTGCACGGTTCTCTCCAAAATAGCTGCTCGTTGAGCCGCTTCCTCCACTGTTCTGCATATGAGGGGAATCACTGCATCCTACAACTCTGGTCGTAAGCCTCGAATGGCATACTCCACCGTCATTACATTATCTCTAACCACGTATGGTGCATACTTGCTCAACGCCATAAACTGCATATGATACTCGGATACTGATAAATTCCTTTGCTGCAATGTTCTAAATAGCTCCCTTTTTGCTTGCTGGATTTGAACTAGAAATAAAGTATCATTGAACACTCCTAAGAATTCTGGCCAAGTGATGGAATCTTCAGTCCTTCCCACAAATACTGTCTGCATCTTCAATCTCCACCATTATTGTGCAAAACCACGCAACTGATACGTAGCCAAAATCACTCTGTCTGCCTGTGAACATCTCATAGTAACAAAAACCCTCTCAATCTCGTGCACCTAATGCTCTGCTATATCTAGATTCGGACCTCCTGAATAAGTGGGTGGTTGTAA
Organism: Colocasia esculenta; assembly: GCA_014218235.1. Taxonomy (NCBI): domain Eukaryota; kingdom Viridiplantae; phylum Streptophyta; class Magnoliopsida; order Alismatales; family Araceae; genus Colocasia; species Colocasia esculenta. The sequence continues at coordinate 23,278,473 of CM024759.1, forward strand.
CCTCATAAACCTTTCTACTAACGTTGTAGGCTCCTCTGTACTAACTGGACGTGTCGGTACTACTGGGGGTACAGGCACAACAGGTGGTACCTCAACTCTGGTGGTGGTGGGGGTGGTGCCACTGGTACTGCCTCCTCTACAACCTGAGGTGCTATCACTGCTGGTTGGACTGGTACTTGCTGATCCAACCTCGTCCTAATTTCAGTAATACTTTCCCACGATCTCCCAATCAACTGATGAGTAGACTCTTCTGGTTCATCTCCTCCACCTCCCCAATCTCTTCTATCAGCCATTTTAAGTCCTGCACATACATCATTCCAAACCACAAAACACACTAACAAGTTAATACAAAACCAGGGCCAACTACTAGCAGCGAACTGAAGTAGAGATCAGGCTATGTAAATCTCCCAGTTCCTTTATATTCACACGGACCTTCCTCTGATACCAACCGTAGCGGTCCTCGTCACTCAGACCCATTAACCTAATAACGAGCTTGATCTGACTCCACCTCCCACGAACAAGCTAAAGCCTCACAAGGGATACCATCACAAAAGTTCGTGGAAACATAAAAGGAACACATTAAATGAAGCGTAGTGACCATTTGGACTGAGGTTTAGTGGTTGTGGTGGCCAGTGTGTGGTATGTGGTTTGTGTTTGAGGTGTTTTCACAGATTGTTGGGCTTTGTGGGCCGAGAGGTTGGACCCAGAGCACTCACAGGTTCACTATCTGTGAACGCGATAGAGCTGGGCATTGCATTCTAAACGCGACGCTCTAGGGTGTCGCGTTCTTATTATCGTTGTTTGGGGTGTTCAGCTGCATGCTCGCCGCGTGGCGCACACAGGGTAGCCGGATGGCGTCAGCGATGAGAAAGCTATGCCCTACACCGTTGCGTTCTGATCGTGATGGTAGGGTGCATCACATTCTTAACCTCGATGGTTTTTAACCTAAGTCGGCCAAACAGAGCTCAAAAAGCTCTGCTCAGCCAGGAGAGGGGTTTTTGCAGTGGTTCTCTGGCGATTTAAGGTTCTGGTGATGGATTCGGCGTGGTCTCATCGCGAGGACATGCTACGGAGAGAGGGAAACATCAGATCCTTGTTGTTCTTTGTGTATTTTGCGTAGGTAGGGAGATTCTACCTTGTTTCTTGCTGTGGATTGTGTGTTGAGCATGTTTACGCTATTATTGGAGTTATAGAAATTGGATAGCATGCTAGTGCAATAGTTAGAGTGATTATAACTTCTTTATATGCATGTTTGCATGGGGATTCCGAAGATGGAACCCCGATTTTGGGTCTCTGTCTGTGAAGGCGACAGACCTGGTTGTTGCGTTCAGAACGCGACAGACCTGGTTGTTGCGTTCAGAACGCGACAGCCCGACCCATCGCATTCTTCTTCAGAACGTGCTGTATCGAGGCGTCACATTCTGAAGGTGACAGATGACCCCGTCGCATTTAGGCTTCCGATGGCTATGGGACTATGCATAGTTATGTGATTATCGGTTGGTTCTATTTATTATCTATAGCAATGGTAAGCGGTGCATTGGCACATGTCGAGATTGAGGAATGCGGTGTTCACATGGTTTGTATGCACGTGGCAAGTAGTATGACGCCTACCGTGGTTACCTCTCCAGTCGGGTACCCCAGGTTTTATGTGAGCCAGGCACGTTAGTACTCAGGGTTTGTCCCGGTACTTGTGTACCGTCGAGGTCTGTGTCGTCTTCCTGGACACCCTCACTCTTGTGTAGAGTTGTACTTCCGGCTGAGGGAAAGACGACAGAGGGATAGCGACTTATGAGAGTTTGTGTTGGTCGCTCGTAGCGCGCTCGTGGTTGGGGGTTACGGATACCAGTAGACGTATTGGGCCCCAGCTAGTCCTGTTTTCCAGTGCCTCACTTTAGGGAGCTCGGGCCGGAGTCCCTAAAGGTGCTAGGCATGGACCTGCGGTAGTGTGGTCTGCAGGTGTGGTGTTGGTTGGTCTCCACAGTTCTTGACTTGTTGTTGTGGAGCGGCAGCTGGACCTTTTGTCTGTGGCTGTGAGACTGAGAGGTAGTCATGTGCGGTTTGTCCGGGTTAGTTGCTGGTGTCGCAAACCAGTCTTCGTGACCTGAGTGTGGCATTTTCTACTCTAGTTTGTACACTTGGATGAGGTTTTTCGTTTATTTATTAAAGGCTGATTACTATTTATAGCTTAGTGATACTTGTTATTTACAGCTTTAAGGTCATGCATAGTTAGTACTATAAATTGCCCAGTGTAATCTTTACTTTCTGTTCACCTCGGGGTATGCCCCAGGTTGCTATACTTTGTGTTCGACTTTAGTTCAGAACTGTCTATGTATATTTCATGTAAATATTTGTGAAATGTGGAATATTATATATATTGAGTTGTTTGCTTTATATTTCTACGGACATGTGATTGATATCCCTTGTGAGGCTACGGCTCGTTCGCGGGAGGCAGAGTCGGATCAAGCTCGTTATTAGGTTAACGAGTTTGAACGGCGAGGATCGCTACATTAAACATATATAAGATCGCATATTTCATACAATCTCACACATATTTACATAAGTATTACATAGACAGTTCCCAACTAAAGTCATAGAACAAAGTACAACAACTTGGGGCATACCCTGAAGTGCAACAAAAAGTAAATTACACTGCTGGTGGAGCAGACCCGACTCCGCTACAGTGCGGCTCCGAACTAGATGAGGGATAAGAACTCTCTTGCTCTCCTTCACCTGAAAGGAGTAGGGGTGAGCCTCATAAGTCACTGATGCAGTAGGAAAACTCCCTCAAAAGTCGAAACCTGACAGAGTACACAGTTGCTGACAACAACCAGGAAAAATGCCTGAGAGTCAAGCTCAACACTCAGGTCACCAGCCCAACCGAGAAGCCACGCGAGAGACAAGAACCAGAGTGAGAACACGCTTGCAGAGAATCCTCAACGCATGAAACAACGTCCACCGCCATCACTAGGTCTCACCTAGACCTTCCTCGCGGTCCAACAGGGATAGCAAACGCACGTGGAGAAACTTCAACACGCGAAAATGGCATCCATTGTCACCACTAGGTCTCACCTAGACCTTCCTCATGGTCCGACAAGGGCACCAAATGCACGCGGAGCCACAATATTGGGAAATTGCACACTCCACAGTGCGACACATCGCGACAAAAGCACGGAAGGCATCTGAGGTTAAGCCGAAAATGGACACCTCCCAATGTCGACAAACCACGTGGCCGAGTACTAGCAAGCCAATAAGCCTCACTGTCACCAGACGAATCGATAGGAGACTCTGCCATCGGCTTACAGACTCACCAACGCCACGCACAATCGCAGAACCAAAGAAGAGTTGGCAGCACACCCGCACACGGAGCTCAGCACGGATACCAACATGCCATCCACGAAAAGATGCACAACCATATAGGAACCAAAACAACCGCAGAGGTCGAGGACAACACGTCGACCTCAGAGGGACCTAGACCGAAGCAGAGTACCACAACCGAACACACTCGTTCCCAAAGCGTGAAGGAAAACTCAGATAGATGCTACGACCAAAGCCTGGCGTACCACCGATAGGGCTACCTAGACAAGGCAAAGCAACCACCCCACAATAGCAATGGTACAACCACAAGACTCAGGCTAGAACATGTATCCTAGAGGCGGAAAGCCCAACGCCTCCAACACCGAGCAAACTCATGAAACGACGCACGAAGCACACGATTAGGTGACATGGCACAACACACGGTGCTATCACAAGCACCAGGAGCCACCCAAGGTACAACACAATGCTCCAAGGCTCCATACGACACAAAACCGAAACACTCGAGCACGAGCACACGGTGCTACCACAAGCACCAAAAACTAAGCAAAGTGCAACACAGGTGCACCAACAACCGAAACAACACCACGGGCTAACAGAAGGACTCTTCACCAGAGACTCGCCAAAAGCCACATGCAAAGGACCGCAAGCCTGAAAGGGCACAACAAGCCACACCAGCCACAGCCCTTGAGGCACAAAACCACGAAGCATCGAAAAATGCTCAAGGTGCAGTACACACAACTGCACCAACAGCCCGAGACGAACACAGAAGGGGACTCTCCACTAGAGACCCACAACAAGAGTGCACGGAAAGCCGACAACTTCAAGAGAGTAATGACTACATCAGCTCCAAAAAGCACACCAAAACACGGAGCACTGACTGTGCCGTACGGGAGTGACTCCCTAGCGCGCAAGAGCAAGAAGCACCACCTCTATCGCGACCGATAGAGAGGCCAAACACCAAAACAATGACACAAAAAGCCTCCAATGCGCAAGCCGAAGTGCAGTTGAGAACACACCGGAACAATGCTTGAACGAGCAAGCCAAGAAGGAAAACCGATGCACAGCAGAGCAACACTTACGCATGCAACCCAACAAGAAAATGGTACTACCTCACACCAAATCAACAGGGACCCAATGCCCCAAATTGTTCAGGCAGGCAGCAAGAAATAATCACAACGACAAACGGCACGAACAGGTCCACCGACCCACGGTGCCATAAGAAAACATCGGCACGAGGGGAGCAACCAACTCAACCCAAAAACAACTCAAGGGAAGATGACTCCACCAGAAGGTCGCAACAATGCACACCCTGGTAACACAACACCACAGTGGAGGATCACCACCCTGAGCAACCCACGAAAAGTAGAGGGATGAGACACGCAATGAGTCTCTTCCACCAACGAGAGAGAGATAAAACCACAACGCAAGACTGGCACTTCCACAAGAAGCACAACTAGCCAGACACCCATTACACTCACTAGACCACCATCTGGGAGAGCACGCCGGGCATAGGAAAACAAAACAAACCATCCGAGCTACGGGGACACACAAAGTCCCACCAGCGCAATCGAGAAACTTGGAAACAAACAACGAGATAAGCTGGCCAACGTAGCAGCCAGACGCACAGCCAAGGGCACCACACCTTGACAAAAAATGCCCCAGCAGACTGTAACACAGGCAGTCCAACCGACAACAACGACAGCTCATCTCTACAGAGAGAGAGAGAGCAGCGACAACCAAAACCACACGAAGCAACTTTGGGGAGAACCTCCACCAAAAGCGCCAAGAGACGTCCTGGGAGAACCTCACCAAAATGCAGCCCAACCAAACAACACACTTCAAACCATAGGGGCAACACAACGGTGGCCCGAAACGAACATAGAGCACTCATGGGAAGAACCTCCGCCAGAAATGACAAAGGGCAATCTTGGGAAGAACCTTCACCAGAACGCACAACCCAAATGACTAAACAACATGAGCCTTCAGAGAGAACACCGCAGCAAGCAGAACTACAGAAGCAATGCAAGCCGGTCCTGGGAGACCTCCACCAGAACCACCAAGGCACAGTTTTGGGAAAACCCACCAGAACGCACCAGCCAAAACAACAGCATACCTCAGACCCTGAGGTAGCACAACAGCAGCAGAAACGAGCACGAAACAGTCTTGGGAGAAACCCTCACCAAGACAATAACAAACAGTTTTGGGAAACCTCACCAGAACACTGAGCAACCAAGTGATGCACCTCAACTCAGAGGGCAATGCAACAGCAACCAGAAATGAGCACAACACAATTCTGGGGAAACCTCACTTCCGCCAGAACTAATAGAGAAAGACTTCGGGAGCACCTTACCAGAGCTCACAACCAGTCAGTACAAGGCTGACAACAACCGCAGACAAGTGTCGCAGTGCTCAACCAGCGATGCAACATGGCACACAGAACATCTGCTTAGCTGGAGTAATGACGCCGACTGAGCAGAGCACATCGCACAACAATGCATAAATAGGAGACCACACACACAACCAACACAGCACACACACCCCAACATCAGGGGAACAGCCAACAAGGCAGGGACACTTTGACCGGTTCTACAGACAACAACTTTGCACCAGTGAAGGCCACACCACACACAGGCTCTCTCTGCCATCGACACCCAAATGCGATGAAGATGACTAAGAGCACTGTGCCTGGACTTGCCTGCAACTGTCCTCCATATTAGGATCGGATAGGTGACTTTAACAAATTAACTAAGAATGTGTGTGTATGGAAGCAGAATTAAAATGAGTAATACACACAATTCGATCAGATCCAAGAGTGGTGTGTGAGTATAGTGAATATAGACGGAAAACCACACTCAAACCATTATGCACAGAAGATTTTTAAGGTGGTTCAGAGAACACAACTTGTGTCTCCTACATCCACCTCCTTACGACGGAGGAACCACTAACACTAGTGCATACAACCTGGAGCACGATGACTCCAACCTCTTTGAGTGCAATGACTCAAAGAAGCCCAGAAGATAGGCACGACGACCTACTCCACAGACTGCTTGTGAATTCAGCAAATTCACAAGCACTTGAGCATGACAGCTCCAACTCAGAGCACTATGGATCCAAACTTGAGTACACATTACTCAAAACCTTTAGACCACGAAGGATCCAAGTTCTGCTAGAATAAGCATAATTTGGCAGTAGATCCTCTAGCACGATCTATCTCAGTACAATGAAAAAGTAGAACAAAACAGAATAAGATGATCTATGTAGAACACATACACAGATCACACAGAGAAATTGACACTCAACTGAATTATAGACTCAGATGGATCTCCTTATGATCAGCAAGGCTTCAATTAGGAACTCCTCCTCTTCTTCCCTTCTTCTTCTTCCCTTTGGCGGCGCTCCTCTGCTCCCCTTCTGGATGCAAGAGCTTTTCCCGCTATTTTCCTCTTCTTCTGGAAAAGTCCCAGCTCCCCCACTTTTGGAGCACGAGGATCATGGGTATATATAGTCCCATGTCTCCATGTGGACCCTTGGAGTGCGTGGGCATAAATATCTAGGCCAATTCCCTTGATTCCCATGCAGACACGTGTCCAGAAAAATTCATGTTTTTGAGCTTCAGTCGAAGTGTGTTGACACACAGGAAGACTGTGTCGACACCACTGGCTACTGGCTTCAGAACAGGCTTCTGGGAGGGACAGTGAGTGTCGACACACAAGCAGACTGTGTCGACACCACTGGCTACTACTTCCTTCACTGTTTGCTGAATTCATACACTGTGTCGACACAACATCCACATGTGTCGACACCACTGACTCCTTTATGCTCTGAATGTAGAGGGTATGTCGACACACTTGACATCTTGTGTTGACACAACTTTGACAGAATTATGTGAACTTGAAAATATGAAGTGTAGACCATCAAAACATGTCATTAACAGTAAAATGTGAAATATTAAATGTCAAGAACATGTTGTTTGAGCATTATTATAATATATTCAATATGTATAAATTGTCCAATATGTCATCATCAAAATCAAAGTACAAATGATGTACAATGGTCATAATTAAAAAATCAACTTTAAGAAATTCCAATACACACTCAACACAACATTCTCCCCCTTTTTGATGATGACAAAATAAATGCACAAACTTGGTCTTTTCATACGCAATCTCCCAAAATCCTTACAAGGACTCCCCTATCCCTGCATTCTCCCCTATAAAGAACTTTCTCCCCCTTTTTGACAGCATCAACAAGATAGGCAAGAGAGAGAAATAAAGATGGTAGGAGATAAATAAATGAAATTGTGGAAATGAAAATTCAAGAATGATCAAAATAAATGAGACAAAGTGATATTGACACATGAGAGAAGTTATTCTATTTTTGGTATTGTACAATCAAGTGTAATCACAAAGACCCACTCAACACAAAGCAGAGCAAGGCATAATGGTCTGAATGTAGTTAAAATAATGATGCAAATGTGAATTAATGTGACCTATATGAGTGAGTAAAAATATTTAACAAAGATGTTATGAGCTTGAAGTTTAACACATTGTAGAATAATAGGTCTAAACTCAATATACATGAAGTTTATTTAGGTCATGAGCTTTTCTATCCTGTCTTTTTGAATTTGCTTTCATTTTTAACTGTGAAAGAATACAAGAATAAATTAGTTAAATCTCACTTTTCAATGCAAGAGATCACATTTATCAGATGCAAGACCTCCTGATTACTCAATGGTTTAACTTTCATTACCTTGCACAGAGATGACAAACTGTTAACCATTTTTTGACGCGGGACAAATCACTTGGTTAGGTGAGATGGCTCGGTTACTCAGTAATATACAAGTTTGCATTGCTCTGTCTATATCCTTCAAGATTATTGTTTATTTTCTTTTGATATTTTGCAGGAATATGTTTGCTTTGACCATAAGAGTCATGAATATGAGTGTAGAGAGATTATTTTTAACATGTGGTAAAAATGAAGCTTAAACATACACATGTGAAATATTATAGCCACTCATGTGCCTATAATAGTGTTTTGCAAATCATTTTAAAGACAGTCAGTATTAAGATTGCACAACTTTGAGATGAAAGTAAATCTTTGAAATTAAACTAAATACACAATGAGTTTAGTTTCAATGTTTTAAGTCTCTCACATGAAAATAGCACAAGGACTCAAAAATTCTGATAATTGGGGCTCAAAATAGAAAACAATTGTTAAGAGAAATGAGTGAAGAATAGACAATGATTCCCCCTATCAAGTAGCTCTCCATCACAAGGTGAACAAAGATAAGAAATGAATGAAGTGAGAACAGAATCAACAAGTGAATTTTATTAAAAGATAAATGCTCCCCCTTAAAAAATGCATAAAGGGATCTTGATACTTGGCGGAGACATATACTGTGACGGTCCACACCGTTCAGGCCCGTTAACCCAATAACGTGCCCGACACGACACCGCCTCCCGCGATCGGGTTGAAGCCTCGCAAGGGATATCAACTACACGTGTCCGTGAAAATACAAAAGAATGTGCTGAACACATAAAAGCTTTCATTGCTCACATATATTCACATTAAATATACATATTCAGTTCCATACATAGCCATAATAAGGTACAACAGCCCGAGACAACCTCCAGGGCTCCATAAGTAAGAACAATTACTCTGCTGGTGGTGAGGGCCTGACTCCACTACGACGCTGACCCGAACTAGAGGAAGGGCGCGAGTCCTCCTGCTCTCCTTCACCTGGAAGAAGAAGGGATGAGCTCACAAGTCATTGGCTTAGTAGGGTAACTCCCCCAAATCCGTAAAACACAGTTTATAGAAAAGCTGTAAAGCAATTAAAGAAAGTAAACACCTATGCATGATGCTACAACTGAAAGTAAATAAACGGAAAAAGCAAACCACACACGAGTGTACAAGCTACAGAAGGGTACGCCACACATGGGTCACGAGCACTGGTTTGCGACACCAGCCACATACTAGGACAAAGGACACAAGTACACCTCTCAGCCTCGTAGCCACGGGTGAAAGGCCCAGCTGCCGCTCCACCTCAACAGGTCAAGAAACGTGGAGACAACAAACCACCACATCTGCGGACTACACCGCCGCAGGCCCAAGCCTGACACCTTTAGGGGCTCTGACTGAGAACCCTAAAGTGAGGCACTGGAAACCGGACTAGTTGGGGACCAGTACTGTAGACACCCATTTCTAACCTATAAGTCGAGCAAAATCCCTTGTCGCATCATTGACGCCCCACGTTGGCTCATCATCGTCAAGCTGGCTTTCTCCGATCATGACATCATTTTGATTAATTCACCGCCCTGGGGGATTCTTCTGGTCAAATCAAACAAATATCTCTCGTTATTTCTGTGAATATAAAGACCGACATTTCATCTGAAGGCTGTGCATGAGTTCGGATGCATTACATGCCAAAAATGCAGAAAAGTCCAGAAGGCGACAAGCTCTATGTCGCGTTCCTGAAAACGACAGCCCCTATGTCGCATTCATAAGTCCGTATTTTTAAATCCCTCAAAAATTGCAAAATGACTTAAGTCAGCCTTCCATATGAGGAAGGCGGCGTATCGAGCCGTCGCCTTCAGGAAGGCGACAGGCTGCCCGTCGCCTTTTGGACTTTAAAAAGGAAACTCAATCCGAGCTATTGATGGTATTTGCTTCTTTTGGACGTCCAAATCAAGTCCAAATCCTATCAAATTCAGAGGAGACCTTCCTAACATGCTCCTTTCCGAGTTCCAATAGCCCTTGCACGGCCATACTTGCCCATAGTCGGACTCTTGCCCATTATTCCTCTCAGAACCTGCCCGGGAATAATCACCCATAAAAACCTTATTTCTCCATCTTTTTGGGCAAGGCCGGAGCCATTTAGTTCGGGAATCCAGAGAGCTTCATCTTCCAAGGAGAGAGTTTTCTCTCCAGACGACTCAGAAGAGCCCCCCAGGGCGTTTTCCCAGCGGCTATCCAATCTCCTCTCCCTTCTTTTCTTTATTTCATCAATTTCATGCATGCATAGTTCGTTTTTTTCTTCTAGTCTAGCATTAGAACACGACACACACACCTATCCTTAGCACCCCCAGGGGTTAAAAGCCCCAATCTCGTGAGTTCCCCCCATAATAGTTCATGTACATGCGTTTTTTATTGAATAGATCTTCTATGCACGAGTTCTAATGGGTTTTCTTTGTGTTTAAATCGTCTTGGCAGGTGTTTGAAGGATAGAACGAAGTGAGGCTCCTGTCCCTTGGCCGGCTGAGGAGCAGGAAGACGAGAATCCACATCTCTGTCCCTCTGAAGAGAAGGCGACAAGGCCACTGTCGCATTCAAGAAGGCGCCTTAGCCTCTGTCGCGTTTAGGAGAAAGGAAGGAGACACTGCATTTGTCGCTTTATCAGGTACGCCTTCCCTTCACCTTTTCTTTTCCAAGGTAGTCAGCCCTCCACGTCTACAGCTCTGAGGCGATTACTCTGGTGGCGATCACGGTCAGTTCTTAATCCCTATACTCATAATTTTTAATTCAAAAGGGGATACAAATCCCGTGATTACACCTTTTGGCGATCACGGTGGGACCACTTGTGCCCATCACGCTCGTTCTTCCTTTCCCTGCCGTCCTTGTCATCTAACAAGTGTTGTGTTGTCAGTTTTTCATTGTTTTGTTCTTTTCCTTTTAAGTTTGTTAGTGCTCTGCTGGTCTGGATAAGAAGGCGACGTTCGACACGTCGCCATCAGGGTAGCAACGCGTGCTACGTTGCGATCAGGTACGCAGTCTGTCCGTACACCTATTTTCTTTGGTTGAGTATTATTCAAGCCTGTGAAGAAAGCGACGGAGCTGTTGTCGCTACATAGGAGGCGACGGGGTGATAGTCGTATTCAGGTCAGTACCCTGGTCCATTGACTTTTCTTGCAAATTTGGGTTTGCTTTCACATACTCCATCCAGATTTCGTCATGTCATGCCTTTTTGTGTTCTTGAGAGATTGACAGTCTTGTATTTTATAGGATTGACTGATTGTTCGTGCATAATTAGGATTTAATCACTTTCTGTCCACTGCGAGAAGGAAAGCGACAGGGCTTGTGTCACGACCTTGGTAGCGACATCATACTTGTCACCTTCTTCCTCTGAGGGTGATTAGTCTTAATTTCTGTTTTGTTAGTGTCAGGCTAGAATTTTGCATGCACTCCGGTGCACATAGGATTTGCATACATCGCTCCATATTCATAGCATAGGTTTCCTCCTCAGCGACGTTCTCTCTCTCGGCCACATGCTCCTTGTGTCCGACTAGAGCGCGCGCTTGAGGGCCTCCGTAAGTCCCCGCTGACCGTGGATTCCCACACGGCCGCCGGGCTGGTTGTACTCGTCGCCACCTAGGATCGAGTCTAGACTCATTTGGCAAGGTAGAGAGAACTTTAGTCATACCTGAAGTTGGAAGCCCTCTCCCATTTAGGAAACCCTTCCTTATTTGGAGAGAACTTGCTAAAAGTCAAAATCACTAAGAGGCAAACCTGAACCAAATAAAAGAAACCATCATCATTGCCAACTGCTTGCTTTGGGTGAGACGTTTTTTTCTCTTTCCTTTTGTCTGCATAGGATTGTTTGTTTAGGAAACTAAGAGTCTGTCTAGGTCAGGTTGTCTCTCAAGTCTGGAAAGGCTTTCTCCGAGTATGGAGTCTTTCTTGAACCCGATCTACAATGGTGAGAATCCCGACACTGCCTTCCATAATCCCCAGGATTATGAGGAGTCCCTACCCCATGATCTCTTTGACGAGGTGGCCCGGCCTTGGGTCACCACCGTCCATACCTCTGAGGGTCACCGTCGTGACGAGGGCAGCCCGTCTCGGAACACCCACCCTCCTCAGTCAGATGATCAAGCTGCTCGGCTTCTGCGTTTAATTCCACAGCTTGATCAGTCTCAAATTCAAACTCTCATGACGGCTCTCAAAGGAAAGGCCGCCTCCTCACCCTCACCCAGAGCGGGCACATCACGCCCTGCAGCAGCTACCTCCGGCCCCCACGTCTCCATGGGACAAGCCGACAACACCCCCATCCGGCCGCGGACTATCCGATTCACGCCCTTCGAGTCTGAGCACTACATTCCCCGTGAGTCGAGGCCCCGGTCTCCACCTTACCAGCCGTGTTACTCCCCTCACCATCCTGAGCCACGCGCCAGGCCCACCTCTCGTGCCTCATCCGTCTACGCTCAGCCATCCGCCGCACCAGACATGATGTCCGAGTGGGCATCCATCAAGAAGGAGCTCCAAGAGCTCCGCAAGCAAGTCGACCCTAGGCAGCACCACGATGTGCACATGCCTAATTTCAACGGCCTGTGGGTCCCCTCTCCATCCGAGCTGCCAAAGTACTGAAAATACAATGGCTCAGGCAATCCATATATCCACATCAAGGACTTCATCTATGAGTCCGCGCCTTACCAGCATGACCGCCGTCTTATGACATATCTCTTCCGCCGGTCGCTGGACGGGCACGCTCTGGATTGGTTCTATTCCCTGTTACCCGAGGACGATGAAGACTTCGCTATGGTGAAGGCTAAGTTCCTCGAGCAATTCCAAGATAGAGTCGGCCTTGAATATTCACTCACAGATCTCATGGCCGAAAAGATGAAGCCTGATGAGGATTTCGCCACATACGCCGATAGGTGGAGACAAATGGCCACCAGAGTTCCGGGGTACCTTCCAGAAGGGGGGAAGGTGAAGATCATCATTGCTAATGCCACACCCGCTTTTAGAAACATTCTGGCGATGAATGACATCACCACCATGCATCAACTCTACAGCCGGGCCCGGTTCATCCAGACCCAGCTCAAAGACTCCCCGATCCACTCCATGTTCGAACCCCAGAAGCCTAGGTTCCAAAGAAAGCCTTAGGGTCCAGTTACCGAGGGCGTCCAGGTGAATGAGCAAGTGAGCGCGTTCAACCCTGCCGGTCAGAGCCAAAACCGCCAACCGTACAATGCCCAGGGTCAGAACCCTACCCAGCCACCCCAGGGGCAGCAACAACGCCAATACAATCAAGTGCCGCCTCCTGATGGCTCTCAGCCAAGGCGTCCCATGGGTCCCAGAAGAACCCACTACCCACCGCTGCCGGAGACACTCTCCGACATATTCTTGGCTTTGCTCTCCACAGAGGCCATTAGGCTCCCTCCTGAGAGACCCCTGAACCCGAGCATGGATCAAACTCGGTACTGTGTGTTTCATAGGCAGCCTGGTCATACCATCGACCAGTGCTTTACATTCAAGGACCTGGTGTACGACTTGCATGAGCAGCACAGAATATATTGGATAGCCCTCCGGCAAGTAATCGGAGACATCAAAGAGAGGCAGAGACAGCAGCAGCAGCAAAGGCAGCAGCGCCAGCCACCCCCTCCGCAACAACAACAGCAGCAACATCAGCAGCCACTGCAGGACCTCGGGATCGTCCACAACCCCTTACCTAACCATCCACCAGCTCCGAACCCACCACCGCCACAGCAACCTGCCCAGGTAAACCCCATCGTCCACCACCCTCCTCCGCAAGAAAACTGGACATACGATGATGAACTGGACGTTCAGCAGATGATGGCCATTAACCAATATCCTATCCAATCCCAAACAACACAACCAGCCTACGCGGCTCCCCAATCAGTCCCTCCTTTGTTTCCATGGCCAACGCCGTCATACTGCCCGTCAGCTCAGCATCAGCGCCAGCTGCTAGCTCACCCATCATCTTACCCTTCGCTCCATCTGTCTCCATCCCTCTACCCCCTATCATATCCGCTCCCTCACCCATCATCCTACCACCCACTAGGCCGGACCAACCCTCCGCCGCAACATTATCCTCCGCCAGACAGCCACCCACCAATCCAACCACCCTACGGAGCGGGCGAGTCTTTCGCCGCCCATACCCACCTATCTCCACCACCACCACCACCACTTCCACAAACCCCCAACAGGTCCTGCAGCCGCCACAGCAACAACAAGCTCAGCAACAAGATGAGGGGTTGATTGAGCCATTGCCTGGAACCCATTATGACATCCTCAAGCACCTGGACCACGTGCCAGCCAAGATCTCCATTATGGAGCTGATAAAGAAGTCTAAAGAGCACCAGGAAGCCCTGAGGAATTTCCTGCAGAAGGTGGTAGTAAATGAAGACATGATGGCAGACAAGCTACCCAGTGCCCTGGCCATGGTGACTCGCGGGCTGGCAATCACATTTGCAGAGAATGAATTAGCCCCCCCAGAAGCCAGGAGGCTCCCCCTCTGTGTCACCCTAGTCATCAACCATATAGCAGTGAGGAGCGGCACTGGTCGATACGGGGGCATCCATAAATGTCTGCCCGCTAAGCACCCTGAGGGCCTGTGAGTTATCAGAAAGTATGCTGAGGCCGACGCCCACCACCATTGCCGCATACGACAATTCTAGAAGATCCTGCCACGGCATGGTGACTGTGCAAGCCGAACTGGGACCCCTCGCCATCACAGTGGACTTCTACGTCCTAGATATCGATCCCATGTTCAAGGCAATCCTGGGACGTCCATGGTTAGAGTCACTAGGGGCTGTACCATCTACCGCACATCAGTGC